>JAWWEE010000074.1:106477239-106510330 GCA_035221455.1 Xenops minutus | reverse complement strand
GCAACCTGGGTCTGCCACAACGTGTCTCTTCTGACCTCGTGAAGATTGCGCAATCACCCCCGCGAACAGGGAGCAAGGGAATTAGGGGAGCCGGGACCCCTACACCACAGCTGACAACCATGGTCTCAGTCAGGCGTACATCCTAATGCTTTATTAGGAATTAAAATGGTGAGAGTTGGATCCTTGTGGAGAAAAAAATAATAGCAGCTGGTATAGGAGACAAGATCTGAGGGGATTGTTTTTTAACATTTCATCATCCATGTTCTTTAAGTTGGAATTGTTTATGACAGTATTTACTATTGGATTAAGAAATAATTTATTTTGCATTTGTCAGTTTAGAATTATTTTAGATTTTTTTTTCTAAGTTGTAGGAGAAACAATTTTAATTTGGAACTCATGGAATAGATAACATGAAAATCCACTAAAGTATTTTCAGGATCACTTAACATTATGAAAAGAGGTTATCAAAATGTAAAAATAATGCTTTAAAAGGACCCTTTAAATGAAAGATATAAGGAAGAAAAGCTTATAGGTAGAAAGAACAAAAGATGTCAGAAAAGTGGCAGGAAAGAGATGGGGAATGAAGAACTAAAATCTCAAGAGCAAAATAGAGAGAAAAGGGGGAAGATTAAAAAGGGAAAAAGTGCAAAAATAACAAAAATGAAAGGGAGAACAATCAGGCAGGCATACAAGCAAAGCTATAAGAATCTAGAGAGATTTCCTTTCATGCTTCCTTGTACAGTATACCAGGAAAACTGCCTATAAAGACAAACTGCTCTTGCTACTATTTCCAAATATTTACCAGTGTGTACCCAGGAATGACAGAATGGCTCTTTACATCCCAGTCTTCTCAGAAAGTTTGTCAGCATGGCTGAAATGGTGTAGGAGAGGTGTATTTTGCAAGATAAAAAGAGAAATAGTTACAAAAAAGATTTAAGTGGGCTAGAAAGACCACAGACTAGCATTGCAAATGCACAGTGATGCACTGCTCTTACACCATAATAATGAGTAAGTCATCCTATTAGAGACAGACAATCACAGAATCATAGAATAGCTTGGGTTGGAAGGGACCTTGAAGTTCATCTAATTCCAACACCCTGCCATGGGCAGGAACATCTTTAACTAGACCAGTTTGCTCAGAGCTCTGTCCAACCTCACTTTGAATGCCTCCAGGGATGGGGCATCCACAACCTCTCTGTACCGGTACCTCATAATAAAGAATTTCTTTCTAATATCTAATATAAAACTCTGCTCTTTCAAGCTATTCCCCCTTTGATGTCATTACATGCTCTTGTAAACATTCTCTGTCTTTCTCATAGGCTCCCTTCAGGTACTGGAAAACTACAATTAGGTCAACTTGAAGACTCATTTCCCTGGTCTGAACAAACACAACTTTCTTAACTTTTCCTCATAGGAGAGGTGCTCCATCCTTCTAATCAACTTGGTGGCCCTACTCTGGACTCGTTTCAATAGATCTATGTGCTTCCTACGCTGGGCATCCCAGAGCTGGATGCAGCACTCCAGCTAGGGTCTCACCAGGGCAGAGTGGAGGGGCAGAATCATCTTTGACCTGGTGGCCATGCTGCTTTTGGTGCAGCCCAGGACACAATTGGCTTTCTGGGTTGTAAGGGCATGTTGTCAGCTCATGGCCAGCCTCTCATCCATAAGCATCTTCCTCACCCAAATTCTTCTTGGCAGAACTGCTCTCAATCTGTTTAACTCCCAGACTGTATTGATACCAGGGATTGCCTTGATCCATGTGCAGCACTTTGCACTCTGTCTTGTTAAACCTCATGAGATTCTTATGCACCCCCTTCCCCAGCTCGTCTAGATCCCTCTGGATGGCATGCTCTCCTTCAGGTGTGTCAACAGCACCACTCAATTTGGTGTCATCTGCAAATTTGCTGGGGGTGCACTCGATCCCTTCATCTATGTCATTAACGAAGATATTAAATAATACTGGTTTCAATAGAGACAGACCCCTGAGGGACATGACTTGTCACTGATGTCCACCAGAACTCTGAGCCACTGAATGATCCTCTCTGGACGTGCCTGTCTAATGACTTTCTTTTCCATCTACCAGGACTTTATTGAATCCATCTCTCTCCAATTTAGAGAATGAGGTTGTGGGGGACTGTGTCAAAAGCCTTAGAGAACTCCAGATGAATGACATCTATAACCCTTCTCTTTGTCCACTGATGTAGTCACTCCTTTGTAGGAGGCTGTGATGCAGCAACTACATCAGTGAACAAATGTGTGTTCAGTGGACCTAGACAATGATTACCAGCAAAAAAGAACACTAAAGGAAATTAACATTGAATGTCACAATAAGTGGAAAATAGAGAAGACAATTGATTAGGAACACCATTACTTTTCATTTATAGAAATTCACATAAATCTGAGAATAATAAAATATCAGTCAAGATATAACTTCTTATGTTTTCCTTAAAGGATAAATTAATCAGAATCTATAATATGGAAACCTTGAAAATCTCTGTTATCTCTTCCTTTTCTCACTATTTTAGTGCATATTTTATTTTAAGAAATGACTGTGGGGCTTTTAAATATACATATAAACTGCACAACATAACTTCAAATGGTCTCTGAAATCAGTAAGGAATTTTACAGTATGCTGTCATTTTCTTTTATTTCTCTCATTTTCCAGCTTCACTAGATTTTAACAAGAGACTTAAATACAAGGATAACATAACAGGGCAGTGTGGATGTCAGTCTCTAAATCTCAGGCATTCCTCCCATATGAACAATATAATCTTAGAGAAATCCACTTCAATTAAATTCTTAACTAGATAAAACATTGCTTTGTATTCCTTTGGCAAAAAAATACCTTTGTTTTTCATATACATTCTGCAATAAAAATCAGTCTTATGTTGCTCAGAGGATACTGAGAGGAGGGAGAACTACCCCTAATATGGGGAAAAATATTTGACACAGAATAAATGGAGAAAAGCATGCTCTATTTTCCCAGCAGCAGCAAATTCCACTGTCTTGCATCCCTGTAGGTGTTTTATTGCAGCTTCAGACTCCCAGTCTGTAATCCCCTAATTCCTACATTTCTGTTTCTCCAGATCTAGAAGACTGATGTCTTTTTGTGAAGACCACAGGTTAATCAAGACATGTCACCACTGGGAGGAACATAGGGTCATGGTGGCATCTTCTCTCAAGTGTCTCCTTTACTGGTAGTAAGGTGGGACGTTGGCCATGTCAAATCACGGTTGTATGTTTAGGGTTAGGATCAAGGTATATGAGGGTGAATACTAGCCTTCCTACCTGCTGATTTGAACTGGAATGTAAAAATATAGATCAGTGTAGAATAATGAATCAAGATAAATCTACAATCTTCTAATTCTAGCTCAGTTCACTGGGGCTTTCAAGTATACGTGAGGTGTTGACCAGAAGCACTAGGTGTTGATTTCTGACCTTAGTTTTCTTGCACAGTCTAGTTACCATACCAGTGTTTTTGGATCATGTTTTATTTCCCCTTGCTTTCTTGCCAACACAGGTATTTACTTACTATGACCTTAGCATTAGTTTAGTTTTATTAAACATATTTTGTCTAAAATCAGAGACTTTCCATGAAATTACAATTCATGTTAAAATGATATTACTTGCAGTGACATTTTACCTGAGAGGGGATTTGACTTTAAGAGGATTGCGTGATAATCAGGAGAAAATATCATCTCTCCAGATTAGCTTTGTTTTATGAATGCTAAAATTGCTGGACTGTGGCATTTGAAAAGTCAGGCTCAGTCAACATTTAGATGTCTTGTTTCTGTGTTTCCACTCTGAACTTCTACATGGTTTCAAACATGGTTTGACGTTTGGGGCTTTTTTCTTTCATACCAGTGCTGGCCTCTGGTTATCTTGATATTGAGATTGGGGTCCTTCTCATGGGAAACAGTGTGAAATCCTTACTGAAGGTACATTTTCAAAGAGACTGAGAGAGCTGAGTAATTCTTATGAAGCCTCTGCTGGAGATAGGCTCTGACATACTCTGAGAAATCCCAGCCTGACTGAGAAAGTTCCCGTGAGCTAAAATCCCAAAGATTGCTCAATTAATCCACAGTCCTTGAGTGCTGTTAAGCTGTTTTCCTGAACAGCATCATCCTTAAACTCATACAGGAATACTTATCTGATTTGGAGCCTGAATGACAATCCAAGTGGTGAGTAAAGCATGCAAACAGGTATGAGTGAATCAGAGGGCAGGTGAACAAAAGCAGGTGAAGTTGGCTGCAAAATAGATGATGTAGACTGGTGCCCAAGATGCTTATCTATATCAGGCAGCAGCTTTAAACCCACCTCTGTCAGAAGCATGTAAATATTATAGAAAGGAGAAGAATCCCAACAGAGCCACATTCTTCCATATCAAGCTGTGCTCTGCTGGCCTTCATTTAATGTAAAGGGTAAATTGAGATTAGATGTTAGGAGGAAATTCTTTCCTGTGAGAGTGGTGAGACACTGGAACAGGATGCCCAGAGAGACTGTGAGTGCCCCATCATTGGTAAAAGTTCAAGGCCAGGTTGAATGGGGCTCTGAGAAATTTGGTGTAGTGGAAGGTGTCCCTGTACATGGCAGAGAAGTTGGAATAAGATGATCTTAAAGTCCCTTCCAACACAAGTCATTCTATTATTTGACTGATATTGTAGGCTCTTTCCTACTGTTGCAGGCTGGTACCAGTTGTCTTCATCAGCCCTATAATGCTAGATAATACTGTAACTATATTGCCAGATTGGAAAGATTTGCAAATGTTGTAAACTCTAATTCAGAAACAAGGAAGTTTCTGAATATGATAGAGATTAGCAGTACCACTTACTCCAGACACTGCTAAAAGTGAGAGAGCAGTTGGTGCAGAAGGTGTGCTCATGAGGGAACAAAAATACCCACCAGACAGGAAGCTATGGCCTGTCTAAAGTCTGTACCCATCATGCCAGATGCAACTTCCCAGAGAGGGGAAGGGGGAGAGGGGGTGAGTAGGTTCAGAAGTATCAAGGAGTACAAGGGAGAGAGATATGACTGGAATTGTATCCTGCCTTCCCCGGGTCAGGCTCAACAGGCAAACAGAACTCATGACATGGAAAATTCCCTGTCATTTCTCCCTGACTGATGGTATAGGGGGCAATAGTGGCAAGTTCCTGCCCAGCACGACTCCTCTGTGACTGTCCCACCTTCCCAGGAGCCATGGAATAATAGGTATGAGACTCATACCTATTATAACAATAGGTATAACAATTAACAATAACAGGGATGATGGTTTACCTAGCTAATGTTAAGTCAGCCTACACCTTATGTCAAAACTGCTTCCATAAAGAAAAACAAAGTGGTCATTGTCATACAAGACCTCCTTCTGAAGGGAACAGAAGGCACAACATGCAGACTGGACCCACTTCTTAGGGAAGTCTGCTTCCTCCCTGGGGCCCAAGTTTAAGTTGTGAAAAGAAAACTTCCTGTCCTTGTTTGGCCCTTGGATTATCATCCATTATTGATTTTTAAGGCAGTGATGAAGTTGCACCAAGAAGTCCAGGAGCGATAAAGAGAGACTTCAGGAACTTAAGACAACTCATTAAGGGATTAGGGTCACAGGTGGTGTTGTCTGTCCTTCCAGTTGCAGAGAATGATGACAGAAGAAACCAAAAGAGCCAGAAGCCTGGCTCTGAGCTTGGTCTCAGAAACTGACAGAATTTGGGATTCTTTGATCATGAGTAGGTCTAAACAACACCAGCATTGCTGGCAACAGATGGGGTACACCTGTCTCAAAGGAGGAAAAGGACCTTTGCACAAGAGTTAGCAGGCCATACTGAAAGAGATTTAAACTATATTTGAAGAGGAAAAGCGATAAAACCAAGCTTGCTAGAGACAAACAAAACCATCGGGGAAGCATGCCAACATTTGATGGATGGTGTGCTAGCAAAGGTTCTTCAATCCGAGAGTGGAGGCAGGGCATGGAGATCCATGAACAGAAAAGAAGGAAGGCTTACTGGGGAGTTAGAAACCACAGAAGTGCCTGAGAATGGCCATGTAGGAATTAGGGCTTCTCCCCTGCAAAAAAGTGCAGAATCTATAGCCCAGCTGTTTTGCATCTACATTAATTCATGTAGCCTTTGACACATGCTCCCTACAGCATCCTCCTGGAGTAACTGGCTGGTTACTCTTGGATGGTTGGATGGTTGTACTCTTCACATGGTAAAACTGGCTACATGGCCAGGCCTAGAAAATAGTGGTGAATGAAGTTACATCTAGTTGTTCTCAGGGGCAGGGGTTGTTCCCCTGTACTTTGCATTTCATGCGTTAAGTTCTGTGCCATTCACTTCATGAAAGACATTGAGGTACTGGAGTGTGCCCAGAGATGGGCAACAGAGCTCGTCAAGAGTCTGGAGCACAGGCCTTATGAGGAGTGGCTGAGGCAGCTGGGGTTGGAGAGAAGGAGGCTCAGAGAGATCTTATCACTCTCTACAACTGCCTGAAAGGAGGTTGTAGCAAGGTGGACATGTGTCTCTTTTCCCAAATAAAAAGCTATAGGACAAAATTGCCTCAAGGATGTTTAGATTGGGTATTAGGAAGAATTTCTTCACCAGAATTTTGTCAAATATTGCAACGGGCTGTTCAGTGAAGTTGTCAAGTCCCCACCCCTGGAGGTATTTAAAAGATATGTAGATGTGACACTTTGGGACATGAGTTAGTGACGTACTTGGCAGTGCTAGGTTAACAGTTGGACTCAATAATCTTAAAGGTTGTTTTCAAAATAAATAATTCTATGAATGTTTACATGTTGCTGGCTCTGGTTAGATTCATATCCCACATACCCTGTAAGGAATTGAAAGCCAAGTGGATTTGTTTCAGGATGTATAATGGTGTAAAATGGGTGAAAAGGTAATGGGTAATCAGGGTGCAAAGCAAAACTGGTATAATTAGCTTTTTTTTTTTTCCTAGTTTATATTTGCAAATATTATGATTTACATGTTTGCAAGTGAATATGTTTCCAGTAGTGATATATCTCCTGGGTAGTGTGAAAGTGGAATTTCTCTGCTATTAAATGTTCTTCAGGGTCTGTATTTCAGTGCACAGATGTCAAGTACACCCACATATGTACACAGAGGTAAATAGTCTGAAGAATTTTATTTTTTTAAAGTTTGGTTTTTTTTTTCCCTAGTCATCGTTAAAGCAGCTAATGTCGGTTAAATTGATCTGCAGCATTTTTCAGAATCTAAAAACCTTGGGATATTTAATCAGTATTTGTGAAGGTTAGTAACTAGATTACCAAACTGAGGTGCAAGCAAACTGCCTATTTCTGTGCTTTCATGGGGTACTTTAAGGAATACTACACCCAGTAGTATGTAAGTTCATATATTAGGAATATCCCACTGTAGGTACATTATTTTGTTTATTTATTTGAAAATTCAGAGTAGTATCAAAAGATTTATTACATACAGCTATGTTCCATTTTGCTGTGATAAATCTTGATGTCAGTTGCTATGGGACAGGTTTATGATTCACATAACATGGAAGCTCTTGTAGAAGAAAATTGCTTTTTGTTTCTTCTCTAAAATAAAGCTTCCTTATGTACAGTTGTAGAGTAATACAGACTGAAGGATATATGTTCATAGTGGTTAAAAAATTCAGTGAAAAGCATATGCTGGCAACAAATTAATGATATTTATTTTATAGAAGTAAAATGAAATAGTTATTTTGCATGAATGGAAAAAAAAGACCTAATATAACTCAAAAAAAAATAAGTCTCTTTACTACATATGAGATGTTCTAACCATAACTTGGATTGCATAAGAAGGATGAAACAAGGGAAAAGAAAAACACCATAGATGGAGACACAAAAAGCATTGACAGGAATGACTGAGAAAGAGTGGACAATATTTTCATAAAGGCTTAGTTTTTAGGGGACTGAAACTTCTTCCAGAATCATCTCACACTGTGGATATATCAGAGCAACCTGGTGACAGTACGGAGCTGTATATAGGCTGATGCTTAAGTACAGTGATAGCTTCTCAATTTGAAATGAAAAATAAATAAATAAAATGTTCCTTACTTTTAAAAGAAAACTATTGACAAAACGAGAATAGATGAGAAGAGTTTATAATACATTTATGCTAGAGAATATTTGACTTTGAAGAATGAGGCTATGTGGGGAGTTGTGGTGTGAGATTTTTCTTTCTCATGGTTTATAATGATGTTCTCAACCTCTTTGGATGCTGCTGATTACTTGTTTTATAAATTCCCTGAGTGTTGAGAGTCATTGGTTGAAAAGCAGTGGTGGATGTAAATTTCAAACAACAATAACCAAAAAGAAGAGAATTTTTATTTTTCTTTTACTTATGTAAATTTATTATGTCAAATAGTGAACTGCTTAATATAGAGAACTACTTTTTAACTTTGTTGATCACTTAAGTGGATGCAGAATTACACTAACTAGGTATAAGTGGCTGAGTAAATTCTTGAGAGCGTTTAAGGAAAATTTACTATCCTGGTAAGAGAATTTTGTTTTTTTTCACTATCTTTATTTGGATTCTAATCGCTATCACAGTTTAAAGTGTAATCTTTTAAATGAAACTACATGGACATAAAACCTATTAAGACTTCACAGTTGATGCTCAAAAAGCGTGGCTCAATGAAGGCAGGTTTAGTTTGTTGTTGTGTTTTGGTTTGTTTTTTTTCCCCACATCTAACTTAAAAGCTGCTTTCAGGAGAGTAGATGGCAAACAGAAAATAAAATAACTGTGTGCACCTGCAGTCCAATCATATCCTGGGCTGCATCAAAAGAGGAAGTGACTTGTCAGGCCAAGGTAGGTGATTCTCCTCCTATATTCTGCTCTTGTGAGGCCCACCTGGAGTACTGCATCCAGAGGAGGGCCATGAAGATTATCAGGGGGATGGAACACCTCTTTCTCCTACAAAGACAAGCTGAAGTAGTTGGGGCTGTGCAGACTGAAAAAGAGGTTTGGGGAAGGATTCATTATGGTCTTCTAGTACTTAAATGTGGCTTATAAAAAATAAGAAGAACAACTTTTATCATAGTCAAGTAGTGATAGGACAAGAGGGAATGATTTTGAACTAAGAGAGGAGAGATTTAGATGAAATATTAGGAAGATATTCTTTACTCAGGGAGTGGTTCAGCACAGGAAGAGGTTGCCCCAGAAAAGCTGTGGATGTCCCATCCCTGGAAGTGTTCAAGGCCAGGTTGGATGGGGCTCTGAGCAACTTGATCTGGTAGGTGGCATCCCTACCAATGGCAGGCATTTGGAACTAGATGATCTTTAAGGTCCCTTCCAACACAAACCATTCTATGATTTCTGTGATAAATAAGAATTAGGAGAAAACTGGCCTAAATTGGCCCTTGCCTCCTGTAAGTAAATTGTTGTCCCAGAAGTAAGTATCAAAAGCCTGCAAGCAATGTAGATGGGGGAAATATGGTGGTGGGCCAGAAATCTGTATCTAGGTGTTCTGAAGAATTAGGTAGCATGACCTAGAAGATATTTGTGTAATAGTGAAGAAATTGTACCAAGTATGAAGTGGATCTTCTGCATTACTGTGAGCTATATACTTTCAGTATTTCATGCTCCCAACACAATTACTAAATCTCTGCTGCTGAAAACTGGTTTGTTGCCAGTCATAAGACTTCAGTTTCACAGCTGTCTGGTCACCAATGTTATTACACTACAAAGAATTTAGTGTATGCAGCTCCTCTACTCAGATTGCATTTTTCCACTCTTGATCAAACCTTTCTGAAAAGCCAAAAATTTTACATTTTAAGGTCAGGTTTTGCTATTATGATATTAACTATTATAAAAGAAAAAAAAGATAGAAGGAAAATTATTCAAATGATTGATGGATCACACAGCAAATGAAAGAACCCTCCCACATCATTGCACTTGCTACAGAAATTTGAATTTATTATAAAAATAATAGAGGGCTATATCACTTTTTTTTAAAAGTTATTGCAAAATTGGTTTGGTGTAGACACCTGGAAGGAGAGTGAAGGACTCACCAACTGGATGCAAAATCTTAATTATGTATATTGATAAACATTAAGCCAACAGTACACTAGAAAAGTTTATGTTTTGCAGTTTTTTGAAATTCTGCAAGGAGTATTTTCTGCCTGAGAATGTCAATCAAAAAACATACTTCTTTTTAAATGAAATTTAGTGCTTGCTACTGCAATGTGTATAAAATACAGTTGGAAAAACTGATGACATGTATACAGAAATACCAATTTATTTGGTTTAGTTGAATATAATTTTGAAATTTGTTTCAGAAGGATTTTATTGAAATTTATTTCTCAATTTAAGGACTCTATTGCAAGACAACAGAACTTCCAAAAGAACTAATTTTTATATATAACAGGATTGTAGCTCCAAATGTGAACATTGGATATTATAGCTATTTCTTTATAGTGCAACTCTTTGTCACAAACGAGAACTTGTCACTGGTGTTGTTTACTGAATCATTGCAATTTCTGTTGTGAGACAGAGGTATAACTTTTTCTGCCTCATCTGTTCTGTGAAGGGTAATATAAATGGTACTACTCTGACCTTTTTAGTATTCTGTAATTTGATTCACTTGCCATTCCTATCTTCTTCTGTTTGTGACCTCAGCAACCTGTGACTAGAATGGACACTCAGTCAAAACATAGAATACTGAAAAGGTCACAGAAGCAGAATTTACTGCATCTGCTTCTCAGGACACACTGTGCAGTAAAGTAGTGATACCTGGTTCAGATGATTTATCTTCACAAGGTCTGAAAAAGAGGTTTTGTGATAACACCTCTGACAGGAAAAGTTCTACCCATACCTATATGCATGCTGTCATGGTGATTAGAAATCTAGCCAGGACATACACTGCCTTAATTTCTTTTTATGTAAAAGGGCAATAAATTCAATAAAGCATATTTTCAAAGTTTACTGGCCTTTAAATTACTTTTCTTCTTCAATTCATTTGAGTAGACAAGTAAATGAGGTGGGAACAGTGCAGTCTATTAAAGACAGTTTATCAGATTGGAAAAAAATCATTGTGCAGCTAATGTAAAATGTTTGTAGTGCACAAAACATCCCTACAAAAGTTTTTCAGTCTCCTGCATAGATGTTTGTAATGCCTAGTCTTTTAAAGCCTTATGTTTTGTAATTATATGCAAAATGTATTTCTCTGAAGGAATAGATAATTGGAGGTTTTTTACAGTATTTTCCCGTGTAAACATGAACAGGGTTTTTTAGAGTGTAATCCCCCTTCCCCAAAATCCATGCTGTTTAATAAATAAAGATGTTTGGCTCTATAGAAGTGCAAGGAGGAAAAAATTAGGTCTGAAAAATTTGCCTAATGAATGAACTGTAACTAAGTCATAACTTGAGTCAAAGATTCTCCATTTTTTGTCAGGTAAACCCATAGACACTATAACACTGTTTTATTAGCTGGGGAAAATATGATAGTTTATTAAGTTTGCATATGTAGATTGTGTGTCATGTATTTTGGATATTTTGGGTTTAGAAATAAGACAGTAAGCTGTTCATTGGATATACATTTAAACTAGGCAGCTGTTTTGTGTTCAAAAAGAATTGTATGCTCTAATGTATTAGCAGCACATGGATATATATTTATTGGAAAAACAATAGGCAGGTAATGGAAAATGGTATTATTAATTGGTAAATCACTTGAAGTGTTTCTCAGTGCAACAGAACAACCTGCACATTAAAGAGTAAGCAAGGTGTAAGTGCATACACAGGCCATGTCTATGGAACCTGGCAGCAATTCTCTGCTTTCTGCAATGCATTTGCTAGTTCTTATCCTCTGACCATCCAAACATACTCGAGCACAACACAGTAACCTCCCAGCCCCTGCATTTTTCCAAAGGAAGTACGTGGAAGGAGAGTTTCCACTGAGGCATCATTGCCACACCAGGAGGAATGTGACCAGGGAACCCACTGAGAAAGCATGCAGGACTTGGGGTGGGTAACTCCTGAGCAGAGGTAAGAGCTAGCTTTATCCTAGGACTTTATTACTTCATGGGAATGAACAACTTTGAAAATATGTCAAAACAGATAATTTTGAAGTCAGTAGGAGTCTTCTCATTCACTTCAGCAGTACTGAAGGAGGTATCAGGGGGATGACAATTGCTTTCATTTACCAAGACTGCTGGCAGTATCAATTGCAACTGGAGGAAAACTGGCTTGATAGGACACGTGAGCCTATTGGGATCTCCCTGAAATAACAATCATGGCCTCCTACTAACTCAGTTTCAAACCTATCATACATAGAGAAGATAATAACCGTCTCCTCTTCCTATTTTAGTTTTTTACTAAGTTGATTATTTATTAGCTTGAAGTCACGTGTGTTATTTTTAAAACTATGAAGAAACCTCATTTAACATACTGAACCTAAGGGATTGTATGCAAATAGAAGCACCTCTAAAACGTTTTTTCTGGATGTATATATAAAGGAAAGGAATTATGACTACATCTAATTGGTAATGTTTAACTTTTTTAAAGGCAATTTTTATGTGAATTACAGTCCATCTGTTCCTCTGCCAGTCAAAATCTTCCAAAAACCTTTTGAATTTGAGATTAAATCCCAATATAATTTAACAAAAGTGTCAAGGAAATTACAATTTGACTAAAAATTGATATTGAAAGGAAGAAATTAGTATCCTCATTGACAGAGGGCACAATATTTGTCTTTGCAAGGCTTACTGATGAGGTACCAATCAATGGTAAGCACATAGCTTGAAAAGAGACAGAGCACATCACAGGAGAATGCTTTGGAGAATCTGGGAAACATATATAATTTCTATATGAGATGGTCTTAGCTCTTCCATCACTTGCAATATTGCAAATGAGGGCGTATTGTACACTCTTAATTAAGAAAAACAAGTTTCATTTACTTAACTATTCAGGTAACATTAATTTGGTCTGACCAAAATTTTGTGTGTCCTTATTTTCACTGTGTCTGAAAGAAGACATTAAATGTCTGTGTTTCTGTTGTGTTCCTTCATCACTCTAGCAAAGCACCTGGGAAAGTAAACCAAATTTTCTTCCTGACCTAAAAAAACCCCTTGTAATAGTTAGCTCCTATTCTCAGCAGTTATGCAGAGCAGGAACAGAATAGGAATTTGACCTTTTATATTAAATATATACAATAAAGTCAAATTAATATGTTAAAGTGCTAAGAAAGTGAATCATTCCGGGACATTGGAACTTCATTATGAGTACAGTTAAACTGTTGGAAAAATCCCTTGCGTGGTTCTGTCTTGGGCCAGTAAAGACACTCCAGGCAAATCCTGAGCATGGCTGGAAAATGGTGAGGAAAAGACAATTTAGACAGGGGCCATCCCATGACAGCTGTCTTCAGCGCAACAAACTGATCCCAAACATGTTTAATTTAGCACTCTAGTCACAGTCCAGGACTAAAAATAAACACATTCACTGAATATTTTAATCATGCAACAATCTTTACTTATTACCTCCAATTACCTTTATGCTACACAGACTTCCATCTCAAACTCAGGCTCACTGTTTTCTAGAAGACACAGAAAGCAATATCAAACAACTTTCTGTCCTCACAGGTGTGTTGCTGATGCATGCTGAGAATCTATTTCATCAGACCTGTTGTTCAGGAAATTATATAAAACAACTAGGAAAGTTACTGCTTGTGAGTAGAAAAGACTTTAGTGTTCTGATGAGAGCAGCCCTGAAGTGAATGACTTGAGAGTGTTGGTTGATAAAAAGCTTGATATGAGCTAGTAACGTGTGCTTGCAGTCCAGAAAGACAAATGCATCCTGGTCTGCATCAAAATAGGTGTGGCCAGCAGGTCGAGGGATGTGATTTTACCCTTCTACTCTGCTCTCATCATACCCCACCTGCAGTACTTGGGCCCACGCATCAGAAAGACACGGATCTGTTAGAAGAGGGCCATGAAGATGATTGGGACATGGAGAAGCTCCAGTATGAGAACAGAGAGTTGAGGTTGTTCAGGTTAGAGAATTAAAGGTGCCAGGGAGCTATTATAACATCCCTTCAGTACCATTCTAGGATTCTATGGCCCACAGCTTTATGTTTCAAGGGTAAAACACACATTACTCTGCCTCTTTGCAAATAGGCCATGTGCATAAGTGAACTGGCTGATAGTTTATCTTATGAAGTATTAAAAATAAATATACTGGATTTCTGAAAGCTGGGAAAGAGTTTTCCATGTCTTTCATAGCTCTCTTTTAATTGCACATAATGATGTTTGTAAATAAGCCTGTTTTCAAATGAAGCTTTCAATTGTTTCAAGTGAAACATCTGGTAGGCAATGCAAAAAAATGCAGCTTTTCTTATAGGATTTTGCTAATGTGACCTATGCCTTACCTTCTCTGCCTCTGGAATTTTGCTATTAGAATGTCTTCATCATGATCTGTTAGAAGGATAAAAGAAAAGAGTCAGAGATAGGCATATGTAGTTTAATAGCCTCTAGTGTATTAGACTTATTTGTTATTAGGAATAGTTGATATTTGTTAACACCTTCATCTTGTTCATTTTCTGTCAGTTCTAAATGTAAATGTAAATACAAAAATAACACCTTCCTCTTGGGCAAATGGTTCAGGCTCTATCTCATACCAGACAACTCTAGATGCACCAGGAGCTTTGCAATTGTGCTACTTTCCAGGCTAGGTCTGCGTTTTCATGGAACAGAATGGCAGCTAACAAACTGGTCTGAGAAAGAGTTCCTTTCTTTTGCATTGTTCACTGAATAATGTTCACATTCCAGTCCTGCTAGAGCACCCACTTATGGTATACAATTATTGTTGTCTTTTGATGACAAAAAATTGTGATTTGTAAAGAATAATCTGTTTTGTTTTCCCTTTAAACTCTATTTTGCTGGCTGGTTATTATGGGAACCCAATCCTTGAAAAAAGGATTTGTAGTCATTAAGCTTAATGAAAAGTGCTACTTTGTGACTGAAGCAGTGGAGCATATGTGATCTTGCTGTATAAAATGGTCTCAAAATAATGACTTTTTTCCTTCAAAAATATAATTTTCTCAATAAAAATATTTTATTAAATTATTTCTGTATCAACAAACCTTTTCAATTTTTCTAGGGTTGAAGTGTTTCATTTCAATATGCTGAAGCAAAGTAGTCCATATGATCCCAAGGTGAAACAGACAAATGGAATTGTGTGATGTAACCTGTTAAAGTTTTCAACACAACAAGCATCCTGCCTTGTGCAAAGAGCAGCTAAGACTTCATCAACAATTTGGTACATAATTTTGAAAATCTGACAAGAAGGAAGGCTAATTTCATGGAAGGAAAAGAAAGGAGTAAAATGAAGCTTGAGTAGACACAAAGGAGATCGACATCAGGCAGGGAAAAGCAACTGTTATGTGGTAAAAAAATAGATAAAACAAGTTTCTGCAAGCTGGAAGAAACCAGCGGGAGCTGTTTCTTTAGAATGCATATCAAAATAATGTGGCTAAAACTTGGGGTTTTTTTAAGGTAGAACTTGATTAAGTTCATTAAGACCACTCAGAGTTCAAAACACTAAAGTCTTATTATTAATAGATCTGTAGTGTTTCTTTTGGATTTCTCTGTGAATTTGTATCTTGTTTTGAAGGGCAGGAGCCATGTTATTCTTCCAATTCTAATATTATTATAATATATTGGAAATATTTCTGGCAAAAATAGAACACTTATGAAATCTATCTTATATATGCACTGCTCTTAATATCCTTATGTCAACAGAAACTTTCTTATTTACTTCTGTGAAGCCAAACTCAGAAGAAAGGTGAATTTACAATAGCTGGAGGTTAAAGACAACCTTTTCAAACTGGAATGTCTAAATGCAGACACCAAAGTACCTAACAGAAAGTTACAGCAATGGCCAGCATTACTTTGTTGACATTTAAGTTTGAGTATTTTCTTCTGTGTGGCTTGTTCAAACTGACACTACTGATCTGAAGCATAGCTGAAAAACCTTGATTTTTTGTCATTTTATAGGAGCTGCATTGTGTCATTACACAGTCAAATTCTGAAAGTTTTTATGTACTTGTAAAAGTCTACGCTTCCATCACACCATTGAGAGCACAGCCACTGACATGAAAGTGCACCAAGTAACTCTACTGCATTAATAATAGTAGGCAATAATTAGGATTGCTGTTTCATTTTAATTATAGTTAGGTGTTTGCATCTAAAAAGAAGTTAGAACAAAAATGCAATCTCTCAGATTTACAGGAGGAATTAATTAACAACTGACAATGGAAAGTGCTTATCCTCTGCTCTATGGATACTTCTAACCACATGTCATTTATAATTGACTGCCTAGGCAGTGTATTTCATCTCTGTTAAAACAGAATTAGCTACTTTTTTTTGCCTACAGCTAAGAACTCTGACATTCTGACAGTCCTTTGGGCACCTTCCCAAAAGAAAATTTGTAAGGTTTTACACTTGACAAATATTTTATGTTCTCACTTTCTCAGTGACATGTATTTTCTTCAGTTTTATAATGAACAACTTATCTGATATTCACTGTTCATTATGAAAAGTGTTATTGATTTATTGTGATACAGAATGAAGATCACCATTGTTAAAGTAGTTGTAGTTACCTGGAAGAGAATTCAGTCTCTAAAAACAAAAGAAAAAAAGAAGGCGAATATCTGTTTTCTTTGGTAATACATCTACAATCAGTTTTAGAGATAGCATTTCATTACAATTTTTTTTTTTTTCCTAAATTTTATTAATGGGAAACATGGTATCAGTATAATTATAAGGTAGATTATGGGCATTTTATCCTCAAGCCTTTCCTTAACACTGTTTTCCTATTCTTTTTTGATTTGTCATATGAGCGAACTTTGACTTTGTATCCTAGAGAACAATTTAAATGATTGGATTCCATGATCTTGGAGGTTTTTCTAGCCTTAACAGTTCAATGATTCTATGAAATACTCTAAATACCAGAAAATTATATTTTCACTCTACAATAGAATTTAGTGAAAAAATAGCCTATATATATATATATACATACACACACACAAACACACACACACACACACACACACACACACACACACATATGTACGTTTGAACCTTACATTCTGAGGTTCTCTTGTAGCCTACCTGGTAATTTTGAATAAACATTGACAGGAAAGCAGTTTGTATATCCAAAACCCTGCAATGTCAAAGAAAAGTATTAATTAAATTATTTTGCAAGACAGATTTTTATATTTATTAGATTATGATCACACTGTGATTATTGTTTATCTATTTTTTTAAGAAATAATATTTTATTTCTTTGTAACAATTTTAAAAGAACACATTAGTCCTTTTCAACTGGTATAAATTGGCATAGCTTTATTGATTTAAATTTATTTACACCTTATTTATGCTTCCTGAAAACCCAGTCTACTTTGACGGCAGCTGCAGTCACTGATCAACATGTATTAACCCTCCACAGATGAGGAAAGTAAGAGATCACACAAATTCAATTTTTTTTTATATTCAGTATGTTATAGGGGTCAGAAACAGAGATGGAGGGGATGTTTTTTATATTTAATTGGAAGGGAAATCGAAGAAAAAACTGCCAATACTGTAAAAAGTTAAGGATCATATGCTGTTCATAGTCAGTTGCCATAAAGGTCAGTTCATTTCTTTCCACTGAGTTTAACTGGACTATAATAGAAAGTAATGGGAAAATTTTGAAATCACTGGAGAATAATCATGTTTTTTCCCCATCTGAAGTGTTGTAAATCTGTTTAGTTCCTCTCCTAATACATACTACGCTTTACAAAATAATAATGTACTCAGTAATTGTTTCTCTTTGTTAAAAATGGATGTATGTAAAATCCCATGTGAATTATATGTTAAAGGAGAATTGCCTTTCATTTCAATCATCTATGACATTAACCACTGTAAAATACCAGCCTGAGATAGATCTGAAAACAAGTAATGAAGTCTTAGGCCCGCTGAATTCAAAGCCTCAAATTTACCCCCAAATTCCATCTGTATTCCATCTGAATTGAGGTGCTATGGATGTTCCAGGCTCAGAATTTCACTATACTAGAAATTGAAGAAATTAACAGCTTAGTGTAAGTACTATAGATGAATGAAACTTGTATCTGAATTGATCACTCATTGAAATATGGGTTGTACACTAAGAAAACCTGAATCACTCAGCTGTAAAGTGTGCTGACACACAAACATGCACAGAACTTGTGAGCAGACATACATACACAATTATACTACATGAAGTACCCCTGGCCTCCAGGTTTCCTTCATTTTCTTGAGTTGTTCATAAGGTTTTTGCAGAATAATTTTGACAAAATATACAATTTCTGCAAATTCTTTTACTTACTAGCCTCTAGTCCTTTAAAATTAATTTACATATGTCTTAATTTTTCATTGAGTCTATTTTAGGTAATAATACATTTATCTTATGTTCTCTTATTATATAATAATAGCAAAATAATTCAGTGTGACATATTACCTAGTTTCACATTGCTGTGGTCACATACTTAATAGTTGGAAATATAAAAACTTAATTTTGTATTCTCTTGTGATTATTAATTTAAATCTTCATTAAAATAATTATTTAATGCAATTACAATCGTGTCTTACTTGTTACTCCTTGGAACAGTTGAAGTACAGCTTTCTGCTGCAATTCTAGTGCTCTTTTGCTCATCTTTCAAGGAATCATAGAATGGTTTTGGTTGGAAGGGACCCTAAAAATCACCTGGTTCCGACCCCCCTCCAATGGGCATGGGCGCCTTCCACTAGACCAGGTTGCTCAGACCTCCATCCAGCCTGGCCTTGAACACTTTCAGGGATGGCAGAACCCACAACTTCTCTGGGCAACCTCTTCCAGTGCCTCACTTCCCCTCACAGTAAAAATTTCTTCCTAAAATCTAATCTATAGCCGCCCTTTTTCAGTTTTAGGCCATTACTCCTTGTCCTGTCATTCATCCTCAAACACATGGCTCCAGGGGTAAACACATAGATATGAACATACCACACACAGTGTTAGTTTTCATAGACATACAGAAGCAAGGAATGCCATAACTTGTGTCTGCAGCCAACAGGGAGACCTGGATGTACTCTCCTGACTGGAAACCTGCTGACTGCACACTAGGCTGGCTTTTGCCAGGCCTTATTATGCTTCAGAAGTGCACAATCTTTTCATGTCATACAAATATGAATAATTGAAACAAATGTGATTATTCTTCTCTCCCTTTCTTTCTCGCACAGTGTATATAATGACTTATTAATGAATTTTTTGTTACAAAAATACAATTTAGACTGAAGTATTCTTGAGAAAACTGTGACAGGCTGGCTCAGGGTGACTGATATACAAAGCGGATATATGATACTTAAGATTTTGAACATCGTGCTGAAAGATAGGGTGAAATAGGCACAGTAATAACATTGAGGACCAGGAAGAGAACCAGTATAGCTAATTTGTGAACTCTTACCACAGTAGTAGTCGATGCAGCCACTAAACTCATGGAGTCAAAAAAAGTGTCACACTACACTTCTCTGTTAGCATTGATACAGAGCTCACCAAACAATATTAATAGGGGGAGCTGGGCCTCTCATAAATGTACTTCTGAGGATAGCATTTTTCCAACCTGTCTTTTCAGACTGCCCATAATTTGCACAATTTTGATATTTTTATTATCCTTTAAAAAAACAGAATCACAACAACAATTTTATGGAGAGAGAAAAATTAACATTAATAAACATTCAGTGCATTGAAAAAGCACTGAAGGGTCAAAAAATTGAAGAAAACATGGGTAACATTTGAACAAAGGTGACTCTGCTTCGTAGCAGTGTAATTCTGTAGCTAGGACACAAGGGCAGATCTCCAGTTCTGCCTTTGACCTTCAGGTAATTCATATGCCTCTATTTGTCTGTCACTGTCTCTTTGAAAAAGAGATTGTTTTTATGGAGCATGCTTGCACTGTGCTGACCACAGTCAAGCTTATGAGTTCAGCCTAGGCCTGAGTGCTGCATGAATAATAATAATAGGATCACATTAATAATTTGGAATATAGATTCATCATTTGAAAACTTTAGAGGTCCTTTTTATAAGACATAGAATAACACAGATTTATGCAGAATAATACCTATAATACTCTATTATAAATTACAAACATGATGCAGAAATTATTGTGCACAGTTCTGTCCTGTGGTATTAGTACAAGTGATCAAAAATTTTTCTCAGGCATTAAAATCAATGAATCAATGATAAGTAATGTGACGGGCTTTATTCCTTATGTTTCAAATGAAATTCAAATTGCTTTAGATTTTTTTAATATCATAAATGCAATCTTAATATGATATTACTTGCAATATGGCCAAGCTAATGCCTGAGGAGCAATCTCTTTCTTTAAAAGCTCATTTGCCTCAGAGAGCTCAATTTTTCATGTTTAACATTAAATTCACTGGAGCTTTTGTACCATTTTTCTATTCTTAAACCAATCAACATTAATCTGCATAACCAGTCCCCTGAATAACTGCAATATCTAAGTTTTAATAGGGGATTCTTTAATATATTGAGACTGCTTAACCAATTCTAGTTGAGTACTGAAATGGTTAAGTAATGCCACTGACTAGTGATGTAGGTAAGTCAATGACTTACTGTAATTTCACCCATACTTCTGTTCCTTTACTATGAGTCTTTGCAGAGCAGTACACATCTTCAGCTTCAACTTACTGTTCCTTGGAGTTTATGAAGAACATTCTGGCGAATATTTATTTCCCCTTTTCTTATTATTTAAACTTCTTATTTAAAAGAATCAGAGTTTTCCTATAAGTTCTATCCAGCATAAAACTCAACCACTGTGTTTTTCTAGGTACATCTGCGTTTATATTGTCATTCATCATGGCACAGATATGTGAAAATAGCTCCATTTTTCATTTTGTTATATCAGTGCAGTAGTAATGGGAACATCTTTGACTCAATTCCCCAGTTTAATGGAATTGTGGCTACCCTCTATCTTGAGGTTTCAAAACTGACTTCATGCTCACAATAACTCTCAGGCTTCATGATATCAGCCACTTTTTATTGTTCTATTCAGAATAAAATATAACTACAAATGCTAGGGGTTTAATGCTGTGCATATCACCCATAGTCTGGTAATTTGGGCACCGGAACTCTTTGTCATCTTTACACATTTGAAATGCTCTTGTGTTGAAACACCAAGGGAAATCTGTATTTTTAAGGCAAGTAATTTACTTAGAAGTATATGAATTGCATATTGGGATTTAATAGTAATTTATAAAGTATCAGAGTAATAAGATTAAAATAGGACTGCATGTGAAATAACAGACTAGAAAAGAAATTATCCACGGTTAAAAATAGAAGAATTTTTTATGATATGAGGCAAGGAGACAAAAAAGCTGCTAAATTTGCTATAATCAGAAAAGTGGTAAATTCTCTTAAAAATGCTGTGTGAAAACCCTGGGAACATGCAGTAATTTTTAAATATTGTTAAGCTTGTTTTGGTCCTGTGCTTTGAAAGAACAGCAACAACTTTAAAAAGATGACTTATTTGATTTTTTTTTTCATACTTCATCAATATCTCTTGGAATAAAGATGATATTGCTTATCTATCTATCTGCAATCTGTACTGAGTCCCTTTACTGTAGAGATTTTATCCTTCTGTGGGGAGGACAGCAGACACCTCTAGGGTAACACTTTAGGAATTTATCATTGATTAACTGTGCAACCAGCAGGGAAGCTTGTAAAACAGAAAGGCAGTGTAAAATTTCTTAAGCAGAAAGAATCCATTTGCTGTAAAGGTCCTGCTTCCAGGTCATCTGAAATACTTGACAAATTACAAGTGGTATTGGTATCACCTGGCACTTGATTACCCTGTGTATTTTTCATCAGTCTTTAAATGGACATCTCTTATATAGAGAAGTTCCTAAATTACCTGAAACCTAATCATAAATCCATCTGGTATAAAATCACAGTAAGTTGCTAGCTGTGATTCATAACAATTGCACTATGTGTTTTCTGCAGGGCATTATTAGTACCTTTCTTGCATGCTCTCAGAAATGAAACATAGCTTGTTTGTATGCCAAAGCACTGGGCCAGCCTCATTATGCAAATAGTGATGCTGCTTAGATGACCCAAGGAAATGCATACTTTCACCAGCTGAGTATGTTCTATCACCTGACTGCATACTGGGGAAGGGAAATGGGGAAAAAGCCCTCCCATAATCACCAGACCTTTATAATGGAGACTGACAGTGTTTTGCTATATCAGATGAAATGAGACATATTACCATCATTTGATCATCAAAAGTCTTGTCAGGGAAATAATTAACTAATACTTTACTAGGAAAAAGAATTCTAGAATAACTATAAGCATGTTTACCATTCAGATCAGAATGCATCTGTGAATAATAATTTCTCATGTAAAACCCTAGCTTCTCAGAAGCCAACAATACCACTCCCTTGAAGCAAAGATTTTTAATGGATCTGTTGAAAAATACCAAAAAAAAAAAAAAAAGAACATAGAGGTTAAGCGTGAGCCATATGATCAGTCTAACAGGGAGCATGGCTCAGCTGTTGAAACTTTTATTCTTCTAGTCTCATCAACATGATTTTCTAAGCAAAGATCAGAAAGAGGTATGAACACTCCCATTAAAGTCCTGCAACACTGGGCATATTTCTTCCACTGCTTTGTTGACTTTTGACAGCTCTTCTAATTGCAAACCCTGTAAGATGCATGAATAAATGATCTCTTCTTTCCCCTACTTGGAAAAAGGAGCTTATGGGGTTTGTAGGTCTCAATGTTTTTTGTATTTAACAATATACTTGAAGAATCATCATTTGACTTCTGTTTTGTAAGTCATGCTTTGAAGCTTTTTGTGGCAACATATATCAAAAGGAAAAGCTGAGACTTTCAATAATTTTCATTCTAAAGGAGCTGGAGACGTGACCAAGCTGTAAGTTTGTAAATAGAAGTCAGAAACTGATGAGAATTTTGACATGTTCTACCTCATATTTTCATGTGGGTAATTTTGTTTTTCTAACATACCAGATCACCCAATCAAGCTCTTGTTCCTGATTACTTTTCTATTATCCTAGCCAGGGTATTTTAGCAGGGATTTTTAATTTGTTTCTTTTATACTGGGTCTGCACAGGATCTTGAACATTTAAATAACTGCTTTTGATGTAGAAATCTCTTCTTCAGCCTGCTTGGCTTCATTACTGATCCTTTACAGTTTTTCTATTATTGTTTTTTTCACAATTATATTAATATGCTAGTGTTATTTTCATTTTAATGTCATTAATTGTCACATGGTTTCTCAAAATTGAATTCAGGAACCCACTAGAGAAGTGGTCAGTTATGTTGCAGTCACTTCTGTTTGAGAAGAAAAAAATGCATTATGATGTTTTAGAGATAGATGTGCTTTTAGAAGAGTTTGTAACAGAAAGCTAGAACACGTTTTCACTTAGGAAGTCTTTCCTGCCTGCAAAGTGCCTTTCTCAAGAGAGTTAGACAGTTGTTTCTTCCTTTCCCCTCTGCATTCCAGAGAAAGCTGCAGAAAGGATTGTGAGCAAGCACTCTCTCTTTCTGTTATGCAGGACAGATAACATTCTGAGACATGGACAGGGCCTCCTCATCCAGAGAGGGTGAGGGAGGACAGAGGGAAGATAAGAAGCCTGGGAAGACCACAGGAACTCGCTTTCCCTGAGGCCTGATGCTGTCTTGCAGAACTGTGAGGTTTTGTGTTTTCAGTATCTGAAATAAACCTTTTTGAATCCTTTCCACTTTTTGTCATTTTTTTGGGGGGAAATAGCTGCATATATTTTGCTTTACTGTAAAAGACTGATTGATAAGAAAGCTTAACAGTTCTTTTAAAAATAACTACCCTGAGAGCTCATGTGTGATTTTCTGAGGCAGGTAAGAATCAGTTATCAGCATTATTTACACTGTCTTAAAAATTCCTTATTCCATTGGTGGAGGGAGTATAGAGCTAAAGGTATCACCTATGAACTCATTTCCCCTCTGAGGAGGGAGATGTCTGGGTTTGAAGCAGCCCAGGGGGAGCAAAGAAAGAGTTGGCTTAGCTTGGAATGGAAAACTCTAGGTGTTCTTCAGAGACCACATAGGGATGGGGGCTGATTTTTACAGACTGGTTCTGCATATTTTCTATATCACTGAGTCAGGTCTCTTCCAGGAGAGGATGTTACTGAGGGTGTTTTATTTTTATTTTATTTTCCTCTTCTTCTTCCATGATCTCTTACTTGATTTTCTGAGGATGTGGATCAGGTGATATAAAACTAAGAGCTATCCAACCACCTTATGTTAGACTTCAGCAGTTTCAGTCTGTAGAGATGCATTAGCATCACGGAAACCCAGAATACTTCTTCCCAAGGTAGGAAAGTGTGAGGAGAGAACAGGGTCACAGCTCACAAAAAAAACCCAACCACTTCTGACAGAATTCAGAGCTTCATACAGAAAGCCTGGGGACTTTTCTGCATTTGCATACCTGTGCAAAGCCATCCCATTACATTTCTTCTGCAGCAAGTGTAACATCTAGATTATAGTGAGTTGAACTAATATTCCCTCCCCCCAATTATTAATAGTTAATAACATTTTTTAATATGTTTGATTGGAAGCTATTTTAACTCAGTTGTTTATCTTCCTTGTGAAATTATGATTGCTGATTTCCCTCATGTTCCTCTTCCTGACTTCAGAATGCCTTATTTCACATGAGCCAGTCATCAGGGAAGCAGGTCTACCACACATGCATATTTTTTAATAGCAACACTTCTGGCAAAAGCTATATGTCAGGATGTGCTGCAGTTATATAACGAGTTGCGTGACATTCTTACAGCTAGAAAATACATTGATAACTAACTCAGCTTTCAAGGATTTGGATCAGTTCTTCAACTCATGAAAATCGATGCATTTCTACCACAATGGAAGGAACTATGACTATTTATTCCTTTGTAGGCATTAGATCTTTGTAATAAATTTGACATTTATATTTTAAGCATCATAAATCCACAAAAGTATCCTTAACTCTGCTAGAATATTTCAGTATCATGTAGGGGTCACAATGTTCATGCTCTAAATCAGGAAAACAGTTAACCACTAGACTTTTTGAGGTCATCCATGAGTAGGAAGGTAATTAGGTCTATATTCACACATATGAAAAATTAGCTGCCAAAATACACAGATGGAATTTTCAAATAATGCTTAATAAGGTGAGATGCCTAACTCATATTGATTCCATTGAAAATCTGACCTTTAGAGCTTAATTTTAAGCTTTCCCATTATGGTTTAAGAGGGTGTGAAAATTTAAGTATGTGCTTGAATGCGTTTCTTGTAGAAAGACTCTTCCACAGACAAAAACTGAAACACAGGCCAAGAGATGGCAAAAGCACTGATCATCCTGAATCAAGAGGGATTTTGTTGGTGTGTTTTGTGCAGCAGCAGACTGAACAATGCTCTTTCCCAGTTAAGATTAGTTCAGGGAGAACAGCTGTTGAATGATTTCAAACACATAGACATGTAATTCTAAGAGAAAAATATCTATGCTGGTTGTGGTTTGTGAAGCAAGATGGATTGCTAGTCCCTTGATAAAGCTCTGTGCTTCTGTTTAATTCAGTTCCTTTCTTCTTTGCTATGCTTATCTTCTTCTGCTCCTATACACTGTGACCCCCTGCAGTGGAGTTCCTAAATATCCATGGTGACATAAAGGGAAAAGGAACATAGAAAGACAGAGTATAAGTTCTCAGAAACTCAGAGTAAATGAACTTGGTAAGTGGAGAGAAGGAAATTCCTTGTGTAATGGACTATTGTCTTGGATTTTTGTAGCCCAGAATAAACTGACATTGCTGCATTGCTCCTTAAATTGACCTGTATGGGGCAAAACATGCGTTTTGCTGGTATACAATTTTGACCATGTCCACCATGGTCCCCCTGGATGTCAGGAGTTCTCCTCTTTTTTTTTTGTACTGTGTATATTTATATTTTCCCCACTCAGAAATAATAGTACATGACTGTGCAAACACAAAAAAAAAAAAGTTTTCTTGATAGGAATATGAATGAGACACTCTGTTAAACATGTACTCCCTCTTCTGCAAACAATTACATCTGGAAACTTCTAGTCTCTTTTGCAAAGAAAATAGACCTTTTCAATTTTAAAGGTTGTTTCTAACATATAAAAGTTTGTACTCTGACTTCACTGCTTAATCTGCTGTCACTAGTTTTCCTTACAGTCAGTTGAATCTTTCTGCGCATGAGTATATGGAATCAGTCATTTAGAGCTTTTGTCACATATATCCTGATGACCAACAAAGGTATGTTAGCTTGGGAATTTTCTTATGCAATTGGGACATCACAGGAAAAAAAAAAAAATCAGTTATAGCCTATGGAAAGTCAGCCTTCTTATCTAGGATAGCTGTAAAGGAAAACTCATGACAGAAGAAGTGAACTAGTGGTTGGGGACTAGGTCTGGCTTTCAAAACTGGTTTCTGAGGTGAAGCATGGAGAAGAATGATCTCTGAAGCCACAGATCTTTCTAAGCAGCAGTCTGACTTCCATGGCAATGACACAGAGCAAGACTGAAGGCTGAGGCGGAATGGCCAACTGAAAAGACTGAGGGAAAGAGCTCTGACACTGTTAAGGACATTGGATACATCTGGTTTTGCATAAATGCTTTGCTGTCTTTGGGTATTTGGGCAATCTACCATTAATCTCTCAGTCTGGTGCTTGAGTTGTTTTGGTTGGTTGGTATGAGGATTTTTTTGTTTATTTGTTTTGTTTTGTTTGTTTGGGTTTTTTTGGAAATGGATGAGATTTCACTTCTATCTATCATCTATCTAGTTCTGGTTCAAGGATTCATTGCATTCATAGACCTCAGTAAAAAATCATAATTTTATAATAAACTGAAGGCAGCTGAAGAATAAAAACTATTTTGCAATTTACTAGGTTAGCCTCAATTTTATGAAATAAGTAAATTTTCTGTCATTTCTGTGTTTGGAGGGATGGAAAGTCTATACTTGTACATATTGTCTATTATATTTAACACAGAAAAAAAATCACTCTATTCCCAGGTGTTGTCAGTTTACCTGGAACATCTGTAAAGTTTCCAAAAAGATGCGTGATAGAGTTAGTTTCTAAATCCTACCAAAAAGGGGTTATTATTCATTTAAGTTGATCCTTTAAATTACAAACAAGATGGAATCCATACAATGCACGGTGGTTTTGTATTTGATTAGTTTTTCTACATTTGTGGAAAACCTGGAACTTCATATTTTTTGCAAGCCTGCCGAGAAAGTGTTTAAGACAATACAGATTTTGCAAATGCAATACTGAAGGTGCTAAAACATCTTGGAAGTATATTTGCATCATATTATTCACATATGTGCTCTGCAAAGAATATTGAAATATTTACTTTTGATAGAAATATGAAAACAACAGATGCCATTTTATCTACTTCTGTTTTGTAAATCTTGGATAGAAGCATTTGACATGACGAAGAAGTTTTGAGTGCTATGAATTTTCTGTCCAGTATGGTATACATCATGTTATTTCATGGACTGAAAGATTTGTATTTTACTAGCCTAAGTCATTCCTTCAAAAATAAACCAAAATCATTGGTTTGACTAGCTCTTGCAAATATTTGAAATGTTCCCGCAGCATTGTAGATTGCTTTGTGAAAAACCCTTTCACATATTACACATTCTTCCTACCAGTATTGTCACTATGAATTGTGAGGAGAAACTCTGTATCAAAAAATCCTTTCAAAAAGGAATTGTGAAAGAGAAAGGAATTAGAAAATAAAGTAGGCTCTTGTACCTTTACTGCTTATAGCAAAACATATGCATGGCAGTTTTGAAGGAATTCTAATGCAGATTTATTACTGGTATCTGCACCTCTCTGTAAAATGCAGTCAAAAGAACAAATAAAGAGCAATGTGTAGGAATTGAAGATGTCAGATAGTAAAATTTCTCCTTTTAAAAGCCTGCCTTTTTCACAAGCCTTTTCATGATCTTTTTATGAAGTTTCTAGAGTAGATCAAAATAATTAGGGAAAAATGACCTTGAGGTTTATGCTGTGTTCAGAACAGTGACTTGTCCAATCACTGTAGGAATGGGTGGCAGATTGTGATTGATGTTTTCAGAAGAACTACAAAGTGAAGTGTATGAATGGCACCTTAGGTTTCTAACCATGTATGACAAATGTGGGCACTGTGAGAAACTCTTTATCCCCAGATGCTGTGAAAGCACATAACAAATTTCATATGGATGAGCCTATGAGTAGACTATCTAAAGAGCTAATCTAAAATCTCATTTTCAGAATTGATTCTGGTGTTTCAGAAGAGAACATATCCCTGAATATAGATCTTATATCAGGAGGATTAGGACGTCAGTGATTAATATGAATTTCATTTTTAGACACGTCGTGGGATTTCTGTGGCATATATACAACACTGAACTTGTTGAACAGCATGTCCCTTTTCAATTACAGTTTTAATGAAGAAATGACTTTTACAAGGAAAATCTCTCAGGGGCTTAATATTATAAAAAGCTGCTTCTTCCCCTACTCCACTTCCTCCCCTTTAAATCAGGTGCATTTTGTTGTTCTTGATGAAACAGTAACATTTTCATTATCCTGAGAGGCTGTGCTGTATTTTATGATGAAGTAAACCTGCTCTTGTCTCTTTTACTTTTATTTACCCCTCTGTAGCACCACTTGCATCTTGGGAAAGAGAATAGTTTGAGTGAAGTCTAGTGACAGCATTAGAAAAAAACAAAACAAAACCAAAACACTGGTAGATAGTTACCTAACTCCCATCTATGGTCAAAGTCGTTTGAGTATTTCATCAGCCTTTTAACTGAGATTTAAGTTTAAAGGGATTTATGTATATGACAGGCACAGAGTTCACAGCCAGCAGAAGCTTAGTTTGGAGGTCATCTAGTCCATTCTCCCTGTGCAAGCAGGATCCCATAGAGCACATTCTCAGGATTGTGTCTGGGCAGCTTTTGAATACATCCAGCAAGGGAGATTTCTTAATCACCCTGGGCAATCTGTTCCAGTGCCCAGTCACCCACACAGTAAAAAGTTCTTCCTAATGTTCAGATGGAATTTCCTGTATTCTAGTTTCTGCCCATTGCCTCTTGTCCTTTTGCTTGACACCACCAAGAAGAATCTGGCTTCAACCCCTTCTCTCTGACTTACCTTCTCCAGGCTAAACAGGATAAGCTCCCTGAGATTTTCCTCATAAATTAAGTGCTCCAGTCCCCAGCCATCTTCTTAGACCTGAACTAGAGGATCCAGGTCGTTCATGTCTCTCTTGTACTGAGGAATTCAGAACTGGACACAATACTCCAGGTGAGGCCCCATCAGTAGGAGAGGATCACCTCCCACAACCTGCTGGCAATGCTTTTCCTCATGCATGTCAGGATACCATTGGCCTTCTTGGCCAAGCAGGGGTGAATGAAAGGTTTCTACAGGTTTTGAATGGCACAAAGAAAAATGCAGAGCACCAGTCCACTTGCCATCAATCCCCTTGATTTTCTTCCAGAGACATGTTATGATTCTTTAGCCCTATCAATTTAAAAAATGTTCTCTGTTGTCAGACTTTTGACTGAGACTTTCCAGAATATTACTAATTTGTTAATGCTCTTTATGCATGTTGCCAAATAATTTTCAGAAAAAAAAAATCATCACACAGTAACCCAAATTTCACTCACATGTATTTTTTTTTTTATTTGTATTTTATAAGACCATTAGACCTACCTTTGATTTACGCTATGAAACTTGAGGCCTGTCTTCTATATTACTATGGAAATTGTTTGACTGAGAAAGTCACTACTGAACATATAAAGCATTTTCCCTCACCTCTTACCTTTGTGTATGTAGCGTGTAAACTGATGTGGAATACAAAACATAAATTCCCTTTCTGTTGTTTTCCATTCATAGTAATTCCATCCATAAATACTCTTCATTTTTTTCTAGATCCCCACCTTTTCTTAGCCCATCTGCATTTGAACCCTCTATTTTTGAAATTTCAGACATAAGTCAAGATGGAGGATGTTTTCAGCTATGGGAAATGCTATCATAGGATCATCAATTTTCTCCCTGACAAATGGTACACTGAATTTTGTAAATACAGCAAAAAAAAATGTTTGAGGTCAATTGATTAAATATTTTAAGCTTTGTTTCACTGTCTGAAATTTGTAACATTCATCTTCCTTCAAAATCAGAATGAGTATGTTTGAGTGAAAAATTCCTGTTTGTGAAATATTAATGGTAAGAACATACTACACAGCAATGAAAGTGATAAAGGCCAGTTCCTGTGGTTAAAAAAGGTATTGAAACTTACAGTCACCATTTCATAAACAGTGTCAGTGTTTGAATGTCAATCACCAGGGAGTTATGATTCACATCTCTTTTCAATACAATTTGCTCTGTTCGCAATGTAAGAAACCTGTGAAACTGCAGGGCTTCTTTTCCACATAATGCACTGAAATTGCCTTTGAAAACACATGCACAAGGAGCACACAATTGGTGTTTTATTTTACAGTTGTGATTCAGTTGGAAATGCAGAATGGATACCATACAAATTCTTAGAATATAATCTAAGCAAGTCCCTAGTTCTCTTAAAATATCAATAAAAATATTTTTTATATTAATAAATTAAATAAATAAGATACAAACAGTTATGCTTGGTTCAAAATAACCACTTCTACTCTTTGACTATAGAAGGTTTCCTTTAAATAGAGATTTTTTCCTGTCTTCCCTTAAAAATAGGGGAGCTATTTTTTGTTTCCAAACAGTTATAAAGCTGTGTTTCCATTTAATCCTATGGGATTGTTTTTCTTCTGGATTATATCTGTTCTCATTTCTCCCTATGGGTGCCCCCAGTATGTTGTTGGGACCATAAAAACCCAGTGCAGGACTGCAGTGACTTCTGGAGGGTGAAGATGCTTGACTCATAAATCCGTACTGGTGCTGCTTTGTTCAGGCTCTGTTTATTTTATTGTTACTCTCATTCCAGCTCAGAATGGATTATGAGCTCACAATAAGTTATGGAGTTAAAACAGCAAATGGCTCTTCAGTGTAGCTTCAGCAACACATATCACATGGTATTACTGAAATTTAACACAGTTTGGCCAGTTCATTCATGAGATGAAAATACTTTCATAAATAGCATTTTATGTGATCACTGTATCTTGGGTGTACAATCAAACAGTGCCAAAATCTTTTTATTTTCTTTTTTTTCTCTTTAAATATTATCCAAAGCTTTGAATACCTCTGGACTTGACAGGGGGAAAGGCACTACTGTGTGCATTTCAGGTGGTTTTTTTTAGCACACCCTGAGGTTCTGAAAGTATTTTCCGTGCCACTTTAATGGATGACATTTCTCTGTAAGTCTCCCTTGAAAATAACCCGTAGAAAATAATTGCTCCATCTTCAGTCTCTTACAACTTCTGACAATGTGTAAATGTTCAGAAAGCAATTAATAGTCAAGTTTGGCAGGAAGGAAGGGAATAGAGCTTACTGTTGACTACATAAACAGAGAAAGTCAACTGTTTGAGTTTGCTGAAGCTTATGGAAGCATCTAGTCTCATGATAGACATGTTTAGAGTTGTATTAAATGTTAACACAGACATTCATTGTTATTCCTTCTTGTCAGAACATTAAATCAGCATTGCAAATTGTCAGAAAAATATATTGACCCTAGTCCAAAGACTTGGGATGGATGCTCTTGACTCTGAAAATATATTTCCTATCAACATTTAATGCAACATTGTCATTTTGATTTCTTTCTATTCATAGATTTTTGGAAAAACCTTTTATTTATACTCCCATCATCCAAGGTCCTAATGCTGAAAAAAGGTAAAATAAATAGAATACTAAGAATATACTTATTAACATATGATGGTTTTAATATTATAGTTTTAAATAAGGTCTTATGACATATGAGATCTGCTCCTTCAAATTTTGCCACTTAGGTTGTCAATGTCATATGACCTATCTATTTTATCTTCTGACCTAAATGCAGATAAAGTTTTTTTTCCTTATAATATTAGCAATTAAACATATATGCAAATATATCTACACACTTTTTTTTAAGCAATCATTAGCAATTTTTCTTCAAAAAAAGATGCTTACTGAAAAATTTTAAATGGCCATCCTGTATCAACATTGATGAAAACATAAATTGCAATGTTAAAAGACAAATTTTAATCTAGATTGTCTCGATTTTATGACTAAAGTTTTGAATTGAAACTTCTCTCATATCAAAAACAGTGTAATAAATGGGGTGCTTAGAAAAAAACTAAATGAAAAGAGTTTCTGTAAAGAACAGATAGAGGAGTGTTGCTGATGGTTTCAGAAAGGATAAATGTTAGATGACAAGAAATCCTGGAGTCCTGCTCTGTCTCTTGGGATTAAAGATGGAAGTTCTTTCAAATCTGTAATAAGATTTGAATCACATATTTGCTGGATGTTTTTGTGAAGGAGCATATTTATCCCCTCCATTTGGTCAGACATCATTTTCCAAACACAGCACTATCCTCTCCGGGTATTATTTTGTAAATTTTTTTGCTTATTCCCTGTGCAGGCAGCCTATGGTCTGTTTGATGATCTTCCTCAATAACACAGGACACAATTCCAGGTACTTCTATAGTTTTTTATTTGAGTTTTAGAAGTTCTCAGTACTGCTTGGATTTTCTGATCATATTTTATTGGGATTTTGTTTGGTTGGTTGTGATTTTTTTTGCGTTTTTCTTAAGACAAATAATTTCATCGTGCTTCCTTTTTTCTTGAAAGAAATAGATACTGAGACTTTGTTGGCCAAACATGTCTTCCTATTCCCAAGCATCACTTGTGTTTGTTTTTCTAGTCTCTCTCTTTCCTACTCTGGAAACCATTTGGGGTAACTGGGCTTTTCAGATCAATTCTCTGCTCTTTTTAGAATCTTTCTTTTCCCTGGAAGATATCCCCTAACATTTTCTTAACTACTTCAGTGCAGTGTCATTCCTGATGAGTCTAGAGACCAGAACCATTTTGATTAATTCATTCTTTCTTCATTCTTCCCTTCCCTTCCCTTCCCTTCCCTTCCCTTCCCC
>JAWWEE010000074.1:106441239-106477139 GCA_035221455.1 Xenops minutus | reverse complement strand
GGACTCCCTGAAACAACACCTCAGCCTTGGCCATATTGACCACCATCAATGGTCCACTCTGGCCTCCAGTTGGGAGAAATGGAGACACACCATCCATATTGCTGCTGCTTCCTTTGAGTACACATGCAGAATCAGTCTTGAGGAAAAAAAGGCAATGCAGGAAGAACCGTGCCTTGCCAGTAGTGCCGACGGGGATTTTCCTCTGTGCCTTTTGCAATCAGACTTGCCTATCTCTCATTGGGCTTTTCAGCCACCAGCGTGCTTGTAGCAATCGTGAGTAGAGCCCTTGTAAATCTTCATTTGTGAAGCCTAGCCATGAAGAATTTAACCAAATTTTTTATAAGACAGCAAATAAAAATGAAGAAAGACACTGTCATGGACCTTTTTTTGGTGAGACATCTGAGATTAGTTAACTGATTTACTACTTTAAAATGGTTCCGTTTGTTACAGTATTATCTAAATGCCCTAACCCAAATCAGAATGATATTCTGAAAATACATTGTAGTTTATGGTCCCATCCTCAGCTCCATCCCCAAAGGGGCTTATAGTGCAAACTGACAATATAAACAAGGAGTAAAAGAAAGCACATCCAAAAACTATTATCAGCAAAGTGATCCCCTGATACTAGAAATAAGTGAGTTAGTGATGGGTTTTCCTTCTATTTTATGCAGTCATAAGCACATTAAAAATCAAGAAAAAAAATCCCTGCAAAAATTATCTTTTTCCATGCTTTTCAGAGGTTATACATTTTAATCAATAATATGATGTCTTTTATAGAACTATGGGTCATTGATAATGCTTTCTATGGAAATGATTTTTTCTGAGCTTTCCTGTGCCCTTTAAAATCCTGATATTTTCAGTTCAAAAGATAATTATCTCTTTAAGTCTGAAATTTGTAAATTTTTTGCAAATAATTTAAAATCTATACTTCTTTCTTTTCTGAATCTTACATATTAAGAAATAAGTCATTGCTACATTTCTTGAAGACATAGAGATATGTTGTGCTGTACGTAATTAATCCTTCACATTTCAAACGGATTTTTTCTTCACAGAGCCATTCCTTAAGTGCCTCTTGAACTCTTTATAATGAACTTGAAGAGACACAAGTCTTATAAACAGAGATTTGTCAAACTAAGTCATATGAATTAATAGAGTTTGCTGTCTCCCTGTGAGAGATAGAAACTTGGATGATTTTCATGTTAACATGTGGGAGTGTACACTGAAAATTAATCTTTGATGGTCATAGTGCTGTAACAATGCAGTGGGAAGAGAATTTACTTTGCAATCAGTATTGCTTATTTGTCTTTAAAAAGCTTTTTGAAAAATAGGCATTTTAGTCATATATTGAGTGTAATCTAAAAATTCACGGTGACACTGATAGATCCAGAAGTAATTTACAGCAATTGTTCAAACATACACTAATTTGAGACCAAGCCCATTGCCTTAAAATATGCAGTTTCTGGGTGTTAATTGTCACAACTGTTTTGGCTTAGTGTGGTTTGTCATTGATGGGGGAGGGTGTAACACTTCAGCCTCAGGATGTTTGCGCACAAGCTCTGCTAAGAATATTACTTTAATATTTATATACATAGGATTCTTTAATACCTAAAGAAAATATCCAGAAAATAAGCCACGGGCTTGTTTCTAAGGAGTTTCTTTATTAGTTTAGGGGAGAAAATAAGGGAACTGGCAATGGTTCAAGAAGGCATTACACAAGCTAAACGAAATATTCCACTGCAATACCAGCTCAGCACACATTAATCAACAACACCCAAGGCAGTATTCAACCACTTCACCACACTTAAGTCAAATCCAATCCCTCCAGCTCCAAGCCACCTGAAGCACCAAGAAAAGGAATAAAGAAAAGGAAACAGAAGAAGCAAGAAAAGAGAAGGAGAAAGAGGGAGAAATAGCTACCCCTAAGGCTTAGTGGAAGGCAAGCATCCCACACCTCCAGGTGGCAGGGCCATGACATGTGACACCCCAAAACCTTTGGTTTTATCTCTCTGGTTTTATCTGCTCTGGTCTCTATGGTCAAATCCCCCAGATGGGGCCTCTGACCCATCTGCCACTTTGGAGCTCCAGGCCAGGGTAAAGGGCAGTGTTCTCACTGTCCCTGCCAATCCAAGCTCCAGGAGCTCTGGGGTTTTATAGTTTTCCAGGACTTCCCCATGTGGGCTCCAGGGGCTGCCATGAGGGATATGACACCACTCCACCCCCATGAGGTTCGACCCATCCCTTCCCCCTTCACACACACACCCACAAGGTGATTCTGACACCATAATCACTTATCTGGTGTGTAACAGAGGGCAAAGCAATGTTGTCTTTATTACACTATTATGTTGCAGCTAATTGTATAAGACAAAAAGAAGACAGGTTTGTGCTCTGAAAACAGAATCTTCAGTGAAGAAAAATTGCTCTCATGATTCTGTATTGAGGCTGGTAAAGAAAGTCACAAGGCCTCTTGGTAGAAGAGAGGGCATTCACAGTGGTCAAAGATTAAATATATCTCGTTAGGTTCATTTTCTATTATCAGAGAAGGGAGACAACTGCCTCCCAGAGGTTGATGCAGAACATCTACTGGAGGTGTGTATGCTGAAATGCTCCGTGAGGACATACCTTTCATACAGTGACATGTTTTTCTACAGACTAACACTTCAGGGAGTCTTGAAAAGAATCTTCTGAGTTACACAACACACATATTGCTGATATGCCTCCTTCACTGTGTCCTTTTTGTGGATTTGGTGAATTATTACACTAAATCTGTTCAGGCTGGAAAGCAGAGACAAAACACAGAATTTCTGTGAGCAACGCTATAGTGCCTAAACTACAGATAGTGACTGAGGCATATAGTTATGCATGTACGTAACAATATATATTCATGAATGGCAGCAGATCACATAGCAAAATGCCACATAAAATTGTTTCAACCTTCTCTGTATCCTCTGAACATCTATCTTCACCTCATGTTGCAACATTTCAGTAAATAACATCCTCTAGCTCTTACACTAATATACTTCTTTCTTTTAAATAGTAATTTTAATTAATTCATCCTTTCTGACATTTGCATTTGTCTTTAAATGCCACTAGATAACAGAGTTTTAATCATTCCAAATAGCTTTTTAATTATAGACCTAATTACTTTTGCAGAAGGTTAAGCTGCACAAACAGGAATAAAACTGTTTGCTTGTGCTCTGTGTTAAGAATGATGTAGTGTTTTCTCATTAGGTATTCTGTAAACTTACTTGGTCAGTTTTATGTGACATTTGAGAAAAAAAAAAAAAAGACAAAAGGCCACAAACTGTGTATCTGAGGCTGGAATTAGATTCTAGAACAGCTTAACAGCCAGCTGTGTGGAACAGTTATTGATCTTTTAATTACTTATGAAATCAAAGTTAGGCATTCTTTTCCATTGCAGTGGTCATTCTGAGCAGACTTATTTGAAAATGTAAGGTACAGGGGTACATATTACAGAATCGCATAATTGTTCGGGTTGGAAGGGACCTCTGGAGATCATCTAGTCCAATCCACCTGACAGGGCAGGGTCACCTAGAGCAGCTTACACAGGAATGTGTAGAGTTGGGTTTTGTATGACTCCATGACCTCCTTGGGCAGCCTATTCCAGTGCTCTGCACCTCTCAACATAAAAGTCTTCCTCATATTGAGGTGAACTTCGTGTGCTGCATAAAGGTTTCTGATTTGTAAACACTTCTTAGCATGAGGGTTTTTTTCTCAGAAAATTTTCAATCGCTGATGATATTCTGATGGGTAAATGGAAAGTAATTCCTTACTGTGCTGGCTTAAAGGTAAGTTGGCAGGAGAAATGAGCCCAACTCAAAAAGAGATTACAAGTCAGAGTTACAATTTAATAAAAAGATTACAATAAATACAATTATACAAAGAAAAAAATTGTTTTAACCCACAAAACCCAGACGTATAACCCAGCAGCCTGGGGCACAAACACCATGGTGTTCATTAGTCTCTGCTGAGCACCATACAGTCCCCCTGAGTACAAAGTAAAAAGAAAGAAAACCTCTTGGTGATAGTAATAGTCAAGAGTGACATTCGCAGTCCTGTTGAGGTCCTGGTCCTCCTCTGGATCCAATGAGTAGTGGCATAAATCCTAAAACTGAAACATTACATATGCTCAGGTTCAGATGGGAATGCCCAGTATCTCCCCCCAGGGTGGAAAGTTTCACAATAGGTGATTTAACTCTGTGATTCATGGGATATTTTTGGAATATTTGATGATCTAGGTCATTGCAACTGCCTATTGTACCAGTCCCTAATGGCCCATTAGTGGATATGACCCCTCAGGCTGGATGTGAAGGTGCTATTGCCACCTCAAGGGGAGTTATCACACATTGGTGTGAAAACAAAGGAACACTCCTCTGTCTCACAGGGTCCTCTAGCACCCAGCTTGTAGCCTGAGGTGTCAGGTGTGCCCTGGGCAGCTGCTGCAAATGATCCATTATTAACACTTCATGAGAAATTACATAGAGGGTGTCGAATACACAATTTTGGTTACACCCACACAGTGATAAACTGGTCCTGGCCACCATAACTAAGATGCTTACTTTTTATGGTTCTGTGCTTCTACTGGAGGCTAGCCAGTTTACGTAAGCAAAACCAAGAGTTAATTTAGAGATTACTTTTGTCATACATGCTTGAAGTGTAGTTCATCCTTTGTGGGTAAAGGTCTGAATAAGACCCATGTGTGTAGGAGCTCTTTCATTCCTGTTGAAAAACATGCCAAGTGCATTTATATTTTATGGTGTTACTCTTATACTAGAACAGATGTCTAATTGCATAGCTTAATTTGTATATCAGATGCTATATACAGTATTTTTAAAAAATCACAAAGCTATATTTAGCTCAGAAACTAAAAATTACATATTTTGCTGCTCCTCTAGTCCAAATGGGCTAATTAGAACTGAAAAGTCAGAATATATTCTACACCTATGGATTTGACTCCCGTTTGATAGTCTGTATCTCACTACGGTTATATAATCCCCAGATGACAATATAGTATCTTTCGAGTTTATTCCACCCTTTTGCCCCTTAATGATTTAATCATATTAATCTGTATATTTTAGTTACGCTTTTCCACTTTACTTGGTTTTATTCTATTCAAGGAAACCTTACTGTTAGGTTGTGCTACAACCATATTATTTTAGAAAAAAGTAAACTCTTCCTTCAAGGGAGCTAAAAATAAAAATAAGCCTGGGCACAAAGTTAAGGGCAAGAAAAAGGATTCAAAGCATCTTACCAAACAATCATAGAATGATAGAATCCTTTTGGTTCCAAGGACCTCTATGTTCATCAGGTACAACCATTAATCCAGCACTTCCAACTCCACCACTAAACCATTTCCCTATATACCACATCTTTTTAAGTACCTTCTGGGATGTTGAATCCACCACTCTCCTTGGCAGATTCTTCCAATTCCTTACCACCCTTTCAGTGAAGAAATTTTTCCTAATATCGAATATAAACTTGGTGCAACAGGAGGCCATTTCCTGTTGTCCTATCATTTGTTACTTGGGAGAAGACGCTAACCCCCACATTGTTGCAGCCTTCTTACAGGTAGTGGTAGAAACCACTAAGATCTCCTCAGAGCCTTCTTTTTTCCATGTTAATAATCCGCAGCTTCATCAGACACTCTTCATAAGACTTGTGGTCCAGACACTTCACCAGCTTCATTGCCCTTCTCTGGCAATTCAAGGTCTTTCTTGCATTGAAGTGTCCAAAACTGAGCACACAATTTGAGGTGCAACCTGACCAGTGCCAAGTACAGGGGGACAATCATTGCCCAGGTCCTGCTGGCCACACTATTTCTGGTATGATCCAGGATGCTCTTGCTTTTTTGGCCACCTGGGCATACTACTGCCTTATATTCCACTAGCTGTTGATCAACACCCCCAGGTCTTTTTTGGCCAGACAGCTTTCCAGATACTCTTCCCCAAACCTGTGGTGCTGTCTTTAGTGTGTAGTATGTAATATCACAATGAAAAAGTACACATTTGAAGATGTTGATGCAATTATATCATTATCAAACTAGTCACTGGACTATTCAGTAGATAAGGAACTGGTTGGATGGTTAAACTTAAAGAATTAGTCAATGACTAAATGTCTGGATGGAGACCAGTGATGAGTGGTGCTCTTCAGGGGACTGTATTGGTATCAGTATTATTTAATAACTTTGTCAGGTAGATGGACTATGAGATTGAGTGTACCCTCAGCAAGTACAAGAATGATATCAAGCTTAGTGATATTGTTGCTACTGTAGAGGTGAAGAGACTGAGAAGCTTGTCACTGTTCAGCTTGGAGAAGAGAAGCCTCCAGGGAAACCTTATAGCAGCCTTTCAGTACCTAAATGGGGCATACAAGCAAGACTTTTTAAATGGGTATGAATTGATAAGACAAGGAGGAAATGGTTTAAAACTAGTATAGATTGGATATTAGGAAGAAAATCTCTATTGTGACAGTAGAAAGACACTGGAATAGATTGCCCATAGAATTTGTGGATACCCCATCCATGGAAGAGTTCAAGGCCAGGTTGCATGGAGCTTTAAGCAAGCTGGTCTAGTGAAAGATGTTCCTGCACTTGACAGGGGGTGTGGAACTAGTTGATCTTTAAGGTTATTTCCAACTCAAACCATTACATGATTCCATGATAAACTCCCAAATTAAGAGGTCAATTCATTTAGGTTTGAGATTTTATTACCTTCAAATAAGACACTAAAGATATGGCAGACTTCCTCTTTTGTTTGTTTCACTTAGGATTTATAATATATATGAAAGCCCAGAATTCTCGTAGTTTCACTACTATCTTTGGTATTATCTGAATTTGTTTCAATTTTGCACATGTGTAAAAATTATTAGTAAAGCACAGTAAAATATCTACTCTCTCTTCATTCAATAAGATAAATTCAATTTTTTTTTTTTTCAGAAACTGAGGACTGTAAAGAGTAAGACATTCTGAACAAATGGATGAAACTAAACTGCTGCATTTAAGAAGAGCTTTTCATCTTGAATCTTAAAACGGTTTTATGAATGCTACTTAAAACTTTTTTTGAGCAGGCAGTCTGAAGTGTGTTACTTAGTTGCCTTTCATTTTCTTAAAATGTTACATTAATTTAAAGAGAATAAAAGTGGAATCACAGAATGATTTGTGTCAGAAGGAACCTTAAAGATCATCTAGTTCTTACCCCCTGCCGTGGGCAGGGACACCTTTCACTAGACCAGGTGTTGAAAGCATAAAATAGTGAAGAAAATGCGAAGTTCAATAGACCATGGGGCCCACAGGTTCAAATGAGAAAACCATATGGAAGTCTTCTGGTTTGTGTTGCTATGGTGTTGGGGGTGGAATGTGGAGTGAGGTCTAGGCTGTGTGGTCTCCTTCTTCTATCTCATGTCCAGAAATATTTTTTTCAAACCAAGTACACCTCCTACTAAGAAGCGATCAGTACAATGAACCCACAAAGAATGGAAGTTTTGGCCACAGTTCCACCCACAGCCCTTTGTACAATAATGGTTAATAAGGGTTAACTGGGGGATGACAATTTGATGTGAAATTTCAGGGATAGGTTGACAAGCTTATCCTTTTTTCTCTAACCAGGAAAGAAGCCTTTTGGTAAACCTTGTGCCCTCAACTATGCTGAGTATTAACCCAGGATATTAAGCTTGTGATTGCAATCATATTTTTAGCATTATATATAGTTACTCTGCAGTTAGAGTATTATCACTGGCAATCCAAAAGAACCTCATGGTTCAGGATGTAGCCCCCTGATGAACAATGCAGGAAAGCTAGCGAAAATGGATGAGGAAAAGGATGAGGTGCTCAACAATATTTTTGCCCGTCTTCAATGGCAACCTATCTTCGCATTTGCTCGTGGCAACCTGATCTCATTCGTGGGACCTGATATGATGCATTCCAGACACCTGAGAGAATTATCAGATGTAGTTACTAAGCCACTGTCCATCATATTTGAAAAGTCATGTCAATCAGGTAAAGTCTTCCATTACCAGAGAAAAGGCTAATAAAGAAAACCCTGGAAACTATCCACCAGTCAGCCTCTCTTCTGTTCCTGCCAAGATCATGGAACATATTCTCATAAAATATATGACAAAATGTCTGGAAGACAGGGAGATTTTTAAAGACAGCCACCATGGCTTTATCAAGAGCAAATCTGCCTGACTAATCTGTTTGCCTTCTACAATGAAGTGACTGCCTGAGTAGAAAAGGGAAGAGCTATGGATGTCATCTGCTTGGACTCCTGTAAGGTCTTTGATAAAGTCCACCATAACATTCTTGCTACTAAATTTAAGAGACATGAGTTTGATCAATGTACTGATAGATGGATAAGGAATTGCTGGATGGCAATGTCCAAAGAGCTGCAGGCAATGATACAATAACTAAGTGGAAATGGGTAACTCATGGTGGCCCACAAGGATCTATACTGGCACCAAAATTTTTCAGTATCTTAATTAATGATGCATTGTGATTGAGTGCACTCTCAGCAAGTCCGCAGACAACAAGAAACTGAGAGGTGCAGTTGATTTGTTTGAGGGAAGGGATGTCATCCAGAGGGACCATGACAAGCCTGAAGAGTAGGCCCATGTGAGCTTCAAGATATTTAATAAAGTCAAATAGAACAAGGTCTTGCACTGGGTTGGGTCAGCCCCCAATATCAGGTAACCCAGAGAAGTTGTGAATTCCTTACCATCGGAAGTGTCTCTGCCCATGGCATGGGAACTAGACGGTTTTAGAGGCCCCTTCCATGCTATGATTCTATGATTTTCTGCAAGTTTGTTTTCTGTCAGATTCTTCCAGACAAACCCTTGACCAGTCTGCTTTGCTGAAATCCAGAATCATTATCCTGCCTTTTGCTCCCTTCTGAACTTCACCATCTCATTAAAACTGGTAACCAAGGGTGACATCAACTTTCACATTCCTGACCAGTTCTTCCCTGCTTTTAAGTATGAAGGCATATCTGAATTTTCAGTATGTCAACCAACTTTTCAAAAATTCTTGGATTCTCACAACGGTAAGTTACTTCTATTCAGTTTTCATTCTTCCAGTTGGTCAATGATACTTTACAGAGACAGAATCATGGATATCGTAGTATCCTGATAACACCTTCTTACAATATAAACAGGGCATCCTCAGTTTTTTTAGAATATTTTTTTCCTCTTTGGAGTAAGCTCCTGTGAAAGTCAAGAATCTGTAAGATGCATGAGGTTAAAGAAGCAAATTCTCCTGAAGTGGCTGATGGATTGGACTAATTTATGTCAGTCAAACATACTGCTTTTTACATTTCAAATATTAAACTTTATGGTAAGGTTCTGAACTCATAAAGGGAGTCACTTGCTTGAGTGTAGAAATATGAACATAGTTGCATATGATTAGATACTGAATTTCTAAGCTAGCTTTAGTGTACTAAAGCAAATTTTAAAATAGCTTTTAAGTGCAAGAAGAAAGTGCCTTGAGTCATAACGGAATTGCAGCTGCAAAGTAAAATCCTAAAATGTCCAAAACTTTGACACAAATTTCAGATTGTCTTCATTTTCTCATCCTAAGTGAACTTGTAACAGTGTTTTCCAAAAACATCATCTTAAATGACAATTGCTAATGCCTTTATAGATTGTTGCATTTCCCTCTGAGGTGTAAGTTATAAAAAAGGTAGGCCAGATGCAATAAAGAGTCTTGGGTTTTTTGGTTGTTTCTCTGCACTAACAGTATGCAATCAGCTACCTGGTATCTCTCTGGCCTTGCCCTTATTGGTTCTACTCAAGGTTAGTTTGGTAACAAATAACTGAAATCTCATTAATGCAAGATCAGGTTCTCCTTTGCTGCCCAATGCTTATAGTTGTCTTTTGTGTACTCAGGCTGTTTAGCAAAAGATAAAGTAAAACGTCTCAGAGCTATTCTGATGACTCAGAAACAAACAATAAAAGGTGACCATAAGATTATCACATATCACTTTATACTTAGAAGTTCTTGTCCTCCCATTTTGTTGCTAAAGGAAGACAGATTAAGTTTAATTATTCAAAGAAACTTGAGCAACAAAATGTTTTATAGGAGCGTGATGTAGATACCAAGCCAAGTATTCACACAACATTGGATAGAAAGAGTGAGTAAAAAGGAAATCATGGGCACAGAATTGTAAGCAATATGGTTTTATTGTCTTATTAGCTTTCTTGGACAGTTACAGTTCAATAATTCTTTTTCTTGTTTAAATTATTACCCACAGACATCCACTGCCATCTGAGATGTACTAGATGTACTTATGACCCATCTCCAGCAGTCATTCCAGAGAGTAATGAGTTGAATGTGCCATCGTGCCTTCTGGACTGAGCAGACTTCTCAGATACACTAAAGCATATGAAGTAGCACTGGATGCCTAAGTGCAGAAAAATGAAAAGTTGGTAAAGCTGAGGGGACCTTAAAAGTTATTCAACTGGACACATAGTGTGTCTCCTTTGAGTCAAGTAGTTCTTTAGCACCACAGACTACACTGGCCATATTGGATATTTCATGGCTGAAACCCAACATCTTATCAGGAGGCCAGATTGGGTGCTCTTGAGCATATGAAATCATACTAGAAGATCCAAGTGAAGGCAACTGCACTGACCTCTTTTTCTCTCATTTACACACAGGGGATGGGATTCAGCTGCTTAAAACCAGGGCATCTTGTGTAATTTTTTTGATGCTGGAGCTGTATTGCAGGTTTTTTTCTCAGCTCCCTCTACAAAGGCATGCAGTCATGCATTGCACCTGATGGTTTTACACTGATATATGTACATCCTAATGCATCACAGAAAGTAAAAGATGCTCATGTTTAAGGAACTAATTTCACTTCACATGTTAATCTGAAATTGAATCCTACCAAAAAATATGTTCGTAAACAAATTTGGTTTAGACTAGCTAGTTTATTTTATTTATACAGATGAATGCAATGAATACCACTGGCTTCACTCTAAAATTCTGTTCATTATACTAAACTGCATAGTGTATGAAAAGTGATGAAAGTTTAGATCTAGTTTAATATTCCCAAATAAACTGAAAATTCAGGGGTGTTCTTGATGTGATCGTATTTCATGAATATAAGAAAAAGTCAGAAGTGTTTTAGTTGTAGCAAATTCCTCGTCACACTGACAGATATTATGTATATCATGTAGGTGCTATATAATGCATGGGTTTTGTCACGCCTTGATTTTGTAGTCAGGTCTAAATTTATCCACACTGTCCAAAGATATCTTTTACCTTCACTAGTGACAGCTATAAATCAATGTCAGCAACAGCTATTATTACTTCCTATGAATAATTTTGTACTTAAGAACTCCTTGCTTATCATATTTTAAGTAAATGTCATCATCCCCATTAATTAGTTCATACTATAAAGAAAATTGATTAAGCTGCATGCTCATCTTAACTTGTGCTCATTTGGATTTCAGTTAGGAAAAATAAAATGGGTAAAGGGAAGTGAAATGTTAGCCTATCTCACTGTGGATTTTAGAGAAATGGTATTCATGAATGTGGGAATATTAGCATTTTACAGAAATTACAAGTAGCTTTCAGTCTTTGTAATATGGCTACATCCATTTCTGTTGACGTGCCCTTATCTCTTTTTCTGCACCTCTCCTAAATATAAGAATCACTGATGTTATAGGTGCTGGTTCTTAATACACTGGGATCATAATCCTAAAAACGTAATTGACTCACATATTGCTGACACAGTAAATCCTTTCCTGCTCTGGCCTGATATGCCATGGTATTGAATTTCAGTCTCATATAGACAAAGTTTACATTTATTTTAAAACAGTCATGAACAGTTCTTCCATGCAGAAATATTCAAATGTTTTCTTCATATCTTTTATGAGAGTGAATAACCTTTGTACATTATTCTTTCTTAGGATAGATTCCCTTTAAATTAATGTCACTTAGAGTGTGAAGACCTCAAAATCCTTCCAGAATTACAATTTTTCCTCTAAATATCAACAAAACAATATTGGAATAAAATAACAATTATACTCAATAGAAATAAGAACTACACTTGTAAAACTCCAACAGTTCTCAGAAACAGGTTTTTTTTGCTATATCCCTTTAGCTTCCACACTCTCAAAAATTCCCTGTGATCTTAGGTGCCTTTTCAACACTAAGCATTCTCTACATGAGGTGCTAATATATTTGTTGAATGTCCCCTCACTTGTGATGTGAGTTACTCTGTAAACAGAACTACATTTAAATTTGCATAAAGTATTAATATTTTAACATCTTTAAATTGGATGTATTGCTAGACTTGTACTTCAAAATTTATTATCTGGATCTCTATGCATGGTATGAACAAAAGAAGAACTAAAATGGATGCCAACAAGTAATTAGAATATTAACTTCTTTTAACAAGACATAGCAATGAATAGTAGTGACTCAGAAAATCTGCACCTTTGTGTAAAGGGGATGATGGACAAACAGGCAAAACTTTCCAATGAATACCCCACTGAAATGTTTCTAAGTACATCTTTGAAGATGATTTAACTTTGTAGTTAGACTAAAGGATAAAGCCAACAGATCTTCCTAAAGTAAGGCCACCCCCTACTTGGCTACTCTGTGTCTGAACTTCTTCTGGGTCACTGAGCATGAGTTTTGAAAGGGAAATTCTGGCTAAAATGTCAGAAGTGAAAGCAAGTTCTAGCAGAAAAATGTTTATCTGAAACAAATGTCAAGGGTTGCCATGAAATTTAATAGGGTGGATAAAAAACTTTAGCTTGATTTATCGATGGATAGTCATATTTTCTATGTATCACTCACAATGCATTTAAATTTGACTGAATATACAGGAAAAAAAATACATGTCTGAGTTCAGGAAATAAGTGAAATATACTTGACAGAGCCAATATAGAGAAATGGTCTAGGCTGGGGGACAGACTGAGCATGTCTAATCCTGCTACAAGTCAATCACAGTTTAATTGGGGACAGAATATAAAAACATATAATAATACTTCATCATAGCAGTGAAAGGATATTTTCAAAGTGAGTTTTGTTTCTACATCGGTCATTTATTCTTGCATCTTGCAACATCCAAATCTGGAGTGATGTAATTATTAGCACTGTACAAATCAGGCTGTTTCACAGCACAGCAGTATGTTGGAAGAATCACAGTTCTGCTGCGTTTTTTGCCTGTATCAGAAGACTCCATTTAATTCATAGAATGAATACTATCAAAGCAGTGAGCCCCTGCCTCCTGCCACTGAGAGTAGCTTGGGTTGGAATGTGGCTGTTGTCTTTTGGAATAATAGGCAACAATGAACACTCAGCAACAAAAGCAGACCATCCTTTCCGAAACACTTTCCCATCACATCCTGAGTTGATGTGAGCACTGGAGAGTGCTAATGACAGGGGATTAGTTGTACAAGAAAAGGCAGAGAAGCAAAATGTTCTGATGGACTTTTTGAGATGAAGGTAGTGTAAGTTAGTGTCAAAGATGTATGGGAAAACTGCCCTGTGGGGTGCAGCCTTGAAAGGGACTATGGACAGTGGTTTCATACTCCAAGTAAGTTTGGAAAACAGAGAACTGGGCAAAAGAATAGCTTCAGTCAAATATGTGATGCATTTTGCACATGATGTCCCAGTTTAACATCTACTATGTGCCATATTTGAAGTTACTGTATTGCTTTAATGTTCAAAAAAATACATCCTCTAGATTTCTTGGAATTAATCTGTTCCTTGACAGTATGGAGCATCATTATGAAAGCCCTCCACTTACACAATTGATTCTGGCATAGAAGAGAGAAAACATGTAATTAGTCAAGAAAAGTAACATAGTTGGAGTCAGTAATCCCAAACAGGCAAAGCTAATTAGTTATCTGGTGCTGAGAGTTTGTATGTGTACCTTGCTTTCAGAATAGACTTGCCACTGTTTTGCATCCCAGTGAATTGAAGTGACATGGTGCACGTTAAAAAGTAAAAGTTTGCATATACAGTTCTAAGAAATTAACAAATTACATTCTGTTGTTTTGAAGTGAAAACATTGTTGCCACTTAGCAAAACATGTAATTTCAATTTTGCCATGTTCCACCAGGAAATCAAGCTGTTGGCAGATTTCCCACTTCCCTTCAAGAACATCCCAGGATAAGCCAACTAACAGATGAAACTGGTGGAGAAGGGACAAAAAAATATGGTACAAGGCATTGTAATGTTGAGCAGATCTAACAGCTACAAGGTAAGAATTTATAATGATAATTAATGCATAACTGAACAAGGAATGTCACCAGAGAAATGAAGTTTTCCTACTGACATATTTTTATACACAAGATTGACTGAAATTATAGGCTTATTTCACAAAGCCTCACTTGTGGAAGTCTTCTCTTGTTTCACCAAAGTTCTGAGCACGGAAATTTTCCAGACTACTCTGTCTTTTCAGGTAGGTTCCTCTATCTTTATAAATACAACATATTTGTCAGGCTCTACATTCACTAATGTGAGTAGTGAAGTTCTTCAGATAAGGTACTTTTTACCAGAAGCTATTATGCTATTTGCAGAGAAGTTTCAATGGGGAATCTTCTTAGACCTGTCACAAGTTGTTAGTGTGGCTTATTTGGCTTTCAAAGACATAGAATTCCTTGTTCTCTAGTCTCTATAATTGGGCAAAAGTTTGGACATTTTGGAATTTTCATACAGTCTTGATAGACTCTTATAGCACTGATGAGAGCAACCAGTAAACTTTTGAAGTGGACAACTGTGCAAATGTCTGATTTTCTATTTTTACATTGACCCTCATTATTTGTTTTTAATATTAAAAATATTAAAATATTATTTAATATTTATTTAATATTAAAAAAAGAGAAAAAAGCATATAGGAAAAGCCTTTTAAAATATACAAGTTGTATAAGCTGGAGGAGTGCTTACAACAAAGTAAAAATATTGTTTGTCTAAAGTAATTAAATTGATTAGAGAAAAGGCAAGATTTTAGTTTAATTTACAAGGTACAAATTCAGAGAGACTCAAATGACTTTAACATAATAAATATAAATCTTCTTTGATGAGAAAGAGCTCTGAATTTGTCCTGTAGACCTTTTCATAGACCTCAACTGAGAAATGACAGCAGCTGATATGTTGACTCATTACTTCATGCTTTTTGAAAACCAAATGTTTTAGCGTTTACTAAAAAGTAGAGGGAATTGCATATTTACTAGATGTACATGAATAATTCATAATGAATCATTTATTCAGTGAGTTGCACCTCTTCCTCCAATTTAGTAGATTGCAATTTTCTTTAATATAGATTCATTAATTGAACAGCTTTGGTGAATAACTGTCATTTTCTCAACAGTAGGATGACACAGAGAGTATTAAGAAAAGAATAAGTTGGTTTTAATCCAGAGAAACAGGTATTTTTTTTCAACAGTGGTATATTTCTATTAAATCTATTTATTATATTTCCCATTGAAATGGGAACAGAACAAAATAATTTCTGACACTACCTATCAAATTTTCCTGTGAGGTCTTTGTTTCTGTGGACATGAATGTAATTGTTACTACTTCTACAATTAAAGCTGCCTTGAATATGAATTACACTTTATTTTTTTGTGTCAGTTTTTTATAGTGAATACTAGTTCCTGGGTACTGAACTAAGGATTTACTCTTTTGGAAGTCAAATGTTTAAAATTATTATACAACAATGGTTTTGTAGCAAATCTGATTATTTAGCTGGTTGTTTTCTTTCAACAGAGGCACCAAGTTTCTTTTGTCTTTTGAGACAGCCAATTCCTTTTTTCAACCCTATTCCATTTTGTTCTCCACATTTTGTCATTTACAGGTCATCACATGAAACTATACATTATTTTAGTAGATTTAGTCAAAATTGTTCATCTTTTTTAGGATTTTCCTTATGTTTACCTAGTTGTTGTTGCTTGAAGTAAGCAATTTATATATGTAATAAAATGTCATCCTTCACTGTCTGTTATCTTTTCCAATACTGAAGGAAAATATATGGCCTTGGAATTTGTTGCTTGGCAGTCTTCAGGGAATAAAAAGTACAGGACAGTTTTATTTTTCTCCTCAACTCACGTCTTGGGTTAGGAATTGCTTTGGATCCAAAGCCATTAGGCAGACCAAATAGAGTAGATAACCAGCCTTCTACTTAAAAACAGCTCCTAAAAAAAGCTAAATGAATAATTGATTTTTTTCCCAGTTTGGTTGCTGAAGTGAGCCCTAATATCTGTTCAGACTGAACTTAATTTATTTTATGGTTTTGCAGTACTAGGAAAAAACCCACACCAAACCAAGAAAAAACACTATACTGCCATGTCAAACTGCAATTTCATTCTGTATGAAATGTTTCATTTTCAAATGAAAAGAAAAATCAATGAATAACAAATTAGATACACATGGCAAGTGAGTGGTATCCTTTAAGAAGTGCTTGGAGATCACCAATAGGATGAATAATACCTTGTGTGTCTTCTTTTAAGTAGGCCAAGAAAGTATGAGAAAAGCTTAATGGGAAATAATGTAGCCTCTAAGCATTCCAACATGGAAACTAGCAAGGAAACATCAGTCTTTCCCACTACACAGGGTCTGTTTGACCACATTCTTACTTGTTATATAAAATCTTCTTCCAAGTCTGCAATATTCGTGCTTCATGGTGGCCCTTGAATTTTGATCTACCTGTCCATTGGAGCAGACCACAAGTCCTTTGCTGCCCATACATCCAAGTTTTATTTCAGTTGGGTCAAAAGAACATGTTTCTGACCAAATTCATTGAAATATGCAGGGAAATGGGAGTACAGTTTCCCAATAAGAACACATGTTCTGAGCTGTGAGGGAAACTGTGAATTTATAGAAAAAATCTTCTAGTAAAGTGAGTATCTATGCTCTTGACTCTACTCTGATGACATTTAAAGAGTTACAAAAATGGGAATATTTGTACATGGATGAATGTGACGGATATGTTAATGTGCATCCATATTCACTGTCACCCTTGATATGATGATGAATCCACACTTCCTATGAGGAAAAAAAGGATGGGAAACTCCATCCTCCATATTCCCAGTGAAAACGGTAACATACAGTTTATACTTCTGTGGTAAGAAAACGTATTTCCTTCACATTCTGAAGGAGCAGCTGAAAGACAGGATAAACTTTATATTATTCTTAGCTACAGTCTACACGTCCTCAGCACAACTGAAGGGGATGAGATGGTAGAAAGAGGACACAACTGTTGTGGTTCATAATGCCCATAAAATTTTTAAGTTGGTTTTACCATTCTCAAGGCCCAGTCTAAAAATGATCAGCTTGTGTTTCCCTTAGAAAATTAATTCAGAACTGAGTTACCAACTATCTATCTTCTTTAACCTCTCAATAGAGCAGTACAAAAGAACCTGTCAGATGCATAATGGGACCTGATGATTTGACCAGAGTTGAGCTGCTGTATCACAAACAGAAATATTATCACCACAATGCACAGTCACAACAGAAAGGCAAAAGGAAGTTGATGGCTTGAAGACTGATGCTTCCCCAAGTACATGGCTTCTTCACACAAGAGTATTAGCAGTGCAGTACAGCACCGAAGCTTCCATGAATATTTAGTAACTAGTCACTCTGGTACTGTAAGGCAGAAGCAGGTCCTTTTCCTTGAGCACTTCTCTCTTTCTCTGTAAACCTTGAAAGCTCTTCTTATTAGTTTTTAAATACATAATAACAGTTGGATTTGATGACCTTAAAGGTCTTTTCCAAGCTAAATGATTATATGATTGTTTAATTACAAGAAAAATCTACTATCTTTCATGGGACCAAAGTGATTAACTTGGCCTTGTTTCACATGTGTTTTGTAGAACCCATTGACTGCAGTGCTAATATTTATTAGCTAAGCTGCAGCAGGTAGCCTAGGACAATTATTTATTGCAACTTTCACATGTTTCATCGGTCTTCATCTACACAACAGACGCGTTTCAGTACAAGGCAAGATATCCATTATTAAGCAAGAAACAACTGCTCTTCTCTGCATCCATCTAGTTTTCTCCCTTTAAGAGAGAGAAAAGGAGACCCTCATATTGATTGTATTTTGAATTATGAACTCATACAGCTGTTTGTGGGTTTCTTGTTTAATCCTTTATTTAGTTATCAGAAAGATAATTTGATGTGGTTAACATAAAACAAATGTATTTCTGAAATAAAACAGGAAGAAAGGTTTCTGATTAGCAGAAGAAGGATGAGGCAGCAGTGGGAGAACATCTGCTTCCTCTGAGTATTTTTCTTTTAAGATTTTTACCTTTAGATGTCACTTTCTATTGCATCGTTGAGTATGGGTTGTCAAAAAAGCTTTATGTAACCAAAATTTGCACCATATGTATGTCCTCTCTTCATGCACAGCCATGGCACAAAGGTTGATACCTCACTGCTTCTTGGCTCTGAAGAGAGACCTCTGTATTCCAAAAGTCTCTGGACATCAGTGAGGAATTCTCACATGACTTCAACCTTTACTAGGCAAATTATTTTAGGAAGGGATAATTCCTTCTTCCTCATGGCTGAGCAGAAAGGACACAGAATGACCTTGTTTTTGTTATGAGTGCCAATATAGAAAAGGGAATTTTTGTTATAACTTTAAAAAAGAGATTTATTGCATTTTGCATAGCAGATGGTCTCTTGGTAAAGAACTACCCGTTGAACTGAACACAATGAAACAGAGAGCTAAGGGACATAAATACTTTAAAGAACAAGGGTGGGTTAGTGTTGGGGTTTTTTTGTTTGTTTTGTTTTGTTTAATCTGACTACCTTAGTGCAGAAATATATCTTCATGCACATAGGGATGTTTTTCCATGGAAAATTGCACACTAATTGCATGACTTTTTCATTTTGACTATATTAAACTATCTATTTAGAAACCAACCACCAGGTTTTAACAAATCCTCTCTACCCTTTCTGAAACATAAGTTGCATTCCTGGCTTGCTTCCTTAAACAGTCTCTGAGGGAAGACAGCAGGCTGTGCCCATATGCTGCTCCCGCCATAGATGGTTAGATGGCCTCAGTGACTCTGCCTCTGTGACTAATCTGGAATATACCTGAATTAATTTGGTCAGATTCCTCCCATAACTTCTGCAACAGTGGTTGGTTCTTTCTGAGGTGCTGCAGTTAAAAAAATCCACATCTACAGCAGTTTACATTTCCAATTAAACAATAATAGATGCCTATGAAAGGCAGATGCACACTGGTTTTCTTCCTTGAAGAAAGAAAAAAAAAAACCAAAAAGGGGGGGGGTGTGGGAGAATTATATTTGCATTCAGGAAAAGGAATGTAGAGCTGGAGGAGAGGACTGATATATTTTTTTATTTCATCAGCTTTAGGCTGTCTTCCATTCATGTCTGCCAGTCAGTGCAGACCAGTATGACTTTCCTCTGTTATAGCAATGAGGAGGCAAATACATCTTAAGACACTTGTACCTGGAGGCATGTATCTCTCAGAGTGGTGCATCATACACACTATTCCTTGCTTAGGGCTGTGCTTGCAGGCACTGTTCAGCTCAGAGGTATTTGAATTGACTACTGAGTTGTCTAGTACTCTCCTACTCCAACAGGAGAGGGCTCTATTTCATGTATTCTGAAATGCTTTGTCCATTTCCTTTTTGAACTTGACAGCATAAATTACTTTCTCAATTTTGCACACAATTCTGGTCATAGTAATGAACATTTCTCTTCTCAGTCAGTCCTCATTTGGATGCAAACTCCGCTCTCAAGATATGCATGGCTGATCTTGATTAAGATATTCTTCTCTTTTTACAAACATAATCCTTTGAAGTTCCATGCATATGAGGAAAGAATAATATTGGAATGGAGATCTGCCTTGCAGATCTGAGAGGAAAATTCCAACCTTTTGATTAAGATCATCCTTTTTGAATATGACATAAGCGATTCAGAAGCTTATATTGTATCTTGTGCAATAAGGAAGAACTTTTGCAGGCACTCTTATGGGAATGGCCAGATTCTTTCATGCAGACACTGCCTGAATCCTATTTCTTTGATTCAAAATGACTGTTTATAAAGTAAATTATATTATAAACCCAAAAATAACATGAACTGTCTCAGATTGCACATTCATAAACACAAAAAATGAATCTGATATCTGTAAAGGTTAATTTCAGCATATACACATAAATGTGACTGTGGAACAAAAACAGAGTGGAGCCTGCTAAAGTGGTACAGGTATTTAATCCATTAAGAAGCTCTGATCTATGCTCAGTAAGTCTTTCTGTTTGGCCTGAGAATTTCCTGAACTCATTTAGCCAAAGTGGCTTGGATACAAAAGTATATTGAAAATGTCAGATACAATAACAGCACCTCCCGTGTGCCTATCAAAATGAGCATTTCAGCATAGTTGTAACCAAAATTAGCTCAAATTGCCTCAGAACTAAAAAAGAATCATACCGCACTTTCTAAAAAGTGCTGAAAACAGATTATTAACAATTATTAAGACTGTTAATCACATTTAATAATAGTCTATTCCCTCTTGTTAATGTTTAATATTAGAAGAAAAATACAATCTTGGTTTAGTGATTCCAATGTTTAAACTGTAAACTAACTACTGTTAGAGTCCATACAATTAGACACATTTTAACTTTTTAACAAAAGGCAATGTCACAGCAGAAATGTCACTGATGTGGACTTCTGATGGCATTCAAGGACTACTATAAATTGCTATGCCTCCTTCTAAGTCATTAATAAATCACACTTTTTTTTTTTTTTTTTTTTAAAGGAAAACTTTTGAAATCCAAAGGATGAAACTGGCACATTGTCCTTGTGAGAACAATATGGGCTTTCTGTCAGCTATGAAGTAAATCCTACCATTGACTCAAGGAAAGCTTTGGGAGCTGTGGAAGGTGTTAGTCTTCTGCAGGAACAAAACATAATATTTTTTCTCTGATTTTGAACACAGTACTGATTGCTGTTCACTCTAGGCTGTGAATAAGGGTGGGGGGACCTCAAGCAGTCCAGTCCTTTGCCGCTGGTGCTCCAAGACACATAATTCCATCTGAGTAGGATCTTCCATACCACAGTGCTGTCTGTTAAATATGTAGTCTACTATAAACAACTGTTTCTCATCTCCAGGTAAGTACAGAGAAATGTAACTGTTACCACCCTCACCATAGGGGGAGGGGGGGGGGCGGAAATTAAATCAGTAAAGCCAATACAGCAAAACTTTTGGTCCAACAACTGTAGAAAAAGCCGAACCCAAATTATACATTTTCTCAGTTTCTTCAAATACAGTCAATTTTATAATCAATATCTAGGACAGGGCAATTTTGTATTTTATACTGAAAATCACAGACCCATCAGTACACAAAGGTAAGGCTCTTTCAAATCTCCAAGTCTGAATCACTTCATGTTTCTCTGTGTATTTTTAATCTTACCAGAGCTTCTCAGGATCTCAGGATTCAGGGGAAAAAAAAAAAAAAAAAAAAAAAAAAAAAAAGAAGGATTGCACATTCTTAAAGAAACTAATTTCTCTGAAAAGTCAGTCAAGGGATCAAGGGATCAAGAGGATCCTGGCATTATTTTTCTATCACTTTCATGGGTATGAATGCGAAATGATATTCTGCAAGAAGTCCAATAACAGCAGTTCTTCAGTGGAGTCTTTGTTAATGGTCCATTTCCAGCATATGATCGTAAACAGTACTAATGCAAAAGCCTAAAAATAAATCTGGAATAAAGAAAGGATTTTATCATAGGTTCCTTGTGTGTCGTTTGGTCCTTATGTATCTCTAGTAAAGCTCTTTCAATACCATATTTTCAGTGTTTGCCTGTAAATGGTATAATAAAAAAACACCTAGGTTATGTGCAGCTTTTGTGAAGAAAAAGATCTCATATATCAATTTTCCCTTAATTGTGAAAAAAAACCCCTAAAATCTTCAAGAACAACTTGTAAATCCTGTGTTTTTATATGTGTGGTTATATTCAGTCTTTCTCTCTGCATTTTTTAACTCTACTTGAATTAATTAAATAACAGTGACTCTACATATAGGGCATTAGAATGAGATGTTAATGTTTCAAATTTTCTTGCTCATCACTGTTTTACAACAGATACCACTGAAATAAACTGGCTGTTTTCCAGCTATTAATAAAATCCCTTCAGTGATGCCACTTCTTGCAGACCTTGAAAATAACTTCAGTACATGTTCTGAAGTATAAACCTATTGGTACATAAAGAAAGACACTGGGATTATTTCACAGTCTTGAATGTTAATGACCACTACAATTAAAATGCTGCATGCAGTACATTATGCATAAGTCCCCTCCACAAACAGACACAAGACTTATTTGTGAATCACAATCACTAGTTTCATAGAAAGTCAATATGCAAATAAAGCAAAATGCATTATTTATCTTATGTTTTCCAAGCCAGGTAGGTAAATGTAATTTACAGGATGAAAACCCAGATATGGATGCTTTTAACTGTCATTCACAACTAAATCATATCATTTCCCTCATTTAAGTAGCCAGAAATATTATTATTTTCATAATTCAAAATGGCTGATATATATACATTTTTTCCTTTGTGAAAAAAAAACCAAAACAGTATAACAATAACATTTCTTAAGAATCTTTTTAAAGGTAATAATTTCATTAAGTACATGTTCTACATTGGTGTAGGATGAACATTCCTTTGTCATTGTTCTGCATTAAAAGCTTTCCTGTACTTGCTCTCAGAGAGGAAGTGGCAGAAGGCAGCTGCCAGATTTCTTTGTGCTATCCATTTGCTCAGTGCACTAAATTCTAAAGGAAACAAAAGTACTTTAATTGCCCATTTCCATTAGTATTCCCCAGGTTTTATTGACAAGTGTGATTCTTTGGGAACAGTAGAGACTAGAAATAGTAGTGTTATCTGGGATGATTATTTATGTGGGTGTTTTTTTATTGTTGTTTTGTTTGGTTCACTTTGGTTTTGGGTTTTGTTGTTTTTGAGTTTTTTTTCTTTTGTTTTGTTTTGGTTTTGTTTTCTATTTTCCCAGCAAAGTGACCATGAAGTGAAATGAATCATATGTATGTGTTAGATATCTGCTACCATGGTGAACCAAAGCTTCTCCTCTGAGGATCTAGCTCTCAAAACAGCCTGCTAGCTGAAACAAAACAAAAATCTCACTTTTACTTCACAGAACAGTTAGATATTTTAAAGGCTGGACTAACTATGCCATTTTCAATGAGGTCAGCATTTTCCAGAAAAGCTGAGAAGAAAGAATATGCTCTTCTCTAGTTTCCAGTTGTTGTTTCTGCCATTTTATTGTGTTCTGTTCCCCGCTCCACAGTGAGCTGTGCCATGTACAGGGCATTCAGATGCGGTAGCATAACAGTATCTACCTCATTAAAGAAACTCATCAGTTTCATCTTTTTATTTAATCATTTATCTTTATGGATTTCTGGAGAAGATTACAAACTGAGACTGTCAGGCTCACACAGCTCCATATCTGTGTTCATAGCTTCAGTACCAACTTCATAAAGTCTGTTAATGAAGAAGAAAGAAAGATCAAACAAATATCCCATTTCTATTCAGAATAAATTTTACAAATCAGAATACAAAGTGTTCATTAAAAAACAAAAACAAAAAAACCCCAAAACACAACAACAACAAAACCAAAACAAAACGAAAAAACCCACCTTATTATCAAAAGCACTTATTTTTGAATATTTGTCTTTGTGTGCTACAGCCAAAGTGTCCATTAGGAAAAAGAAGCTGCTTCTTAAATATGGCCATCTAGTTGGTTTGACTTTTCTTACCTGACCATTGAACAGACATCGATGTAGACAAGCAGTTAAGCACATGTAGAGAAGAAGCACATATTGATTTTCAGCTTGGTAACCATTGATTAACCTTTTCATATGGACTGCTCACCTGCTCTCCTCAAATAACTCCTTAGATATTTAAGACTGTGAATTGAAAAACATTCAGAATAGTTTTTATGATTTTAATGAATTTTATTTCATTTAATATTGATTTTATTTAATTTTGATGCTACTTTCTGCTTTTTAGCCCTGCTCTTTTGAGTGTCTCTGCTTTGTTACTTGAAGTCCTGCTGATTACAAGAGCAGAAAGCAGGAAAATGAGATGGCTTGACAAAAAGGGATGAATTAATTCAAGGTGAATTTAAATACTGACCTTCTATTTCAACTCATTCAATAGAAATGTTCATATCATAATTCTTAGTGGACAAACCAGAAAAAGAATGGTGCCATCTGTTAGAACAAGAAATCCCAATTTTATTCTTTTCTCCCTCCCCAAAATGTCAAGTGATTTTGGTTGTTCCTTTGGAGCTCTGAAAAGGTTTAGGAATGCTCAGTATCAGCTCCTCTTACAGGAGTTCAAATAAAACCTACTTAATAATTTTTTTTGAAAATGCAGATTAGATATTTTTCTCCCTTTTATTTTTATTTTTTTGGTTTTCTTTGTGACAAAAATTCTTTTCAGGACGGGCAGATTTTCATAGACAAAAAAGCGGAAAGGTTAGGAGTTCATTTAATTTCCTTTAATTTTTGATGTTATGAAAAGGACCACCTCTAAACAAGAGCAAAGGAAAATTTCCCTGTATTACTTTCTGACTGGCATTTTTTTGCAAGGCTTTGTTCATTGAAACTTGCAAAAACATGGGAACCCTAAAAGAGCTGCATAAATTAAAGAACTATTTGGAAATGCTGTAATTGGAAGTGTCTGCAGGTTGTAGGTTTCAGAATATGCTGCTCAGTTATCATTGAAGTTTGCTGCTTTCATTATACTTTAGTCTGCCAGTTGTACCTGATCCAAAAGTACAGAAACAGACTTGTTTAAACTCAGCCATTGTGTAGTGTTTGTGATGTGTGCATAATGAATTCTGAATGCAAATATATTCTGTAAAGTGAAATACTGAAAACCTGTATGACAAGCAGTAGAGCTGCACAACACAAAATATGGTTTTATAGCATAAACATTCACTTGTGTCAAAAATATAGAAGCTGTTCAAAACAGAGCATTCTAATTATGCACAGTTTGTTACTCACTCAGTTTCAGCTATTTGAACTCCTTCATTTGATGTGTTTGACCTTCACTAGAAGAACAAAACAGAAAGGGTAAATATCAGACTTTTGAGAGTCACCCCCCTCCCCCCCCCAATTCTGCAGCAGCAGAATACTTTCCACTTAATTTTGATATATTTAGCTCCCTTAAAGCATTTGGAGACATTAGTTGGGAGATTTATTTATTTATTTATTTATTTATTTAAATCTGAAACAAATAAAAGTGCCACTCCCTAAAAAAGAAAAAGCATTTTATACTTGTAGGAACAGGAACTTTTATCCTAGGTTAATTGATAATGTAAGCTATGCAATGGTACAAGAAAAGGTACAGGTTAGATACATAAAGCTGTGGTTTGTGAGAACTTTAGAATTAATATACAAGGGGTTCCAAACTTTACCAGAGCCTCAAATAACTCTTCTATCTTGGTTTGGTGGTCAAACTGTGGGTACAACTGATATTCCTATGACATTCCTCTGAATTTCTGAGTTGCACCAATTGTGTCTGCAGTTGCTTGCAACTTCAGATCTAGAGCTTCAAATTCATGCCCTAAGGGCATTGTATGATACTTTATTTAAGCTAAGAAGAAGCTAAGCCAAAGGGAAAAAACCCCAACAAACAACTTAGTTGATCTGAACTTCAGTCAATTGTACATATGTAGGAATGCAAAAGGAAGTAGCAAGTCATGAAATTATCTTATTCTACCCGCTTGGATTATAAATGGTCTTTGCTTTCATTTAAGAAGTGTCACGGTAATGTGTCAACTCAGCTGGAGACACATACTTCTTAAAGAGAATGGACATGGACATCAATATTTCAAAGCCTGACTGAAATGAAACCTGCAGAATATCCCACAGATAATAGAAAAACCAAAACAAGAAAGACAGCAATGTCAGTCTGCAGAATTTCTTGTCAACAGCTTGGAGTTTTACCAATGGCATTTAGTTCAAACACCGTGAGCAACCTTGGCTTCTTATCTCTCTTTGCAATAAACAAATTCAGCCAGAAAGGAAGGAAAACAAAGTCTGCCTGTTTGCTAAAAGACAGACATATAGATACACACACAGACACAGACACATTAAGAATTGCCCGGAATCACTGACACACTGAAGACACGCATGACTAGATTGTAGGGTCAGTCATAGAACCATAAAATATCCTGAGTTGGAATGACTCCATAAGGATCATCAAAGTACAACTCCTGGTCCTACACAGAACAACTCCAAGAATTACACCATGTGCCTGAGAGCATTGTCCAAACATTTCTTGAAATCAAGAATTCCATCAGATTTTCAAGTGTGGAGAGAGCTTAAATCTGGAGAGAGCTTAAATCTTGAGCTGTGTTGTTGCAGAGTGTGACAGTAGCTGCTCCTGCGTTTTGTTCAGTGTCTCCTGTAGGACAAGTGCTTGCCCATGGGAATACACAAATTTCCAGGCTTCCTGCAGCATTAGGGCTGTGGAGATAAAGATGAGTGGACCAGAAACTATGAAAATGATTTTCACCTTTCAATTTATAGGAAGAAACCACACCAAACCACCCCACCTGTTCCCCACCCCCACCAGCATTACATGTCTAAATATTGCCAAAGTCTGCATGTTTTCAATGTTGTGACTAGTTTACTGGGTAGTTAATTGAAAAGCAGATTTTAGGTATAGTTGCCACATCCAAGAGCAGAAGCTCACTTTAAATGAGCAGGAAAGTATTAACATTAAAACATGTAAGCTCGGTTTCTGGGATATGGGTCCAGGTCCAGGTTCCTAAAATAGATAAATTACATTTAAAATTCAATCTGTGGCTATAGCTTACTGGAAAAAAAAAAATGGTTTCTTATCCATTAGAATGCAAAAGCATCCTATCTTTCATCACACTTTCATAAACACTGAAAAATGTATTGTAAATGAAAGACTGTGCTATATGTTCTGAAGGTCAGGAAAGCCACTTTTAACTGGTCCTTTGAAGAAGACACTGATACACAAAACTTTCCCAGAAAATAATTTGTTTTGCAAGATTTTGCCAAATTACAGTAATCCCAACCTCACTTTAATACATATTCCATAGATTTCTGAAATAAGACTTAGAAAAGATACAGTTATTTATTTAGTTATTTTGATGCCTAAAACTTCATAGTATTATTACATGTCAGGACAATTTTGAATAGGATTAGTATATAGGTATGGAAGATCCCTAGTGGATAGAATTGTTCACTATGTTGTCCAGATGTCTGTACCCTGTGCAACAAATTTAGATGATGGCAACCAATGAATGAATTCTCCTAATTCAAAATTGCAAAACTGCTTGTGAATGTGTTTTTTCAGTTCTAATTCCAGACTTCATAATGTTTCTGTACTAAGATACATACTTAAGTCTTCAAAGCTGTCAAACTATTTTCCTGATAATTAAATTAATTGAAAAAATACAATACCTTGAAAAAAAAAATGAAATGTCAATGAAACGTGAAATTTCATGCTGCACTTTATGCTTCCCTCCCCCACTTGAAGGATTAAAGCTGCAGAAAACATTCAGGAATTGTTCATGTGAATAATGTGTGTACATTCAAGATTCTACCATAAGTTAAATTTATTCATTGTAGATAAGAGAAACAGAAGAAGAGTTTGGGTGTGAGTCAGTGTTTTTTCGATTCATGCAGTAGTGTAGCGATTTTGCGCCATCAAATACTGTGCTTTGGAAATGCTCACTTTTCAGAGGCTACTTTTTACATTCAGAGCTGCTATGACCTTAAAAAATCAAACTCAAATCATCAATTTTCCTAACAATTGATCTCCAATTTTACTTTTATTCTTTTGCTTTCCAGACATATATTTATTTTAGGGTTGATTTTACATGGGAGAATGTATGAAAACTGGTGTTGATGCCAACAGGACCCAAGTCAGAGAAGGGGACTTGAAATTACATTTATGTAATTATTACAGGTTTTGTCTACTCTTTAACAACAGTTCATGTTTATATACTGTCTTATTTTCTCTTACAGAGTGTTCAGCCACATAAGTGTTCAGCCACAGTGTGATTTCTGCCTTCTTTCAACACAGTTGGCACAGTCAATTCCTAGCAGACCATTTGTTCCCAAATATCTCTTTATGTGCTAACCCTTTCTACTTTGCACATTTTAAATTTACTTTTATTGAATATTTATCAAAAATTAGATATTTTTAATATATATATGCATATATATATATATGTTGCATTTTTTCTCTGGATAACTGATTTGTATTACTAATACTTTTCTTATTATTGCCTCTATATTATGATAATAATAGACATTCCATTTTTATTTCCATCTAGAATACCTAATGCATTTCAGTCTACTAGCCCATCTACTAGCCTGTGTGCTTTCTATTCCCTTTTTTCCCTGTGTGATGAAAAATAGTCATTCCAGTTGAAGTCCTGACCTAGAAATGAGTAGGTTATTGGTACAAAATTGTTTCTAATTTGTTTTGAGTGGAATAACTCCTCCTGCTTCTAACTCCCCTTTTTGTGTTCACCAATCAGTCCAAGTTTTTTTAAGGAATTGACAATGACGTTAGTCAGTTTTTTAATCAATGTAGTGGAAGTTGGGCTTTACGTTTAAATCTTAGCAATACGTTACATTTTCATCTACATTCAGTGCACTTTCCCCAAGACATAACCTGCCCTCTTTTCTCTTTTACTTATTGCGTCCTATTTGTTTTACATCTGTGTTATACTTCACTGAGCATATGCATTTGCATATTCATTATTTGTAAGGCTTTCAGCTTTAAAATTCCTTCTCTCAGTCCTATGTCTAATGAAAGTAAGTGTTTTTTGAAACTTTACATAAAGATGTACAGATCTGTTTTGAATACTTTCTTTACAATCTTGACAGCACTGGTTGTTTTTCACAATCTTTATCTTGGAAATACTTTAATCAGACTTGTGTGTTACATTATGTTGTGCACAAGAATCCTACTGCAGTCTACCATATCTTAAGCATTGCCTGGAAAATTCCCTGTGATTCCAGTATTTTATTGAGAAAAAAAGGCTGAGTCAGAAAATAAAATGCAATATCTTATCTCTTTACAAAGCAAATGCCAAGCAGCTATGCTTATGCTGTAGACCTCAAACAGAAAACTCAATTTGCCTAATTCGTATCTAGGAACACAGACACAGGAGAATGTTAGAGGGCAACACAAAGGACATCACAAAATAATCCCTGCATCGGTTGGCCCAGACACTCCCATAGGATAAAGAAGAATGAACAATAAAAGTCTGAATTATCTACAACAATGGAATTGGTATACTAGTCTCAATGTGTGGAATACAAAACAGGTAATGATGAATTGTGGGACAATATTTCTATTGGAAGGTTCTAGTGAAGGTGTGAACTGCACAGCTAAAAACATGATTCCCAATATGCTCATCTTTTCTTGTCTTACATAATTCATGGCTCCAGCAACATCCAAGCTGTTCTTCTGTTTGACTAGAGGACAGGACAAATACATGCAAATAAATGTTCTTTTTTTTTTAGTTTATCTCTACTCTCTTGCTCTTCATTTGTCATGAAATCAAATATCTTGACACTTTGACAGTATATATTATATACCTAGGGCACAAGTCAACTGATAAAAAAAAAAAAAAAAATCATACCTGACTTTCACTATCTTTTAGCTAAGATTGCTTCTACAATAAATAAATCCATCACAGATGACTCTTATATTTTTTTACAGATTAATATGCTCCTACATTATTCAGGTACTCTGTGATGTCATTCCCGTAAATGTCAGTATTTGCTCATGCTTTTCATGCTATGATTCTTAAATTTTGGTAAATATTTGATCATTTGCCTGGAGAGAACTTGCAAATGCATGTTGATTTTACTAAATGTCTTTGAGAAAAAGATTGGGAGGTGCAAGAACTCACAGGTTTGATATATGCTATAATATCCCACAGATTAAAAAATTCAGGGTGACACTGAGGTGAGGATGTTTTCTGCTTCATGTAAGGACTTGCTGAGTCAGAGAGGAAACAATTGTGATTAGGCTATTGCAGGGTATATCTAAGAAGGTAAATCATCAGGTGCTTCATTCCAAGGTGCTGTTTAGCTAATCACGGGAAGCAGTCACTCAATAAAATATAAAGACTTTAGGAAAACAAACAAACAAACAAAAACCAGAACATCTTGTTTGCATACATGTTCAGGGTTTTTCTTCTGTTGATACATTTATTTTTGTTTTTTAAAATACAGTTGAAACTGATTCTTTCTTCTTCATTTTTCAGTTTTGTAGCTTAAATATGAAATCAATTACTCACAGAAATTTAGGTGGGAATCACTGACAAAAAATAAGATAGTTCAGACTCGACTGACTCTGCTACTGTACCCTAGTCCATCCTTTTGGCCTTTGCAACCCCATGTAATTTTTCTTGTCCTAATTGGTTCTTTCTCCTTTCTCTTCTGTTCTTTCATTCTTTTCCCTTGAGACTGTCTCACTTTCCTTCTCTTAATTTCTTATATAACCCATACAATAATTTCTACAGCTTTTATATCACTGTAGCACCTCAGTATCTTCTTTCCAAGCTTGTGGAACTGATTTTTTTCTTAATCTTTTTTCTCTCTTCTTTTTCTCACTCAGGTTTCCTTTTCCTCTCCTCTGTTTCTTCCTCTACTTTATATATTATTTATATTTACTCTTCTGTTGCTCTTCATCCTCTCTGGTTATTCAATTTCACTTTCTCATAATTCTTATTGTGCCACTGATTTCTACCTAATTCTCCATCCCACTCCTTCTTTAGGGTTTTTTTCAGTTGTTTTCTCCAATGCCTCCTGGCATGCCCTGTAGCTCCTCTGCTTTAAATTCTTGTCCTTTGCTGTCTACATTCCAGACTTTTAAAAAGTGATCTTAAACCCTTGTAGCCATTCTAAAAGGGGGAAATTTTAAACATATTATTTCTTTTTGTACTCCTTATTACATGGAACTTCTCAAGATCAGTATTTTAAGGGACATGGAGGAACCAAATATAGAGTAAACTTTCACAGCCTGGACAAAATATCCTAAATCTCTTCTTCAACTCAGGAAAACAATTGCCTGTGGTCATTACAATTAAAAAAGAAAATAACCACTTCACAACTGAAATTTTGGTGCTATAGACATGAAAAAGTTTGTTGGAAACCAATCATTATCTTCTTATTGTTGGGACTGCTATAAACAATCACATGTAGAGATGAATCTGTTCACTCCAGGTCATTCCAATACAGACATTGATTGTCCAAGTCATCACAACATAATGCTATTCATTAGCATTCTAAATCTTTATCACAGCTTGTATGGCAATAGATGAATGTAAATATAAAGTACTAGCAGTTTAAACAGAGTGCAAGCAATGTCAATACTCTATTCAAGAACTCAGCAACACATGGAGAGTCAGCAAAATAAGAAGTTGAACTTGTAAAACTGAGCAATTAATCACTCAAAACTAGAACATATAAGGGTGAACAATGATCATTACCTCTTCCTCACCGTGCAACACTTTCTGTCCCCTAGTTTACCCATTAAAAGTTAATTTTTTCAGGCTTTAAAGTGTGTAAACAATCCACTTTACTCTCTGTGGCTTTTATGTCATTTACTCTGTGAGGTACTGCATTGTGTACGGAGCATAATGCGTATCTTCACAACAAATTATTTTTTCAAAACTGTGGATCTTTCTGTTTATGAGAATTTCTCTGGTAAAAATGGCGGGACTTTCAGACAGCCTTCCTTGATGCCTGATAGGTATCCATCAGTAAAATTTTCAAAAATAATAGTGTGGAAAATAAAGAGAAATATTCATGATACAAGAACTAGATCTTTGCAGCAAGGTAGCATTGTTGCTAACTAAAATAAATCATTTTCATACAGCTATGAACATTCCCATGACAACATCTAGCTCTTGAGGCTAGAACTCTGAATGTATTCCTTTGTTTTGACTATGGGTGAATATTCTCCTCAAAAGAAAAGTGTTAGCCCTACATGAAATTCAAGCTTCTGATAGACTCTATCAAAATCTGAAAACCAACACAACCTTCCTGTAGAAAGAGACAAAAATTTAAAACAATAAAATTTCTTCAGCAGTCTTGATCACTGACATTAAATTTAATGTTTATTTTTGAAATAGGTTATTGTAATATAAAGCTTTTGGATATGAGAAATGGTCAAAGGAAAGATTGTTTGGGCTTTTTTTTTTTTTTTAAGGCTCTCAACCACACACTTTCCTTAATAAAATCAGCTTTGTTTTATCATCTCCATTACAATTCTGATTCATGCTTCTCAGTAGAGTGCAATGATCTTTCTGTCTGTGTTTATATATATAAAATATGTACTTCAGAATTTAAAGTTTAGCCATTAGGGATCTTGCCTAAATCTGAAACAATAACCATTCACTTACTAAACCTGTGGTTTAGGTAGTTTTTCAGATGGAGTCTCTGCCTGGTCTGACAAGCTCCAAAGGAGGATCCTTCTGGGAAGCAAAAATCTGTATAATGCCAAGAGTGCTGTTGTCAGACTAGTGTAGAGGGATAAGCACTAAACATGATGGTATCAATGGGCTTTGACATAATTTGCTGGTGAGGAGGCCTATCCATGGCATAAGAGATGTGAGCTGAAGAACAATTTTGAAACTTTATATCTTTAACTGATATGTTTACTGAGTAATGCTATAAAGTAGTTTCTTTTCCTGTTATTGTCATCACTCTTTTTCCTCTGGTAACAAACTGGAGTGTATTAATAGGATTAGCAGAGAAAGGCTGCTATCTTTCCCCTTCTCTGTTCAACTTTCCTTTCCTTCTCTGTCTGCCTCAGAATGAGGAGTAAAATTTCCTTTGCTCAACAACTTCTCCATCCTGGTTATTCCACATAAAATGAGTTCATAGCTGGCTCCAGCATTATCTGTTTCAAAAAGAGAATGCCCTTTTCCTTTTTTCTTTCAGAAGAGATCCAAGTAGAGTAAATCTCAAAGGGAGAAGTGCATCAAATAATCTATTATCATATCATCTAATTAGTTATATAATATCCTATTTCTTTACCTTCAAGAGATCTCTATACCTTCAAAAAAGAGAAGCAATCTTCAAAAGATTGTTTCAGGATCATTTTCTGCATGTCTCATCTTATATAACATCTCAGATAAATAAGGTTCTCTCTCCTATTTCCAGAGTAGTTTTAGTCTAAGCAATGGATCCCATTTTTCTGTTGTACCACATATAATTTTTTTTTTTAAAATTGGTCTTAAAATAGTAATTAGAGAGCATTCACTGATCTTGTGCTTAAGGCATCAAGACATTTGGATTCTGTCCCAGATTTTCAGAATCAATGTCAATTGATCAATATTGATTCTCTGTGTATTAACAAAATAACAAATAAACCAATCTCTTCTAAAGTATTTTATGTAGCTGATAGAAGGACAATTTAGTACAAAGACATGTATTTTTGCATTTGTTTTGAAGAGTTGGGGCAACATCTGAATGAAACTGCTCAGTCTTTCCAGCTTGAGTGGAGAGACAAAATGCATCCTAATTTAGGAGTCAGAATTTACTTTTGCTTTTTTTACAGTTAGAGGCCACAACATTTGATGCTCAGTGATGTTAGAACCAGTAAACAGATCCACAGTCTAAGTAGCTCTCTCTCAGAAACTAAAATACCAAGGAGTATTTTTTTCATAATTTCGTAATTATTTCATGATCATGATTTCTTCATGTAGATTATAGAAAAAAACAGAAGCTTCTTTCCATGAACATTACCAAAGATTCGGCTGTCACAAAATTATTAAAGGATTTGTACCCTGTTAATTAAACTAAATGAAGTCTGTATCATATTAATAATATGAATAATAAATTACTGAAATACAGTATCTTTTATGTTGCAAATATTATTGCTCTTTAATTACATATTAACATTAATAAAATGCAAAAGAAACAGAAGACCTGGAGTTAATGTGGATTTTTTCCAGCTTTTGAGTTTCTCCACATTTTTTAGCTGTATCAAGGTCATCAGCTCTCAGATAATGCAGGTAAAATTGATTCCTGAATAGTCTCCTGCTGTGCTTGATGTCATTTTCTGTCCTTATAAAAGACAAAAAAATCCAGGAAGAAGGTAAAAATTCTTGTTTTTCATAAGATATTTTCTTTTTATGTCTTATTGTTGCTGTTCTTTAACTTGCAGATTTCTTTATCGGATGATCAACCCAGAAGAAAAGTTAATTATTCTTGATTTTCATGTTGCTTTCTAGAAACCTAACAAGCATATATCTGACAATGACTTTTTGAATAAGTGGCTTCATGTACCGAGCAAGGAAATCTTCAAACCTTTTTGAGTCTTTGCTTTATTCATTTTAATGTGCTGCTTTTGTGAAACTATGTATTTATGGTTGCATTTTTTCATAGACTCCAGAAAATCTCAGTGTTAAAAAAAATTTGATCCTCAAACTCTTATAAACCAACATTTGAATTTTAATTGGTCAGGAAGCAAAAAACTAGTGCATAATATAAACAATTTTAAAGGAATATTAATTTTATGCTTAAAAATAATAAGTCAAAAGCTCATACAGACATTGCCTTTCTTCTTTTACCCTCTTTCTTCTGCAGGAAATGTAAGTCAACTGCAGCTCTTTCATTACATTAGTTGTAGCACCTTGCTACCAATAAATCTCTCCTGCAGAGAGATGAAAACAGTTACAAAGTCAGAACAGTGAACAAGCCTGGTTTAATTCAACATCTGGAAAATGCTTATTTCCCAAGTTTTTTTTGTTTTTTTTTTCTGATGCTGATTAAGCAAGTTAACCTAAAACCAGAAGGTTCCACAATACTAGAGGATTGCTAATGAGTGCTGAGGATGGCAGCAGCACTGTACTTGCTAGACCACATGAAGTAAATGTAAGATTAAAAAGGATTTGCAAAAGAAGTAGCAAAAGAAAATCATGAAAGGGTCTTTAAAGTCATACCAGGGACTCATAGAACAGAAGAACAAAACAATCTGAATTTTGTGACAAAATGGGCAGGCTAAGATCAAACACAACCTTATCATATTCAGGAATGAAGATATATTTACTCCAGATCAGGCCAAGACTTGCATTGCCCAAGAACATACTTCAGGAATAAATCATACATTTTCTCTATTAATAATAGTAGTTCTCAATTTTTTTTTCCAAATTAAGTGCTTTGGAGATGAGTTGTGACTCATTCACCTAAGAAATATTGTTTTATATGGTTGTATTTTGGAACATGTAGCAGTGAAAATAATTCAGTGCATGTTTCAGAAGGTGAAATATCTTGAATATATACACTTGCAATATCACATACTGAAAAAATATTTTTCAGGTGTACTAGAAATGATGGGAATGAGGGATGTGAGTCAGGAAGGAGGCAAATGTAGTGAGAGAAAATGTAGTGAGGAAGAAAAGAAGTAATGGCAGAGGGGAACACTACAATTTAAGGGAAGTATGTATAAAATCTTGTCATCCAGGAAGGAAAGTTAGAGGGATATTAGCTCTTCTCAGAGAAAATATTGTGAAGATAATTTTTTTACACTACATTATATTTAACATAGATTATTTCTTCATATTGTTGACTGATGAGTGGAAAGTGAACCATTATTCTTGGAATCTAAAACATCAGTTGTGATTAAAAAGCTCAGCCAAGAATAAAAATATTATATATTGAGATAATGGACCTTCTGACTCTGCATGCAAATACAGGGATTCATTTGATTTGTACAGATCCAGGATAATACCAGGACAAGAAGGAATAATCTTAGTAATAAGAATCAAGAAAAGATTGGAAAGGGTGAGCTTCACCCCCTCCCTCCCCCTTTCTCCCTGCCTCCCTCCCTCCCTTTTCATCCCAGTCCGTTACTGGAGGCTTTTCCAGC
>JAWWEE010000074.1:106408754-106441139 GCA_035221455.1 Xenops minutus | reverse complement strand
TCCCCCCCCCCCCCCCCCCAGTGTTATGTGCATAAATTATATGTAGAATCCAGTTGAAAGAATCGAAACAAAAAACAACAGGGAATATCTGCTGAATATGAAGAACTGGAAAGAGAACAAGTGAAAAATCCTAAAATCATAAGGAACTTCACTCAAAAATTTGGGGAATCATTCAATATTTACTTTTAGCTTCACAATCTGAATACATTTGAGAGGGGATTTCCATTACCTTTAGACAACTCATGTGCTTTATTGCAATCAGAATGCAATGACAAAAGTGGTGGGTTCAAACAACATAAAATCAAGTGTAGTGGCACTATGTGTTCAATTATAAATTCAAGATGGTGACAGCAATAAGAGTTCTGAAGATGGTGCAGTTTTGATTACTTTTTTTGCCTGAAAAATTACACAATTTAACAAAATAGATGTTATATGAATTTCCAATCACAGTTTCAAAGACCAAAAAGATCTATTACAGGAAAATCCCTGTACTAGTGATGGAAGGGGAAAGCTTGAGCAGGATGTAGGACTTTATGCCTATGTTCAGACTTTGACTTGGACAGTATATATGCAGTAAATATTTATCAATTGTTAGACATGATGACAATATCTATGACAAAGGTACTGAGAAGCTGGTAAAGAAGAGGTGATCTCAGCAACAAAAGTTATGTTTCAAAGGCATCAACTGGATCAATTAGATGTGGGCATCAGCTTAGAGAAGTTCATGAGACGTCCAGCCTTAGAGGAGAGTAACACTCAGTAGTAAGAAAAACATGAAATGACTTCTTTCTGAAAATAAGCGTATCACAAAAAAAATAAAGACTTGGATGAGACTTAATATTTTTAAGAGAATAAAAGTAAACTTTGTTTAGAAATGTATTTGGAAATTAAGGTAACAGAGAAATTATTCATTCAAAAGTGCATAGAGGGACTAAAATAAAAGAGAAGACTAATGTCTGCTTGGAGACAAAGCAGTAGAGAAACTGGTAGGAGTGAGGTTCAGGCAAACAAAGTTAGCAGGTAAATGTAATTTGTTCAATCAAACTGTGTGTGCCACTGACTCTCAAGTTAAGGATAACTGTAAGTAATAATAAAAAAAATTAGAAAATATTCCTCAAATCAGCATTGATGAAGTTGTCCCAAAACTATCAATGTCAGTTTTCAGAGGGGTATTTTGTTTTAAAACTGTTAATTTTGCAGATGTTATACTTAAAACTCCTGGGTACTAGTGTTGTGATAGCTGACATTAAAAAAAGGACAAAATTTCAGCACAAACAACATAATGTGTGTCATGAGAGGAAAAGGAAAGGATGTGGGTTTTTTTATTTTTTTGTTTGTTTGTTTGTTTGTTTGTTTTTAAATTATTTGTTCATTTATTTGAAACAAATACCCCTACATCAAAAAATTTCATTCTCCTAGGAAAAGTAAAATGTTTATTGGCACAGTAATTTAGGGAAGGTAAGAAAAAACCAATCATCTAAATGTAATCCATTACAGAACAAGACGCTCTGACTTTTAAAATATTTTCTTGATATAAAGGTAGAGGTGAACAAGTGCCCAAACTACACATCTGGATTAAGTGGGAATTACCATATACCAAATCTGTTACATTTTAGATGGATAATAGAAACTTATGTCAAATCATCTTGCTATTTTTCTTTTTCACTAAAGATAGTGACAGCTTTTTTTTTAATAATTTTTTTTTTGTTCACCCAAAAGAAAATTCTCCTTCTGCACAAGAGGTTTAATTGAGTGAGAAGAATTTATTTCATGTAGGTTTTGATTTTTTAGTCTTAAAAATAGTGTGTTGAAAACACCAGCATCATCCAACCTTTGTATAAGTCACATTTTATAAGTAGTTGATTTTACAATATAACAAAAATCCTCTTCTGTGCTTTTTCACAGCAGGTTCAAATAGACTGACTTCTCAGGAGAAGAGCAGTCTGTCTCCATGACACCTTGAAATATCTGGTTACCATAGTACTGACAATTTTAAAAGATTGGTCATTCCAAACAGTTTAGTAGGAGCACAAAGGAACTAGTCCACGATGTATTTAAATGCTTCAGTGTCCTATTTCAGGTAACAGCAAGTTTTTAACAGATAGCAAGGGTTTTGTTTAATAGCTTTGTCTGTTCCTGTTTCCTTTGCAATATCACATATGGAAAAAAAATAATTTCATGAAAAAAAAAACAAGCAAAAAAATTTAATTCCAGTTTTTAAAGCCCATCAGCTCAGAAAACCAAAATAATTTCTCTTTGTTTATCTGTTAAATTCTACCCTGACAAATATTTCAAAGGGTCTGTCTAAGCCATCTTTTACAGATAGCTCTAAGCAAACTGAGTACATCTCTCAGACAGTGAGGGGCTATGGGTATTTCCAAAGCTTTCTATCCTATTTGGAGCTGTTAATTTTCAAATCCAATAAGAAGTATTTGCTTAATTCTTGTTAGCAGCTTTATATATATATATATATATATTTTTTTTTTTTACTTCAATCCCTACAGTAACATCTTGCAAAAAGATAAGCCATTTGATAGATAAGATTATGGGATATCCTTTGGAATGGTGATTGTAAGTAGAAAAGTGGACAACACAAAATAGGATTCTGCAGGCTTGGAGAAAAAGGGCAATGAATACAAAGAAAGATTCAATAAAATACACTGAGTGGTTGAAACTGTTAGTGGAAGTAGTGAAGTAGTCACCTAGCATCCATACTCTGAGAAATATGATGAAAGATTAAAGTTAGTGGAGAAAATGCATAAACAGTATACTGGCTTAAAGAAAATCTTTACAATAAAACCTATAAAGAAAGCTTGATATATTTACATTATCAAAGAAATAGAAAGTCTCAAATATTTTAAATTAGTATCTTTACACATACTTCAATGATAGGTAAAGAAATTTAAGAGATGTCAGTTGGTATAAATTAAACCCAGACAGATTCAAAATTTGGGACAAAACACATATTTTTGATCGAGCAGGTTTGCAATTGCTACAGCATCTGCCAAGGGAAATTGCAAATCCTTTACCTTTTGATAGCATCAAATCAATAGGAACATAATTTATTAGTGTGGTCTTTTGCCTCACAGAAGGTTTTGGGTTCATTTTCCATAGCATCTGAAGAATGACATTTTAAAAGTGCTACTGAAGTTTTTATTTAAAAAAAAAAAAAAATAATTAAAAAAAAAAAATTAGAGAACTTGAGTTTGATTCCAGAGTCTTATCTTATGCGTGAACATTGTTACTGGCTTTGGTCTTCCAAAAGCTTACACAATTCCTTTATTGTATACATTTTGGAACTAATTGAAGTACTCACAATATAGCAGAGATTAAGAGCTTCTGAATGAATGTCCCAAGTAATGGTTGAGTACACTGATGGTCAATTTACATTTCCTAGTTAAATGATGGGAAAATAAGGCTGGAGTTTTTAGCCCAGTGATCTGGAAAGAGCAAAGAGCTGGGGTTGTAATGCAAAGTTGGATGCAAATATTTGTTGACCTAAGCTGGTAAGACTGAAATTGAGTCAAACTTTTCCTGGTGTTTAGTTGAGTGTACATCTCAATGTACATCTCAGAATATCAAATACATCTGACTCCATCTCTGTGGGCAGGTACAGAGAAAGTGAATGCCTATATATTTCCAGACCCTGTCTTGCAAAAAACTGATTTATTTTTTTTTTTTAAGAATTCTGCCAAAAAAGTCTATCAAGTTAAGAGAAAAACTGACTTTGCTGCACGAGTAAAAATTTCACTTAGTTCTTAGTGTCTGACTCCCTAGTCTTATTTAATCTACAGAGACATTGTTTGTGTTTAAAAGAAAGAAAATATTTAATTTTGATAACTGAGAGCAAGAAAAGGATATTATTTACCACGGGCTGTTGGCTTAAGCGTGATAGAGATGGTTAAGAGCTTCCTCACTAGATACTGGGGCACTGAACTCTGCAACTAGGTCTTTAACTTCTGGTTGAATGGATTGAAGGGAACATTAGCAAAGACAATTTGTACAGGGAAGTGTAAGTTTAATTTGATTCTGATTTAAAGCAAAATAATTGCATATAAGCTCATAGTATTATACCACCCATGCATAGAAATTGAAGAACTAGTTATGCAGAAAGTTCAATTCTTAGTTTAGAACTCTTGGATTGTCTAACTGAAACTGGGTTTATTAAATGCAGCACAGTCCTAATTAAGCATGTACAAATGTATTGGTATGCCTCTTACGTGGGAGAAATATAAAATATGTACTTTTTGCTATAAACTACTCAAAATCTACTTCAAATATTGCACAGTAAATAACATAGACTTTCTCTTTTGCAACTGCTGTGTATGAGAAGTAAAAACAAGAGACCAGAAAATCTAGTTAACCCCAAATTGTCAAAATCATAAGAACCACTGAAATAGCAAATCCTGCTATGCAATCTAAGCATAGATTCTGAAATTCAGAATATGTGGCAGGTGAGCTGCCAAATCCATACCTGGCTTTTGGGATAAATGAAACAAATCTCATTCCTCATTCTTTTGCCAAGCATCAATAACTCCTTAAAGGATGTTCTCTCAAAATGGAATTGCAGCAACACAGGAGCTCTTAAACCCACAAATTGACTCCTTATAGAAATTCATACTCTGACTGTTTTGCTGGATAAGGCAAGTAGCTGTGTGTGTATTGCTGACCTGTGAGGGTTCCCTCATATATTAGGAGCACCTAGTTGTCTGTTAAGGGAAGCGAATATAACACACACATACAGAGCAAGAGTCAGGAGCTTAAGCATGTTCTACACACCATAAGCATCTAAAAATGTTGAAGTGCCTTAAAACTATAGTTGCCTTATAACCCCTTTTTCTCATACTGTGAAAGACAAAAAAAGCCTCTAACCACTATTAAGGAAACCTAATTTCAATAGGTCTCAGTTTTTCTTTATGAGGGGTTTTCAAACCTTATAATTTCTCAACCATCAGCAAGTTTGAGTCCCAGTTACCTGAAAGAAAAGTGAATGACTAGTGGTATAAGCCAGACAGCAATTAGAGAGGACTGGCAGATGGCAGCTGAGCACAGGACTGGCAGTGGAAAACCGCAGCGCAGACAGCAGTGCTTACAGTGATGACAGATTGCCTGACTGGAAAAAAAGCTTGAATTCTCTTGTGTTATTTTCCCCGGTGTTTTAATGGTGGACACAGAAGTTCAAAATAAGCTTTGCATCTATCTTTTGAAGAGATAATCTAAATTGAACATGAAATGTACAGTATCTATATATATCCTTTCTGTCATCAAAATGCAAACTCTTTGTCCTCTGACTATGATGCTTAACAGAAATTTGCAACGTCCCCACTCATACAACTCCACTGTGGTACTTCTAAAAATAACAAGCCAATTGCAATAGATGAAATAGTGCAACACATAAGCTACGAATTTTCTAAAAAAAAAAAAAAAAATCTCTAAAAGTGAAATTCACTTAAAAAAATTGTATTTTTTTTTTCCACTGGTAAACTTCATTTGACTGCTTAATCAAAATAGCCTTAAATCAGATCTGGACTCCACCCTCCCCAGTTCTTTGAGATGTAAGTTTATCCATAGTGAATATGTACAGACTGAAGAGATTCCAAGCCTTCTCACAGTTAGGTCACCTTTTACCAGTGGACTTCATTGGCCCTACAGGACTTTTCAATATTTCTCATTTGAACAAGAAAATGTTAATTACACCTTTAACAATTCTTCTGTTGCTTATAAAATAATGCATATTCTTTTTAATCCTGTACATTATTGTTTGGTGAAAGCCTCAAAATGACCTTTATTGTTTTCAAAATAAAGTGAAAAATAGAAGCAGTTCAGGTAGTTCAATATTATTGGATGAAGACATCTGATAGCCATCACAGCTGATTTGTCTTCATCAGAATTCACGTGACTATCAGGTGGTCTTTAGCACTCATCTCATAAAATTGCTTTACATTCCATATTCAGGTCCATTTTCACTCTCCAAAATCTGTATTCTTATCTTAGTGTTTTTTTTTTCAATTCTCAGTTCTACTGAATGGCTAATTTACAAAACTTTCTTAACAATGTTCTTGTCAAAACAGTAGATATTACAAGTCATGACAGCTCCTTGAATTTCTTTTGTTCTCTCTTTCCTATATTATTTTATCTGTGATACTGGTAGTTTTTGTATAATTTGATGCTAAAAATCTTTCAATTAGCATACAAATTTATCAGTTTTTTTTCTCTTTCTTAAATACCTTGCCAGTTGGAAACAGACTTTCATGAATTATCTTGCCTTAGTAGAAGTTATTACCATCAATATTGCAAAACTTTGCTGTCCATTCCGTTTATTTATGCTACTTGAGCCAACACTGTATCTTTTCTAAGTGAGCATAGCCTTCTCTATAAACTAAAAGAAATTGTGAAAACCAGAAAAAAATACTATTTCTAAATTTCTCATGGATAACTACTGTATTAGTGATTTTATAAATTATATTTATTTTTTATTAGATACATTTATAATGTTTTCCATTTTCAATGGCTTGTGACATGTTATATCTTTAATTAAATAAGCTAATTCAAATAAAATTTCTGTAAATATATAGTTTAGGAATTTGAAATCTGATTTCTATTAACAATTTAAGAAACTTGTTCATGGTTCGCAATTTATGTCATAAATGAACTTGAAAAACCTTGAAATATCACAAAAATGTACTATGATAGGCAGAAGGCCTGTATTCATAAAATTGGGTTTTATAAAAAAATGTCAATTCTATGATGAATAAGAGAAGTACGAGCTCTCAATTAGTTTTATTAGATTCTTTTATTTACAACTCATGTTTAAAAAGCAATATAAATAAGTAAGACACATTCTTGGCCTACCTGTATGCTTACATCTAAGTGTGCACCAGGAGGTTTTGCAAACACACAAATTGATCTGGTACATCTATAAACTTTTTAGACATCTAACATTTCTTGTAGATGTAGCCTTTCATCTTTACTTTCAGTCTGTTAACAAATCTTATGATGAAAAGCTTTCAAAAAATTTGTTTGAAAGAAATAATATATTTAAGCTAACTTTGAATCCAAGACCACATCATGTCTTTGACAGAGGTCATCCCTGAAAAAATAAATAGTTAAATTGCCAAATAATTTTTGTGTAGTGTAAATGTACAAAACATTGTGCACGTGGCAATCTTTGTATCTCAATTTTCACTTGGATTTTCTCCAAGAAGAAAGGCATACAGCTATATTTCTCTTGTAATCATATGTCTAAGATCAAATGCTTCAACTTAGTTAAAAACAGAAAATGATCGAACACAACCTTAATGTCATTATAACCTAGTATTATAGATCGTATATATTGTATTATAGATTTTCACTCTGAATTTTATTGAAATGATGTTCACCATCCCTGTAACAAAAGATCATATGGATTAATTAGAAAGGAAATTAATAGAAATAACTAAACATCATTAACAACTAGACTTTGTGGAAAGAACTGTAGTATGGATCATGCCGAGAAAGGCAGAAATGAGATATAGCAAGGTCATCAAGAACAGAAAGATGGACTTGTTGACTCCATCAAGAAATGCATACCCTTTCCTAAGCCCCAGTTTTGACCTAAGTCTTGTTGTAGGTCTTTCCTCTCTATGCTAGCTTTTCTGTAGCTCAGAGGCAATTCAAACTATAAATTAAACTGTTCAATAAACTATGTTGAAATTTTGTATCATAAATGTACCATTCTGATTTCTTGTCTCTATGAAGGAGATAAAAATTGGTACATTTTATTTTCATTAGATGACACACTGGACTTTCAGAGGCTTGTTGCCTCCCTTATTCTTCATTTTTACACTTTAATAGTATTTTTGTTTCCACACTACTGACAGTCTTATTTTCAGTTGGGGTTTTTTTATACCTTTAATCCCTTGCTTGACAAGTATTTGACATTTGGGAAATAAAAAGGCACAGAAGCTTCTAATATTAATAAAAGTTTCAGATTAACAATGCCTAAAAACAATAGTATATTATCAAACAGACTGTTAGAACACAGTGAAGTTGAGCTCCTATTGTGTGCTTCTCTTCCTGCTGCAATTTTTTCACTTGTTTTCTTTGCTCAAGATACTGACACATAATGTTTCCCCTCCTTCATTTCCCCTTCTTGCATTCATTTCAAGTCCCTACATTAAAGATGTAACTGTGTGGTGTGACTCGCACCCAGAGGGTTTTATATAGCTCTCTTCATTCTACTGCAAATTGGCAGAAGCTGATAGGTAATTCTGGGAAAATGCTGCAATCTTTTTGCCCTGCTCTGCTTCAGAAAGCTGTATCTGGCCAGGGGCTGCTTGAGAAGATAAATCTTGGATTCATCTGGTACCTTTGTGTGTTTTTATGTTTTGACCCAAAATTCACCTCCTACCCAAAAGTATACATGAGCATCACCCTACATTTCCTTATTGTGGTGGGATAAAACTTATGCTGTCAGATTCTCTTTCATTTGGAGAAAATGTACAAATAGATTTTATCAAAAGATTTAAACAGCCTGAGCTATATTAGCTATCTGTAAACTTTGAACCAAAGTTGCTTTGAGCTTGTGCACCTTGTTTCAATGATGAAAAAGGAGTACCATACTTTTACCCCTTTATGTAAGCTCCAAAATCTTCTGGAAGGTGACTGGATTTATGGACATTTCTCAGTAATAACTGATGAGAGAGACAAAGTGGAGGTGATGGAAGAAGTCAGTTGAAGTTGTGCCTAAGAGTCATAGGAGATAAGCTGAATGTCATCACAGTCCTCAAAAAGCATGTTAAAGAAACAACTGTTTTACCAAAGGGAGAATTCTTCTTGAAACTTCTTATATAAATTTGGTAAAAGATATTTAAATTATTTTAATAATAAGTAACCAACCTTTTGCAGTTACTCCTCTTCTGGCCAATGTGGGAATATCTTATCACTCACCCAATCCCTTCACGTTTCCAAAGAAATAATAGCTTTGCAATGCATGTCTACAGTGTAACAAGTTTTTTTGCACAGTGGAGAGCAGCAAGTTTTTATAAACAGAAAACATATTTCTTTTGGAATACCTAATGCTGTTTCCATCATCATTCTGCATTGAACGTGATCACTGCATTTAGTTGTTATTCCTTTTTCATACTGTCCACCTTCATGTAAAAGCAGCACAACTTCTACTACTGGGAAATCACTGAATTTTCCCAGGAAACATGCTGGGTTCTTAACTTTATAAATATGCATAATTTTTCCACACAAAGTTTGCTCAGGACATAAGAGAAAATGAGTGAATCAGGTGTTACTGGTTTCCAGAGTCAATACATGGCTATACAAAATAAAAATATTTGTTTACATTTAATGTGATGTCACATTTATTGCAGTAAAATGAATCTAGATTTTTAAAGTATTTATTTGTCAAACCTTTCAATGTTAGTCTAATATGTCTGTAATGATCTATGGGTAAAGATAAAATTAGAGTACAATCAAAATTCATAGTTATTGAAGGTGTCATCAGTTATAAACATTAAATGTTTTAAATGTGTTACAAACAGAAGCAGAGTTTTTCTCATGTAAATTCTGAGCAAAATTTTCAAGCTAATTTACAGCTCTATGATTTTCATCAGTGATCAGGGATTTGTATCCCTGAAACTTCTCTCCAAAAAAGGAGTGTAGAAACAATCAGAAGTATATATATTTATTTTTTTTTATAAAATCATCTCTCACTATCAGACTTATGGTACCTGACCACACATTTCCTCTCAGCATGCCATAATTGTGAAGCCCTATGCTTTAAGCTTAAGCTGCAAAATTGTTTTGTTCTGAGGTTTAACACACCCAACAGAAACTACATTGCCTGGTTTATAAAGATAAGATAAAAAAATGGAATTATACAGATTACGGAAGCAACAACTGAAGTCTATAACTTCATTGAAAGTATAAATGGGGGAAAACCCCCCAAACAACTATATATATAATATGTGTGTATATATGTTTATTCATTTATTTCTTAATATACATATTTACTGGGAGAAGAAACAGCAGATTGGATAGAACTCAGTAAAAAGAGTTATTAGGGAGAGGATTACTTGCCTGTAAATCTATTATTTTCCATCACAGTGGATTCTTATTGTTTGAATAATTTTAAACAAGCTTGTATAATCCACTATAAAATGCACAAACATATATTGTCAGGGAGATGAACAGACCAAACAACTTAATAAGTCTTTTTTATCTCCACATTTTTATTTCTATGAATATCACAGTCTATTGGAACTTCACCAGAAAAATCTTAGACTACAGATAAGGAAATTTTCACTTTGATGCCTCATATTCATATTTAAGGCTCAATATGTAGTATTAGAATATAATAACCCCCCCTGCTAATTAGATTCCTTCCATTTATGAGACAAATAGTGTACTTACATGAAGTATACAGGAGAAAAGAAAGACTTTAAATTATTCTAGGTTTTCCACTGGAATTAGAGGCATTCAAAATAAAATTTCCAAATTTCTCGTATCAGTCTCTGAGGAATCTTGCAGTTCCCTCAACACTCAAGTCAGAAATAAAGGTAAGTATTGAAATAATATTAGAAAGGAGCAGACAGTTTAAATTTTCCAATCTGTTGTGTGTATATCAGTTTTAGTGCAGCACCACAGTCTCTCTGGATTCAGCAGTGCATCTGCTTATGCCAGTGCCATATACAGCACATTGGTGACAGTGCCATTTATAGTACACTGGTGGCATGGACCTGCCTGGAGAGTGTAGCTGGAACCTACATTTTTATCAATGGAGGGAATGTTTTGTTGCTAGAAAATTACTGGATAGGTATTCCAAAAGAAGTATGTTTTCTGTTTATAAAAACTTGCTGCTCTCCACTGTACAAAAAAACTTTTTACACTGTAGACATTCAGTGTATTGTATTGAATTACGGGATAAAATAATGACACAGTCAGAACAAGATCTGCTTTTTCATATTGACATAAAATAAACACTTCCCAGAAACCTGAAATCTAGAAAATATATTGAACTTTGTCTCTCTTATCAACTGGAAGTGAACACATAATGATCTTGTAGTGTGAAAAACAGACTGTAATGTTGAAAATTTCACTGTTAATCTACACTACAAGACAAGACATAGTTCTGAATTACTCACAGATGGTGAGGACACCTTCATCATGAATGAAGGCCCAAAACCTCACCATATCAAGCTTAAGCATGTCAATCATTCCATTAATGCCTGTAGATGACAAACTTACCTGACACTCCTCGAAGATGTTTACCAAAACTTCTTAAACTTTTCAGAATGGGAAAATAAAATCTGGAGTAAATCCTTAACATGCTTTTGGGGTATGGAATGTCATATTCCAAAGCAGAGAGGAACTGACCCTGTTTTTAGTTGGTAGGGTAAATAGTAGCTTTTTATGGGGTCCTTTCCAGAACTGTTTTCTATCCTTTTTATTCTTTCTGCACAGAGGAAAGAGCGGTCCTTCTTATTTTTAATTAATGTTCCAAGCATATTTAGGCTCTACATTGCAGAAGCACACCTGGGGAAGGAACTTAGTCTGAGAACACTGCTTTGAGATATGTGAAAGGAGAAATAAGTGGGAGTATTGACTTGACCGAAGCAAAGTTTTCAAATTTTGAAAAAAGGGTGGAAAATTCCCTATGACTTCAAGTTTGCAATTCAAAATGTATTTACTTTTCGAAAGCTGTACTTTTCTTTTGGTGAAATTCTATGGCCTGTTATTCAGATTTTATTTTTAAAAAATGTAGGGTTTTGTTTTTTTTTTTTCCTTAGAAATCTCTGGTAAAAACAGATAATAATAAAGACATTTTCAGTTCAGAGCTATAGTGAGTATTTGTGTAATTTTGTATAGGCTATTAAAGACAGCTCAAACTTAAAAGAGATTATATCCATTTGGATCAGGTAAGCAATATAGACATAAGGAGTCACAGACTATGAAAAGGTAAGAAGCATCAACAGATTGATGCAAAGTCAACTATGATAAATAAGAAACTTTCCAATCATTTGGTGTGCCTGGTACTGACAGAAAATCTGTATAAGGCCATCCTTCATAGATGGATACCTGCAGTTAGAACTGAAGAAAATAAATGGAAATTATTGAGGTAGATTGCTGGTATACAGCTTTCTCACCTTCGTTGTGTGGCTCTATGGAGGCAATGATAATGACAGCACCCAGGCCTGAAGATACGACCAGCAAAGTCACCATTTAGGTGCAGCCAGCCTTGACAAGTGTGCATTGAAGATAATAGGTAGGAAAGAGCTCTAATCTTGTGCCAGAAAGCCTTGCTGGTTCAGGTATTATAGGTAGAAGGAAACTATATCTTTCCATCTTTCTATCAGGACATGTGTTTCCAACCAGAGGCAGGAATGTCATGAGGTAATGAGGAGAGTAGTTCTGGTATGCAATGAGATCCAATATCAATATCCAAATCACTAAACTCCGCTGCTGCCCTGATAGAACCAGAAGAGCAACTTAGTGGTGTATTATTTTGATGTGACAAAAAAAAAGTGATAAAATCAAAAGCAATTGAATTACATATTACTGGGTCCTAACTGCAGAGTCCCTGCTGATGTCCTGCAATCTGTCAGCCAGTCCCATTCAGTGACAGAAAAGGTTTCAGTTTAATTACCTTCATGCTCCTAGCTTATGTACTGTCACATTCCTTAATCACTTACCACTCTAAGTTGATATTTTAGCGATGGATCTTATACTTTTGTGTCTGCCTTGTGTAGAAATAGTCAAATTTATTCTGACATTGTTTATTACACCCCCAGAATTAAATTGTTCATCTTTAGTATGGAAACACTGGTTTGGTAGAACTATTGTAACTGTATAACCCAAAATACAGTATGCCACCATTACTTTTTACAAGGCTTCATTTTATGCTGAAATTATTTTAAAATGATTCCAAGTGGATTCTAGAGGGAGCAGATAGAGAGTGGGCATAGAACCAGATTAAGTGGAGAAAACTTAGCTAAGCAAGTTAACTGCATTGTTATTTTCCTTTTTCTGTAGTAATGAAATCTACACTAATAATGATTACACTCTTCATATTTCAGTTATACTAACAGTAAATTCTTGGCTTTACTTGTCTTTAAGGTCTACTTCCACTTTGTCTGTAAACAAGATTTTGAGCATAATGCTGTATTGCCTCAGGGTAATTCAAATGAGTCACCAATCATAGGTCTTAATCATGTTGTGCAGAAGTAAAGAAACCAGTCATTCCAAATTATTTTCTTGTATGGCTCCACAATCTGTTACCTATTAGAGTCTAGTCTAGTTTTGGGAAGCAGCTTGTCAATGCAGATACTTTTTCTCCCAGAGACACTGTGTATCCACAGGATGACAAGACACGCTGACAAGACTGGAAGAGAAATGAAAGAAACACCAAGGGAGAGCGACAAGGAGGTTAGGCTATTTTCACTTGGGATTTCTAGAGAATTAGTACTTAAGGGATAGGTAGCAAGCAGATGATGGGAAAATAGAATGGATTTTTGCCAAAGATGCTATGCTGGGGGTGGGGAGGGAGAAAGAAGAAGAAAAAAATATTTGAAAGCAGAAGTTTTAGTGTAAAGTAGGGCAAAGCTTTTAGCCAAACAGAAAGAGTTCTGGGAAGATAAGCTGTGTATGGAGTGGTGAACTTTATCTTTGAGACCTGGGCTTCTAGTGGTTCATCCTATTTAATTACTTGTACATCCTCACCGCAACTTTAGCCTGGGCAGGTTAGCAAGGAACAAACACTGTTCCCAGAAAGTAGAATGGATGAGATCACACTGCTTGGAGAAAGGCAGGGAAAGAGGGGTTGAGGCATGGGACAGCAGGTTGTGACATGTGGCTCCTGAAGAGAGAAGCAGCTTAAACTCAAGTATTTTTTTGTGCTAGTCTAGATGCAATCTGACGTGCTAACTGGGACTGCTGAGAGAGGAAAAAAAAAGGTTTTGTATTGCTTTGTGTTCCTCAGAAGGGTAGATGCTATAATGGGATGCACAAGAATAAAGGCTATGTAGAAGAGTACCTGGGATGAATGATGTACAACTATGACTTGCAGAAAGTCAAATTTGACAAAGTATTAATTCACATAGTACTAGCAGTAAATGCTCTTTGTTCCATGATGCAAAATTTATTTATATATCCAGAGCAAGTCAGAGTTATCACAGATGGCCTTTTTTAAGAAGACATCACATCATACAGGCACAATTGGATTTGCAGCTGTGTAACTTGAAACTGTATGTACCAGAACCCTGATATTTATTCTTTCTGTAATTGTCACAGAGCATAACATTTACATATGCTAAAAACCACAATGAAGTTTCAAAATAGTTATATACCAGTTTAATACACTGTCACAAGAACATTGTGAAAATCTGTCAAGACTTTTCTGAGTGATCACTTGTTACAACAATGAAGTGCAGAAAAGTACTTAAACAACAATTATTTATTCTTTCAAAATTGTAAGTTAGAAAGAACTTTATTTAAAAAAAAAAAAGAATATTGTGTCTATAAATCAAGACTCATGACTTGATTGACCTTTATTTTTTGTTAGAAACTGTATTTCTTAGACGGTGCCTATTATTTTATGAAACCATTGAATGAATAATTGCTATTACAATAATTAGAAGGATCTCACTGTAGATTCATAGCATAGGAATAAAAAATAAAGTAAAAATGAAGCACCATGCTTCACAGATATGAATATGCTCATAGAATATTGATCTGAACTTCATCTGAAGCAAATTAAAAGAGGTCCCCATTCTCATTGAAACTAACTTGTAGAATAATTTGTTGAGTGTATAACAAATAGCAATATTATCAAAATCACTTTGACTTCCTAGGAAGTCTTTGCATGAAGGAACACCCTGGTACAAAGGTTAGTTACACTATACTTCCATTCTGAAAGCCTGACCCCAAAATTTTAGCTGTTCAGTTTTGCATATCTGCACATTATATACATCATTCTCACTTCAAAAACTGAATTTCCCTTACATACACATGGTTCAATCACAATGCCAAAATATTCTCAGGTTTGTTTTTTTTTTTTCCTTATAAGAGCTTTGTAAAATATTCTGAACATTTCATAGACAGATCAGTTTAATGCTCCATACATATCAATACATAAATGATAAATTGCTATTCCTGAATGGCAATTATTAGGTTAAACCACTGTCCCATTTGCTATTTCATCATCATTGGCAATATATTTTTATAAGAAATGGGAAGGAGAAAGCAAATTAATGTGCAGTTCAATACAATTAAATGCTCTGTTTTGCTAAACAGACTTAAAGGAAATTAATATAATTAAAAAAAAAATGAAGACAACAATTCAAACAATTTGTATCAATGATGCCTAGAAAAACAAAAGAGAATACTCAGTCTTTGCATTCAAATCCAATGGCAGTCCAGGGGATAAATAATAAGAAATGTTATTGAAATAATAGGAACAACATCTCAAATGAAAAGTCAGACATCCCAGGCATCAATGTAGTTAATTATTCTTTTGTTCTTTAGGAACAAAAGACTACTGTGCTGTCAGATCATGCAGCGTTGATGCACTTTTCTTATGGAAGCTGGAAATATAGATTCAAGTCTGACATTTGTAATCATGATCAATGCAAAAACATGCAAGAAAAAAAGTTAAACAAGTATTGATTCACAACGAACAATTTTATTACTAATTTTTTTCCTGGTCACCATTTTCTCAAAGCTTTCCTAAACCCATGTTTTTCTCATATGAGTTCTCAGTTTTTGACTATGGCTGATATGAGTTAATAAAATTTTATTTCAGATCTGTATGCGTATCTTGCTAAAATTCTGAAAATTTAATTAATTCTTTTGTGGTTTGAGGACATATTTTACTCCCTTTGTTCCCCTTTAATTTTGTCCATCCGTTGTCCGGCTGAAGTTTCTCATAGAACTAGCTGAGAAAATATAGGTCTTAAATGTTCCTTATTAGAAAATCCTATGATTTATATATAAAATTTATACCACCATTAAATTCTAGAACCCAAAGATGCATGTTTTAATTTTCAAACTAACTAAAAGGAGGTTGACTTTAATGGCAATTGTACAGCTTAATCCCCTAATCAGCTTTGGAAATCTAAATGAAAAAGTCATGCTGACAAAATAAATTAAGCAGCAACCTACTCATGCTTTTCATTTAAACCCAGAGAAAAGCTTAAGAAGAGGAAAAATGAAAGTAAAGGTTGATCCTGTTCCTGAAGCTTAGCAGAGTGGAGGCCATACTAAGCAGCATGCTGGTGGGTGCTGGAGCATGTCATTTCCCTGCAGCACCAAAGCAGCAAACCGAGATGACAGAAAATAGCTGGGGTCTAACTAGGACCCTTCCCCTTTCTTCCCTAGAGATTTACACCAAAAGTGGAAGTCAGACATACACAGTCCGATAGTTTGGCTTAGAAAAACAAACAAAAAAAACACAAAACAAATCAAAACAAAACAAACAAACAAACAAGCCTGCCACACATTATCTCAATTTCCACTATCAATCTGTCTTAAGCTTTGTTATGTTGTTTGTATGTCTTGTAAGCCTTTAGAGCTCACAGAGTTAAGTGTAATAGAAAGAGATTTCAATGTGTCCTAAATTATACCAAAGGACTGAATCACTGAAATTATACTGCATGCAGAACTATGAAGTCTGTTAGCCCAGCTTTGCCAGGAACTTTTTCTACATCGTTCATCTCACTGCCTATCATGCCTATCATTCAGGTTAGAATCAGAAATTATTTCCACTATTATCCAATCGTTTCAATTATCTATGACTAGAAATCGTCTCATCCTAGATGTCTGTCTGTAGATTAATCTTGTGATGTTAATGCAGATGATACAATCAAGATGCAGATACAGCCAAGATGTAGAGACACATTTTAAAGCCATTTGACTTCAGGATTTTTACTTTCCTACATCTGAAGTTTGATGTTTCTATTTCATATAATCCTTGAGATACAGATTCTGTGAAGAGGCCTTCAGTCATGAGTTTGCTTTTCCCAGCATTGTTAGGGCAATGTGGCTCAGAAAACACCTTTCCCTTGTCATCAGGGCATCTAATGGAACTAATTTAGTTCTGGAAAAATCTTCTGAATAACATTTTGTATTGAAAGTATTTGGTTGTCTGAAATACAATATAGATAAAATATAGGCAGTACTACCAGACTTCACTTAAAAGTAATTTGTAATTAAATTAGAAATTATTAACCTGTGCAAGTCCATTTATTCAGTAGATTTGCATATGGTCTAAGGAAAGCAGGTTGTTAGCATCATGCTATGTTCTGAATATTTGTTTATTTATTCATTCAATTATGAATATCACATCTCAATGAAAAAAAAAAAAAAAAAACCAAAAAAAACACACCAAAACTCTTCAGAAAGCTGAACTGATTTTTCCCTCACTTGTCTTCAAATAGTTCTTCTGTATGATGAAAAAGAAGTCACATAGGGCATGTATAAAAAAGACAAAAAGAAATGTTCAAGTACAGGTTCAGGTTTTTTGTAGAACAATCTGCTGATATGAATCTTTGTAATTGGTGATGAAGCCTAAATATTCACCTCATCCATATCCCCTGAGCTTCACTAACTGCCAAGGTGGCACTGAAACAGCTCTGTATATATTATATAAACATGTAGTAGAGAAATAAAACCTGATGCCTAACAAAATGACTTATCACCTAAGTTAGAGATCACTTGAATGTATTGCTGAAATGCACAAAAGAACCATAAATGTTTCCTAATTTATTCACCATATCCTGGAATTTAAAGAGATAAAGAAGGAAAGATATATCAATGAGATACAAAGAAATTTTTCAATAAGGTACAGATTAATAATGGGGGTCACAGCACTGTGTACCGGGTGATTATCCTCCCTAATGAGCCTTTGTTAAGTAAATATTTTTATTTTTAGTCTTTACAAAATATACTAATCGAACTCCATCAGTCTCAGTGACCTTTTTCCTTTTTCAGTAAGGATTCAAGATTATTTTCTTCACTTTTGAAACAATATATAGTTATTCAGTGCTACTTTCATCATTTTCCTAATTCATTTTTCTGCTGGTGTATTGCTTTCATTAACACTTTTTATACTTTGGAGCATTCTTTTTCCTCTATTCATATCTTTGTCTTAATGAGTCAGGCTGACCTCCTATATATCACAAAAACCTACCCATTGAGCAGCTGCCTCTATGTTATACTCAATCAGTTGCCCTTGACACATGATTATATTGTACAGGAAGAACCATACCTTGACTAAGGCATCTTAGTTTCAATATCAGAAATTGAAAATGTATGAAGTGAACAAATTTGCAATTATTTCTCATAGCTATAAATTCTCTCGGCTCTGATTGGAAGATCATGTGTCATGAGACTTAAAAGAATGAAAGAATGATAACTTCTCTTTCCGACTATGCTTACTTTTTAAATATTAATAATATGCAAAAAACCCAAAATCAAACCAAACCAAAAAAAAAAAAAAAAAAACAACAAACAAACAAACAACCAACCAAAAATGTGGTGCCAACCTGATTATGAAAGGGATAATTTTTTTGCCACTCTGCGATTTAATAGCAAATTATGAACATATATAGAAATTAATTCTTGATGTAAACTCAGATTTCAAAGTTAATTTTGTTTGGTGTTTCTCATGTAGAGCCCTCCCACATACTATTTTTTTTTTATCTTTTTTCTTTCTTTTTTTTATAACATTTTTTTCTTTGAAAAAAGTATTCTTTAAGAACTCTGTCAATACAACAGCAAATCCATTTAGAGCTCTCCAGTTTCACAGACTCTCTCAAACAGAGCTGTACCTGTAGTTAGATAAATTACCTCTTTCTCCTCAGACTTCAGTCTACTTATTCTGTGTGCAATAGGCAATTCATAGGAGTACCTATAGCATCACAACCCCTAACATAGGTTCAGTAGAATTAGACACAAAAGAGTAACTGATTTCAATCATATTTCTTGAATTCTATTTCTTTGTTGGACACGCTATTGTCCCAGCCAATGAAAATTAAAATACACAAATGCCTTGATGCAAGATCAAAAATACCATTCCATCAGCTATCAAAACACAACTGCACAAAAATATTTTATCAGGGAATTATATGTAGAATCAGAAAGTGTTGACAAAGGAAAGAACACATATTTAAAGATGGATAAGTCAATAGTTCCCAAAAATAAAAATAATTTCTTTTCTTATCACAAGATGAACAAGGAAATCCTCACATATGAGATATTTAAGGGTCAGAACACTGGGATTTTATTTTTCTCATCTCTTATTTTTGAACAGGTCAGTAGAAGGCCTAATGAAGAGCTTATCAGGATCCATATGTATCTAGTGTACATTTATTGTACACACTCAAGTATGTCCTGTAAACCTTCCTAATTAAACTTCTAAAGATTTCATTAAGTTTTTCAACAATTATTACTCTCCAAAATATGCCAAAGATTGTGGCAACATTGTGGGTTTTTTGTACTGCAACTGCAACAAAATTTTGTTAGATAAGAGAAAAAGGATATGCTCTGTAGCTCTCAGCACAAAAACATAGCCAATAATGACTGTAAATATTTAAATATGTCATAGCAAAATAAGCTGAAAACTGTACACAACCAAGAAATAAAAAAATCTGACCTGAAAGGGAAAATGATAGTGACTGAAGACTGCAAAGAAACGTTTTACAGCAAGATCAATATCAGTCTACACCACTGGTTTTATTTCTCCTAGTTACTTTGGGTTAACAAACTCGCTTTCTTGACACAAGTAACAAGACCTGTAGGAAAATCTTGGTGCTTGACTGACTCCTACAGGAACACTTACCCTTATGTGCTCAGGTTTGGTACTTTTCTACAGCCTACTAACTCATCACTGAACAGTCTATTCGTCTGTTACCTTAGCATATAAAGAGTAAAAGAGTTGTCAGAATGAAGGAGTTAAATTATAAAAAGTGACAAAAAATCATGTTCCATAGATTAGTGGCTTCTGAATAGACTTTGATTTAAAAATATTCCTCCAATCCCAGATATTGAACAACTCTGAAGGATAATGAGTTATTTGTTACAAAATGACATTGAATAAAATGAAGCGGCCATTACTGATGTGCTCAGCAATATCTCACAGATAATCTTGGGTATGAGAGTGAGTTTTATAGAGAGAGGAGATGCTGCCCAAGAGAGTGCTCTTATCTGAAAATGCCTCTTATGATTTTTAGCATACATTTGGATAGCTGCCAGTGAGCCTATTTTAAAATGTCACCTAAAGTACAGATAGCTCTTCTATCAGTACGGAGCTAAAGAGTGCCACTTTGAGACTTGACCCCATGACATTGTGTCAGGTGCAAAAATCGTAACAAATGAACCAAGAGAACTTGGCAGCCTACCTCATGACTTCTTATCTTAACACAAATTCCTATGATAAAATGCATTGCTTCTTAAAGAGAAATGTCATTTGAACCCAAAGCTGGAATTATAACATCTGGTCTTTACTCTGTTTAAGTAACCAGAGGTTAAGGCTGTGTCTTCTCTGATAAACACTTAGGTTAATACTTCAAAGCAGCAAAAAGATCTATGAATTTTAAGTACAATTCTCAACTGTGACCTTAACTTTTTGCCTTCCCATTTAATTCTGATTCCTGATATTTATAGTTTTAGAATAGTAGTACTGTTCCTTTAAATAATGAATTACCAATTCAGAAACTAATTCTACTATGCTGAATGACAAAGATAAAAAAATTTGTATAATATCTTACTTTATGTGAATTAATGGGAAAAGTCATTAATTCAAAGCCAGGAACATATATTCCTGCATATATATTCAATAATATTGAATAAATATTAATTCAAAGTACAATTTATGTATGAGATAGATAATATATTTTAGACTTTTTTTTTTTTTTTTTTAGTTTGTTCTAAAGCCCACTGTACTTAACTTTTTGGGGTTTTTAAGAAGGCCTGAAAAATGATGAGGCCAATCTATTACTTAGTTCATATCACCATACTTTTTCTAGAAGATCTATTAGCCAGTAAGCATTTATATCATTAGTGAGATTTTTCCACTGCATAATAGAAACTAGCAGAAAACTCAACCTTATCCTTTTTGTGATTGCCGTATTATTTATGTCCTTATTTAATCCATCTATCAGTCTAAAAAGCTGAAATATTCTGACTAAATACATGGTTATCTTTAGGCATATTCTGTGCCTCTTTATAAAAGGAAAATTTTCCTAGGATAGCTGTGCCAGGTCTTTTGGACATACAAACATACCTTCTGGCTGTCACTACTATATTGCCAAACAGCTGTATCATAGCACCCTAGAGTTTGCTGTCCGTAGTTTTGTCGAGGTCTTATGTGAGAGTGTAATGCTGATGAATTTTGAAATATCTAGCTTTTAAACCATTGATAGAAGCTACTAAGCAGGTCATTATTCTATTATTCACAATTTTTTTAACTTCACTGTTCTATTGATGAAATATATGTTTCACTGTGATAATTTTCTTCAATGATAAAACTGCATTTAAGAGTATACAGAAATTTCAGTTTCAGAAAAAGATGAGGATGCCACATCACTCTGCAGAAATAGTCCTTTCTTTTCCATCAATGACTTCCATAGGATAGATGATATCAAGGGATTAAAGTTATTTCATATATAAATAATTTCTTCTTTTAGGTAGTAGATTTCGTTAAATACAAACCCAAGTATTCTGTCATCCCATCAAGCTTATAAAACAACTGAAATTCCAAGTAGCCTGTTATCCTAAGCCCCACTTTTAGCTTAAGTTCTGTACAACTAGTTATCCATCTGGATAATTCTGTAGTACCTAATGTAGTGCATGTTTGATACAATAATATATATGTTCAGTAATATATCCTGATTATCCAAATATTTTTGTAGTTCTAAAAAGGAACACCGATGTTTGTAAATAGGTTTGACAGTGGCACCTGAATCCTGACATATAAACAATAATTTACAATGCTTGTGATGTTCTCGACAGCATCTTCCTTTTAAATAATAAAAAGTGCATCAAGAAATTTTTCATTAAAATTCTGAAACCCCTCAAGCTAAAAAAATTAATTTGAGTAAACAAATTATATGCTAGAGTGAAGTATGTGTGCTACCATCCATCTCATGAGGCAGTACTCCCAGCATACATTCCCTTTGCATATACAGTAATTTTTCTTTTGGAAATACTTTTTTTTTACTAAGTACAAAATTCTATTTTTAAGCATTTATTTTTTTTTTTCATTAATTTATTCACCAACACAGATCCTTAATGGATTACTTTGGAAACCAAAACCCTCTGCAAAACTATATGTACTAGCTGCGGAAAACAGGGGTGGTTTAAATTTCTCCATAATTCACCTCTCAGGGGATACCTTATGGCTTGAAAAAGAATCTAAATCTCTAAGTCGTAGCCTCAGAGTCTTTGCTGGAGAAGGGAGGTTTCACAATATAGGTGTAGTGAAACTAAGTCTGAAAATGGGAGATACATGAGTCAGTACAGCATATGTCAAGTAAATAGATTTTCAGAGGGAAGGCTCAGTAGATTTGGCCCAGCGTAGTGGGTCATATTTTCTGGGATTTACCTTAGAGTTTATCCACAGTTTTGAAACATGTTTTGTGAACCAACAATTTCTTTGAACCCTACTCAGGGCCACTCACCTTGTGTTGGGTCACAAGCTAAGAAGATGCCTTCAGGATTCTACCAATAAAAGCAAGAATCAGGACAAATGTAATTACATTCACATAATAGCAGGTGTAGAGCATGACTAACTTATTTCAGGAGTCACCAAACAGCTTTCAAGCAGATGTAATGTTCTGACACTACTGATTCAAGGAATTTCTTAATTTAATTATGCCATTATTAGACAAATATGACTGTCTGAATTTGGAGATTCCATTAATTCAAACTTAATCTGTAAGAACACATTCTGGACTAATATTCGACCTGTTTAGAATGAAACCAAAATGGACTATTATTGTCACTGCAAACTGCTTTTAGAAATGAACAGATGGTATCAGTGATTAATGTTCTCTACTTTTTGTGTGACCTCATAAAGGGCAAGGATAAGTTTAATATATTTGATTTCTTTCTGTTAAATTTCCTGTAACCCTAGGACTTATCTTCACTGCTTTGTCTGAACCTATGTTCTCTTGAAATGCACTGTTCATACTCCTAGGTGTGCTCAACCCAGTTTTATTTTGATTGTAAATTGATCACACCATCATCACAATTGAAAGTATTTGGAAATAGAAACTGTAACCAAAAGAAGTCCATTTACAAGCAATTTCTCACAAAATCAAAGCTCCATATATTAGTCTGGAGGAATGTTCTTCCTAAAGCTCCCTGATTCAAACCACAAAGTGAATTTATAGAAGGGTTGAATTGGCAGAAATAAAATACCTAAGGAAAACACACTAATCATATATGTTTTTAATGAGTTCTTGTCCTTGTTAAAAGTATAAAAGGCATTAAATGTTTAAAACAAGTCTGTATCTTGTAACTGATTAACAAAGCAAAAAGGATGCTCAACACTGACACAAGTATATCTGCTGCATTTTAATTAAGAATAGGGAATATCCTCAAGGGGGTAAGAAATGAATGTGAGATTAGATGAAAAATTTTAAAAAGCCCCTAAATATCAGATTACTCTGACTAACACAGAATTGTGGGGAAGAAAAAAAAAAATCAACTTTATCTTTGGTTTTCTTCCAATTTGTTTTGAGCAATTGTTCATTTCCAGTAAAACGGCTTTTTAAGTTGCCATAACTCAAATTTAAATAATCTCTTCTATTATTAAAAAAAAAAATAAAAATATGTTAAATGTGATTCTAAGTGGAAATTTTATCATGTGACCCCACTTGACAGACACCTGTGTGTATTGTGTATTACTTAATTTGTGCCAGTTTAATGTGCACTCACATTCAGACTTTTTTTTTTTTCAGTTACTCTTCAGCTTAATGGGAATATTTTCCTGTTGTCAGCATTTGAGCCTGCTTAATAAATTAATATTTTCCTTCACCTTAGAGAAGGGAGAAAATAAATTAAAAAAAAAAAAAAAAAGACTTCAGAAAAGATGAAGTGATATTTTTTTGTTTTGCCGCTACACAGTTCATAAACCTGTTTGGTTATGAATTTAAAAGAGTCCTTGTGTGCCACATTGCAAATAGATGTGGAGCATAACATGATACCTATCTCATATTCAGTTTCTAGAAATAAAAACCAAACCAACAAAAAAGACAAGAAAATAAGTATGAAAGTTTACATATAGCTTTTCTCCTTTTCTTACAGAACATCATAAGAACAGAGAAATAATAAGATCAGACCTCTCTGTTATCTCCCATAGCAATTATAGATTCAGAGAATTTTGGTTGTTCACATGAACAGATTGCTTTTAACAGGATTATTTTGATAGCCAGTTTGTGGTACTATTTTGGAACTGGTGTGAGAGAAAGGAAGATAGAGCAGTAGCCATGAGTAGAACTTTGTGTTTAATTGGTTTTAGTCTGCAGAAGTATATAGACCAATCATAATACAGAAATTAAAATTGAAGCTGATAAAAAAATGGTTTCTTTTCAAAAGCTGAGAAGCTTGTTGTAAGTGTTAAATTCTTGTTTTTAAAACTGTTCTGGGGAAAGTTGAAAAAAGAATCTTATTTTTCTCCTTTTCCTTAGCTTCTCTGTCAGTTATTTTAATTCAAAAAAATGAAAGTCACATCAGAGAAGGAGGCTCAAGAGTACAGAAGAATGAGAAATTAAAAAAAAAAAAAAAAGAGCATTTAATGAAAAACTACTTAATTCTCTTTTAAATGTAGCTAACTTTGTACAATTTTAGGAACCTAGAGAATTCATATTAGTCATTAAACAAAAGTTTTGGGAGACTAGGGTCTCTCAAACAATAAGGGGTCACATGAGGGGTAGTATAATTTTACCACCACATAGAAAACTAGAGATGAATGTCAGTAGGGCAAATACAGAGAAGCAGAAAAATCTTGATACTGTGAAAGAACTGTTCAGCAATAACTGACACATCAGTGTGCTATTAACACTGTTTTCATCACAAATCTGATCCATAGCACCATGCAAGCTACAATCAAGAAAATTACCTGGTTAAAACCAGTACAAAATGTAATCTAATTGAACTCTCACGGTCACTTTCTTAATAAAGAAATACATTTCAAAGTACTTCTCACATCCCTTAAGCTAGTCACAAATATTTGGAATTACTGATGTAATCTTATTGTTCCAATATTTACTTGATATTAAGACAAATTGAAAATATCTGAAGGTCAATGAAGAATAGGAATAGGAATAGGAATAGGAATAGGAATAGGAATAGGAATAGGAATAGGAATAGGAATAGGAATAGGAATAGGAAAGAATAATTTCTGTTTAAAGAGCCCTAAAACTACTGGTCAGTCATGCTGTCTGACAGCTTCAGGACTGGCCAAAGGTTACTAAAATATTGTCAGGGTTATTGTCCGACTATCTTTTGAATACTGGAAAGCTTGGGGCGTTGATCACCTCTCTAGGAAGACTGTTCCAGTGTTTGACCAGTGCCTCTGGAAAAATATGTCATTTGAACTTCTCCTGATGTAGCTTTGAGCTGTTCTCACATGTCCTGTCACTGAATCCCAAGGAGGAGATCAGCACCTCCCTCTCCACTTACTCTCCTCAGGAAGCTGTAGAGAGCAAGATTACCCTCAACATTCTTTTTTCCAAATTAGACAAACCTAAAGTCCACAGATAGTCCTCACAGGACATTCCTTTCAGCCCTTTCAGCAGTATTGTCACACTCCTCTGGATGCATGAAAAGATCTTCAGATCCTTCTTGACTTGTGGGACCCAGAACTGCTCACAGCCCTCCAGGTGAGGCCACACCAATGCTGAATGCAGTGGTATAATTGCTTCTTTTGGCTGACTGGTCACGCATGCTGGTTGGGCTTTGCCCTCTGGGCTACCAGGGCACACACTGCTGACTCACACTGAGCCTGCTGTTGACCAGCACCTCCAGATCACTTTCTATAAGGCAATTCTCAAGCCGCTCTCCCAATTTATACTCGTTCCCTTCAATACTTATTCTAGGTGCAGAATACAACAAAGTAGGATGACTTTTTGCATTTTTAAGAACCAAATATTATATTTCAATTTGTGTTAAGTTTCTGTGTTTGAAGTGTCTTCAATTTTGTTATTTTCAGTCCACTTATATTACTGTTTGATGGTGCAAATATTATTTTCCTGAGGAAAAAAGATACATTTTCTGTCATAGAAATGTTTTTCTATTGATGATAAATTAAACATGAAAGTGAAGCAGGCACTTTCAAATGATTTCCAGACATTCTCCTTCCATACTGTTCAGCAATAACTAAAACATAGGCATGTTATCAAAACTGTGTTCATAGCAAGTCCAAACCATAGCAACCTACAAGGTATACTTGTCCCTTGAGAGTACACCTCTCAGTTTGATATCATCAACAAAGTTGCAACCAAACTGTTGACAGATATACTGAACAGAACCGTCCTTAGAACTGAGCCCTGAGGAGCACCACTGGTGACAGGCTGCCAGCCAGATGTAGCCCCATTCACTACAACCATTTGAGCTCTGCCCTTCAGTCAGTTCTTAACTAAGCACTCTGTGTACCTGCTCACCTCACAGCTGGACAATTTGTCCAGAAGGATACTGTGAGGGACAACATCAAAGGCCTTATTAAAATCCAAAAAAAAGTTCGTACACTGCCCTACCCTCATCCACTAGGCAAGTGACCTTATTGTAGAAGGATGTCAAATTAGTTAGACAGGATTTTCCCTTCATGAGTTTGTGTTGACTGTGCCTGATGATTGCACTGCCCTTTAAATGCCTTTCAATAGTACCAAGTGCGACTTTTTCCATAATTTTTTCAGTTACTGAGGTTAAACTAACAGGTCTGTAGTTTCTATATTGGACTTCCTTATCACACAGCAGAGAATTCACAACTCAGTGAAAAGGGATATTTGTTTTACCTTGCTCTTCTCAGACAGTACTTTTAGCAGAATTTAGGTAGCAACAAGGACTGTTTTTCCTTATCGGAACCAGGATCATGCTTTCATTTGAAGATATGTACCCCTAGAAAATTTTTGCAATTCTGTATATTGTAGACCTAGTTTCAGATTTCTCTGCAAGACTCGCTGGATTTTGTAAGGATGCATGAGCAAGGACCCTTCTTTAGTGATTGTATCTTTGATGATTTTACCTACACTGTCTTTCTTTGGGAAGTAGTCTAATGTTTCACACTTCCTCAGATCCAGCTTTGTGCTTCCTTGACACCTAGGTAAAATGCAGAGGATATGGCTTTCACTTTTTACTGAATACCAAGGAAGACTCGGGATACCTATAGATCAGTTTTCTTGTAAGATATCAGCAATTGTCTGTTAAGAAATCCATAGGCTTGTATCATTGTCATTAGACTAAGTGAGACACACACTGGTGTCAGGCCAGGTCAGTTTATGCTGCAGGTAAGGGGAAGGTGAGGTCTTCGCTATGATGTGGCAAGGACTTTTTCTCAATGGGAGAGAAGAAAAGATTTAGGCATATATTTTTTTGTATGCATTTTAGCTCTAGCTTATCACACTTCTTATGTGATGTTTCGTGATCTTATGGCTGTTTTCAAATGTTGAGGTGAAGATCTTATCTAATTTTCTAACACATCTAATTGCTATTATTATGCAAATATTTTAAGGATGTCTGAAGTGAGATACAGAAAACATGTTAATACAAAATACATCTTCCATGCAGGTTTTGTTTATGAGAAAGATGTACATCTAGGGCACAATTCTTCTTTATAGACTTAAGCATATCTACTTTATTTTAAGCACCTGTTTCTTTTGATTGACTACAAGCTGACAGCAGGGTAGCTAGTCCAGATGTAGACATCCATATTGCAGACACCTGCTGCTTGATGAATCCAGCTCTACATATTTTTTCTGTAAATAATTTAAAGGAAATTACACAAGAGAAAGTAAGATTGTGATATTATTCAATGTTTGAACGTTAATCTCTTTTACTCCATTCTGGGAATTTTTACCAACTCTGCTAGCAATTTGTCAAAGGCCAACAAGAAAACAGCTAAGTCAAGCTTGCAAAAAAGATAAATCAAAATACCAAAAAGGTGTAACTATACTGTTGATTACCACAAACTAATGCAATTTTTTTATTATTAATTTGTGTGGGGGGAGGGGTTGTTTTGGTTTTGTTTTGTTGTTTTTTTTTGTTGTTTTTTTGTGTTGTTTTTTTTTTTTAAGTCTCCTTCTCAAATACAGAGAGTAACTAAACTACAGCAAACGTTAAGAAACCTTAGTTTTAGTATCAGGACTATTGGAGGCTCAATATACAATTTGTAGTATATACTTTCAAAAATTAAGAGAGTCCGGTATAAGAGAACTGACACTCAATGTACTGATCTCTCCTGTGTTCATACTAACCTGTAACAACTTTGACCTTTGGTGATTAACTGCCTAAGCAAAGCTGAATTCTTAAAAAAAAACAATTACAAGGAGAGGAATATTGTTAATAACCTGCAGATCATATGAAGGTTTTATACTTTGTGATTGTTAAATTTAACACCACTAAACACATGTGGACAGAGCTATTAACAGCAGTTGTATTGATCTCTGTAGTACTGACTGTATTTTGCATATGTCCTGAAGACACGAAGGAATAAAAATTCCCCAGTGAAAATGTCTGCAGTCTAACTTGACAGCACAAACAAGGAAAGAAAAATGTTGATCAACTAAAGTCAGCAGAAAATTAGAAATATATGCATGAGTACCACTACCTCCAAAGAGGCTCTCTTGATGCCTCAGTCTTAGAATTCAGAATTTATTTACTCAGGAGTTAGTAAGATTTCTCTCTGTCTACTTGTGTAACTTGTTTTTTACAGTTATTTACAGTAACCACTACTAATAGTTTCCAGACTTTTTAGTGATGGAACCACTTCTGCATAACAGGTTCTATTTCCATCAGTATTATTATCTTAAATACTGGCATGAGTAAGTAAGCTTCTGAGAGATGAGAAATCCAATTTATAATGAACACAATTCTACTTGGGTCATGACCTCTAGCATAGCTCTTCCAGTTCAAGCTATGACTTCACAGAGCAGCTCTAGGCACTAAAGAAATATATGCATTAAAGATCTGTACTTCTAATAGACCTCTCCAGAAAAACTCTGTCTTTAGTAATCTGATCATCTACACTCTGCTTGGAAGGGAAAGAGATACATTTCTCTGAAAAATGAAACTTCTTTCCTTGTTTTTGTGCAAAATTGAACATCCAAGTCCTATAACTGATGACTACAGTACTTTCTCACAATCAACAGCAATCAACAGTCTCTTGAATCATTAATGTGATGAGTTCAAAGTATCAGAAATTACTAGTACATGTCCTTTCAGACTGAGTGAACTCATCTTTTTTGTCTAGCTTTTCCAGTCTCAGAGAGATTATGGACTGAGTGCACATATAACACACTCTTTGAGCAATAACTTTTGAATTAACAATATAATTAGTATTCAAGTTTCCTCTATATCAGTCCACAAACAGAAGAAAAAGACATCTTATCTCTAGCACCATAGCATAGATTCCAGCTCTCCTTTCTAAATTTCTAGAGGAGAGGTGTCCATCCAGGGTATGATATGGATGTCTAGCCTTCCAAGAAATGCAGAAGAGAGTGAATAAAAATTAATTAGTGTAATGTGGAGAGTAGTTTATCTCTCTATAATTAATTGAGCAGGTATAGATTCAGTTGCATGAACATATTTTGAGATTTTCTACCTTATTTAAAAATTTCTCAGGGGTGTTGGACTAGATTGGTTGAACTAGATGATCTCCAGAGGTCCCTTCCAACACTAACAATTCTGTGATTGTGTTATTTCAACACAATGTTGAAAGACATGGTATAGGATCTACAGAAATCTTGTTCTCTTCTGACCAAGGAGCTGGAGGGGACACTGAACAGTATATATGTCTTTCTAGAGTAAGAATAAAAATATAATTGATCCCAGTACTTAAACAGATTATTATTAATTGATATTCTTTTTTTTTATATATATTTGTAGACATACTAAGTTAAAAAAAATGGGGGGAAGATGTTGAAGAATTTGAAGAAAGTAATTTAATTCCCTTTAAAAAGTTCAGATGAGCTAGCTCTAGCTGTTGATAAGGAGACTTTGAGCAAAACTCAGGGTATGAGAGTGGTCATTAGCTGTGGCAAAATAGCAGATTCTGGGGAATTCATGTAGATATATAAATACTCTTGGGTTTTTATAGCCAAAGCTGAAGCAATGGTCTTCAGTCTTAGTTTAGAATGCAGATTCTTCTGAGAGGGCTTGAATTTCCCATCCACCCATTTCAAATAACACGTAATGATTCACTTCAGCAGCCTGATTAGAGCTGCAGATACTATGAACCTGTAATCCAGGCCTTGCCTATAGATACTTAAAGAAACATGATTTTTTTTCCTCTTCCTTTGTCATAATCCCCTCATTTAAAATATTTGTGCTCAGTCCCATCTTGAGACATCATCCAAAGGAACAAGCAATTTTGAAGGATATCAAGTCAAGTCAAGAATAATTATAAAAGGATTTGATGCAATTAAACACAAAGAAATCCTGGGTCTATAGCAAAACTGTTTTAAGAAAAAGATTAAGAAAAAAAAAAGGAAGAGGGTGATGAATGTTGCCTATTAGACAGCAACACTACCTTAGCCCTGTATGTACTTCATGTGTTAGCCATACATTTACAGGGGAGGGTAAAGTTAAGCCCATTTAAACTGATTATCTTTTTCACTATAAATGTCTATTTATTTCAAAATACTGAAAAAAAAGAAAAAAATGGTACATTAAAGAGCTTTGTGGACAAGCAGCAAAATAAATTCTTTCTAAAATAATATTCAGATCTGTTGTACTTCTTCTCCCCCACAAAACCTTTATAGTGATCGGACATGCTTCTTTCTTATACATCTTGCTTTGATTGAGATATAAAACACACTTTTCCCACATCACATGAAATTCTTCAAATATGTCGTTATTCTTGTTCATATAAAGCAATTTCTTTCATGACAACACACTGATTTTCCCTTGCTGTTGTTTTGGAGGGTTTTGTTTGTTCTTTTTTTCAACCATCATCAGAAGATCAATCTGTAATACTGTTGGAAAATGCAATCCATTTAAAAAAACAATTTTCAGTCCAAACTACTGAAGAACAATCATACAGAAATTGTATTTTGGACTTACAAGGCACTTTATGAACTTACGTTAATTTTATAGCTTCAGGCTATATTAGCTTCAGGCTAATGTTATGACTTTGCCCCATGAAGTGTTTTAAAGTGCACCCTGAATCCCCTACCTTTGGGAAGTAAATTCATCTAGGCCACATTTCAACAGGTCTGCAAGGATTCAGGTTTAATAGACACCTCTTGCCGTCTTGAAGGAGTATGGGGGAAGGTGGAATATGGCAGCTCTCAACCATCCTTACATCTTCTCAGCTTGTGGAGCCAAATTATGCCTTTTCACAACTTGAAGCTCTACTTTGTTTCCTGCAGCAGACAAGCCAAAGGGACTAATCTGGCAATCAGAACAAGAGCTCTCTTATACTCAGGGACTGTGGAGTAGGTGTGATGTTGAACAAAATTCCCCAGATCCAAAACCAGAAAGGAACCTGCATGTAAAGGGAATCAAAGCCTGGCTGTTTGAACCCATTGAGTATACTTTGCAGTTCTATTAACAAAAAGGAAAAGATGTGGGTTTACCTCAATATATAGGAGAACTAAATCTTACAGTTCTGGTTTATTATCTTTGGACCCTTTGGGGGTTAAGTTTTAGAAATGTGCAAAGAAAATTTATAATGATACATGATCATAAGCTATTTTTTACCTTTTAAACGTGTAAGTAATTTTTTAAGGAAATTTAGATTACGAGAAATAGTTTCATAGTTGAGGGGGAAAAAATCCACAAAAAACTCAAAGCCAACTGAAATAAGTGAAATACAGTGAGTCTCATTCTAATTTATACTGGGCAGTTTTATGCTATTCTACCACTTCAGAGAGGTTTGGAAATACTTGTAAAAGTCATTTCTGTCTACTTTAAAGCCCATTTATGCTGCCAGAACAATGATAACAGAGTCACTCAGCTTCTGAGTTGCAGCAGTCAGTCAACATTGGTCAAAGAATTCTGAGTGTTCATGTCCTCATTACAAGTGCCTAAAACTTATTCATCATGACCACATGAAAAATTAAAGTCAGTAAATGTGGGAATAGACCCACAATATCATAAGTGGAACCAGAGTGCCTTTTAAACCTGAGGGTTTTTTACTGTATTGTAAACTAGTTTGTATCTTCCCTAGCTCCCGGGAAGGAA
>JAWWEE010000074.1:106384632-106408654 GCA_035221455.1 Xenops minutus | reverse complement strand
CCTTCCCTGATTGGCCTATTGTTAACCCTTCCCCTTGAATCCTATTGGCTGTGAAGTCTATAAAAGACCTGGCCTGGCAAATAAACCCCTCTTTGCTTTCCTGCCCTCGGTGTGTGTGTGTCTCTGCTTCTGGGGACCACACGGGCCAAACATGTGGCCCGGGGAGGGGACCGAGAAAGTGGGGAGCGATCTCAATTCAGCCGTTGCAAGTAAACCAGTAAAGAAAGCTGTCATGTGAGTCAGGCACCCAATTACAGAGGATTTTACTATGGATCTTTCAGACTGAAAAACATTCATTAACTTTGCTGGGAGCAGAAACACTTCTTCAGAGTGGTCCTAAACTTCCCTTTAGCAGAGAATACAGACCATTTGGAATGATCTTTGCACAATGTTCAGATAGCAAATTATTTGGCCAAAATCTTCAATGAACCTTTGCAGATGGCCAATATTGAAGCAAACAAGTTTTAGAATAGGTGAGTAATCAAGTCTGTGTTGGTTCAAATTACAGTTGTTCATTATAAATGACTGAACCAGCTCTTCAAAGGAGTTATTTCAGAAGAAAACATAATTGAAAAAAAATCATTATGATTAGCACCAAAAGTTGGCATATTTCTCTGATCTGAACTTCTGATGTGCATCTATTTTGCAAAAGTAAAAAAGAGCTAAATAATTCTTTGATGACAAAATTTATGGAAAAAGGGCCAAAATACTAAAGTTACAAGACTCCAATATTTTAAGAAGCATTATAACTTTTCCAGAGATATCCCTCTTGAATTTATCCATTTTCCTCACCTGCTTTACTCACTGTTTCAAAAGATAAAAAATGCTGATTTTTAATACATTTTTAGTGGCAAAAAATATGTAATCACATAATACAGCTGGAGAATTGAAAATATTCAATTTATAATTTTCATTCTGCAGTAGACTACTTGTTGAAATTTGGAACGCTTTTTAAAAAGCCACTCACCTCTAAGAGGTAAAGATTCATCATGATCAAATCCCTGAGAGTCATTAAAATTAAGGACCCTGCTGAAGAACAGCTTCAGAGAAAGACTTGCAGAGAACAAAGATTATCACAGACAGACAAACACATGGCACATGTGACACTAGTTCCAAAGAAATTATTCTGCAAACTAATTCCAGGCACTGCCAGCTAATGAGCAGTAGCCCATGACAGAAGTGAGACGAGGTTTTTCTTCTTTGCTTGTCTTCACCTTCTTCAATATTGATGCCAATTCACAATGCTGAAAAAGTTTTTAACGGGTACACTGCAAGTTTGACATTTGGAATATATTCTCACAGTTTGTTCAATGTGAAAAATTAATTTCAATTTGCAGTTTACATTTCTATCATTTCAACTATCTTTAAAATGTTTGGTTTAGTGTTAGCCTTTTGTCTTGGTGAAGCTGGGACATACCAGACTGTTTCTAAAACTGCTTGTGGTAAATAATCCAGACTGCATATGTGAAAATACAATAAGTTCTCTTGTATTGTTTGATGGGTTTCTTTGCACTATCCTTTTTATTAGATATAACAAGAGCCTCCTACTTGTGTTGAATCCTTTCCTCTGGAAGAAATACCATGCATAAGCAGTTTATTACGGAACACCAGAGTACTCTTTCTAGAAGCATGTATCTCAGCATCATGGAAACCAATTTTCATATGCCTTCACAAATTCTGCATTCCTTCCAGAACCATCCGCTTAGCAGATAATAGAAACAGCTGACACATACTAAAGTGTCATTCAGGTTTAAGGGAAAGAGATTTCCTGGATTAATGTTGAACAAATGGTAGCATTAACTGGTTGATGAATCTTTCAGAAGCCCCTTATATATATATAACAAGATGAGGAAAAGACTTTTCCCTGCCTGACTTTAGACTGACTTGCTGAAGAATTTCTTTGAAGAAGTGAGATTGAGGAGAAAAAGGTCAAAGATTACAGTGCTCCTAACATCAGTAGATATGCAGGAACAGATTAAGAAAAGAGATTCCTGTGCTATATTAAATCCCAAAATCAAAGTTTTGCATATCAAGATGTACACCATTCATTTCTCAGTTATCTGCACATAAAACATACATGAAACTCAGGGAACTGGATTTTAAGTTCGTTAGTCTCCAAAGTCAGACTTATTTTGCACAGTTAGTTTTTCTCCTAGGCAAAAGATTAGAATTAAAAATCAATGGATAAGAAATGGTCAGTACAGGAACACATTGAAAATGTGATATATTAAATGCGTGCTACGTATTATAAGTGTGAACCTCAGAAGTTGCTTCAAGCCTATAAATAGGTAATACCTTTTGCTACAAAGTAATCAATTTTTTGCAGAGACAACTGTAGCTCACCTGAAAGCACCTTCGCTTATAAACCACGAAAATGAAAATGCCATCTCTCTCCTAAACTATACCAGTGGTTTTTCTCCTCGGTGCCCATTCTATTAACCTTTTCAGTAATAACATTTTTCATTCATTTACTTTCTCAAGTTCTTTCCTACTCATGGTCACTACATCTATTTCTGAACCATTCTAAAGCACACCTAGGAAATGCATTGATAAATGTACATAAACAGCTAAAATAACAATTTTATATTAATTTGGATTTGCCTTAAGTTAATTTTAGTTATATAAGTGGAAAAGGGACAGTGGTGCAGTGCAGGGTAAGAGTAGGGAGAACTGAAGTATTTCTGAAAATAATGGCTTGGCTGTAGTCTAAAGCATTACATAAAACGTTGGGCCCTATAATTCCAGTAAAAAATCAAGTCGCAATTCAGCAAGGTGTTCAAAAGAACAATCTTTTCTGCTTGGGTGACTTCCAGCCAGTGGATAGAAGCAGGGACTAATTTAGCATCAATTTGTACCACATGAGGCAGTAGGTAGAATCAGAGGCAGTCTATGGGACTCATCCAATAATGCTAAGGATGAGGAGATTTTCTTTTCAAAATCTTGCCTACATCTGTCAATTCATATTTAGTGCCATACCCTATCACAGCAGCTGGCCTCCATGCTGCATTTGATCAATGGTTCAATAGAACTGTTGTACTATCATTGACCCTTACCTGAAAGTTTTGTTGTGTGTATAAGTATATGATACTCTATCTACATTTATTCTACAGATAATTCTGTGATTAATACTTTTAATGACTGAAAATAAAAATATTCCCTTTAAATTCTCTTTCAAGTAGTAATATATTGTGTTCTGTACTCTTCATGCCATGAAGGTCAAAATAAACTTATTAGACAACATTTTGAATGCGGTCATATATCAATAGAAAAAGTTGAAATTACCACTGTGATAATAAAGAAAAGGATGAGAGGAGTGAGTGAAAAAGAGGAGAAAGGTGGGGTGAGTGGGATGTACAGCTGCAATGGAAATATACTTCTTAATTATGCATTGACAACTCTTCCCATTTCCACCATGGATGAAATATCTCAGGTTAGCTAAAAAAGATTGAGGTGTTGTTAAATATTAGATTTCTAAAAATAACATTATCTTTGCAAAATAGCAACTCACCATAAAACTAAATTGGTATAATAAACTTTTACATTTTATTGGAAGATTTAGTAATTTTTACAATAAAATTTGTTCTCACATGTACTACTTTTTATCTGGCAAATGTGAGGAGTTTTTGGGTTTTAATCTTTATTCTAAAAATTCTACAGGCACTCATCTTCTTCAGGACGGCTAAAGCAATTCTCATTTGCAGTCAGTGCCTTGTAAATGTAAAGGAATTATCTCAAGTGCAAGACAAATGTAAATAAATATCTGCTGAACTACATTTTAAAAGTTCTTTTTGAAAATTATAATGTCAATGATTTATTGAGGAGATATGAAGAAACGCAAAAAAAACATTCTTGGAAAGATCTAATCTGAAAGTGGAACAGGGATGGTAAGAATAGAAAGGTAAACTGAAGAAAATAGGTCTGTAGGGGAAGCTCAAATATTTAAGGTCTTTAACATCAAAGAAAAATGAAACCAAAATGTAATATTTTAAAATGAAGATAAATCATTGTTTCCTAAGGAGGTGACATTCATCGCATAAAGCATTGGTTGCTACAAACCCATGAAAACAAGTAGATCAAATTTAATCTAGAAGGTAACAACTGAAGTCATCAGATGGTTGATTACCTTCATTGTCAGACAAAGAAGCAAAAATTATGCAATATTTTTCATAACTGAAGCTCCTGACTGTATTCTTAATTGAGTTTATGTCAGACATACTCCATATTCTAGATAACATAGAGATGTAAGAGATCTAGATGTCAAAGTAAAGAACATAGAAAATAAATTCATAATAAAAGGACTAGCAACAAACTTTTTTTCAGAAATTAATGCATCAACTAGGAAGATCTGATTAAAAATAAAATAATTTTGATGCTTCAGTGGGTCATGTCTGCCATTACCAGGACAGTGTTTCAATAACTTTTTTTGCTAGAAAAACAATAATTTAAAAAACCCTCTACAAAAATAAATTCAGTGCATTATCATTTACAGAAAAAAAATATAAATCCTAATAAAAATATGAAAAAAAGTAATTTTGATCAAATGGTTGTCACTTGCCAAATGTACAAAGACAATACTGATGTAAAGGAAATCAAATGTACATCCACTCACTAGGAGAAAATATTCTCTGACAGACTTCCAGAAGAACTGAAAAATTAAAAAGAGGAAAAAACTTCTAAGCATCATAAAGTTTCTCAGCCTCCAGAGGTGCCAAATTCAGGCAGAACAATGCGGCTACAAGATTTCCCAAAATTATTTCACATTGAGCAACATCTAAGAATCACTCTAGGAAGGACATATTTTGTGGATTGAAGTCTCCTCATGCACATAGAGATATGCTTCTCAAAGCTCAGCATGAAACTTAAGTTATTTTTAAAAATTCAAAAAGGAGGTGAGCATCTCTGCTTTTCAGAAGTGAACTGAGAAGTAATTCTGTAAAGGAAAGAGTGAATTTAAGTGAAGAGAACTGAACGTGCTGTATCAATGCCATTTTATATCAGCAGGTGGCTGAAAAGCAAGTGTTGTAAAAGAGTCTGAGAAGCAGTATGTAACTGATTTTTAGAAGGGAAGACTGAAAAGGCATGAGAATCCATAGCCTCAGAACACAGAAAATGATTGCATGTAAATATAGTCAAAGAGGAAATTAAATGACTGCTGTAAAGGTTTTATAAAAATGCTATTATTCACCTGTCTTAGTCCTGTCTAACATCAACAGACACCCTCAAAAAACCCCTAAGCAGCAGTTATGTTATATATCAGCATCCTAAATACTTAGCAACTCAACTTTATTTCACAGTTTGTTTTTCAAGGGCTCAAGAAAGCTGATGTATATAGTGAATAAACTTCTGTTTGTAAAACATTTACACTTCACAGAGCACAAAAGACATACAGGTGTAGGTAGAATAATGGAACATCACTGCACATATCTATACCTCTGCTTTCTCATCATCCTCACTGGCTTTTTCTTCTCACATTAGGTTTCTTAATGAGTCCAAAGACATTCCTTTCAAAGACATTCCATCTCATCTATCACCATCCACTCTTTCATCAAGTTTGGTTTTTGTTTTTTTTTTTTTTTTTTTTTTTCCTAGTTTATGCTTGGAGTTTTCTTAGGGGTTTTGTTTGTTTGTTCATTTATTGGTTCAATTTTGGCAACGAGGGATGTTTACTTTTTTTGTTCTTTTGTTTGTTTGTGCTTCTGTCTATTGTTTTAGAGGACATTTAAAAGCACACTTTCACACTTTCTTCACATCTATATGATGGGTCTTGCTTTCTTAATCCTCTTCCCCATGCTGATATATTATTTAGTAATTTCAATGTGCAAAGCAGTTTTCAATAACATGGTTTGTATCATGATAATGTGGTGTGGTGAGTTAATCAAGCCACCACGTCCTTAAATGGGAAGAAAATAAAGTGAGAAATTCATGGGTTAAGACAAAGGAAGTTCAACAAAGGCTGCATGTGCCCCTTAATAAAGGAAAAAGTCATGAACTAAATTAAAGGGAACAAAAAAACTTTATTCTTTGCTTAACATTAACATTTTATTAACAAATGTGTTAATAGAAAAATCACCTTCCCTGTTCTCTTTTCTTTTAGCTTTTTATTGTTAAGCACAATGCTATATCGTATGACATATTGCTTTGGTCAGTTTGGATCAGCTCTGCTGGCTGTGTCCCTCCCAAGCTCTTGCCCAGTCCCAGCCTACTGGTCTTTGGTTATGGAATTGGAGAGACAGCCTTGATGCTGTGTGAGGACAACTCAGCTTTACCCAAAACATCGGTGTGTTATCAATATCCTATGAGCTATAAATTCAAAGTGCAGCAGGATGAGAGCCACCATGGGAGAAGTTAACTTCGTCCCATCCAGACCCAATATAAAATCCAGTTCTTTGTTCATGCAACCATGAAGGTTTTGTAATGATCACCCCTCCTTGGGACAACAATCTAGTTGGAGCAGAAGGAAAAAAAAAATGTTCTGATGTTTAACTAGCTATGGATAAATTCACCCATGCTGCTCTCAGAAAAAAAAGTTTCAGAAGTGAAAATGAGCATGGTAATTTCTAAGATCAGCTCATTCCCTTCTTATTTTTTTCTTTTTTTTCATAAAAAACACTCTTAAGCTTCATGTTGAAGTTTAAGAAACACCACTGGATGTTCATGTAGAAGCTGCTGTGCACTGAAGGTGCACACCCACCCTAGATTGATGCTGTATTTTTTTCCCCTTGACTGAGATGTGCATCGGTAGTTGAGTGGCATTTTAAAATATCAGTCATTACAGGATGCCACCTATTTCAGGTTTTCATATATTGTAGCAGAGTCCTCAGGAAGCAGGAAGAGCAGGCTGGGTCATAGAGTTTGGGGAGATGGGGGCAAGAGCACAGTCAAGCAGTCAGTATCCTTGCTCACACAGGGTGACTCTGTGATACCCCAACAAGGAGAGGCAAGCTCTGCCATGTCAGTAATAGCCCCATGGCCCAGCCAGACAGGAGCTCTGAGTGGGAAAGTTTACAGAGGCAGGTGGTGACTCCAAGGCCCTGACTTCAGCAGTAAAGAACTTTTAATCATTACAATACTGTTTGTGCAAAAAGTAAAACATTAAATGCATGTTCAGCTTCAAAGAAAGAGAATGATAGAAGTCCCATCACAGTATCTGCCCTTAGTTGCATTACTGCTGAGTTAGTCTACAATGCAAGTTATCTGAATGGAGAAAACCTTTGGGTTTGTATGGGTTAGAGATAATTTTCTTCATGGTAGCTGGTATGGGGCTATATTTAGGATTTGTGCTGAAAAGTGTTGATAAAACAAGTATGTTTTTGTTATTGCTGATGTATATAAGGCTTCCAGAGAGTCAAAGCCTTTTCTGCTCCTCACACCACCCCACCAGTGAGGAGGCTGGAAGTGCACAAGGAGTTAGGAGGGAACACAGCTAGGACAGCTGATCCCAACTGATCTAAGAGACAGCCTGGATCATATGGAGTCATGCTCAGCCAATAGAGTTGGGAGAAGAATGAGGAAGCAAGGGACATTGGGACTAATGGTATTCCCGAGTCACCATTACGTGTGATGGAGCCCAGCTTTCCTTACCATAAAACTGATAATCATGTTAGAAAATATAATTTTTTTTAAAATTTTCTATTTTGTCTGTTCTGGTTATATTTTTCTACACTTTTAATTCTCCGTTTGGTTAATAGGCACACATATATAATATCCCTGAGTGATATTTTCATGTTTCCAAAAGAGTAGCTGCAAAATCTGTTAAGTTTGTCCTTCCAGGCATTTAGTAAGAGTATTATGAAAAAGAGCATAGGTTTTCAATGTATTTCCAGACTTAACAAAAGTTATAAAATGTATTAATTTTTTCAGCACCAGTTTTGCGATTTAGAGTGTAAAATAATCACTGTTTTAAGACTTAAAAAACCCGTACCAATCAATAAACAAATAAACAAACAAAAGGTTAAGGGTAAGCACAACTATATTAACGGAAAGAGGCCACTTCCTAATATATTTGATTCCATTTGAAGAATTAGTTTAAACTAATGCTCTGCTAGTTTATCTACAGAAGCAATCTCTTTAAGTGTGGGCAAGACTGGGTATTCCTCTCCCTTTTTTTGTTAAAGGCATATTCTAAAAGAAGTTTAGTATTAATCACTTTAGAATAATTACCAATTTTAATTACCTGCTAATTTAAGAATTTCCCTATTTCTCATTATATATTTGAGCATATTTCCAGCTCAAGTTCTTTGTCCTACGCTAATTTTTCACTGAGAGATCTGTCAGGTACGTTTATATCCAGTGGCAGAATACAAGCTAGCACAGCACCATTCTCTGCTATTAAAACTAATGTCAGTAAATTTATATAAATTTAAGTGTATGAAAACCAAGTTATGTTGACCTTGGTTTTAAAGAGAATTATAAAATTGTTTTGTTCTTTTTTGCATTAAAAAAAAAAAAAAAGGAGAGAGAGAGAAAAAATAGGGGTTTTAGGAAAAAAATGTGTGAGGAACTAACCTTTCCATGAATTAAAGGAAAAAAAAAGTATCAATCTGCTGCCAAGATTTGAATTCTAGTTTCATGTATGGTATTCTTTTCATGTTACTAATCTTAGAGGGAAGTTGTAGTTGCAAGGGTGCAGATGACAAGACTGCTGTTCTCTCTGGCAAAAATATATCTGGAGAACTAAAGCTAAAGACTTACTGAGGCATGAATTACTGCTGGGCATAGAGAATGAATTTTAATAATCAAACAATGTATTCTAATAGTATTATGAATAAGATCCAATGAAAAGCAGTTTTTTTGAAACCTCTAGTGCTGGATCCTGGCTTTATCAGTTTGCCTTGATGAGACCTCTTTTTCAGACTAATGTAAACACTATTTTGCAGACAGGTATAATATTGTTGCCTATGCCCAGAAGCACAAACAAAGAAGTGGAATGCTACTGGTAAAGAATTTGCCATCCCACAGAGAATGGTTTGAATTTCAGGCACTGCTTTAAAGAAACAAAACAGCTTGAAAGCAGACAGTGTGGATCTGAAAGAGCATATCACACCACTTGTGTGTTCTGCACTAATTCATAACGTCTCATGTGAGTGATGAATGTGGGCATGTTTTTTTTTGGGTTTTTTTGTTTTTTTTTTTAAACTTATACATCTTCCATTATCTCCCTTTCCCTGTTCTCAGAACTGTTGAGTTATGCTTTCATAACAGTGCTTTGCACCATTGTTTCTGGTAGTTGTCAGTGCTGCACTCTAAGATCTTACAATCAGTTTTAAAGAACATAAAATATATCTTTCTACATAAAAACTGGAAACCAGTCTTTATAGAAAATTAATGCCTTTTTACTTAAAACATCGTAGAAAATAAGAGGGTCCTGGAAATTATAGTCTTTGAAAGCCCCAAGTGTCAGTTTGAAATATGCATCTAGAGAAAATGTTATTCTCTAGTTTCTGCAGGGACATTCACTGAAGAGAAAACAAATAATAGTTTTGCCAAAATGTTTCCCAGTACCATTTTTAATTACAGGAACTCCCACTAATGCCAGTGAAGAGTACAAAAGAGAAGAATAGTAGTTCAAAATACTATTTTGGCATTTAAAAAGGCTTTGCAGTTAGAATTTTAAGACCATTAGTTCATACTAACTGTTACAAGTCAGATACCTGAAAGGGTATTCCCAAGATGAATTATTAACTACACTGTTTTCTTTTATTCACAAATCAGTGTAATTATATGAACCAATGAAACTGCTACTAAATATTATGATTGGATCTTTTTTCTTGTATAATAATACTGAACATATGAATATGATTTGATGTACCCAGACTGTAGGTGTATCATAGTGTTCTAAAAGATAACTTCCTTTCCTATTAATAAAAATGTTAGGCTAACTCACTTGGATGTTGCAGTGATTTCCTTTTGCTTAGAGAAAATATTGTGTGTCTGCACAGTTGTAGATTAGTGACTGAGATGGAGAGTGCTGTTAGATATTTGTTGCATCCTTGAGAATTCTGCAATCTTTTATTCAGTGCTAACATAACTTTTTAACATAGTAAGGCATTGGAAGTTGTACATTGTCATCTCAATCACTGAATGTATTTAGGGTGTAATTTTTTTCCATTATATTCCATATCAACCATATTTCACACATACACACACACACAACCCCCCCACAAAAAAACCCCAACAACCCTCCCCAAAACCAAACCAACCAACCAAAAAAAAATCCAAAAAACAAAACCCCACCACACAATGGCCCCCCAAAAAACAACAAGAACCCCCAGCATTGCAAAGAGTAACAGTTTAGCTTACTTACACGTATTCAACATTTTTAGAATACAGACACATACACTAAAGTGTTATGGTCTCTCTGTTAGTTTTATTTTACCAGTGATACACCACCAGGGTCATGATTTCACTTGTACTTCTGAATAAGATATTGTCTCCAGTCAAATGAGAGGTGTCTAAAGGGATTTGGATCCTCATTTTATTGATTATGTAGACAGTGTAGCTGGGTTGGAGTATGTCTCAATTCAGATCTGTGTTCTTGACTTTTTTTCTGAAGAAAAAAAAAAGAATTAGATCTATGCAATGACAACAAGGAGTTTTTTAATAATTTATACATTTCTCTGCTGAGCTGTTACTCCTGTGGATAAAGTAAAGCCAGGACTACCCCTCCAGACTAAAGGTTAAGACCTTGGACTAGAATTGAAGACCTTAAAATCATTTCAGCTCTAGGCTTTAAGTTATAATTCAGACTAACTTTTTGATCATCTTCTTATATATGGATATAAATACATACCAAAGGTCTTTGGATCCATTTGGAACAAATGGGAATGGTGAACATAGTTTCTCCTAAGCTTTGTTTACAAACTGTTTTGCCAGTGCCCATCTGTTATTTCTGTCATTTTGGTCATGTAATTTTTTCAGGTGTATTTGCTGAAGGGCTGGAAAAATGATGTCGCCTTTGTCCTGCTGAACAATTGAGAGGGAGAAAGTTTAGGGTGGTGGTGATCCTAACCTTTTTCTGCAAACTGTCACATAGGGTGGTGTGGTAGTTTCTATTCAAGGTATGAAACATTAAAAGTGTTAAATGAAGGCCAAGCATCAGCTGTGTAGATAGGGATGAAGGTACATACATATTTCAAACACTGCTTTGAAATGTATCAAAAGGCTATTCTGGAAGCCTTGTGGCAGCAGTAAGTCTGTTTTCAAATCTGCTTCCAATACCTTCTGGTTCTACTCATTCACACTTGTCTATGCTTGGAAAAGCTTGTGATTGTTAGTGTTTCTGTCATCTGGTCCAACAGCTCCAGGACTTTTAAAATGTTGGGGATTTTTTTTTTTAATTAATTTATTTAATGTTTTAATTTTTGCATTATTTTCTCCTGGATTAAATTGTGCTAGGAGAAAAAACAAACAAACAAACAAAACCAAACCAAACCCAAACAAACAAAAAAAAGCAAAAAACCCCCCCACAATTTAATCAATTCCCTGGAAATAAAATGTGTTTTTATAAATTTTACTGTATTATTGTGATGGATCCTAATGAGTGGAAAGTTCTGAAACATTAAAAAAGAACATTTGGCTTGGCTTAAAAACCTTTTGATTATGCTCTGCATCTGTTGCATAATCAACAAAGGTGGCACTGCCTATCATAACTGATGGAGGATGCCGATAAGTAGTTACTAAAATTATCTCCTACAGTCACACAAATAATTTTAATAGTTATGAGCAAAATGAATCATATAAAAGAAGTCTACCTATAGGGCAAATAAAACATGATCCAAGCTAAAAATAAAGCTATTAAACATCCAATTTTGTTGTTAAAAACTATTATGGACAACTCTTCACAAAAACCTTAAGAAAAAAAAGGGCTGGCTTATATATGTTCTTAAAATAGTGAATTTTTAGTATTAATTGTATACAATTTACAGTTTTGATAATTTTCTTTGTGTTTTGTATCTTATTTAGAATTTGTTATCTTTTTATGTTATGTACATCTCACACCTCATAGCAACATTTTTAGTATGTTCACAATGTGGGTCAGAGAAGGAGCAGAATACCACTATATTACTTTTGTGAATTACATAGCAGGAATAACGAACATATATTTTTATAGACATTTTGCAATACTCTGAAACAATATACAACTGTGACCACTAAATATCCTTTTGAATAGATAATATATGTAACTCTACAGCCTGTGATTTTAATGGAAATTCAGAATGCTGAGAAATACATCCTCTCTTGTTATAGCAATATACTGAAATTATATTTTAAAATTTATTTTATAACATCATTTTAACGTGAGAAGAAAGATGCAGAGTTTTGACTTTTTAATTCTGTATTTTCATGTTTCAATAAATGAAAATGTAACAGAAAGAGAGCATTTGTAAATATTTGTCTGAAGAAAATCTGATTCTATTATATTTTCCAGGGGTTTTTTATTTTATATTCTTTGTGAACATTTGTGTACCCAGTTTCTAAGAACTGTTTTGGAAAGAGAACCAACAGCAAGATGAGCAAGAATATAACTTGACAAATAACACTATTAATATGGATATGATTGATTATTCTGTCAAGATATTAAGATGGCCTTCTTGAATCTTTTTATTGGTTTAGATTTTTTTTTCTGTCTTGGAGAAGAAAGAATATTCTCTGAATTCTATGAGCTTCACACAAAATGCAGAGCAAATGATAACAGCATAACTTTCACAAAGAATAATTACTGTAGGAAGTTCACAAGCAATCCATGGATATTAAGATGCTATTTCATGAGTTTAATCAATCCTCAGCAATCAAAATAAGTAAACCAGCAACTTATAAAGAAAAGGAGAGATTTACTGAGTAATTGTAATTATTACAGGTAGTGTTTAATAGAATTTTCTCATTTCATTACATGCAATTTTTAATAAAATTACAAATGGTCACAAAAGAGACAAGTCCGACATCAGATTTGAAGGTACTGGTGTAATTAGACCAAAGATACATCCTAATAGCTTCTCTTCATTATGATTTTTAGAGTAGCCTGTGTTTCTAAAAGGATGATCAGAAATGCGCAGTATCAGGTGCACATATTTTATCAGCCAGAATATGTCAAATTAATAAATTCGGACTGTAATAGCTGTGATGATGGCAACACCATCTGCATTATGTTTTTGTTTTGTTTTTCTTTCTGGAGACCTTCTTGATAAGACAGTAGCAACTGTGTAACCTTATCTATTGAGCTTCTAATAAAAGACTACGTTAGCAAGGGCTAAAATTATTAGGGACTAATATCCATGAGATTTCAGCTGTACTTTGATATATTCCTCAGTGCTTTAAAGAAAGTACAGGGAAAAGCAAAAAGAATATATTGTATGAAAAGTATAAGCATGTGCCATCTGAATGAACGGGTCTATCACTACTCCAAATATTTAAAGTACCAAATAACTGAAACGAGAGGTAACCCATGCAAGCATCTCAAGACAGAAGAAGAAAAAATGCAGAAAAAAGTGAGCAGAAGCTTTCATGCGTTGCTGAGATCCCAAGCTACAGGAGAATGTTCTTTACTCGTCCTGGTGCTCATGGAGCTGGTTTTGGTTTTGTTTTCAAAGAAGAGATTCCTCGGCATTCTGGAGATTATAAAAGACAAGATCTATGAAAATAGTTACAGAATGCTTGCTAAAGTGGAATAAGGTCATTAAAGTTAAAATATGGGAAAAAAATAGGATGTATCCTTTTATATATAAAATGGTGTTTAATAAAAAAGGTAAAAAAACCAAATCATATCACACAGAACTTGTCAAACAGATAAAATGTCTGCCTGTTTCAGATTTTGTAGTGAAGACAGTTCCAAGGATTCTAGAAGAATGCCCTTACTAGACAAATATGGATTATTTGAGCATTGATTACAGCAAAAGGCTTCAATCAGTTTATGTCCTTTACATTTTACAGCAGATAGTCATGTGCCTCAGTTAAAAAAAAAACAAACAAAAAAACCCAACAAAACAAAACAAAAAACAAAAACATCATCATCAACAACAACAAAAAAACAAAAACAAAAACAAAAAAACAAACCAAACCAACCAAACAAAAAAAACCAACAAAACAAGATGTCTGTCAAGGAAAGTGGGGAATCCTCCTGGACTAGGGAGAGTGTCTCCCTCTTCTCAAGCCACCACAACCTGTGAACTGAAGAGACTTTAGGCAGAAAATGTAGAAAAGAGGATAACAGTTATTTGCTACAAATATATATAGGATGAAAAGAATCAGAATACACAACAACACAGCAACGAAACTTTCAAAGGCAAAAGTCCCATTTTGCCATTTGGTGCAGTTACAGCCATGAACAGCAGGGGCGCTGTTGGGCTCTGGGAAAAGTGAAGGCTGCAGTTGCACACTGTGGCCGGCGGGGGCGCCTGTGGGGGCTCCTGTGGGCTTGGGGCTGCAGGCAAATGGGCTGCAGCACACAGCACACAGGGGGCTCACCACCAGCTCTGGGGCTGAGGGCACGGCCCTCGGCAAACAGCTCTGGGCTCCCCGAACTGTGCGGGGCAAGGCAGCCACAGCAATGGGCGGGCAGAAAAGCAGGCCACTAATGAGGGGGTGAATGGAGGCTCCCTCACTGAAATGCTGGCTCTGGTGATTCGCAGAGGAGACAACACAGGATGTGTGAAATTGAGGGTCCCCTAGAGGTGCTGTAAGCCCCACCAAAGCAACAGCTGGACACCAAAGATGATGGCACCAGATGCAAGTGGAAAACAGACAAAAAATGAATGTGAGGCCCCCTCCCAGACCACTCCCTAGACCAGGGAATAGTGGAGTGACAGTAAAAAACAAAACCTTCCCCCATCAGATTATTTCCCAAGCCATTAGCTTGGTGTTTAAGAGGTTATCAGCTCCCTTTTAATTTGGCTTGGTCATAGGCTATCCCCTCAGGGTCTGGCTACAGTAGGCAGTGAAACAGCCCTTCCCTTCCCCCTTCAACAGTGGTCATGGGGAAAATGCAAGGAAAAGGTTTTTTAGCACCCTTGACACCATGTTATATTTCCTAAATTTTGGCCTTAAAGATCACATTTGGCAATGTATTTCAAAGTTCGTTTTGTATTTGGTAATTCAAAGGGGGTTTTTGTTGTTGTTTACTTATTTCTTTTTAGTTTTGTGTTTTTAAGGTTTTTTAGTAGGTTTTTTTTTAATTTTAATTTTATTGGACGTCCTTCTGGTGAAGGAAGAGGAAAAAACTAGGTACCCAGCCTACAGTTCATTGCTTGTAATTCATTGCTTTCATATCTGCTTGCATTGTAGATGGTTATATTCAAGCACTTCACTTATCTCAAAATACTCATCCAAATATTTTTACCTTCCATCCATGTGCATTAAATTCATACCTAAATTGTTTGTTTGTTTGTTTGTTTTCTGTTATTCATAAGCAATCTTTGCTTTTTCACTTTTTCAGGGGTACAGATTAGATATTTTCCGTTTCAGGATTCAGTGTCAACATTTTTATCAGGCTCTGATAATGCTTTCAGAGTGCAGGACTTTAGTTGTTCAACATCATGGAGGAAGACAATCAATCAAATATAGACATTGGCGAAGGTCCCTTAAACTTTCTAATTGTGAAAACTGCCATAAAGCTAAAGTTGTATAATTTCCCCAACATAGATGGAACTGAAAAGGAAGACTGAGAAGGAGAAAGGAAGAAGCAGGTCAGAGTTAACACATCATTCATAGATGTCAAGTCCCAAACGACCTAAACCACAACAGGGAGCAACCTGGCAGCATTACCCACATGACTGAGGTGTCTAGGATGATTCTGTACTTTTCATCTATTTGATGACTTAATAATGCTTGCAGGACTACTTTCAGAACATAAATATTTGATACTACTTCATACTGCCAAGATAAGCAGAAGAAAGATCTTAGCTGAAATGCCATCCAAGTCTTGAGGACAATGAAGAGCTGATTTAGAACCAACAATGTGGGTTCACACGTGTTTTTGATTTTTTTTTCTTTCCAATACTCATTGCTCTACCTCCATTGTCAGCTTTACGAGTCCAAATAAATACTTTCCTGTTAAATTTTGTTAGCAATACTTGGATAACTGTAAATTTGGTATGTGTGTCCCTCCCATGTTTTCCAAGAACAGATAAACAACTCACAGTCTGCTGATCCCTAGAGAAAAAATTTGAGGTGGTCTACTTCAATGTTGAAAGAAGATTCTCTGTTTTGAATTGGTCAGTTTATAGATTGTCAACTTGTGGTCCACAATGATTTTTTTTCAGTAATAGTTTGCTGTATGGCTTCTATTTACCTTATGACAATGCAAAAGACGTGTATCTGAGATACCAATATTATAAGGGAAAAAAAAATCTTTTTTGCTCGACATTTCCAAAAGGAGTCCTACTACAGTAATTTCACAGTTCTTCAATATCAATTCATTTACTTCTATGTAAGTTTAAGAACCTCTCTCCAGATATATATTTTTTTTTCCTCAAAAAGCAGGCAAGCACTTATATTAGTAAAAGCATAGCTAAGTTTGTCCACTTTGGAAAGAAATAGTGACTATTATACTGTTGGTGTGTTAGTAAAAGTTCAAGTTTTGTAGGCATAAGATTGCATTTGAACCAGACAATTTGTAGATTAATCATACATACCAACCCTGTATCCTCTTGATGGACTTCAATATTACAAAGATTTTCCACCTGGCTCCTGAATTGTCAAATACTTTCAACGTTTGATCACACACAATCCGTGAAGGACTCAATAGAAGAATATCAACAAGTGATCATGAAATTTACAATTTAAGGTGTCACCATGCCCACTAATAGGGCCACAACAAGTTAATTAAGGTCATACAAGATGGTGCAATTCTACCCTGTTAAATGTTTCTGCTGTAATAAAGATCTGCTACTGCATAAGCATTTAGCCTTTATCAAAACCAGATAAGTCAAGAAGTTAAAAGGAATCCTCTGAACATGTATTCATAAGTGCTTACAGAAAATGCATTGCAACTTCCATCAGCTGGCTCTGCCAAACTCAATAAGCAAAACAATGTGGTATGGTCAATTTGTGCATGAGACAGATGTTTTGTGAAATATTTGTTATGCCTGCAGGGAGTTGAGTGACCACAGCTACCAATCAGTGGTAGATGTAATATAACATCCTATCATTGCTTTCCTCTACATCAAGATTTAGCATGCTACACACAATACCAGCAAGATTGCTAGGTTTTTTCTGAATTGTTCCAAAAATGTCCGTTGAAATTGAATGCAAGCAGAAAAAAGTGTCACTGGAAACACAAGAATGAAATGCATCACTCTTTCATTTTAAGTTAATCTGTCAAATTGTTAATTGTTTTCATCAAGTCAACCAAAAAAAAAAAAATGATTATAGGACACAAATTTGTGAATATATATTTACTTGTTCTTACTAATACGTCTGTTTCTCCTTTGAAAATTAGCCCATACTACATCTCATGTATACAGACCCCACTCCACAGAATTGTTCAACCCTGATGATGTAAAGAAGAAGACTCACAGGTTTCAGACAGATTCAGAAGAAAAAGATAAATAATAGCAGAGGAACCAGACTTAACATTTACCTCATGAACCAATTTTTTTTTTTTTTTCAGAAATGCAGGATTTTTCTGTCTTACTGCTGCCAAATTTCATTTCTTCAGTTTTCATTTTATTTTCATCTCACATAGACCATCTGGATGGACTGTTGCTTACCTAGTCTGTTTAGATAATATGTTCATATTTTCAAAACAGAAATATTGAATTTTAAAGTAATGAAAAAAAAAATACTTTTTTTCCCTCAGAAATTTCCTAACCATTATGAATGACATACCTAAGACTTATTTGATTGTATTTACAGTATTTTTAAATAATCTGGGAGAAAAAAAAAAAAAAAGAAAATGGAATGCTGAAAACTATTCTTCCTGGCATGCAAGGAACAGCAATATTGGCTTACCACCACTTGAGGCATAATTCGTTATTATGGTTCCAAGACATCATGGCCTTGACATGGCTTAGCTCTTTGTCAGCTTTAGCTCCTTTGAACGTGGTTTTGTTTTTTCATGTGTTGTTTTTTTTTTTTTTTCCCCACACACATTATCTTTCAAAGAGGAAATACTTCGGTGAATAATATGGCAATATCAGTATGTTTGGCTGCAGATTTGACACTTGGCTAGTACCATTTCTGTAACTTTTGAAATTGGTGCATCATTCTTGTCTTGGTGTGCCTCTGATATCAAGCCTGTTTGTCCTTTATCTCACAACATTTTTATTATAAGCATGAGGCAAAATAGGCAGAGCTTTCTCAAGCAGATGAATTTGTAAAAGGTTTAACACACGTTTTAATTTACTTATTATTTCTTACTTTAGGTTTTTAGAAAGTGTATGACATGATTCAGTCCTTCCATGGAACTGGACTGGTTGATTTTGCAAACTGTGAATATCTCCATAGGTTTAGGATAATATCTTCATAGATTTAGGATAAAATTTATTGGAAATGGCATATCTGAAAAATTGATACCTCACTTGTGTATGACAGATATGGTGGCACGTGCCACAAGTCTGCAGGTTTGCATCAAAATTTGTAAAACCAGAAGCTTCAGAAACCCATTTTTCACAAAAGAACCACCTTCTACTTCTCCAAATGAGGCCTGATAGTACAGAACATTACTAGATTCATTACTAGCAGCAATCAGAAAGGACAATTCTTACAGTAGATAAAATTTGATCCCTCATAATGTCATCTAGAGTTTTACTGGAACTATTGTGTGATGTTTATAGAATCCTGAGATAGACAGATAGATAGATAGATAGATAGATAGATAGATAGATAGATAGATAGATAGATAGATAGATAGATAGAAAACTTATTAAGTCATGTTGCTATGTTTTGAATAGTGGTTTTCAATAATGTCCTTCCAAACTGAAAAGCCTGCATAGTACATGTTCAAATAGCCAACTATTCCTCTACTTCAACTACGTAATCTGCAAATGGCTGGACACTAAAATTTCCTTTCAGAGAGGTTTCTTCTAGCCTTCTAACTTTTGTGTCAAGTTTCAATAGTCTGCAAGGTTTTAGAAGTTAGAATAACAGGGCTTATATTGGAAACACTGACACACTTGTGGCTGTTGATGTGCCAGCTACTGCTGTAATAATTAGTAGACAATCACTTTTAGCTTTCCACTCAGTGAATTAGCACTGATGAAATTTTTCATTAAAAGATGAGTTTTGCTGTGAGAAAGTTCATTTCAGGACATCTCCACAATAATAAACTAACTGTAGCTTGCTCTGTGATTTCTCTTGATTTTGTGTGTGTGTGTTTTGTTTATTTGTTTGTTTGTTTGGGGGAATTTTTTGTTCATTTGTTTGTTTGGGTTTTTTTCTGTTTGGATGGGGTTTTTAAATCATGACTGAAACTATTCTAAATTAAGACATATAGCTGACTGCAGCTCTCTTGTCCATTAAACACAACATAAAATTCACAGGTCAATGTGTGTGATCAGATGAATCAGCTCACATAGAGACTAGCCTATAGGTGTTGTCAAGAAGTTCTAAGGGCAACTTGATAGCTAACACCTTTCTACTGAATTTCATAATGATTCCCATTAGAAAAAAAAGTTCCAATTTTTTTTTTTTTCCTGGCAACATGAAATCACTGAACCTATTTTATTTTATATGAATACTGACTTCTAGTAATTTTTATTTTATTACGAATGAAAACAGATAACCCACCACCATCAGCAAAACAGTGGTTATCAAGATCATATTAGGAATTCTCACTTTCAAAACATTTCATTATGGTTAAGTAGTTATTATTATGGTAAATCATATCAGAAGCAGTGGATTTAGCAAAATAACTTCTTTTGTTATAATTTTCTACCACTTTAGTTAATCAATCAGTGCTCAATGTAATTTTTTTCTGATACTTTGAACCACAGGATAAATTTAAGCTGTGCCAGGTGACGATTTTTTTCATCATTAGAGGAGTTAATATTCTATCTAGAAAAACATTATTTTTAACAAAATTTTCAGAGAGTAGACACGAAATCATTAGTTAATTATTTATTATTGTTTTTCTTCCTACTGTTGTTTTCTAATTTAAATTGACCTTTTGAAAGCCTCCAGGAGTGTTTGGGTAAGGGAAAAAAGAACCAATGAACAAATGCTATATATTTGTATCTACTGTTTCCTGCTTTCTTTATGGACTGATACTAGGTGGCATGCAGCAGCCTAGAGCTACTCCAAAAAAAAAAAAAAAAAATAGTTACAGTAGATATAAATAAAATCATCTTGCATTTTCACTAATTTAGAAATGAAATTCTATATTCATTTTTATTAAAAAAAATTATAATTTATATTGTGATCCTATCCTTGAATTTAAAATAATATACAATTTATATCACTTATCTTTAAATTTAAGAGGTCTCAAGATGCTTAAAAAGAACATCTGCTCCTATTATTCTCTAGTTTTATTTTGCTTCCTACCTTCAAATAAAAAAGGATTCTCCATTTTCTCCTCAAATCCCATCCATTCCTTTTTTGCTTAATGCTTCTTAAAATAAAATATAGTCATAGTGACTGCAATACCACTGCAATGGGTTCAGGAATCAGATTAAATCAAATTGAGATTGCTAGATGAAAGACTCAAGAAATGGTGGTAACAGAACTGGAAGACTGACTAATTTGTCTATACATAGTTGAGACTGAAAGTTACTATGTCATTTAGGTCACTAATTAACCTATCTCCAGTCACACTTCCTTGGTTTCCATTTCCTTCTCTTCATTTTTTGGATACAATGTGCTCTCCTGCAAGGTGTCAAGTAAGTTTTTCAAAAGGCTAGAATTTCATCATTAACTTTTCAGTTACACAGTCTCCTCATGACCCATTCTTTTCTTTGTATTCTCACTTTTCCTCTTCCCTTGCTCTGTGGTAAACCCCCAGCCTCTAAAATTATGTATATAAAGAAAAATTCTCCTATCTAGAAACTCAAATTAGAAAAGAAAGATTGTTCAGAGCGTATCAAATCACGGATATTGCAACCATTAAAAAAAAAAAAAAATCTGGTACTTAAAAACAGAATAGAAATTTCACTCTTTCTTGTCCTCTCTCAGTTTTAACTAATTTTATTTTTTTTTTTTTTAACTACATCATATGAAGTCTGGATAAAATACACTACTTTCATGAAATGATTAATCTATTATTTTATATACTCCCTAGTGTAAAAAGAAATATATGTATGCAACAGGACATTTTCAAAAAGGTCAAAGAACTGTCTTCCTGAGAGAAAAAATAATTTTTGCTTTTCAGACAGCTCTTTAACATTGGATTTTCAGACAGTACTTTAACACTGGAGAACCACAACCGCCTTTCATTGGTAACAGAAGAATAGGACCAATACATGTTTCAAATGAGCTGTCACAGGGGTGCTATTAGGTTTTGCTAAGTGTGTATTTCATCCTATTTGATTTAACTGGAAGGTTAATTTGTAAACTACTTTTGCCAGACATAAAAAAGACTGTGAAAGAGCATGAGATATTTACCCTTTCAGTTGCTTATGAAATGCCTTGAGAAGAATTAGTCATTTGAGAATATGTTCTTTCAAGTTATCTTCATGAACTACTAGTTAGTTTTTCATCATGTGGTTCACTCACAGCCTACTGCCCATAAGATCTTTTTCCTCTCTACTAGACCGTGGGGAGCTATTAATGTTGGCTTGTCCAGTTTGTCAGAGAAAGTAAAGAATTATAACTGCTCACGCTCTTAGCTTGCTATGAGTTTTTCCTGATGGATCACTGAAGTTGATCCCTGATATTTGAAGTCAGACGATAAATTTTTTCACCTCCCACATCCCACAAGTGATTCCTGAGACTTATGGACTAAAGCCAGAACAAATTTGATTTTCATAAAATGGTAAGTGTATTGATGTGCTGATTAAGAAGCTCAGATTTTGGAAGTTAAGAGATGTCTCTGTGCACCTTTACTTAACTCTGCCGTAAGTAGCCTAAAGATCATCCTCATAGTGATAAAGCATGATTAATTACATTTATGATTACACCATTTATGTAAATTGAGTGATTTTTGGCAAGCCAAATACTGTACTTGTTGTAAGATTATATTTGGTGAAATCATTTCACATTTCTCACCTCTTTAACTACATGTATGTAGCACCTATGGGGATTTACAGTAGTTTTGTGACTTCTGTTGAAGTTGATACCTGCCTAGCTTAGTTTATTCATTTGTATTAAGTTTAACTTATGGGCACAATACCCTGAACACATATTGGAGGTATAAGTAGATTATCAGATGTCCACAGTTTCTAAACCAGATGTGTAAAATCTATCTTGAAGACATTTGATTTTCAGTTTAACTCAAAGATGTATAAGCATAGTTGCCTTTCTCATTTTGCACTATTGTGAACTGTTATGTTTCAAATTATACTCTCCTGAAAATGATCAGACATCTGATGAAACTTAAAAGATCAGGCTGTCACACAAGATTTCTTCTTTCTCTGTGCTAAACCAGTACATTAAAGCTGAAAGTCGAGGTGGAAAAAAACCCAGAAAATTACTCTAAGCCTGCTACATCTGATCATTGTTGCTGACTCAGTTCTTTTGCAAATAAACTAAATTAAAACCAAAGCAAGCATTGCTACCAAGCATTTGGAATCTCAGGGGATAAAAATATTTCTCAAAGGTTAATAAACACTACTGGCAATGGAAAGTTATGTAATTGTTATCCAGCAGTGGTTAAAAGTGAAAGGGATATGAACATATAACACACAAAGTATGTTATTGCATTTTCATAATGGAGTTTAATTTTGTAGTCCTTCAACAATAAAAGTAAGTGATTTAAGTTTAATGGAAAAAACCTGGAGTCAATATGAATGAAATATCTTACTTTTACAGCCATGGGAACAATTCATAATGTCACAGAAGTAAGTGTAATAATAAGTTATGAGAGTAAGACTGACAGGAAAGAAATAATTTTATAGTGTTAAGACTGTGTAAAAAAACCCCAGAAATGAATTAAACTCATCAGTGGAGTAGCATGAGTCTGTACTTGAAATCAGATTAACAAAATGATTTATATGCTCTATTAACATTACAATATATTTTTCCTTCTTTCTCTCATATGTACATGTTTGGTCTATGTGGCATGGTTTTGGGGTGCTGGAGAAATTTCTCTGTGAGAAAAGACCAGGAGTTGCCTCCCCATGTCAGACAGTGACATTTCCAGCTGGCTCCAAAAAAGACCTCCTGCTGCCTCAAAGCTGAGCCCCTCAGCAACACTGGTGGAACCCCTGTACTAACATGCTTAAGAAAGGGTAAAAAAAGCTGTGCAGCAGCTGTGAGTAAGAGAGGTGAGGAAAGTGTGAAAGAAACAGTCCTGCAGACACTGATGTCATTGAAGAGAGGGAGGAGATGCTTCAGCAGAGATTCCCTTGCAACCTGTGGTGAAGACCATGGTACAGCAGGATGTTCCACTGCACCCATGAACGTGCACCGTGGAGCAGAGATCCACCTCTATCCCTGGAGGACCCCATGCCAAAGCAGGTGGATGGACTCTGAAGGAGACTGTGGCCCATGGAGAGCTCATGCCAGATCAGGTGCCTGGAAAGAGCTGTGGCTCTTGGAGAAAAGAGCCCATGGGGGTCCCACTCTGGAGCAGTCTTTCTGAAGGACTGCATCCTCCAGAAAGGACCTGCAGTGGAGCAGCTGGTACAGGACTGCATTCTGTGGGAAGGACCCATGATGCAGCAGGGGAAACCTGTGAGGAGAAAAGAAAGGCAGGGACTAAACATTACAAGCTGATGCAACCTCCATAGTAAGTGGTCAATAAGTATACAAATGCCATTGATGCAAAGAATGAAAAAAAGTAGTTCTCTGAGGTTTTTTTTGGATAGGGTCCTATCAGGACAAGACCCTGATTCTGTCATTTGTGGACTAAAGAGTGTTTGCAACATCTTTATCCTAAAGGATGAAGACACTTTTTTTTTTTTTTTTTTTTTTTTTTTTTTTTTTTTTTTTTTTTTTT
>JAWWEE010000074.1:106350290-106374963 GCA_035221455.1 Xenops minutus | reverse complement strand
GATCAGAACAAAAGCTCTGGCTAGAGTTGTTATCAGGACATACATATTCATTACGTCCTTTGTTAAATCTCTTTATCTAGGTGTTGGCTCCAAGCTTTGGAAGGAATTCCAACTGAGTTTTGAAACTATAACATAAGTTTAATCATTGTTAACTTGCTTGGAGTGGGGGGCTGCCCCAGGTACCCACTGAGGTACCTTCTGACCAGAATAATTGTCCAATTCTAAAGTCCACAAATCATTCTTTAGCACTGTTGTAAAGCAGTAGAAAGTATATATTTCTCAGTTTGTGTATATTGTGGGCTTGATGTGTGCAGATTACTGAAGCTGTTCCCTGAAATTTTCTATCTGCCTTAAGAAAGGGCAGTCCATACCCCCATAAATTGTGCATTATTGGTGGAATTCTTATTTGACTGCAGAACTATTGTGTGTGACTTTTTTTCTGCTTCTAGCCATAATGGCATTATTTTCATGGACTGATGGAAGATCCTTCAATCCCAAAATAGATAAATGTTGGCCTTACACTATACATCTACGTACAAATTCCCAGTGTTTCTACCTACAAGTCCCCAGTGCTCCTAACACCAGATTTCTGACACCAAACCCACTCTTTTTAGCTCTGTTGAACAATATTTTGACAACAGTTCTTAATTCAGTGATTCTGTTTCTTAATATGTTAAAACTAATGAGAGCTTTAGTCTACAGGTTTTTTAGAGAATTCTCTCTCTGACTGAGGTTTCTAAATACCTGCCAGACTAGGTGTGTTATCAGCGATGTGCTTAAGCTCCCACTTCTCTGGAAAATGACATTAAACAATGTTTTTTGAAGTCTGATTTTTGTTCAAAATTTTTGTATATTGTAATGTTGCCTTTTCTTAAGATTTTGGCATGATAGTTTAGTATACATTACCTTCTCTTTCATGAAAGCATTTTTAAATGAGACTATGACAGGAAAGTGAGAATAATAGTGTAGAAGTCCAAAACTCTTTTTGAACACCACTTCCCCTCCCCCCCAAACCCACTATCAGTGTAATTTCTTTTATTTGACCTCCTTTGTGTTTTCAACAACCTTTGAAATATTAACTCATTTCAGACCAGTATAAGTAACCTTTGGCCCTTTCCTCTTAGATTTTTTTATTCTGCCAGTGTGTTGTGGCAGTATTCTGCCAACTTGCGTTGCCTTTTTAGTTATAATTTTTATTTCCCATAACTTCTTAAGAACCACATACTATATTTTATAACAAGGCCTGGTATTGAGAGAATCTGTAAACTGATGTGACATACTCAAAAGCACAGACTTGACCATCCAGTGATAACAATTGTTTTCTGCCAGTACTGTATCTTATGCAGAATGAGTGTCTTGTCCAAGTGTCCTAAGAAATGGATTTTTTATTTGAACTAAGGACTAGTCACATTGTTTGAAACATTTCAACACTGCTGAGGTACAACATACAGTGGAATGACTTTCACAGGGTTAAGAAGAAGGCAAAGTAAAGAGCAAAATCAAATGTGTTCTTTTTTAGTTCAGTTCCATTTAAGGGAAATATAACAAGAAATTAATGTTGATCTATCATTTATGAGATTTCTTAGAAGCTGTCCCTGTAACTCCAGTTCACTGCTTGTTTTTGTGTCTTTCTTCCTTTTTTTCTCCTCTTGATTTCTTTTCTGTTTTAAAATGCTCTGAAAGTGTATATTTATTAACAGGGCAGTTCTTAACTTATGATTTGAGAGGGACAGTATGGCTCCAAGCACATTTGAAGAAACATCTAATAGCAGCCCTAATGGTCCTAGCCCTTGACCATAACCTCATCTAAAGCTTAAATTAGACATTTTTGTACCATAAAAATCATTATACTACTTCCTTCACATACTTCTCGTCTGGGTTTTGGCTATATATATATATATATTTTTTTTTTTTTTTTAATATATGAGTGATTCAGAAAGAGAAAAATGAAATCTGAAAAGGCAAGGTCCTGATACTGCCAAATTGTTTTACATAGGTTTCAGTACAGTCTGTGAACATTTTGTCATTGATGACACAGGGAGAAGAATTGGGCTCTACATGCTCATTGTAATTCAGGGGCTCAGTTGAAGAGTACACAGTGTCACTAATAAGCTCCCTCCACAGAACAGTAATGGGAAACTGGTTTCCTGGCACCAGCTGTGTACTTTACTCTGCCCTGCTTCTGTTGAAAATGAAAATGACATATGCATTCTACTGATCAGAACTTATTATGGCAACATGCAGAAAGGAGCAAGTTTCATTTTCCACAACAGAAAGGAAGATACACTGTAAAGGCTAAATGTTCCAAAGGACAAGCATCCTGGGTATACTCTGGGTAAAGGATAGGTGTCCTGGGAACACTTTGTATTAAAGAGATCTGAATGCCTGACAGCAAAGCAGGAGCAGTCAGATGAGTGAAACTGCCTGAAACATTAAAGAAAAAAAAGGTAATTGCATGTTTAACTGAATCGATGATAAACCTGGAATTGCTGAGACTACTTTATTGTTGTTTTGGTTTTGTTTTCCTTAGTTTGTTGTTTTTGTTTTTTTTTTAATTGACTGATAAGCACCATCTTAGTCCTAAAAGGCCAATCTTATTATTCATCTCAATTTAAACTTTTCACACAAGATGACATCTCAGAGGCAGTCATAGCTGTAAACTCCCTCTTCAGTGCCTCTGTAGACCACCTTTTGAAGGTTAGGGGAGCAGCAAAATGTTACCTTTGTTTTATTTTTTTTTCCACTTTACCACAGGATTCTATGTCTTCCTTTTGAAGCTTATGCTGTCTATTGTTTCTGTGTTGCCTTTATCCACTTCTAGTCCTCCTTACTTTTTCCAACTCTCTTTCAACTTTCCTCTGCTCCTCCAGCTTTATCTGTGTAATTCCTTGGAGTTCCATGCTGGAGATAGATTACTTAACTGCAAGCTTTCAAGAGTCAAATGAAATGAGCTTAGAAATTCTATGTCTCTTGATGCCAAGTGCAAAAAACTTTCATAAATATTGAAGTTTTGACAGTCAGTTACTGAAGCCTGTGAAAAAGCATAATAAAATTATGGACCATCCAGCAAGAAATACCAGGGAGTAGAGACAGTCTTGATTTGATGGAGAGGATAATTATTGATTCCTGTCCTCCAGAACAGAGCTTAAAAGCAAATAAAATCCATTACTTTCAATGGCAGACATTTTGAAAGCCACTGTGCAATGTTTCAAAACATTCTGTTCTGGAGTTATATTGTCTCCTTATTCTTATATATTTCTGTCTTGCTACAAGCAAAATTTTGCTGTTATACCATCAGAAAAAAAAAAAAAAATCTAATGACTACAATTAGTATCTTCATAGATTCAATTGCACTTGGGCTACCACCTTGTCCAATATTCTCAGCTAAACAGGACCCTGTACATAAAAATCTAACATCCAAGAAAATCCTAGACGTTGCAGGAAATATTTTTGTATGCTTGGAAGTCCCTGACTTTGATTTAGCATTGCTTTCAACCCCCAAAGTATAGCAAGAAAGAACAATGATTTTTCAAGTGTCTCTGTTTCAACTAAATAAATCCACCTGAGCTCCTTCAAAAGCTATAGATTAGTTGGGGTCAGTTTTCCTTCCTTTTTCCACTTATCCCACCTACTTTAAGCAAACACTAGAAATATCTTTCCATGAAAGGCCTTTGCTGAAGGCCTTTATCTTAGAAAACTACTGTATATTTTCTTCACTTATTCTTCACCTTCACTTTTGAAACATCCTCTGTTTCTTCCAGCAGTAAAAGATGCAGTAAAAATCACTGTGCTTCAGTAGTATAAGAATGTCAGCCAGATTTCACCCCCACATTCCTCATTTAAAGAGAAAATACTGACTTGGTACAATTCTACAGCTTTGGCTTGGGTAGAATAATTTACAGTCACAGAACGTTATCTCCCAGTTTTCTCTCTTATTCCCTCTTTCCTCCTTGGTTTTGTTTGTTTATTGTTTTTTTATTTGTTCATTTGTATTTGTTTTGTCTATTTTTAGGTTGTCTTTCTTTTTTCCCCGTCTACTTCTTGAAGCATTAGTTAAAATATACCCTATGCTCATTTTTTATGGGGAAAAAAAAGAAGAAGAAAAAATGCAATGTTTCAGTGCAAAAACTCTTTGTATAGTGCAAACTGAACTGCCTTACTACTTTGGATTACTGGAGTAAAGAACTGTTTCGATTTACCAGAGAACCCAGAGAGCCTTTACTCCTGAATTAGTCCATCAGCATGGTGTGAACGTTCCCAATCATTTGACAGATTTGACTGTACAATATGTTATTGCATTATAACTAGATCTGACTTTGCATACCTATATGTTGGAGATATACTTACCTGTATTAAAAAAAAAAATCCTCTGAGGACTAGTGAGAAATATCATAGACCTCTGTCAGAAAAAGTTAGTGAATAGTTTTTTATATCATTACATATTACTACAGGCTTTCTGTGTCTTATCAGACAGGCACTCTGTTCCATGAAATAAATAAAATGGAGTAAGTTGCACTACGTTTCTCCTTCCCCACAGTACATGGCAACTTCATGGGAAAGCCACTGACAGTTTACTTGAAATCCTCTTTGCATACACTTGTTTTATTTTCCCTCCACTGATTTATTTTTATTTTCATTATTTTCTTTTGTCTTAATTGAAAAACCTGTGGCTTTGAGAAATCTGCTTTTAGAACTGGGCATAATATTTTGTGACATATGTTATTTTCCTTAGTAGTTATTAGGAAAAAAATCTGAAAAACTATGGAAATGGCTTATAGAGTACTAACAATAACTTTTGCTAAGCTAGTCTTGTTTTCAAAAATCCTAGGAAGTTTCTAGGCTTCACAGGCTTTCTAGAAGTGTCATTTACTCCTCTTCTCACTTATATAAGGCAGTGCAAATTGCCTCCTCAGTTTACACCACAGAGCATCAAGTATTCTGTTTCAGATTTTGTTTGGAGCTTTCATATGGGTTATTTTTCTGATTTTTTTTTTTCAAGTTCTGCCTTCAAATGGCTAACTTAGAAAAATCTGAAGTCTTTTCCTTTTGTAAACTCTATTTTCTTATCTACTTTTTTTTTCTAATTCTGTTTCATAGGGAAGCTAATGATAATGACTTGGAAGTGACATACAAGGGTGACATACAGAAAACAATTATTCTCAGTAGGAGATTTATGAATATAATTTAGTGGACTATCAGCAGTTGGCCCCTTTCTAGTATCTCAGAACTAGAAAGAGCTGACTCCAAATGGTTTTAACCTCTAACATTAATGAAATGTTCACAAAACTTTATAATTATTTATTTTCAAGTTTTTAAGTGACCTTTCAAATATTTCATTTTGCAAAAATTAATAATATCTATTCTTCTGTATTTTATGAGAAATGGAAACCATTTATGCAAATGAAAAAAAAACCCACAAAATTATTGTGAACAAGTAAATATGTAAGCATATGTAAATGTAAGCACACACACAGACTCATATATATGCATATATATGTATATAATTCTAATGTGTATTCTTCCCAGCCCAATATCCTAATTTAGAAGTAAATAAACACACTGTAGGTATCAAAAAAACATTCTTTCAATTAGAGCATCACCCTCCTTACCACTGGTATCCAAATATGTATTCATAAAATTTATCCTTTTAAAAAAAAAATAAAAAAATTAAAGGGACACAAGCAGTCTTGGCAGACGTATTCCAAAGTAGATCATTGTGGGTTTAGATTAAAATAAAAACAAAGCCCTAAAATAAATAAAGAAAAATAATTTGGAGGTTCTTTAATAGTAATAAAAAATTTGTCCATTCTGCTGCCTAAAGCTATCAGAGTTTTTACCAAGGTCTAATATGTGCATTAGTGGTGATCCCACAATGACAGAATCACAGAGTAGTTAGAGTTGGAATTAATCTCTGGAGATCTTTTGGTCCAGCCCCCTGCCAAGGCAGCATCACCAAAAGCAAGTTACACAGAAATGCATCCAGCTGGGTTTTAAGTGTCTCCAGAGTGGGAAACCCATGACCCCACTGCTCTGCCACCCTCAATACAAAGAAGTTCTTCCATATGTTGAAGTGGAACTTCTTATGATTTTGTTTAGGGTCATTGCTCCTTGACCTGTCACTGGGCATCACTAGAAAGAGTCTGGCGTCATCCTCTTGACACCCACCTTTGAGATATTTGTATGTATTTTTGAGATCCTCTCACTGTCTTCGCTTTTCTAGACTAACAGGCCCAGATCCTGCAGTCTCTCCTTATAAGAGAGATGCTCCAGAACCCTTATCATCTTCATTGCCCTCCACTGGACTGTCTTCAGTAGCTTCTGGTCGTTCTTGTACTGAGAGGAGCCCAGAAGTGGACACAGGACAATAGATGCAACCTTTCTAGGGCCAAGTAGAGGGGGATGATCACCTTCCTTTACCTGCTGGCTGCACTCTTCCTGATTTACTCCAGTATTCTGTTGGCACTCCTGGCTGCAAGAGCATGCTGCTGACTCGTAGCCAACTTGTCATCCATTACGATTCCCAGGTCCTCCACAGAGCTTCTCTCTAATAGGTCAGCTCCCAACCTGTGCTGGTACTTGAGGTTATTCATTCCTGGGTACAGAACCCTACACTTGCCCTTGTTGAAATTTACTACTTTTCTCTCCAGCCCGTGAAGGTTCTGCTGAATGGCAGCACAGCCTTCAGGTGTATCAGCCACTCCCCTGTTGTGAATCATGAGCAAACTTGTTGAAGGTACATTCTATCCCTTCATTTGGGTCATTGATAAACAAGTTGGGTAAGACTGGACCTAGTATCCCTGGGGAACATCGCTAAATACAGGTCTCCAAGCGGATTCTGTTCCACTGTTCGCCCTCCGAGCTCTACCATTCATCCAGTTCTTGATCTTACTCACTGTGCGTTCTTCTAACCCACATTACCTGAGCTTACCTATGAGGATACGGTGAGAGACAGTGTCAAAAACCTTGCTAAAGTCAAGGTGGACAACATCCATTGTTCTCTTTTCACTGACTCATCCTGTCATACCATCACAGAAGGCTATCAGATTGGTCAAGCATGATTGATGCTGATCTTCCATTTAAAATCTCCCCAATTTAGACTTTTCTCCCAGTAGAGAACTTCTAACTTTGTGGTTCATGTAGAAGATAATGCATGTTCTTGGAGATATTTTTTGGACTGTTACACTCTGGAGTATTTACAGTAATCTGAAAGTGTAATTTATGAACATTAACAGCAGCCTTTAGTTAATCTCTCTGAAGATCTTTGAGGAAGAAGCTTAATGGCCCTGATTAAAAAATCCATCTACCAAGTGTTCTTGACAGGTGAGTTTGAAAAACATGCTGTAGGAAATATAACATCAGGAGGGCTTTAAATGGACCTACACATCTAATAAATTTGTCTGTTACAGACCAATATAGAGACTTAGATCATTAACTGTTTATATACAATTACGTAATTAGAACCAAACAGGATGGATAGAGTGGGGGTGTGGGAGGTTTTGTGATTAAATGGATGTACTGCTCCTTTGATGAACTTTGCAATCGCTGTGCTTGTAAGTACCCATTACTTAATTTCCTGTGATAGAAGGAATGTTTTCTCTCTTTTAATTCATAAAGCTGCTTTCTACCATTATTTTTATAATAGCGGGAAAAGAATTGAGAAATACTTCTCTGGAACCTTTGAGTTGTGACAAAACTTTGTCCAGCAGGCCAAAATAGGAGAATTTAGGCTTCAAAATCCACAAAGTGTTTGAAATTGTACTGAATATTTCAAGCTTTGTTCCACGGAGTGCAATGACCCAAAAGCTTACATATAAGATCTCACCTTATGTAGCAATTTCAACTCTTTAATCCTTGTTGCTTGTTCATTTTTGTAGGTCTCCTCAAGAAATTAATCATCTTGACAAGATAAGTTCAACCTGTGACCAAAATATTCAAGAAGTTTTCTACAGTCCACTGTACCCCACAATATTAACAGTTAATGAGGCTAGTACCAGGAATACCAACGTTTACTTTAACAGTATTTGTATGCTGTTAATGAGATATTTTTCACTGGGTTTAATGGTCTAATAGTTTTTTATTTTCTTGCTATTCAAATAAATTTGATCTCTTCTTCTGCCTCAGTAATGTTACCCAAGTTATCATTTTTACTTGCAATTAATTTGCTTTAGGCTATTAATTTTACTTGCAGCCAAGTGGCTCTAACTGTAAAAAAAAAAAATTCTCATATTTATTTCACACATTTAAAAATCATCATTGCTTTTGGAGGACTTTAATTCCATTTTTTGTGTGACCTGCTCTTTTTTTCAAGTAACTGGACAATAGGTTCCTGTCCTTCTGCATTTGCACTGCAATGGATTGTTTTCACTCTCAAATGACAGTCTATACGTATTTTGCAGAAGTGGTCACTGGTAAAGGTCTTTTCAGTCTAAGGGAGCAAGCTATCTAATGTTATGCAAAATTTTTTCAAAGTACATTAATCTATTTTCATGGTCTAGATTCCATAGAATTCAATACGGTCTTAATGGGAAAGTAATGCATTATAATAAAGTGGTAGATGTATGATAATAAAGAAATATTACTGAGATCAAGGCTTTTTCTTCTGACATCAACCCTATATACTTGTAGGTAACCAGCACTCAGAGGGCTACTGCTCCTGAGTGTAGTTGCTGTAATGACTTCTTTATTCTTATACTCTCTTTAAAAGCCCTTAGTGTTTTCTGATATTTGAAATTAATTATATCAAATTTTGGAGTTCAGAATGTAGTGTTTTTTGGTTTTGTTTGTTTGTTTGTTTGTTTGTTTTTTAAAATATGATCTTTCATCTCTTTACAGAAAAGTATTGTCCTCTGGGAAATAATTTCTCACTGATGCTGATAAACCAAGAGGTATAAATGACAATTGAGGAAAATAATCTTTTGTGTCCAGTGAAGGAATTCTCCTTGGCTGTGCTGGTACTAATGGAGGAAAAAATCACAATACTGTAGAAAAAATTGTACTCTATATAATTCTTAGTATACAACAAATTATACACCTAAGGCTTTTTAAATTCCAAATGTAGATTTGCTAATGTTAGCAGTGTGGTAGAGATGTGTGTATATGAAAGAATTCTATAATAACTAATTATATTTTATCAGGAACTTCAAATTGGAAACAAGTCTAAATACATTCATGTATTAATGCCTGGTGTATTCACTCATTCAAAAAAAACCAAAAAAACCCAAAAAAACTACCCAAAAGTTTGTGAGATAAATCTCTTATCAAAACAACAACAAACTAACAGGACAAAAAAATCTCAATAAACAAAAAAAACACCACCAACAACAACAAAAAATGAAAAAACCCCAAGGAAATATTTACATATTCCCTTCGAGGAATCTCATGAAGCAAATTAATGAAAATATACATAAATGTTTGCACATAGTTTGAATTCTAACAAATACTGTCATTAGCTCTCTTCAGCAATATCTATGAGGTTCTACATCAAAGTTTTCTAGATGGCTTCACTACCTTAATAGATTGTGAGACTGCAGGTAAGTGAGAAAATATTTCAACATTAACCAATAAGGGAATTGGCACCTGGACATTTGCAGTACTATAAAACAATTCAAGAACACAAAACTTAGTTTGACCAGATGAAGAAAAATATCTTTTGCTGCATTTGTAGCTATTCATATATTTAAAAAAGTGAGAAAATATCTGCACAGTAGTTCTCAATTCAGCCATTAGAGAACAGATTGAAGCATAAGAGCAATTCTAATTTATAAGACCCTTTATTCTTAAAAATTATTTTCCATGTTATGCAGATCAAGTATGACACAGAAATAGGTGAAAAAAGGCCAAAAAATATCTACCAAACATTCCTTAGTAGGTAAGCAAAGGTTGAGATGTGATTTTAAAACTTAAATTTAGACTCCAGTTTTTAAAAATACTGTCTGAGATGGGAAAGGCTGGCAAAGGGATTGTCTTTATTGAACTTGCCACTAGTGTCTTTTTAAAATGTTCCCGAGTGAAATTCTCTTATACGACACAGTCAAAAAATGATTCTTGGGAAGCATCACAAATCAAATTGAGGAAGTTGAACCCTCACAAATCAAAAATCCAAAGTAAGATCTACTGGAGGCCTAATGAAGCAAAAACACTGTGCCTTGATCTATTTTTATCACAATTGGTAATCAGAATCCTAAAATGTTAGAATAAAATAGCCACAGTTCCACAATACAAGATCATCTATATCCTCCCTTTCCCTCCAAAATCACGTATTTCCCTATTGAGATGTCTGTTTAGTATGCACAACAGAAAAGCCATGGACTGTAAACAAATTGTGAATCTTTCTCTGTTTTTGTTTCTGTTACCTTTCAACTACCTTGTATGAACTGGATGTTTATGTACACGCTTTTCAATACCACACTGGGTTGAGAAAGGTGACATCAGTAAAGAAGCAGACACGAAACAGGCAAACTGTATCAAAGTTTAGAACTGTCAAATCGGTATTTGGACGTTGCTTGAAAGTTTTTCTAAATATTTCCTAGGGCCACAGGGTATAAGAATACCCACATCAGAACGGTCATTCTTTTGACATTGATTTTCAAAATACATGTCAAGCAATTTGCACTGTGTACTGTACAAATGTCAGTCAGAGGTAGAAAGATGGCCACAAGGGAAGAGAGTGTTAAAATGCAGTATAGTATCAAAATCCCTCCTTTGGTGGGCAAAAGCTCGGTAACAGAAAAGTTAGGATTCTAATAAGGATCAAGGGAGTTATAATTAAAGGGGATAAATTTGACTTTTTCTCCTCCTTACCTCAGCTCTTTCTTCCTCCCCACCCCCCCCTCAAATTCTTTGAAATACAAATTTAGTGACAATATTGAGCTAACAACCACAAGTACTATTCTAAGTTCCATTTCTTCATTTATACATTTCTGCCTATGGAAAGAAAATGTCATGATGTAAAACCACCAAATAGTTTTTCCTGTGTTGTCAATCAGAGAGGAAAAAATAGTTTTGAAGAATTTGACCTTAAAAAATATTAATATTTCATCACAGTAGATAAACAAGATCATGGTCTTTGGAGACATAGATTCCAAAGCATTTCAGTCTTTGATGCAGTATATTTTCTTTGTGGTTTGTAGACAAATATGAAGATTTATTTGGTAAAAGATTACAGTTCTTGATCAAGAACAAATTAAAACTAGCAAATTACAAATTTATATGGAACACAAGTTAGAAAAAATATTTTTATTTTGTTTTTAATTTTCAACCCATGCTGCGTTAGTCTCTAAATAGAACTTTCACTTTCTGAGATCTGCACTTTAATGAATTTCTCTTTCAGTGGCAACTAGGAATAACAAAACCTATAGTTCTTTTTGAATAATGCAGTTACAGATACCCCTGCAGTGCCAAGGTTGAACAAACAAAGAAGTAGTTTCCAGTCATGTAGTCACTGCATTTTAAAAGTGCATAAATGAATTATTTCAAACATTCACATGTATATAAGTAGTGTGTAAAAAGAGATTCTGCAAATATTTTAAAACATTCTTCAGGTCTTTCCAAGATGCAGTGTCAGCTATTCATAAATATGCATATATTTTAGTGTTTACATACAATTATATAATAAAGAAGAGCACACAAATATAAATATGCACATTTGAATACATAAATGCAAGTTGCATACACTGACAGGAAAATTCTGCTACTAATATTTTTTTTATTATTATTTATTTTTACAAATTTGGAATGATAATGAGGAATGGACAGTTATCTATGAACAGTACCATAACAATTTGGCTTCATGAAGAATGTAATATCATTGGTTCTACTGCATTTCTCTTGATATAGTAAGTTTTCTAACATTTTAGTGAAGGAAGTAAATAGAGTTTTGACAGATATTGAATTTATGGTCATTACTTGCTAAGATCATTGTTTAACTCCATCTTTAGCCCTAAAATTTTATGCCAATCTTGTAAATGGAATGTAATAGTAGTCTGTAGATTCCCATCTGAAGTAACATTCCAATATATACTGCATTCATTGAATGGCATTAAGATATGATTTGTGTTTAAATGCAGCAAAAATTTGCAGTTTGAAGCAGACTGCATAGGAAACTCTTGGAATATACAAAGCCTGAAGCCTTGGACAGAGCATTTATCAGCATATTCTGACTGTCCAAACTATTTCCATCTGTCCATAATATGGCATCAGAATGGGAATGCTGGACCCAAAAGGCAGCCCAGGGTCATTGCTAGAAAAGCTTCGAAGCCCTCTGCCCCACATGCAGGTAGAAATTGAAGTCAGCTTCAGCTGAGGTTACACAGAAGGGTGATATTCAGCTCTGATGTTGTGGAATCACTTAGAACTTTTTATCCTCTGAAATAGCTGATATAAGGTTGACTATAGAAGTTGTAACTGCACAGACACTTTGCTGTTTGCAGTGAGATTGTAAGCTGGAGATTTATGAATACCTAAAGGGTTCAGAAGAACAGCTTTCTTTGAAGAACAGCAAATCCCGTTCTCTTTTCAGAAACTATGTGGCAATATGTTTTCTCCCCTCTTTAGAGTTATTTACAAATGCAAATATTTTTTTAAAATCATTAAATCAATGTAATATATTGATACAATTTTTTTTCATATTATTTTAGAAGACAAGTTTATATATATTGTGTATATAGAGAGATGCATTGTATAAATATATATTATCAAAATGTTACCTATATTTTGTATTGCATGAATTTTGCTCCTGTAATATTTTCCAAAGTAAGCCACATTAGAAGTCACTCCTTGCATATGTATCAGAGCCACTTCTAAATTCTTATCTCAGTCTTATGCTACTTGAAATCCATTCATTTAAGTTGTTTTACGTTAGTATGACTGGTGGAATATGAGCTAGAAAGAAAGAATCAGGTCAACATTTTTTAATCAGAATTTTAATATTCACACAGTCAGAGTGGTATGTAGGTTAACTTCATAACAGCTTCATAAAGTGAATTGATACACAGAACTGTATCATGCCAACATAGCATTACAATCTATAATTTAAAACTTTTCCTTTGAAACTAGCTAAATACAGATTAAGAAGATAGATGGAAAGAGTCTCGTCATCTACCAAGCCGATAAAACTATACATCAATGAACATGCATAGGCATTCTTCTTTGTCATCTCCTGTGCTATGTATGAGTAATGCAATCTTGATTAGCTGAGAAATTTCTGTAGACTTTTACATTTTTATATATTTCATATAGTCCATGGTTTAATATAAATTGCTGTTTAGTTACCCTGACTCTATGCCGTAAGTACCATCATTGTCAGTTTCTTCACTGAATAATGAATTGGTATTATAATTTTTAAATGCTTGGTAACCAAATTTCTCAACTTCTCAGAAGCAAAAAAAGGTATCAAAAGCGATAGTTTTTGGATACAATGTTGTGTAGGTGTTTTCAATATATTTTCAAAGCACAGAGCTACTGCTAACTTTTTTAGTGTTTATGGTCTGGAAAGCAAAAATTGTTTCTAGACATTAGAATGTATCAAAATTGGGCTTTCGTTTTCCCTTTGAAACCAGAAAAGGTTTAATACTCTGGTCTAATTTTCATCAATAATAAAGTAATTCCCATGCCAATCCATGTGTGTGAGATTAAGTACTGTCAGATTATCTGTTAATTTGTGCTGAGGTGATTATTATTTCCTCGAACTGAGACAACAAATGGACTCTTAGGAGCATGCTCTTGGATGATAAACTTCTCTTGTTCACGTGTCCACGTTCATGCTTGCATGCTGTCCCCAAAAAAGTCATTCCATATACAAAGCGACCATACAAATTCAGTACGCATATTTCCAAGGCATCTCTTGCTACTTCTTTCACCATAATTACCCTCTCACCATGAAGAAAAGAGTTGTGGTCTGAATTCTGCTTTTTTTATGACTCATCCCATATTTCAGTGCTACATAACTACCAACTCCATCTCTGTTCCCAGTGGGTTTATTACAGTATATCTCTTCATTTTATCAGTCAGTAGCAGTGAGCGTGTATGTGATAAATTATACTGATGAGCTAGGAGGGAAAGAAGTCTGCTTATCAGACTATAATTTTCTTTTAAGTGGTGAAATAAAGCATTCCAAATGAAGAAAAATATCTTTCTGTGGTTTACCAGAAAATGCTGGCTCTGCCATTGTGATAAACACGTGAGGTACAAAGTTTATGAGGTTTACAAAAAACTATTTTATAAACCTGTCTTTTACAATGTAAGAAGTTTATTTAGCAGGAGATCAGCTATTCTCTTTTGACTCTTTTTTCAAGTTTAGTAGTGGGCTTGACAGTGCTGGGTTAATGGTTGGACTTGATGATCTTAGAGGTCTTTTGCAACCTAAGTTATTCTATGATCTGTAATACTCGTACTTTTCTTGGGCAGTGCAGCAGAGACTCAAATAAGAACCACAGTCTTTGACACCTATTATAATCATAACTATTATGTACCTGTTTATATCAGACCATCTTTCCTTTCAGATTGGAAAAATATGAATGTATTAGGTATAAATTGTAATTTGGTATTGTAGGGTCCACTTTGTGAGTGGCTTCTCTGGCAGGAGGTCAGGGACTGTCTAACACAGGCAGTTCCAGACAGCTCCAAAATGGATCCACCACAGCCAATCCCATCAGCAAAACTGGTGGCACCTCTATGACAGCATATTTCAGAAAACTCAGTGAGGAAGGAGTTAAATAGTGAGAAATAAGAGAAGAGCAAAGTAGAGGAGGAGGAGGTGCTCCATGGCAGAGTAGGCACACACCTGAAGGGGTTGTTGTCCATAGAAGAGTCATGCTGGAGTATAGGAAAAGGGTGATAAGGAAAGGTCAGCAGAGAGAAACCACAATACGCTCATAGTTGTCTAGCTGAAGGGACCAAGTGTAACATGTGGCAGTCACAGGGGGGAAGTGGGGTGTATTATAAGTTGAGCCTGGCAAGGGAGAAGAAACTGCCTGACCTTTTTACTTTGTTGTTGTTGTTGTTAGTTGATTGGTTGTTTGGTTTGGTTGGTTTTTTGTTTTGTTTTGGGTTTTTTCCTAATACTGAAACAATAATTTAATATTTATGTTAAGTGGCAAATTAACTTTCCCAAGTCCAGATTGCTTTGCCCATTACAGCAGCTAGCAAGTGATCTCCCTGCCTGTATCTTGACCCATGATTTTTCTCTCTCCTCTTCCTTCTGTTTGCTTCCTCATCCCACTGCATGTGGAGGAGTGAGTGAGCAACCATGTGGTTGCCTGGCTGCTGGCTGAGGCCAAGACACAACATTTAGATAGCCAGGTGGTTTCAGAGATGCTTCTAAGTGAGTGTCCTACCAGTCTTATCAAATTAAGGATTTCTGTCCATTATGAACCACGTTTTTTGGTTCTTGGACATTTTAGGATAAATGGCACGCCGTGACTCTACTTACACATTTTTTATCTCAATGCAGATTTAATTCTAGAAAGAGCATTAAAAGTTCCATTACATTAATTTGAGAAGGTGTTAAAACAGACTGACTTGAAGCATTAGAATAAAACGGAAAAGAATTTAAATCAGTGAAAGAAATAAAATACAAGCTGCAGTCAATATTGCTACCAAATCATCAAAAGCATCTGAAAAGACAAACAGCATCAGGTGATAAAGAGTTCTCTAATGAAAACCAAATGTCAAAAACACACGACTTTTCATCATGTTCTATCAAAAAAATCTGCTAAAAGAGCTGCAGCACCAATCACCATCTGTTAAAACATCTATGACATCAAAATTAAGTCTTTTGATAATGATTTTTCAATATATTCTTTTGAAAAGCAATATGAACATTATTGTACTTTAAATTCAGTTAAATATTGTGCTGTTCCTTAATGTGCTTGCTGGCTTTATACAGGAAAAATTGTTCTATTTTCCCTTGTTTTAAAATCTGGCTTAGCAAATATAACCTCCTATGCTGCTTTGCTGGGTCAAACACCTTTAAATGCTTATTTAAAAGAATACAAACACTGATATAAAGAGAACCAAATTTTAAGTATTGCCTACATCCTTGAAATAGGTTGTATTTGGGCAAAGAAATGGAACTACAGTCCTACCTGTGTTATAGCTTTTAAAATTAAATAGAAACCGTAGTCTGTGTATTTTATACAAGGAAGGGACTCTTATTCCCTGTATAGAAGAATAACTTTTCCAACATCATTTGCTGTTTGACTGAATAAAAATATTTAATAAAGATTCAGTGTTAATTACAGTAGAAACTTGTGAAACTCATTAATTAATTTCTACATTAGTCATTCTTCATAGAATTGATTTATTTCATTCTTCTGTCTTTTGTTTTGTTTTCAGTTGTGCAGTATAGCTACCAGGTTATTTTTAATTTTTTTAGGAAAAAAAAACCTCAGAAAAGAATATTTTATGATTCATGTTTTTTTGAGTACCAAAAGAGAGCTTCAGTAGTCTCAAATTTTTTCCTATGTTTCTGTTTTTCAAGGCTCTACTTTTCTGTACATAAAATAAATTGTCTTAATCATGCCATATTTGCATCCTACATAGATTCCATTTCTACTATTGTCATTTGAAGTAAATCAGTTGTTGATTTGAATTTTTCCTCTCCAATCTGCACCACATACCTTCTCCTCTAGAGATTTTGACTGTAATAAACTCAGTCCTCAACTCCACAGTTTCACAAGTAGTAGATTTTAGGGATTTTTTTTTTTTAAAAGGTTGATAAGGGAGTTGATTGTAAAAGTTTCTTCTGCTCTGCCACATGAATAGCAAGATGAAATTCAGGCTTCTTGACTTGTTTCCTATGAAGAAATCCTACACTTTTATTTCATGCACACTTGTATAAGGAGAAGACCTCTAAGTAAAACACATTGACTCACATGCTCAGATGCATTTTGCCTATAGTTAGGATTCCCAGTGTGTGTGCACATATGCACAAAAACCTGGCTCTAATTATAGGTGAACTATGTCCTTGCCTATAGGAGCAAAATACAGCTCCTATAGCTGTATTTTGAATACTTTCTCTGGCGGAGAAACTAAGCGCAGGGTTGACTGTCACTTTTTCCTTCTTCTGAAGACAGAAACTGGCCACAGCCACTACTTAAGTTGGCCCCAGCAGCAGCATGAATGGAAATAGGGAACAACAAGTTCATCTCTTCTGAATTTTTTTTTTCTGGTGTTATTTCCTTAACTCATATTAACCTTTCCCAAGAGCATCCTGCCTTGTGGGATGAACTCAGATTACTTACTTTTGGGATAACAAAATGCAAACCCTGAGACAGTTCTCTGCAAATAAAAATACCTAACATTTCACTGGTTATTTTGAGAGGAAAAAATCTGCTATTCTAAAAGCACTTGAAAGCAGAACTCCCTACAGTCATTCTTCTAGTTTAGTCACCATAGTCACACTGTATTCCTACTGTTTTGCTACTGTCTTTTGTGCATCAGACAAAGAAGATAAACTGTAATTAGTGACTCTGCAAGACTTGCAGTATTTCTTCATATTCAATATGTCTCTTTAAGCATAATACTTTCTGTAGAGGAAAAAAAAACACCAACACACATTCTGATCACCAATATTGAATGTATTACATTTATTTAGTACAAATACTAGAAAGAGGCACAGGTCATAGAATGCAGCTAAGTATGTTTCATATGCATTAGGTAAAAGAAAATCATTTCAAGAACAATATATACTATATATTTGTGTGAACTTAAGGATAACTACAGGGTTATTCAGTGACATTTTGTAGTACACTACAACTAAAGATTGAAAGAACTGAAATAACTGAAAGAAGAATTTCAGTCATGTGGAATATTCTATTACATTTATTCTTATTATTATAACGTGATATTTAGTAAGACTGATCAATACTGAACCAATTTTGAATAGAATAATAATCATAATTATTCTATTGGTGAAAATAATTATGCCTTGGTGAAATAATTTCTTGTTAAGCATTCCATAAAAAGTGTTGAATTCTTCAAAAATTCACCCTTTCTATCCTCAGGTGTATTCATTTAAAGGGGAGAAAACACCATACCTATTCTAATCTCAGATTAGATGTCTATATTCAATATATTCTATGGAACATCAGCATGTTCCATACATTTCCATATGCCTCAAGATCCTCTGTTCACAGAGTCCTGAGAAAACAGGATAGGCACCATGCATATGGTAGATTCATGTGCAGCATCTACCTTCACTCTTTCCATATAAAATCTCAGCTTGGCTTGCAGTTACAGAGAAAATGAAATATGAGACATAATATCTAAATGCAGTTTTGTGATTTAATTGAGATCTACTGTTTTGGATTGCTAAACTTTCATCTCATATAACCTCAAAGCTTTGTGATGTGATTAATGAATCTTGACAAAGTATGAGGGTAGAAAATCTGTCCGTGATTAATTGAAAAACTTGCTTTTGCAATTTGCTTCTGAATAGATAGCTTGGGTCTTAAATGTTTGGAAGGCATTTTAATATGCTTTCATATGGCATGAAATAGCCAAATTCTATAGCAGAGATCTGAGGTTGGGAGATTATTAGGGCATTAAGCCATTATTCTTTTCTATTCCACAGTAGAGTATGATCATGCTCAAGGAAGTAATTGGCTGAGGTGGGTAAAGTAGACCAATTTGACTTCTTGAAGCAGTCTCTGTTCTTCACATTGGCAGCCAAGTGCCCTCCCCAAGTACCAGAAAGAAATCTTTGCAAACTCTCTTCTGGATTCCTAATAGGGGACTCCACTGTTTACTAAAGAAATCACCATGACTAGTTTCTCTGCAGCCCTATCCCTCTCTTCACTATGAAAGTAAGTGCCTTCTTAGTAGCCAGATGGAAAATGTTTGCCCTCTCATCTATTTAAAAAAAAAAAAAAAGTGTTAGAAAACCTGCTATTGAGGCAAACAATCTACACTTACATGTGTAATGTATATCACGGAAAAAAAGCATTTTGTACGTATATAGAATATACTTAAATACAAAGGAAACTTCCATCCATGATCACAATCAAGACACAATCCTTGTGTCCTTTGGGTTTTTTTAGTTCCCAGTAGATCACCATGCAGCTTGTTATTCTTAATACTGTGGTTTATAACTCTGCCTTCAATTTTAACCATATACATAAAGTTACAAGACATATATAACCATCAAATATATATAGTTCATTGTTATTTTTAATACAAATTTTTATTTTTAATTATAATATTTACTGCAAACATTTAATTCTGCTCTATTCACCAGGCCTACTAGCATGGTAATTATTCTATATTTTTTTACTCATGCACTCTTTTTAATGTTATTCCCATTAGGTAAGGCCTCCGAGGGTAGACACGTTTTGCAGTGTAGAATGTATGTAATCAGTAGAAGCTCCAAAAGACTGAGGAAGGATATTAATCTCAGTGTTAAAAGTAGGATGATGCCAGTTGTTTCCATGGGTGACTTCAGAGGGACAACAAGGAAAAAAGATCAAAACCCCACAAACATCTCCTGTTTTGTATATAGGAAAAGGAAAACAAATGAGCAATCTTTAAAGTGTATAGAAAATTCCAGGTCTGTTTAGTTTTCTAGAAGTGAATACCAGTACCTTGAATTAAACTGTAGAATGAATGCAAGTCAATAAAGATTGTCACGTGAATTACTATGCAAATTTAGTTTAATGAAACAAGTGCAAGACCCTCTCTCCGTAACACTGAGGGGAATTACTTGAATTTAAATAGACTTTAACAAACAAGCAAATCTTTGAGCATAGATGTTAATGCCCTCTAAATGGAGATAATGACCTTTCAGACTACAGCTCAGTATTCTTGCAGGGTCCAGCAGCCCAAAACATTTTTCCAGGATATTCAAAGTGTGGATGAGCTTGGGACATAGTAATAAGTTCCGTATGATCAAAGTTTTTTTCCAGAGACTAGAATGTACCATATATATTCCTAGGCAACACTATGGTAACACAAAGGAACCTTGAGGAGTTTTATATCCCTCTTCATCCCACCCCAATTAAGACTATTAATAACTCATATGATTTCACACTATGAAAACTTTGTTCTACACCATCTCCATCTATCTACTGCAAAGTCTCTCACGAAATGTCCCTGCTACCTAAATGGTCTCTATATGTTATCTTACAGCATAAAATAGCTGTTAAAATTCAGAGAAGATACTTTCAGAATGGAATGTGACGTATTAATGGAGTTCTGCCTGTTCTAGCACGCTTTGAGTGGCTAGGTGTTTCAAGGTATTTCCTGCATTACACTCCATCTCAGTGATAAAATGTAGTCTTTGGAAATAATTACTGAAAATGTGGTTTAGCTGTGCATTTTTATAATTCCTTTTATATATCTCTATTTCAGAAGAGCCAAATTTTACCTTCATGAGGACTGCTGAGTAAAGTTTTCAAGTTGTATTCTTAGCTTAAGGAATGGGAAGCAGATAAAGCATCCTAAAAGGCAAAATAATAACCATTTTACCTCTGTGTCATTTACACTGACTCAGATAACTGACAACTATATTTAATTGTAGACAGCCCCTCAACTTTGAGAAACTTTTCCATCAAATGGAAAGAGTAAGTTTAAGATCAACACCAACAGCAGACAAATTAGAAGATGATTCTTTGTCGGCTGTTCTAGCCATGTGCAGACAGTGCAACAGAGTACCTGACTCAAAAAAACCACAAAATGAATAAACCATAACTAAAATGCCAAATGGAGGCTTCACATGCCAGTTTCTATATTATGGATCCTTCTGCTCCCACCAAGCATCAGTACATTGAATTGCAAACCTTTCTAAAGAACTAATTTTGATGTCTTAAACTCACAGAGCGCCTGTGACCAGAAGAGACGTCTTGAGATCACATGGTTCAAACCATTCTGCCCAAGCAGGGTCCTCTACAGCCAGTTGCCCAGAACCACATTCAGATGGTTTTTGAATATCTTCAAAGAGAGAGCCTCCACAACCTGTGTGCAACCTGTGCCGGTGCTTGATCACTCTTACCCTGCTACAAAAGTGTAAACTATGATAATCTGAAGGGCTGGCCAATCAATTTTTCAAGGTGTTCATGCTCAATTATGCATTCAATGAGTAAGGCACAAGAGAGAAATGCTGAAAATATCTTTTGGAAAAGTAAAATTTACTTTTTTTTTTTTTTCGTATAAGTCAAGTCTTTAAATAAATGATGTCCTATAAGGGGAAAATCTTTATTTTCCTTTCTTCCCATATTCTCACTAGTATAATTTTCTGGGCTCCTTACTGTGAAAATTAGTACGTACCTATATCATTAAAGTAAGGACTGTTGTAGGAGTAGTGACATCTCTCCAGCCTTTCCATCCCATGTATCTATAGTTCAGATAAATCATGACCTACCCTAAACAGAATGTACAGAAGGCTGTTCTTTGTGGAGGTCTGTTGCAATTGATTAGGTAATTGATGTATTAAGCTACTTTCTGCTGACATCATAAGACACTGAAAAATCTGAGCATAACTACAGTTCAGAAGACCCAGGACAGAATTTTTTCTGTTCAGTTGCACTTTTCTTCCTGGTTCAGAGCTTCCTGTAGAGCTAAAATTTACCTTCATATTTGGAAGTTTACCTCTGATACTATAAGTTAATGACCCTTGTAGACAGGCAAACAGACACCAGAATGTTGTTTGGTGGAGACATTATGTAAAAGACTGAGGAAATTCAATCTTTCAAACATACCCCTAAATCCATGCTTAGCTAGGTACTTAATGAGGAACCATAAAGACCAATTGTATGGAAAAGGATAGGAAAAGGCATAAGCTGGAGATGATTTTTGTCTGATCAACAAGAGCTACAATATTAATTTCTTCAGTCCTTTGCATCCTCAGTTATTCACAGCAAGAAATGTCTAGCATCTCATGAGAAGGAAACATATTCAGACCATGCCAATAAACAGCTTGCAGTTACTTCACTGAGTCCAGTCATATGATAACAGATCAATAGTTTGCATAAGGGCTGTGCAATGGGCTCAAGTGACTGCCTATAAAGGCAGAAAGAAACCCCTGTTCATTGCTAGGGGAGTTAGGTATGGGAATGAGTACTGCTAATGAGTAGGAAGGAAGACTGAACTCATAAATTTTACAAATAGTGCCCCAGATCATGGTGGTAATTATGACTGTTGTTGAAAAAAGTATGCAACATTTGGTACAGCAGGAGAAAGATATCCATATTGCTGCTACTTATGCTGTACCTGTTGTGTGGATAAATATAGCAAAGAGCTCCTGTTTTGCAAGGTTGCCAGTCTAGCAACTTTACTGAACACTAAATTCCAAATGAAAAAATAGCATTTCATTACTTCACTTATCTTCTCCCTGTCATAAAATTGTCGAAAAGTTACCTGGGGTTTCAGCTGCCTAGTTCTACTGACTTTAATGGCAAAAGCACGGCTAAACCTCTATGCATCTATAAAAATCCTAATCATATCTGTTTAGTTTACTGGCAAAAACCAAGTTGTTATTATTTTCAGTTCAGCACAGCCAGTGGAACTGTGAAAGAGGAAACTGAATTGTACTTTGCCTTGCATATTATCAACAAAAGTCTCAGCCAGATTTTGATTCCAGGGATTTTGGTGCTAGTCATGATTAGTGCTGTGCACAGCTAAATGACCAAGCAGTTTAGTTCAGTCTGGATAAAGCTCCAAAAGTTCAAATGGTTCTCTGAACCTTTTCCAAATTCTGTTTCATCAAAACTTAGCTGGTATTCTTGTGAGCATTGTGCTCCCAGATACATTACAAGTTCACTAGGACTTCATGCTATAGGTCAGTTGGAAAACACTGTGAAAATTACTTTTATCAGACTCATTCTGACTGCTGTCAGTGTTATTTTCAACAAGGATTTAAGATGGTTCAGGAGCAGGGATTTCATATTAAAACATATATATGTAAGACTTAGTAATGAAAAATTAATTTTCTGTGATCTGTAATATAGGTATTGTGCTCAGAAAAACCATAGAAAGATTCTTCAGAAGCAGAAGGAATGTATTCAATTCATGGATAGAGTGAGTGTGAAGATGGAAAGGGAACCAATAAGGTACCTATGTAAGTTTTCCTTAATGAAAAGGAATAGCAATTCTGTTGGATGAATAAAGGAGATCCTCACAGTCTTCATTAAGCTTTTTGATTTAGTAAAATAACCTTTTCCCTATATCTCATTCTGATTCATGAAGGTGTTTTTTTTTTTTATTTTTTTTATTTTTTTTTGGCAGTTCAGAACTAAAGCAGTAATCGAATTTTATTTATCAAGTCCTCTGCGGTAATAGCACTAGGATGGCAGCTTTCTTGCTGGTTTCTTACATATTGTTGAAAACAAAATAAAACTCATATAAGGCAAAACAAAACAAAAAACACTTCGAGGGAGTTTGTCTGAATGTGTTAAATACCAAAACATTTATGTATATACCTTCCCTAAATGTATGATGAGAAAAACCAGTCTTAACCTGGATTCACCAACAGAGTTTTCAATGCAGATCAAAAACTAAGAACAATAAACTATATAGGCAGTTAGTTTCTCTGTCTCATTTTGAAATTTATTCTCCTTATTCTTCTATATTGCTACTAAATAGTATGACAGAATGCCTGGACCAGGAAGACTACTTTAAAAAAGTCAACCTTAAATATCAGATTGCACTTTAAAACCCATGTCTGTCATGAGTCTTGAAATGCCTAAAAAGGAAATAAAGAGATGGCAACACAGCTATAGCATCTAAAAGAAATTAGAATTTTTAATTTAACATGTGTTTGATTTTATGTTATATGTATGTATATTTGTCCAATAAGGGCAAAGAGGTTGTTTAAAACAAGTTACACACTCTCACAAAAAAAAAAAAAATTCTTTTTTCTTTCTAAAATATCATAATTATGAAAAAAAAATATGACAAAGAAGAGATTGATGGGGAATGAAAAAGAAAAGAACTATGTGCTCAAAAACATTGATATGCATTGATATGTGCATGTCTTGACATATACTTGGTTTTATTTTAATTACATTTTTTTTTAAATACTCTGTCATCAGAGGACATGCAAATCAAAAATTTCAGTCTCTTATTGCCCTTGTTCAAGTGACATCACCCATCTCTCCAGAAACAATGTTTGTCCTTATTTGTTCCTTAGCTATTAGCAATTCACATCACATCTGTCTTCTTATACTAATTATGTCAGCTTTCAGCAAGGAAATCTGGCCTTTTGTTTCTTTCTTCTGTAAAAATAAATAAATACATGAATATAACTGGGAATGTGTTGCAGAAAGATGGATTCAAAGTTAGCTGAGCGTGGAGTACTTGAAAATGCAGGTCTATAACGTAACATAGCTTATCAAAATCTATTTTTTGAGCTAGAGCTTCAGTTTAATGAGCATGCATTTCAGCAGTCATTATATGTTGAAAAAAGTTTCCAATAATTAAGGATAATTGGCAATGGAAATAAAACGAACAGATGATACTGGTTCTGCAGCAGACTTCAGCAGCTTGCACTTTCAGCATGCATTGAGTAAAACAGCAGAGGCAAAGGTTTTTAAGAGGGAATCTAAACTGGTCAACTGCATATTGATTGTTATTCACCTGAATTTTTATACCCCGCCTCTGTCTCCATTTTTCAGTCACTTTGTATGTTGTTTTTTTCTTTTTTTTTTTTTTTTTTTTTACCCTGGGCTTCCCACAATATGATATT
>JAWWEE010000074.1:106322678-106350153 GCA_035221455.1 Xenops minutus | reverse complement strand
GAATCACCATTTCTTTATATCCATGTTTCTCTCTGTTGAGATTGCCTTTAAGAGTGATGGATTGGAACTTTAGAACTATTTTTTCTCTTTTTTTTTTTTTTTTTTACCCTGGGCTTCCCACAATATGATATTCCAGGGTCAATTACCAGTCAAATTAGGTCTATATTTAATGATTATACATCATCACAATCAAAGCTTCTATTATCTTTCCCTCCAGTGCCATCATGCTTAAAATAAGTCACTTGCAACATCCTAACCTGTAGTTCTAGCTTTTATTAGGTTTTCCAATGAAATATCTCTAATATATAATAATGTTGTTGAATACATAGGGATTTTAATAGTCTGCACAGCATTTTCCACAGCTTATTGACTGTTGTGTTTTGTTTTGTTTTGTTTTGTTTTGTTTTGTTTTGTTTTGTTTTGTTTTGTTTTGTTTTGTTTTTATGGTGGAGCAGGGGAAGAGCAGGAGGACTCCTCATAACATTAAAGTAAATGCATTTTGTATCATGCCTGTGTATACTAGCTCCACTGTGGTTAAAATATTTTCACACCATAACTTTCCATTTTCATTAATTTAAATCTTAGCCGGTAACAGTTTGTTGTAGAGTGGGAAAAGAATACAAAAGGGACAAATTAAAAATACTGCAATCACAGTGTTTACAACGTTTATTCTGAACCTAAGATATTCACTCATCCTTAAATCTCCCTCTTGATGCTGCTTAAGAAAAAAATATGCCTTTTAACCGCAAAAAAAATATGTATCTGGACATGGGTGTCTATTCCATCCTGCTGTCAATCACAGTGAATCCAAATAAATCCCACAATTACACATGCATACAGCAAAACCAATGAATGATCTGACCTTTTAAAAACACCATAGAATGCCCAAACTAAATATCAAAGAAGTCTCTGCTTAATTTCAATGGGGATTTGTAAGATAGTGACCTGGGAATATCACTTTGTTCTTCAGTAAGAAAGCTTCAAATTACTTATGCAGGTCATTAAAAAATTGACAAGATGCCTTTGCAATTGCAGGGCATCATTATGTGTTGGAATATACTACCTATGTTGCAAAAAAATAATTTGGAAATTATAGACAGTTTTCCATTTCTTAATTGAAAGTCTTCTTTTATTTGCATCAATTTGTAAAGCTAAGAACTTCAGTTACCTTGAGACCCATGCACAAAACTCAGAAAAAGAAAAATATGTTTTCTGTTCTTAGTTATGTCATAATCCTAAAGTCCAGCCTCATGAGTCTCAAAAGGGATAACAAATTCAATGAAGCTCAGTTTCTGAAAAGGATAAATCTTTCCTAACACAGCAAAGATTCAGTATCCAGTGTAAAGTATCTGTTAGATCTAAAATTTGGACAAAAACTGAATCACTTCCATTTGGCCAGCTGAAAACACATTAATGAAATGGGAATTTTCATGTTTCAGAGAAGAAAAAACCAAGTATTTGGGAGATTTCTTATTTTATATATAGCAGCTACTCTAGTTACCTTGAAGCGATTGCCTTTGGAAGAAACAAACTGCTGAGTAGTGTAGAGGGGAAATTGTGAAAAGCCAGGGATTGATATACATTAACTTTCACCTCATTAATTCATTGTTACCTTTCGATGATCTCATTACCTATACGGCAAATGGTAGTGATTCTGAAGAATGATTTAGTTTTGATGAAGTTGGTTGTTAGAATTATACATGAGAGATTTTCTCACTGTCTTAGCTGAACATTAATAAGTAGTAAAAAGATAGAAGTTCTGTTTTCTGTTTCAGAGAAATGAGGATATATAGTGTAAAATTATGCATCAAATTATTCAACATGGGGATTATAAGAATGTAATCAACAATTTTGTGTTTAATGGGTATCTATGTATACAGGCATTAAGTATTAGGTATACAAGTACACATAAAGTCTTTTGGGTACACAAATATTTGGGTTTAGTTGGCAATTTCAAATTAAATCTTGTGGTTTCCTCCAGAGCTATTTTATGTATGAGTTCCAAATGAATTCATTGCCCATGAAATTTTCCTTAAAGACACAGTTTGGAGCTTGAACAGAAAGGAAAAGAAGGCTAACAAAAAATAAACAGCTCTTTGTTCACTGTAGCTATTTATTCTTCAGTGGTTTGAAGAATTGTCTGAGGCAGGTTTCCATCAGAACGTAACTCTTTTCAGTGTCAGTAAACACAGACAAACATTCATATGGCAACTGAGCCTTGCAAACCTCTTCTCAAGGTAGAGGTGGTAGAGTTCATGCCAAGTTGTAATAGCAGGCCAGCAGACAAACTTCCTTCAAATTTCTTTGACTGGCCTAGCAGACACGTGAAATATAAATGAAGATCTAAGTTTATACATTGTAAAGAATATGGATAATTTATTAAGTTGATGACACCATCTTTCACAGCATACAAATGTTACATGTTGTATGGATATGAAAGATTTTGCTGTTCAGCATCCTACACTTAGGTTTTATCACAATTTTCTTTTTTTGACTTATAATACATGCAGTTTGTTATAGTTTTATAAGGTAATTTAGCTTGGAAGGGATCCAAATGTCTCTACTACAGGTTCAAAGCAGGGTCAGCTATAGCATCAAGTGATATTGTTCTGGGGTTCAAACCAGGTTATTCAGGGATTTACCCAATATGAACTCAAAAATCTCTAAGGATAGAGACTTTACAGCCTCCCTTGGCTGCCGGCACCACTACTTCATTGTCTGTTGGTGAAAAAGTCTCTCCTGATACCAAATCTGAAACTTTCTCCTTAAAATGTATGAAATTTTCCTTTGTTTTTCAGCAATATACCTCTGTTAAGTGGATGGCTTCTCCTCAGAGGTATTGGGAAGTCTGCTGTAAGGTACACTCAATATCACCTTGTTAAACAAGCCCCAGATCCTCAGTTTCTGCTCCCATGACAAATGCTTCCACTCTGTCCTTCTTGGTGGCCTTCCACTGAGCTCTGTGCATGATAATTAAGTACTCTGTGAATTGCTTATGTCTAGTAATAGAAAGAAAAAGATTAATTTATGTACATGCAGAAGGTCCATGCGTTGACTTTGGGGAAAAAAATCCATCTAATTACAGCTTTACAGAGGCTTATACTGAACATGGAAAAGAAAAGGTGGTATTTACAGATATGTTAGTTTATTGTCTGTATTCTAAGAAATGTAGAATCAACAAATATTGGCTGCAGGTGGTATGACATAAATTTTCACTTGTTCTGCCTTTTCCTCTTGCAAGAGATGTACCATTTTGTTTACTTGAATACTTCAATAGACATACCACAGTGGGTTTCTTTCCAGTGATGAAACTATTTGATTTACCAAATCCCATTATACTATAATCAGATTATGTCAGACAGAAGACCATACGGAAAAAAAAAAAATTGCCTTGCTTTCATTCTGATATTCTCCTGAAAGAGTTATGACAAACCATTGGCTAAGAAGACTGGATAAAAGTTTGTGGTTTTTTTTTTTCCTCCACAGTATCTGACAATGCATTTCAGAGAGAAAATATATAGCTGACCTATCTACACAATCTGTTTATCTTCCACTGCTTTATGACTTTGGCTCTTGCTTTTTCTACCAGGCCTTAATGTTAATATATTTGTTTGGGCAAAAGAAAGAGTGTTACATTAGCTTATGCCACAAAGATTTTTCCTCTGCGTCTTATTTGTCAAAACTCAGTCTTCTCATGGGACTATTTTTTCCTCTTTCTATGCCTGTCCCTACTTAACTAAAATTTCTGACTGGGAAAGCTTGATTAGGGTATTTCCAATCCTTTTCTATGGACACCCAGTATACCCATAATAATAAAATATTTTCAATTTTATGATAATCTCTAAACAGGAAAAAAATATGATATGACATAAATAATATTTCTGTATCTAATGACAATTGTCCATTCTGCTCAGTCTTTGACCATACTAGTATGAGCTATAGTTTTTCTAACTGCCAGTTAATTTATTTCTCTCGATACTTTACAATTAATGCATTAAGAATGTACTTTTATTTCAGGACAAATGAGTTTGTATCTTGGATATATTTGGATTAATAATTAAAAAGGTTTGACCCTGACACTCAGAAGAAGGCTCAGATATCAGAGTAAGGGACGGCTTTCTTGCATTTAAAGAGTTCAAGTAGACAATGGGCACACAAATGAACTTCCAGAATAAACTCCTTTAACATATGAGTCAACTTATGTGTCTTTCTGCATAGACTGTAAAGCAACCTGAGGAAAAGCAGGCTGGTAACTAAGAAGACAGGACTTAAATCCTTTCTCACCTTAAAATAAGTGCAAATAATTTAATCAAATTCAATACAGGCAGAGAAAAGAAAACTGGTTTTTCATACCCAAATGGAGTGCTAAGAAGGCCTTGAGAATTTCTGGACTAGTTCCAAACTGCTTGAAAGGCTTTAGGCAAACATTGTAGTTTTAACTGCAGAGGAGCTCATTTTTCCTTTCAGATTTCAAAGACAAGTGTTCTCTGAAAACAGAGTCATCACTCTGCTCTCAGAGATTACTGATAAAATGAAATGGCAAAATGGAAATTGCTCCTTATTGCTTTAGAAAATAATTACATAAAAATCCAAATTTGAAGGGGATGCTCACATGGAAATACTTATTCAAATAAGTAAAATTAACAGAAGCGGATCCACATTTTAGAATGAAAGGGTTGACATGAATAAAGCAAAGGTGTGTTTCTGTTAATTATTCCCATTTATGAATGAACAGTTCAATTCATCCCAAAAGATTATGACTGAATTCTCATTTACATTAAGTCCTCTTTAAACCTCTTCAGAAGTGCATAGGGACTTTGAAATGCACATAACTGTAATTGATGCCAGAGCAACTTAAAAGTGGTCTTATTGTAGTTGACAATAAGACCCTTAATTTAGAATGTTTCAGATGTGTTAAAATAACTTTCAAAATACCAGAATATTTTCATATTTAACATGGCTTTTTATTTTTTAATAAAAAAATAATTCAAAGGGAGATTTAATTTTTTAAAAAAATTAAAAGTGAAGTGATTAAATTGTAATATCCACTAACCTTTTCTGGTAATTTCTCTCAACATTTATAAGGATTTTTACAATGCTGCATAAAGCCTAATGTTCCTTATGTGCATTTACAACAGTCAATGCAATTGCTCTGAAAGAGTTGGTATGGTTTATTATAAACAACTCTGTCTGTTAGTTAGAATAAGTCTAAATTTAGAAACTCAGCTTTCAAATTTCAAATATTAGACCAAGTTGACAACTTGCTTAAGAATGCTTATGAAGTTCTTACAGTCTTAGCGTGGTGTCTATCCATCAGATAGTAATTTACTGATGTCTTCACTTAGTACCAGATAAGGAAAAAGACTTGAGTCACTGTGAAACAGTTTAATCCAAATTCAGCACCAAATTGGATGTGGCAGCCACACTGTAGACATTGGTTCCCATGACTGGGACAGGTCATGGGAAAAATGGACAAAAATACTGAACATTTTTCTTGTATTCTGGATCTCCTCAGTGAAGCCTATAGTACGGTAACTTTATAAGCATTGTGCATTGTGCTGGTTTAAAGGTAAGTCGATGGAAGAAATAAACCTGACTCGAGAGATTACAAGTCAGAGTTACAATTTAATAAAGAGATTACAATAAATATAATGATACAGAATAGAAAATTGGTTTTAACCCACAAAACCCAGGTGTGTAACTCAGCGCTCTAGGGCGTGAACAGGATGGTGTTCATTAACTCCTGTGCTGAGCACTACATGATCCCCCTGAGTACAAAGCAAAAGGAAAGGAAAACCTGTTGGTAAGGATGATGGACACAATCTTGAGAGTGGTAATCACAGTCCTGTTGAGGTTCTAGTCATCCTCTGGATATGATAAGTGGTACCAGAAGTCCCAAAATCCCAAGATTATATATGCTCAGGCTCAGGTGGAAATGCCCAGTACCTCCCCCAGGATGAAGAGTTTCAGAATGGGTGGTTTACTCTGTGAGTCATGGGATATTTTTGAAATCTTTGATGGCCCGTCAACAGACATGACCCCTCAGGCTGGGTGTGAAGGTGTTAATGCCTCCCCAGAGGGGGGTTATCATGACTGAGTCATTGATGCGAAGACAGGAACAACTTCCCTATCTCACAGGGTTCTTTAACACCCAGCTTGTGGCCTGAGGTTTTAGGTGTGCCCTGAACAGCTGCTGCAAATGATCCATCCAGTTCATGAGAATTGACAAAGAGGGTGTAGAATACACAGTTTTGGTTACACCCGCACAGATAAACTGGTCCCCAGCTGCTGTAACTAGGACATATATTTACACCCTAACACTTTGCTTTGAGGAACATAAGTAAGCTGAATAACATGGCACTCCTTTCATTGAAATGACTATGCCATCTATCCTCCTTTCTGTGTAACAACAGAATAGTTATGACATTTGCCCATGAAAATCGAGATGGGTTCATTTTTTCTGCCCAAGAAGCCTGCCCATTCCTATGAAGGAACTCCAACCACCAAGTTATAGACTAGTTCATGTACACATTATCGCTCTTATTTGAGCTTGGCTGCTGTGTGGATATGAAAGCAGACAGAAATGAAAACATGGAAAAATCCTGCTTTACTAGAGAAAGAAGGTGGACTATGCAGACTCAATAACTGTATCAGTAGTCTTGCCTAGTATAAATTCATTGAAAGAGATTTCATGATTAGAACTCCCAATCAGATAAAGGAGTTTTCTTCTATGTTACTTTAGAGTAATTTTGTGTCCACATCCAGTCTAAAATTCACTTTGTGCTATGTTCTTTTGGAGCTTGTCCTCAGTTTTTGCACATTCCAGTAAGTGTACAACTAGTTTGAATGATTTAAAATACTTGCTGAAAACTTCAAGGATATACAAGAGTGGGGTTTTATTTGTTTGTTTGTTTGTTTTTATAACAATGTAAATGTTGGGGATTACTGAAAAGAAGACGGAAAGTAACACTTCTGGTAGAGTAACTCTATTGGCATATAACAAGATTTTAGAACTTCAGCTGACATAGGAGTTCTAGACTGGTAGATTTTGCAGTAGACTCAGGTGCTAGATACTCATCCAATTTCCAGCAAAAGCAGAAGTTGATCAAACATGGTCCATGTTCTGCTTTGCTGCCATATAAAGAAGCATCTCCATCTTTATACCATACCGCTTCATATGGGAGAGCATAAGCCATGATATAGGACTCAAAAAAGTTACTTACACTGGGATCACTACTGATACATATGCTGGTAAACATCCCTGGTATTACAAGATTCAGTGATAAGTGAACTTTGGTAAAGCAGTAGTAATTAAAATGTCACATGAAACCAAAAATGCTGTTTTGACTCAACAGTTCAAGCTCTAAGATTTTAACTATTAGTCTTTTCTTCAGGAAAGTGAAAAATATTATTATTGTCAATCATCTTGGACTGCATATTTCATATTTCACAAGTTTGTGTCAATCAATCCATCATATTAATAAAATATATCAATTAAAATTTGTGCAGAGTTGTAAATAAGTATACCTCCCTTAATAAAAACAAATGCATAGATTTTTTTTCTCTTCATCAAATTCTGTATCCTTTCTTTTGCATTTCCTGCTACTTAAACACAGAACTGAGAGCTCATTTTTTTTGCCACAGAGCCCATGGTTTACTCTGACTGCCTGCACCAGATGATGGGAGAAGATTTTGTAACCTAGATTTTAAAACTGATAGTATAAGCAAAAGTTAGGACTTTAGACTTTAGGACCCCAGAGTTTAGTAAATTGCTGGTCAAGATCCCCTGGGAGACTATGAAAAGGAGCAGAGTTGTTTTGAATGCCTGCTAGACTGAAAAGAAAAAAACAGTAATGGTTAGCCCTCAGAAGCAAAACATCCTGTTCTACAAAAAGGTAAGGCATTTTGGTAAGAGGCTAAGCAGAAAATTCCTAAAGAACTTAATTTCAAAGAGACAATAAGTGGAATAAAAGACAGGTGATGAAAGAAAAGTGCAACAGCATTTCTTAGTCTGGGGTGAATACAAAAATGGCAAAGCCCAGCTGAACTGAGCCAAGGTATTTCCATTAATGCTGGACAATAATAAAAAAGGCAGAAATTGCAAGTTGGTGTTTTGGATCTTCAGACAGATGTTAGGAAAAACTTCATTATAAAGTTAACGCAGTAGGGAAATAGATTGTCCATAGAGATCCTTCCAAGACTCCGCTAAACAAAGCAACAACTGAACCAATCTAGTACTGAATGTAGTCCCAATTCAAGCAGAAATGTTCCTAGATGACTGTTAAATGTCCTTCCAGCAAATATTTTTATGATTCTGAAAATATGTGTGTATAGAAACCTATTTGAAGATTTTCAGATTCAAACTTAATCACAGCAGCATTAACAGAATGATAGTGTACAATACCTGTTTTCCTTTTGGTATGTGCAAGGTCATCTTCCTTTTCACTGATCACTCTTTCTTGCATCCTTTCACTGACTCTTCTTTTTTTTTCCCATCTGTCTCAGTTTAAAAGAAAACTAAGATGTCCATTTGGACTAGGAAGAAGACCACTTCCCAAAACCCACAACAACCTTTGAAATTAAGAGACTTTAATCAGAAAATATATAGAAAATGACAACATTTCTTTACTACCTATGTGTGTGTGTATAAATGTATATATATATATATATATATATATATATATAAAACTCACCCCCCCAAAAAAAACCCCAAAAAACAAAACAGAACAAACAGAAACACCGTAACCAAAAACTTTCAAATGGACCAAGTCTGATCTCTGCCCCCTTTGGGGTAGTTATATTTACAGACAGCGGGAAGAGATGCTGCACCTCGGGAGGCAACAGCCACAAAAGTCACTCATGAACTCCGGAGAGGCACAGACGGTGGCCTTTCCTGTGGGCCAGGAAAGACTGTCACCTCATCCTCTGTCTAAAAGTAGGGGGGTAACAACTCCTCTGCAGGTGGCATTGGCCTTCGAGGAGTCTGTAACAAATCCAGGTAGCAACGACTTCTCTCTCCAAAGAACAGCACAGTGCAAGAGGAGTTGAGGGATCAAGCCAAGGGAACTCACTCCAAGTGCTTCCACCAGCTCAGCTAACAATGGCCAGCACCCACACCACAGCCAGAGGAAGCAAGTGGAGCAAAAAACCTGGAAAAACCTCTCACCCCACTCCCCACTTCCTAATCTTTCCAGCCATTTAGTTGGAATGCAAAGCTATCAGCCATTCTTTCCTTAACTGGTTCTAGGGGCAGGCAGTGGGGGCTGGGCTCCAGCTCCCAAATCTCTGTATTGGCAAGGGAGAGAAAAAAATTCCATGAAAGACTTTGAAACTATAACACCATCACATCTAGATCATCTGCTTGTTCTTACCTTTCACACTTTTCAAACCTCTGAGTAACCCAACCTATTTATTCTCTGACTCTAATGAGTTGCTCTTTGACATTTCCACTCCATCAGTGACAGTAACCTAAACTATTCACTTGACAGTTTCTGCCACAGGAGTTTTAGCACTTTTACAAATAGAGCATACTCCTTGAATTAGTGCATAAACCCATTAACCTCTAGTCTTTCAATTCCCATCTTGAGACCCACAGGGTTTGGAAATGGCCAACAGATAATGGCTAGGTAAAAGGCCAGTGGGGACTGCCGATACTTATTTTAAAAGTTCCCAGTGATGTAGAACCATCAGGTTTAAAAATACCACCATAGATAACCTTTATTATAATTATAATCTTCTTATGGGTCCTGTTCTCACCTTCTGTCTCACTACAGTTTTGCTGCCTCTTACATTTTGTCTTATTTTGCAGACTCTGCAATCTAGGCAACACACTTCCCATGGTCTTCATAGAATATTGTGGAATATTCTGCATTGGAAGGGACCCAGAAGGACCATGAAAGTCCAGCTTCTAACACAGTACTTCAAAAAGGATCTATATCCTTTTTAATCTTATATAAACTCCTATCATATGAAGTCTCATATTATCTCATATAAAAACATGGATAGAATAAGCCTCAGTGTCACCACTGGTGTTCAAGAAGTGGTGTATTTAAATGGCATTGTTTCAGAAATTAAGAATTATTCTGATTGTTGTGGGTATAATTTAAAAACAATTCTTACAGTTCAACAAAGAAATTGAAATTTCCAGATGCTTTTTATGGAGAGCAATACATTTTTATTTAGGAAAAAGCATTGTTTGGTGACATATTGGACCGATTTTTTGAGGACTGAATTGAAATTACATCAAACTCATTACCATCTTAGATGGCAGGAAGTTAAAAGAGGACTTGCATACTTGTCAGTAGAGATGTTGTAAGTTGGAGTGTGACTTGGTTATCTGTCTTGAAACAATAACAGTTCAGGGCAACAGTACCCCAGGAGATCAGAGAAAAAAAATTTGGTATGGAGGTCGCAATCCTTCCTGGAATTCTCTTTGCTCTGGTGGAGATGCAAGCCACTTCATTCTTCCACATAAATCATGCTACTCCTCTTAGAGCATATGTTCAGCTGCATACAGCCTCCCAAACTTCCTGCTACCTGCTGATGTGCCTGCATATAGAAAAAATGGGTGCAAAGTTTTTTTGTGTCCTCTGAGGAAAGTCCATGTAAACAGGTATGGTTTTTTGTTGGTTTGTTTGGGATTTTTTATCAAGAGTTTATTTCTCATAAAATGTCTTTTATAACAGGAACTCTAATTATAGGCTACAGGGAAACTAAACAGCAAAACAAACATGTTTATCTAGAGCTAATGACCTTTACTTGTGCCCAATGAGTAAAAAGAAATAAATAAATATTTGATTAAATATTAAAATGGAAAATTGAATACGTAAATGCAATTGTCTGCGCAGCTAATTAATGCAACAAGCAACAAGCTGTAGAAACACTGAGCTAGGAAAATTTATATTTTCTTCCACATTCTCCTTTCCACAATTTTGACCATTTTTCCATTCTGTTTTTGCTTTCCAATTTATAAAGAGTGAATAATAACAAAGAGTGGAGATTTTTTTAATATTAAAAAAAAAAAAAAGGGAGAGAGAGAAAAAGAACAAAAGGTAGTTTAGTTTTTTTTTTTTTTTTTTTTTTTTTTTTTTTTTTTTTTTTCCCCTGAGGAAAGAAAAAAGGGATAATTATTCTTTTCATATTTGCAGATTTCCAAATAGGTTTGTGAAATATTTTCAAGTATTTACTGAGGTTTTCCAAAGGGTTAAATACTATTCTCACACTATAACACATGAAATACAAAAAGCTTCAGATGCAGAATAATTCCTATTTCATTAATAAAAGTAGCTACCATAAATATTTTCATTCTGTTATGATTATTAAAACAGAATTTTACAGTCAGGTGAATCACATGGGGTTTTTTTCTCTATATTTTTGTTTTCACCTGTACTCTAGCAAAGAGAATCCCATGTTTTCAAAACCAGTTGAAAACAGATGGATTAAGCCTGGTTCCTTAGAGGCAGTTACTGAAATTGCCTTAGACATATTTTAAAGCTGCAAATAAAAGAATGAGCAAGTTGCAGAGCTGAAGAATATCACCAATTCCTACAGTTTTTGTCATTCTTCAGCTCCCCAACTGAGCTTTGGTAAAACATGTATTTTATCAAATTTCTCTGTGGCATATGGCATATTTCTAATCCAGAGGAGTGGACTTCTTTCCCCCCTCCACCCCCCTCCACCCCATGTTGTTGCTTCTTTTAATGTCATTGAAGAAAAAGCCTTCAGCAGTCAATGGTGACGGTAGCACTTCTTCGACTGTTTGGTCACAGCAGTTAAAAAAAATGAGAAATTTCAATTCTGATCCCAAGACCTCTGAAACAAAAGATCTTCCAAAACCAGTGCTCAGGATGCACAACCTAAGCCATTGCTATATTATCAGTTAATGTCTATTCAAGTGCTTTCCTTCTATTTTTCTTTTTTTCCCTGTGTGAGTAGGGTCTACCTGGTGGGAAGAAGGTCTTGTTTACTATGTGTAAAATGCAATTAATGAATTCGTATTTATCTAACAAAGTGTTGCATATGGATTCTTACACCAGTTATACAGAAGACTGAATCTGCAGCTGTGTCAGGACTTACCTCCTTTACTCATCCATTGGCAGAAAATTTTATATTCTGGTTCAATATTAAGCTTCGTAGCTGAATGTCTTGTTTCCAACAGTCGTTATATGGAAAATTCTAGACAAAAGCAAAAACAGGTCAAGCATATTGATATTTCACCTTAACACAGATCCTTTTAGCTCAGAATCTTGTAAGAGGATGACATCACTCATGATATGATTAACTTCATTGCTTTGTAGTTCATTATATGAAAAATTTGAGACAAACCAGACTTAAGCATATGGTGATTGTTCATGAAAAATACATACTGCTAATATTGAGAAACCATTTGGTTTTACTCCTTACCAAAGTTGGACAGATTATGAGAGCATAAAAAAAGTTCAGGCCAAATATGGTTTTACTTGCATAAAGCCTATTCTGATAATTTACTAATGAGTGCCATTAATATACGACTTTGTGAGATTTATAGTGGTGGTGGAAGAGAAATTTCTCAAGGGTCAGTATCATAAACACATATCATGGGTCTTCCTCCTCAAACATTTACTACAGATCTTATGAGCCTTATATACATTCTATAGTTCTAAGATAAAAAAAAAAAAAAAAAACAACAACAAAACAAAACAAAACAAAAAACTAAACAAACAAACAAACAAACAGAAATCCCACAAAAAAAAACATGAACCAAACATACTAAAGAGTATAATTTATAGAATAAAAATGAATCATGATAATAAATCTCCCAAAGCCAAGAATATTCTCTTTTTGATAATTCCAAAATAATGGGAATAATCTACTAGCTACAGTGTAAATCATCCAGTGTCCTCAAGTCCCATATTAAAATACTGAATGTTATTATGACAGCTGTCTGTAACTGTGTAAATTCTCTGTGATGAAAAAGTATCTAAATAAGCAGGAAAATAGTCCTGAAATATTGTAAAATCCTACTCTGTTAATATAACCTGAGGAGGATGTTACAGCTGAGGTTTAGATGTACTTATATAAGACTCCTTATCTTGAAGCTAATGAAGAGATACTGACAGTTTGGCTGCAGTGTCTGTGAAGTGTTCTAATGACTACAGATTAATCAGTTTCTAAAGCAGCATTCCCTAGTGGTTCCCCACCCCAAAAATCATAACCTAAAATGAGCAACAGAATAGCTTTAATAATTAAAAAAACCCAGACAATCAAAAAAACAAGCAAGAAAGCAAACAAACAAAATAGCAATAATTTAAACAAGCAAATGAACAAACAAAAAACACCAAACCCAAAAAAACAACAACAAGAGAAAACCAAAACAAAACCCTCAGCCCCTCATGTCTTCATGTCAGGAAAACTGGAAACATTTCTAGTTACATTCTCCACAGGAAAAAAAGCCAGAGATGACAGTGGATTTAGTGAAGCAGTCAGTTAATTCTTACAATGAGGGTTTTAATTTTCTTCTCAGTGTAAATCACAATTGAGGAAAGCATCTGCCACCTCCGATATTTCCTGTACAGCAAATTTAAATGGATTAATCACCCTGCTTGTTCTGAAGTTCTGAATAATGATGGGCACTTTCCAATGGGCTGTGGAGTCCCTGGCTCATTGGTTTTTAGCTGTCTGAGGGGAATTGGTGGGGCTATGGGATGATTTAAAAGGGAAATTAAAAAATAAATCATGTTAAAATGTTTTTTCCCCACCCATTTCTGCACCCTATTGTCAGAAACTGATTAAAATACTTTCCTGGAGACTGAGTGGGTTTGCTAGCAGACTGTCGGGATAGGATTGTAGTTGATCTCAGTCAAATAAGGATTCTTTTGTTGACTTTGTGCAGAAACATTTTAACAAGACCAACAGAATTCCTTTCCATACTACTTGATACAAAATGTCTCAGTCAGTGGCCATTTTTTTTCAAATAACGTCAATAACTTTTTGTTCTATCCACTCCCACTCTTGAGTTCATGGAAATTTGGCAGCTTCCAGAGCGCCCACATGAGACATTCACCAACAACTGTCTTGTCACATGGTGCCTTTTTCTTCCTTTGCAATTCCTAAATCTCATTTAAAAAAACAGACTGGAAGGTGAGGAGGGGGAGTGGGAAGCCAGCTTTCAGAGCCTCCCAGTACTCATCTTACAGGTAAACAGTGTCTGTATTTGCAGTGGGGTCTCACACAATTGTAAATGTGAGAGATGGTACAAGGAAAAAATTTCTCATGTAAGGAACATGCCTCAAAGAAACTCCTGATGCACAGAGAGAAAATGAGAAGCTGGGAACTAGAAAATGTGGCATGATTTACTTGTAAGAAAATCTTCGCTTTTCTAAAGACTGTACAGCAGACTCTTGTGCTTCTTTCTTTGCTTTTAGAAGTGTCTTTTCTTTGTGATCCTCATATTCCTACATTTCTTTTCTTTTTTTTTTTTTTTCATTGATTTATGCATTTCATTGCCTTAAAATGAATTTCAGAGAGAAAATTTTCATTTGCCCATTCATTATTTTATTTTAAAAACATCCAAAACCCCCAAATCTGTTCTATCAGGAGACATTTTCTAATATTTCCATGAGGTTATTAAAGTGAAGAGATTTTTTTTTTTCCTGTGCATGAGCTAAAATTAATCATAGCAAAGGTCTGTATACCATTAAAAAAAAACAAACAAAAAACCCCAAAACAAAAACAAATAAAAAAACCCAAACAAACAAAAAAACAAACAAAAACACCAACCAAATGCTGACAAAACTCATCAGTCTAGAATAACTGAAGTGATGGGAGGATAAATAATTGTTTTGGTGAGATTAGTGTTTATTTGTATGAAATAAAAAAAAAAATCATGTAAGATGAGGTCACAAAAGTATGACTGTAATCTCTTCTGTTTTCATTTTCTATCTGAAGCATTGACTTAAACAGCCTGTGAAATAACATGAAGTATAACTAGATAACTGCTTTGACTGTACAAATTGGCTGCTTTTAAATGTACTAATGCCTATGTATATATGGAAAAGAAGATCTTTTACCTAGGGATCTCAATGTGCCTCATGTATATTCACTAATTAACCTTAACAATAAACCTTCAAGTTAAATAAAGAGCATGAATCAATTTTTCCATGCACAAAGCTGTACCAGATTGGAAAAGGGTAGCTACTTCTGAATATAAACCAATATTTTTAAGAAAATGCAAAGGCAAATTACTTGCTAATGAATTTAAAATAGGCATAAGCACCTTTATGAAGTTCTTTGAAGTGTTGCCATAGTGTAATGGCAAAAGAATTCGAATTTCTATCAGTGTCTCAAGAAGAAAAAAACATTCCTTTTCAGGAACATCATTATGTCCACATCATGCTCTCTTAGCCATGTTCAGCTGAATCAGGGATGATTCACAGAAAGGACAGCCAACTGCTGCATTTTTATATCCCAATGCCAACATAGATGTACAGCTTCTTATCCAGGTTGGAAGTAAAACTAAAAAAATATATGTTGTTTGAACACAGGGTTTATAATTTGCAACATGGATTGAAGGGCATAAACAACATTGATTTTTATGCTGGGTTTGTCAGTACATGGCATAAAGCAAGGAGCAACAGTCTCCATACCAGTAGTGTATTATTTCATGCAGACTACATAAAGACTGGGTGATCAGATTATGATGATATTACTAAATCATAACAAAAATTTCTTCAGTGGTGGGCAAGCAGTGACATTTTCTTCTCAGAAAGTATTTTGGCATAATTTTGGATATAAATGAGAGGAGATACAGGATTAGCCAAAGGAATGGTGAGAGACTGAAGGGCAAAGAGGTGACAGATACAAAATATCTACATGTGCTTCCCTACAGAAAACATGGGATTACTGAAACAGGCAAAAAATGTAAATAAAATAAAATAAATTTTAAAAAATCCCAGCAATAACAAAACAAGCAACTTAAAAAAAAAAAAAAAAAAAAGGCAAACAACCAAGTACCTCTTGCTGGAAAATTATCCAGAGAGTTAGTTTCATATTTATCAATGTAATCAAGATTAAATGAAATTTGAGTTAGACTTTACAGTTGAGCTTGAGTATTATTGTTTGCCTGTCTTCCACCTCAGATGTCTGTCTGGACAGGTATATGACATACACCTGCATGAATCACTGATAAGGTAAAACATACATACTAGTAATATGAGTCTGAATTATTTGGATTCAGGCAGACACAGAATTTTATCCTGGTTTTGTGAGCTAGGCTCCAGTAGCTCTTGACTGCTGCGCCACATACCAATGAACTTGCCATATGAGTAGGGATAGGTCTGAGCTCTGAGCAACGCATTTCACCTCTTCCCCTCCAGATCTGTGCAAGAAGAAGAATCCCTCCAGACTCATGATAGAATCAGCATCAACATACAAACAGCAGCTAATCATTCAAGGGAAAGGCTGGTTGTGCTAAAGGGAGAGCTCAAGTCAGGTAGCCTGGGCTGTACATAATATACGTAATATACATGCATTTATTATATTTTGCAATATATATCTGTGATAATTCTAGGTGGAAAATCACTAAGTATATGGAAGTTGTTTGTGAGTATACAGCCATGTTGATCAGTCTGATTTTATTTAGACAGAGAGCACAATGGATAAACATGGATAAAAATATAAAATGGATAAAAATATAAAAATCCACAGTAGAGGCCAAGAATATGGGAATGCTCCAAGCGACATTATTAAGAAAACATAACCTAATTTTTCTCTTGTTAAATGGATTACAAAAGAATAAAAGACAGAGTGATTTTGAGAGGAAAATATCAAAGGCGTAAAGATGAAAACTAAAGGAATTGAAAAGAAGGGAAACCAAGGCCACTTATCAGGCTAGGTTTTATTTTGCTCCTATTTTTCAGTCTGTGAGGAGAAAAGTCTGCTGTCTAGGCTCTACTGAGACCCTCCGCAAGGTCTGGTTGACATGGTAATAGGACCTGTGGGGTAATGGGACACATTGCTGCTTCTATGCACCCATTGTCCTAAGGGACTGACAACAGGTGGTGCTACCTATTTTTACCTATGTTTGATGGTCACCAGATGATGTATTAAGCATGTTTGATTGATGTCTTTCTTTCTTTGCTTCTTCTGCTTGACTCAGGAAGAAGCAGCCAGAAGATACGTGTTGCTTTTGCAAAGCTATGCTGGTAGCATTTCTGTTCGTTTTTTTTTCTAAGCTTCACATGTGACTAACACATTTCAGAACCATCTAACTCTTACTCTGGGAGCATTTTGGTGCTTTAAGTATCTTTTGCTTTCTCGTTCTGTGCTTAACACAACGTATCTCTGATTTTGATGCTCCTAATCCCTCTTTTGCAAAAATAAATAATAATTATGGAAATTTGTCTCCAAGAAATTATTCTTTTAAAAGAAAAATATATGTTGATTTCAAACACTTTCTTACCATACAAATACAGCACCTGTTTTCAGCTAAGAGTGGGATCACAAATGCTATGATTCAGGGAGCAGAGCAGAGACTCGGGAAGTTAAAAAAAAAATGTGTTGATTGCTTTATGAAGATGTTGCAAGCTTATGAATCCTTAACACTGTGCAATTAGTGACTATGAGTGAAAACACACTCTCCTCAGGACATCAGAAAATCCATGAATTGCAATAAAGTTACAACTAAACCAATTAACAACTGAACAAAAAATCAATTATTGTGAAATAGGCTACAACAAAACAATGAAAAATGCTAGTTTTAAAACAAGAACAGCAAAAAAAAAAATAGCATTTCAAACTTAGGTAGTAACATTTTACACATAATAGCCCATATAAGAATGATACATCTCATACAAAATACATCTGAAAATGCAGCATTTAAAAAAAAAAAACCCACAACTATTCCTACATGTATACATTAGAAGATGATTGCCCTTTATTCTCCTTAGATATTACAAAAGACAACAAATTTGTGGCTTAAATGAAATAAAACCCACTTAGACAAAGAAAAAAAAGTGTTTCTTTTTCTTGTAAGTCTTCTAATTTTAGCTTTTCATAGCAGTAGCCCAACTTACAAACAGAAGAAGCCAGAAATGAGAATATACGATGTACTGAAGAGATCATAATTCTTCCTTAAAGGATAGAACACAGAAGCAAGCTTTCTGTCTTTTTAATTTTTATAACAAGGGGGTTCAGAGCAATGTCCCATGTATGCACCCTCTGGACATCGGAACATATGATGTCACTAGCTCAACATATATACAGTCTTGCTCTTGAGAATGATGTCAGAGGACTCATGGTCAAGCTGCCGTGACTTCAGATAAAGGAGTCCTCTTAGATTCCTGATATTTAGGGAGCTAGTGAAGACATTCAGAGACTCACGGCTTTGTATCAGATTACTGCTGTTGATTACAGTTCTAAGGCTAGATGGCAGCATTGTCAACTCTCATGATTTTTATGATAAGTTTCCTGATATTTGGTATTTTTCTTAAAATGCCAACTGTCAGAATACCAAGATTCCCTCAAAACCTCAGTGTTTCCTTAAAGCTGTGTATTCAGTTATCTGATGGTCATAAACACAGCTGAAACTCAAAAAAGAAGGTTGATAAAACTGGAGGGGAGAAGCAGAGTCTAAGAATTATTATATGCAGCCAACAACTAATAGTATAAACTAAATCACTAAATAAATCACTTACAACACTGAAAGAAATGATAGTGATAACAAAAGAATCCTCCAGTTCTCTCAGAAATAAGAGGCAAAGCCCAGTGCAGGTGAATAAAAGCATTTTCATCTTTTCTTCTCAGGATTAATGGTTATTTTTAGGCTGTCAACTAAAGACAGTCATCTTAAACTTCCAAAGAGCTTTATCAACTTATCTGTTCTTACGCTGTTTCCACTTTGCCCTACTGTCATTTTATATAAGGTACTCAAGAGATCATCTATTATTATACTGCTGCCAAATGCCAGCTACAACTCCAATGTGAAATAAATAAATAATTTCAGTATAAATAATGTCCAGTATTGATTAAAACCACTATCATAACAACCTTCCAGGAGTAAATTCTTTTTATACTTGTAATCAGTTTTGAAATATTCATTTGTTGTTGATCCTCTATACTGCAGTTAATTTGGCAGGAATCATGTGAATAAAGTTACTAAAATTACACAGTGCTTAAATACTTATGCTGCTACAAACCCCACACTTGGATTATGAAATATCCCCTACTTAATATATTTTAGCTTTCAGTTGAATATCTCATTTAGATCACATTATCTGTATTTTTCAATTTCTTTAAATGGCATTAACCTTTCTTATACCCATATTAACTTTCTTCATTTACTTCAAATGCATGAAACTCATTACATGGTAAAATAGTTCATGGTATAATTTATTGATATAAACCCTAAGTAGAACTGTTCAGTCTTTCTTACATTTATTGTGGAAGAAAAATTCTGCCCAATCTTATCGTGGAATTCTAATTAGTTTATATTCTCTTCAGATGTGTTCTGGAGTATATTCTAGCACAGTGGATTTTTGCTACCTTTTCACTTTCAGCCTTCACCCACAGATATTTAATTTTTTGCACAGTGACTCTAGGATTTTGTTTTTCAGTCTTCAGCCTGTAGACACCTAAGAACACTCGCCAGCAAAGTGTAGATACTAGTATAATTAAAAACTATTGTGCATTCCATTCCCTAAATTCCTGTCTCAGAGGCCCATGGGTTAAGCATTCAGGCACTGAGTTTTAGAAACATTATCATCAATGACGTCTCTTTATGAAAAATAAATTGAACAAATCTTTAGTTCTGGCCTTCTATGTAATATAGTCCAATATAGTTTTCTGTATACAATATGGAAAGCCAAAGGTTTTGATAATTTTCAAGCAATTTATCCTAATTTCAGAAAATGTAGTTTCCATTGATATAAATAAATACATAGACCAATATACTATGCATATGTAGGCATATGAAATTTTTTTAGTCTGATACAATTTTTCTCACTGATTTAGATTTCTGTCAAGCAAATTTAAATGGCATATTTAATTTCAAGATGTTCTGACTAAAACTGGTATGGTTCATTTTTTAATTAAGTTTTCTGTGCTGTTTCAAATCTACTGACAAACCAATAAACTTCATCATCCTATAAGTTATTCTTATAGACCAAAGTCTTATAGGGTTAAGACATTCTTATAGTGAAGTTTGAATTTTCCCCAATTAAGATGTTTTTGGCTTATTGTGAATGGCACAGTACTCTGAATGAACGTGGTAAATTCTGGAAAATGTTAGAAAAATGCATAAATTTTAGGTGTAGATTTTCATAAGAAAACAACTCTTTTCCTAACCAGATGAGATAAGAGGCAATAATAATGCTATTACATACTCAAATTTTTCAACTCATTCGTAAACTGTCTCACATAAAGACAGGTGTAAACTACAAATCATGTTCAACTACCTGATTTAATGTAACAGTAAAGTAAGAATTTCTTGATTTGATTTTAGTATGCATAAAAGCAGATGTGAAAGGACTTTTCCCCCCACAGGAAATTAACTCCAACTAATTTAAAATATAAGTATATAAGTATAGGATACATATACTAAGAAAAAAAAAAAAGTGAAAATCTTAAGAAATCGTTGAATTGATTTTAGGATCCTCTGTGAGACTTGAGCTTGTTTGTTAAACCCATTTACACTTTTTATTTTTTTTATTATTATTATTTTTAAAACAGAAAAAAAGGTGTGGCTCAGTGAGATGAAAATTTTTTGAGCCAGATTCCTCCCTATCCTCAGACAGTACCCTGGAAATATTGCTAGAAATGTCAGATTCACCTAAAGATCTCCAGCTATTGCATGCTAAAACAACATTGATGTTGCTCTGGACTCAAATTCTGGAAGATATCCAGCTTGGAAAAGGCAGATATATCCCTTACTGCAGTATTCTTTCCTTTCAGAGTCGAAAGTACTGACCATGTACATGTTGTAGTTGAAGATACATACTTTTACAATTAAATTGAGATGGATTTTAGAAATTTTCTTCTGCTACCTCAAATATAAATACTCTTCTTCTGAGCCAGCTACTAATTATCAGCCGCCCAAATCCAAGTATGCACCAGGCTTCAGTAAGGTCAGCTGCACTGCAGGATTCAGGGAACTGGAAGTGAGGAGCTAGTGGTGGGAGCACATCTGAAAGCATATGCAGTTAAAAGTGAACACATAAGAAAGAAGTCATTAGCACTTGTATTGGGTTTGTATGGCCAGTTTTTGATAGTGGAAGTGTGGAGGGCTACAGGAGTGGCTTCCTTGAGAAGCTGCTAGAAGCTTCCACTATGTCTGATGGAGTTAATGGCAGCTGGTTCCAAGATGAACCCACCACTTGCCAAGGCTCAGCCCATCAGCATCGGCTGTAGCGCCTCTGGGATAACACAGTTTAAAAAGAAACTAATTTATTACACAGGAGAAAACTGTGGCCAAAGAAGTGAGAATATGTGAGAGCAACAACTCTACAGACACCAAGGTCAGGGGAGCAGAGATCCACCTGCAGCCTGTGCCTGACGCCACATCAGATAACCCGAGGGAGGCTGTGGCCCTTCCTGGTAAGACTTGTGGTCCTTTGGAGAGAGAAGACCAGGCTGGAGCAGATTTGCTGGCAGAAATTTTGACCCTGTGGAGGAACCACACAGGAGCAGTCTCTTCCTGAATAAATCATGAATAAAGTTAAGCTCAGGATGGAGGCGTTGGTGGAAGGTGGTGTTTCTCATTATCCTATCCTGATTTGACTTTTAATAAATTCAATTTTCCCAAGCTGAGTCTGTTTTGACAGTCATAGTAATTGGTGAGTGATCTTTCCCTGTCCTTAAGCCAACCCATGAGCCTTTTAATATATTACTAAAATGCCTGGCTGAGGAGAGCAGCTTTGGTGAGCACCTGGCACTGAACTAGAGTCAACCCATGACACCATTTAAACCCTCACAACACAACCACCATGCCTTTATAAAACATTTCACCAAGCCTCCACAAAGCTATCAGCCATAACTATATGTAATCATTTTGTGTGTTTCTCAAGAATAGTGTTCTCTTAGTGGGTGTCATTCAGCATCAAAACTGAACAAGCTGGTCTTTGAGGAAAAGTGAGGTGAACCAGACATATTTAGCTTCCCTACACAATAGGAAGGCCTAGAGAACAGACAAGTATTTTTTTTTTTTTTACTTTCTTGGAGGTGGAATGCAATGATGTTTTGTTAAATACAAATAGTCCACTGCACTGCCTGTGATTTTGATCACTCTTGAGACAAATACAAAGTGCAATAAAAGGCTTATAAGAGATGAACGAAAGAAAAGGATATGGAGCCTGAACATGAACGGTAACTGTGTAATAGTTAGGTTAGTAAAAGGTTTCAAGTTTTTGTTTTATACATTACACCAATGGACTTATTAAGCAGCACATAGAGATTGCTCAGGGGCTTCACTTTCACTTCATGTGCTACTTAGGCACCCCAGGACAAAACATTTCAGAGTATACTGCAGGGAACAACATAGCATTGGAACAAGAGAATGATTTTGTAACCTAACTCTTATGGCTCCATCACTTTTTGCCAGTGGCAACTTGCCTTAGTAAAAAGGGTTTTAGAGCCATGGGATTTGGTCTTGTTGCCTCTGTAGTTGTCATTTTCCAATCCAGTGTTAGTCATCACAATCTCTCTCAATAACTATTGCACTTCATATACCTCCAGGAAATACATATTAAGACTGTTATTTTTAACTATATTCTTAGATCCTGGGAAGACATGATTTAATTTCATGCCCTTTTCTCCCCCTCCCCTAATTTCTATTGAGCTCGGTTTCTACTTTTCGTCCATGTTTTAAAATGCCAACTTACTTGTTTGAAGCTGAAGTGAGGTGTTCGGACAATGGAGCCTGACTTTCTTTCTTCTTTCAACTTTTATTTAAAAAAAAGAAAAAAAGTAGTTTCTGCAACTGATAAAAATCATATTTTGTTGGCCTGGAACCCACAGAAGATTGCTGCATGTTATATGATCTTGAATAATAACCTATAAATGGTCACAAATGAACTGAAACAAGCAAGCAATGGATTAATACTGAAGAGATTTGATGGTGATCTACTGCTTGACAATACATTTACTACCTGTCTGTAGTCACACAGAGACCAGAAGTAATTTACTATTTGTTTAAAGCACATACAGTATTTATAATTTTAACCATTGATTTCTGTGGTCACAACATTGAGTTGACTAAAAAAAGAGCTAGGCTTAAACCATACTTTTAGGAATGAAATGCTGTCTGAAAAATTTGCATTACCTTCTAAGGGTATCTAGGTTATCAAATTATAAAAATTTAATATACACAAACAAAAATAAAAAATAAATCCTTTAGCTGTTGTTAAAGCTCATTTTTACTTTTTCTGACAAATATTTTCTACTTCCATTGACTACTTGTGTGACATCTTCAAAAGGCAAATTTTTGATTATAACTTCACTGATGCTGATAGTGTGAAACTGAAACTCATATTGGAGCATCTCATTGTTACATTGGCACAATTGTTGAGGTGCTTCCTTTAAGAGGAGCTGTTTCTTCTGTGAAGGGAAATGCTCCTTCCTTACAAGCAGATTCATAATTTTTCCCAAACAAACCATACCACTCTAAAATTTAGAGCCTGGGACTGGAAAGGAATTTGAAAACCCTTGAAATTCTACTCAGATGGCAAGTCCTTTTAAGACCAGACAAATATTCCCTTCAAATGTCAACATAATTTATATTTTAAGAACATTAGTTATAAAAATTTCATTTTCCTAATCACATGTTGAACTGCTTCTTTTCTAGTCGGATTAAAATGTCTGAATGCACATATTTTACAGAAGAAATTATATATGCAGAGAGAAGAAAATAATGCAATTCCTTTTAAAAAATTGTATCAGTATGGCTTTGAACTTTCATCACATTTTCCAAAATGCTACGATGTTCACATTTCAGTGATCTACACAGTACTTCTCACTTCAGCTGTTCTTAATAGTTCCTCCGCACACAGCAGCTCGAATTTCCTGATGACTTGCTGACATGTTTTTGGCCACTATTACAGAAGCTTGATTCACTCAAGAGCCTAATAAGTACCGCGGCTTTACAATGAAGAATAAAATTATCTAGCAAGTTGAAGATCTGCAAAGACTTTGATTCAGTCCTACATTACTCCAAACAAACAAATAAACAAACAAACAGGATTCTGGAGCAAATCTAATTTACAATTTCCAAACTATATGTAAATTTACCAATCAAAAGAGAACTAATCATTCAGGAAATGGAAAGAATGGTTGATCCTGGTAAAAAAGTTGCCAGCTTATACTTCCAGATTATGGAGATGTAATAATGGAGTAGAAGGCTGGCTCTATTTCTGCCATAAACATGTGTCATGTCAAAAAAGAAGAAGATTCAATGAAGTCCATAGGGTGTTTTGCATATCTCAAATTGAATAAGTGGTAACCATATGGTGTATTCTAGAAAAAAAAAAGCCCCAAAAGAAAGCTTTCTTAATTTTTAAACTATGGGTTTACACTGAAATAAATATTATTATTATCATCATCATCATCATTCTTCTTCTTGTTACTATTATCAATAATAATGATGCAATTTTTCCCATGAATTTGACTGTAATGAATACTTTCTCTACAAATGTGTGGTACAGAATAGCTTTGTTATTTTGTTTGTTTTTCCTCACTGTCAATGTAAGTACAGATAGGATTTTTTCCTTACTTGCAGTCTTTCTCTTTTATCTTTAGTAAAGTTTCAGCCTTGGGTCTTTCAAAATAATTCTGACAAAGCAGTGGTAGCCATAATAGTGAACAGCTTGCTCTTATTTTCTGTGCTTTACTAGTTCCACATTGCAATGGGAAGTACTAGAGATTGCTTCTTTGTTCAAAATTAAATCTAGCTCCTTTAAATTGAATTGGGCCTAGAGATAGAAGCCATTTGTGTTACACAACTTAGCCCACATCTGACCTGGTTTCAAAATGTAAAACTGAGTTTCTGATCAATTAGCCCCCAAGGCATACCTTTATTTATATAATAAAAACAAAAGGGAATAAATATTCGTAAACAGTGTGCTGTTAATAAAACTACTAATTGTTTTTATATCATAGAGATGGACAAAGAGCATTGGGAATCTTGAAACTGAATAAGGAACTGCAGACCTAAATATACATATCCTTGTATCTCAAGTAGGTCAGGTCTCACCCTACACTTGATTATTCGTATTAGAATGAACATTACTGAGGTGAAATGTGAGGTGGGTCCTTTTCTTATTCAGGTGTGGTCTAAAGAAAGAACACAGCTCTGTATAGAACAGACAATTTTTCCCAAAGTCCCCTGGGATACCTTAATTGCTTTCATGTCCTTGACCCTCCAGCAGTAGAGTACTAGGGATTATTGAAAGGTTTTGAAGAGTGTTAAATGGGACTTAAATATTAACAATAATTGGGCAGAGACATTTAGGGAGATCTTTTGCCATCTGAAGATGGTTCCTGGTTTCTGAAGATCTGTGGGGGTGGACCATGAGGCAGCCTTTACACTCACAAAGAGAAAAACCTAAATTCCATCAATGGAAAGAGAAGTGAGCATGGAGCGCTCCTCAGTGTTCTGATGCAATAAACACCTTTATGCTCCAGCTTCACACTCTCTTTTGGTGAGCTTTGTGCAAAGCATTTAGCCTGTCCTTCTAGTGTTTTGTTGAAAATCCCACAAGTGGCAGCATTCCAGGAAAGTGAAATCAAAGCAGTCTAGATGTTTGGGTAGAGGAAGAATCTGAAAATATTTTTTAAGCTCACGAAATGACACTGAATTTTATTCTTACTTTGGTAATAACTTTTTCTTCATAGCAATGCCAAGGTCAACTAGGCATAGGAGTTGTTAGAAGTTTACTTCCCCTCTTTGTTGACCAGCTTTAGTGCATGTTTTTATTTTACTGACATTTCGAAAACATTTTATGTCTAAACTAATGGTACTGAGAAGTCAAGAAGTTGCTATTTTGGCAAGTATTTTGCAAATCTGATTTTTTCCTAACTTGAAGTTAAGAAGGAAAACGGTGGTTCTCAGCTTCAATTACTTTTTTTTTTTTTTTGATCTTGAAAAATATCGTTATACAGAGAATTGTTTATAAAATATTTTTTACAAAAAGATTTTGTGTAGTTTAAAACTTTTTATGTAATACAAGTGAGAATACAAATCAGGTTGAATGTAAAAAAAAAAAAAAATCACTAAACCCTCAAATTTTAAAAGTTAAAAATGGAAATGTTTAATAATAATAAAAAAAGTAGTCTATTCTTACAGTACAGATTTTTCTTTCTTTTTTTTTTTTTTTTCTTAAATTAACTACTCAGTTATCTGGCATTTTCACTTATATATGTGCTGAGTTTGTTTGTACCCAAGGAAATCCCAGCATAGGTTATAAGTTCACATGACTGTGAGAACAGCCCAGTGTTCTGAAGTAAGAGCTAGGGTCCCTGTCTTCAGTATTAAAGAACATCCAATTTGTGCACCATTCTTCAACTAGTGCTTTGAAACCCATATGGGATTATAAGAACTCAGGCTGTGCCAGCTTAATGCAGCTTTCTGTGGACTAGGAACTAGCATAACTACATTATGTAGGAAACTGCAGTAGAAGAACAAAAGACATCTGGAAATGTGAAAGGCTTGAAGAACTGTGGCTCAATGCCCACCTATCTGCCTTTCCAGGAGGCTATTTTGGGGCCTTTCTAGGAATGGTGCTGCACTGTTATTTTATCAATATTTCTCATATGGAGGTATAATTTATAGGAACACCTTGGCCAGACACAGTAGGCTTAGGTAATCCATTTTCCAGATAAATGTGTGTGGGGACCTAAACCAAAAGGAAACAAAAATGCGATATTCCACCCTGTTCTTTGCTAACCTTCTTGTTTACAAAGCCACCCCCCTCCCCCCTCCCCCCCCCCCAAATCAGTAGCCACTGGAATGAATACACAAAAAGGATGCACAAAATATGTATTTTGGAAATCTAGATACTAAAAGATACTGCTTGGATGTTCAGAAGTGACAGTGACTGCAACTGATGTTAATGGCTTTTATAAACAACAGGTCAGTCCTGAAATTTAAACATGTCATATTACTCAATCTAGTATTAAATGTGAAGTGAATTTCTCAAATTTTTAGACATCAGCAAATATGCACTTGTTATGCACAGAAGCAAAAGCTCAACATAGAGAAGTACTGCTGTGATTCAAAAATACTCCTATTTACTTTTGCTTTATTTGTTTAAAACACATTAAGAAAATTTAAATTGAGCTGTCTGAAACTGGAAAAGACACCCTTTCATCCTTCATTTTAACTCTCTGAAATTAATATAGCATACAGGTTTAAATATGACAAAAAAAAAAAAAAAAAGAAAAAGATGGCTTAATTTTTGAGTGATTTTGCCATGTGCAGTAAACCTCGGATTACCCACTGCAGAACTGAAGT
>JAWWEE010000074.1:106297614-106322578 GCA_035221455.1 Xenops minutus | reverse complement strand
TTAATGTATTTGGATTTATTAAAAACAAAAAAAAAAAAAAAAAAAAAAAAAAAAAGGGCACAAGTACTGTAAAAATAAATAGCTTGCCCGTGGCAGTAAACAAAAAAGACACTACTAATGGAAATTTAATTGCAAAAGAAAGGTGGAATTAAATAATCTGAGCACTGTTACTTCTTGCATTCATTTTCAATAGGGTTGGAAATCAAATGAAAAATTAAAAACAGAGGAACACAATGTAATGGAAAAGAAGTTTGATTATCTTCAGCTTTCACAATTACATAATAATAATAAGGATATTTTCTTGTCAGTGTTTTACTTTCTGTAAGGTCGGATCTTCATTGTCTAGGTTCCTTGCAGTATGTTTCTGTAAATATGGGCAGTTGCCAAATGTTCAGAAGGTGTAAATCAACACATCTTTGTTACAGTCAATGGCAGTGTAGAAAAATTGGTATATTTTACTGATTTGTATTGCTTTCACATTGTAGAGTTTCTGTATACATTGGGTGTTCAAATGATCCATTAAACTGAGCTTTCAGCTGCATTGATGAAGTAGTGCCTATCAGCCAAAAATTTGCTGGGGAATAAAGCTTAACAAATTTGAGGCAGGTAGTTAACTTCTCTGCCCAAATGAAATTAACCATGTAAACTGGGAAGGCAAAATTCTTTATTCCAGGTTTTGTCAACTTTCCAACATTTCTGTTTTGCTGAGTGTGTAAAAGACCATGTTCTTTCACAGCTGTGTGTAGTTGGGAACTATTTTAAACTTGTTTTACCTGTTTGTCACTAATGGCTGAGGCAATAATGACAGATGTTCAGTTAGCCAATTATCTGTACAACATCACATAACCAATAAAAAAAATCAGAGTCTTCTGGTTCTGATCAAATCTTTTATAGGTGATCAAAGCAGTATCATTGCTTTCATGCTGAACTTGATTTATCAGTTTCAGTACTTTCAGGACAAAACTTAGTCTTTGAACATATACAAACAGATATGCAGCTTAATAACTTTTTGAAATGCAATGATTTTTTACTTCTGCTAATTTAAAATTTCCAGAGTTTAACGTTAAGAATTATTTAGGCAAAAAGTTTCGAGCAACTTTAACTATCTGCTTTCCTACTCTTTAAATGACAGGTATGTGCCACATATGTGTTCTACAGGGAATGCAAGTTTCAAGCTGGGGTTTTGCCATTTATGGGCTAATTTTTCATTTTTTAAAAAAAGTTTTTTCTCTCTCATTTTTTTTCTTCAAAGGAACAGAAGATGTAATAAACTGGGATTCTTACACTGACATTTCCTATATTTGTTTATTTCAGCTGAAATTTCATAATGTCTCTGAAGAACTTTCATTACTGTAATCTACTTTTCTGAAGTTTAACCACACCTGCTTCCTTCAAGTTATATTATAGGGTTTATTTATTTGCTCATGCTTTTATCTGTTGGGTGGGCCAATGGTTTAGTTTTGTTGATTCAAATAAGAAAGTGAAGAAGGATTGTGCTAAAATAAAAGGGATTGAAGAACACTTAAAGGTTTCTAGATCCTAAATAGATTGAATGCAGAGGAGATAAAGATAATATTGATAAAACTGAACTTCCAAAATTCTTGTCTTAAGAACTTGAGCAAAATTTTTGCCCCATATTTCCCCTTCTTTTCCTTTTTGTCAGGTAGAAGGTCTGTCTGCGTGGTCTACGTGGTCTCTAATAATCCAGTTTGTTTTGTGAAGGTAAATTTTAGCTCAAGAAAAGTAATACTTTTATAAGCTTGAAGTTAACAACCTGCTAAGGGTAACAAACACTAGTGAAACCAGGGCCAGGTTATGTGGGGCACCAGAGTCCACATGGTACTACATCCCACCAGGCTGACAGAAAGGCTACTTGTCTCCCAAAGTTTTTTTTAATACTAGCGTGACTAATATCCAACACAGAGAAAAAAGTAATACAAGCTTAGCATCATTCTAGCTTTCTTTTTGTTCCCCAAGGCTGTGACGTGGGGGTTTTTTTAGCAGCATGAAGTATAGAATCTCAGCTATTGTATTTAGGAAATAAGAATCCGTAATCCATAAGAGGATTTTCGGATGTAGCCTTCTAGAATCCTATTTTATTTATTTCTATACTGGCCATCTTAATATCCTTTCTTCAGAAGTCAAAAGACAATAACAAACACATAGCTGAACAAGTCCAAGCAGCATTCAGGCACTTAATGAATACATAAGAACAAAACAACTGGAAGAATAAGGAACAGCTAAAGAAAAGGAAAATTCCATTGATGAAGTGGAAATCTGTACACTGACATTCCTTTTCTGGTAAGGTTTTCAGTGTCCTATTTAACAGTCGTTAGTTGGCAGATGTCACTTCTGACTGGCATATTGAAATCCATGCATTCAAACTTCTCCTAAACAGGACTGAGGTCACATCAGATCATTTTAAAGTGATCAACACATCACTGATTCCAGCCAAAATGAATATGCTTAATTTGGGAGTAGGCAGAAATTCTCTGCCTTTTTCTTGACAGTTGTCAAGAGTATGATTCTGTTTGGACAAACAAGAGAGTTAAATGTCCAAGCAATATTTTCCTTTAACCACAGCAACTCTTCCAAGAAGCGACCATCACTTTTGGAAACCATACTTTTTTGTTAAAAGACAGATATAATTCAGAAGCTGTTTCACTTGATTCTGTCTATAAAAAACCTGGAGTAGTTCAAAATGCTAACACTACAGAAAGCAGTTACTGCATATAGTTCAGTTTGTACCTCCCTGGCTGTCATGCCAAGAAATCAACGTCATTAACCATAACAATAGCACATAGCACTGTGTGTCTCTTATTTATCAAGAAATCTAAGAGCTTTGCAAAAAGTCCTGATAACAGCTCTCAATAATTGGAACATCCAGCATCAGCTTGTCTTTGTTAGATCACTTCTTAATGGCACTCCACCACAGAGAGATATTTTCCCAGAAATCTCTAACCTTCACGGGCATTGTCTGAGTTGAAAAGTTAAAGCAGTCTGGGGATTTTCATACACAGTTACAGAGAATTCAAGGAATAGTTCTGATAAGTTTTTGCTGTTGCTGTAGTTATCTCCAACTCTATCTCTGTATCAGTTCACAGAAAAAAATTGAGTCTATTTTGCTACTCTTTCATTTCTCATTTTCCCCTTATTTTGGAGGTATTTTCATTTCCTTTAGTAAGCTTGAATCAAACTCAAACTTTATATAAAACATAACAATATTGAGTTAATATTGGGGAGGGAAAAATCACTGTTTTTCATTATTGGTAGTTTGTATATTCTAAATTTCCAGATGAGGAAAACAGGTTTTATTTTGCACCAACTACAGGTAGTCTCTGCAAGAAAACTCTGGCAAAATTCTGTCTGTGTCTATTACAATGACATTTTTCCTGATACCAAAAACCTTTACAGTATAGAATGTTAAAAATAAACCTTCCATTTACTTTAAGTGCTCATATGGGTCTAAAAAGAAATAGAAAACTCTTTCGTGGAACCCATTTTACTTGAACAACCTTGAAAAAGTTCCACTGGTTTCAATGCAGTTATACTATTTTAAAATAGTCATTTATCTGCACCTGTTAGACTCCTTAGTACACTTAATAAAACTGAATTATAAACTTGAGTTTTGATTCTCCAGTTCATTGAGTCACTTCCACGGAAGGGGCTAAATTTTCATGAAGTTAGTTACACTGGTCTAAAATTGCCACATATTAATGAAATAATCTCAATTTTACCACTTAAACCAGCATTTGGGAAAAAAAAAAAAAACACACAAAACAATAGTATAAACTGCTGTCTATTTTATGTCTATTGTTATTTGCACAAGCATAAACCATTAATATCAGCATAGTTATATCCATTTAAAACTGCCATGACAGCAGAATTCTTTATGGAAATCATAAAGACAACAGAGTATCACCTAGCAACAGGCTGCAGTTGTGATTTTAGAGAAAGGTGTGTTGTTACCTAAAGAGATTTATCATTGTTTCAAAAGGTGACCTGATAGACCTTGTTGAGTCAGAAGAGGTCAGAAAAAAACAGTAATCTGAGCAAGAGAGGAGAAGATTAAATCATACTTCATACAAGGAAGAGTGAACGTTCAGAGACCCAGAGCAAAGGAATGTTTATGACCATTAAATATGTCTAAGAAGGTTTCTTTGTTCATATATGTGTCTGTGTAGTTTCAAGCTCAAAATAAGCTGTATTTAAAAAGCTAGCAGCAAGGCTGATATTATGTTAAAGACATCAGTATTAGGCAGCTGACGTTTTGGGTTGGTTTGTTTTAAGTAGTGAAATACACACACACACACACACACACACACACACACACACACGCATGCATGGAATAACTCTGACCTCTTGGGACACACACACAAGCCTGAGAAGGAAATAATTTTTCTTTTGAGCAGTGGCTTGTACTGTATACATTTATGAAGCATCAAGGAGCATTTCCTCATCCAGTTGAGAAAGGATTAATTCAAATACTTTAATGTGCCAGATTCAGAAGCTGTGTTTTTCAGATGAAACAAACACCATTCCTCACACAAAATCATATTTTAAACCTCCTACACTGTGACTAATACATGCTAATAATCTGCAGCTTTGTTCTTCACTAAGCAGTGAGACAGAACACATGAACAAGGAGCAAGGACTTCTGAGCAGAGGTGCACAGAGGGCCCCATTCTCCATGTTACAGCTCCCTTTCATGGCAATTCCTCACCTCTGTACAGCAAGTACCCAACTCTCTGAATGACCTACACTTTGGTTAGACATATTTCTATCCCTGTCTCTTTTAAAGGAGCACCAGTAGGACATGATATAAGGAAAAAACTATCACAAAGGAGACTTTAAAACAGTGACCTCTAACTTAAGATACTTTTCACATAGATCTGGCTGTTTTTCAGGTCCTCAGGGTGTTTTGTTTATATCCTTCTTGTTCCCTCAGATCCCTCATGAAACATCTTTTGAAAACGCCTCAAGTTGGACCTTTCTGTCTTCCTTAGGTATGCTTTCCTTGCTGAAAGTTTGTAATGTCTATTGCTAAAAAAACAAAAGGTAATGGTGGCACAAGGAAAACAATAAAAATCCATAAAGCAATTGTGTCTTTTTTTCTCCGATTTACTGTAGAATTTCTACTGTGAACCTAAAGAGTTATAACTATTGCATAAATATAAGGAGATTTGAAATTATATTTATAGTCATATCAAATTTAATTTATCCTAAACTGTAAATTGAATAATTTACTGAAGAAATATTTTTGAATTTAATTTCCCTTTATTTTCTATCCAGATACAAACAGACCTTAGCGCTACTGAAACAAAGGGAATACTTAAAAGGGAAAAATATTATATAATCTTTGATGATGATATGCAAAAGAATATTGTGATTCAGTTTGTCCTAGCCAGAAAAGTTACAGTTTATCATCAGCTTTGGAGATAAATGATTCTCATCAGTGAACGAAAGGCATCAAATCTCTTATGTCTCTAAAGACAAAGGACACACAAATACAGGTGAGGCTTGAGGATTCCTGGCAACATTTCCTGAATTCAATTTTGCACTCTATTCCTATTCAGTGAGGTTGATTACATAAACATTGCTGTCCTGAGCCTGTTCCAATTTCAATGTATATAATAGGAAGTGAAACGTGATGGGAGTGATTTCAGGCCACACGTGTGTTCATTATGATCACTGATGCTAGAGGGCATGTATTTTTATGCCACTCCAAGCTGAGGCTTCGATCACTGTGTAGCTGGTATAAGTTCAATACTGCAGAGCATTTCTAATGAACCTGAGGATCACTGCAAAAGCAGGGCATGAAGTAATAATAGCATGTAAAAGCTGCTGATGCTCTAACAGAAAAGTCTGAAAGACAGTGCTTTTCTCAGCTAGCAGTGTTGGAAGAAGTGCTGTGAAAGGGTCTGAAGGCCAAGTCATATATTTTAGTAAAGGTCTCCTTGGTTCATCCTCTTATGTTGACTGAAGGAAGTTCTTTCTGATAGGGTATTAATATTAATATGTATCTTTCATCTGTTTTTGCTTTTAATTAATTAACTCAAAGAGCACCAAAGTCCAAAATCAATCTTAATGAATGTTTTATATCTTAACCTTTCTCAAAGAGTCATCAGGTTTTTTCACCTCTGCAGCTGATTTTTATGCTCTTATCTGAAATCTTCAATGCAGAGATAATGTGGATAAGCAAGCTCTACCCCTATCTAGTTTAGATTCTGAAAAACATAGTTTCTGAAGCTGAGTTTGATTGGAACTGATTACCCTGTAGTTAGGAGGAGGGGTTCCTGCTCCCAATGAAACTTCCTTCCTAGTGCCTTTCTATATAATAACTAATGGTAGATTATTAATTTTTTTTAGAAGCCCCTTAATCTTATAAACGAAAAAAAAAAAATTTCTTTTCTTTTGCTCCCAGTCTTAAGTCAAGACACCATTTGAATGTGAAAGGTTTTTGCATTTAGCAGACAAAAAAAATTACAAGACAAAAAATAGAAGTAAATGCTGAACAAATCTAGAATTATAAAAAGGTGTTTGTTTGATTGGAAACATAGTAATGCTTGAAATATATTACAAAGGTCTGTGTGGATTCTCTGTAATGTGAGTTTTTAAGTTGAAGACAGAAGTTTTTCTGAAAAATAACATTTCCTTTTGGTTGCTATTTACTTTCTTTTCTTTGAGAACTAGTTGAAGCAGTTCTATGGCATCCATTGCTCAACAGGCAGGCCCTAATGTTGTCTTTGGGTCAAAAACCTATAAACGCAACCAGAAGACCTCCAAGAATATCTAGTTATGTGAGTCACTACTCAATAACTAACTTGCCTGTTCCTGTCAAACTCTTGTTACTTAATCACATACACACACATACACATTCATAAAAAAATCTACACAGCATGTTGATGTGCCACAGGCTGTAGAGTATGAATTTATGAGGTCCTTTCAGTATCCGTATTGGGACAGAAGGTGGAGTCAATAATCCTTGTGGGTCCCTTCCCTTATGTGAATCTATCAGTTTTACATATGATGGTAATGGAGATATTCAGTGTGACTGCAAATCGTTTACTTTTTTCACTTATTTGGCTTAGTCCAGTTTTATTGCGAAGCTTGAATCTTAATCAATTTCTCTGTGCCCAACTGGTTGATTTTAATAACACAGACATTTCTGCAATGACTGTAAATTTATATACAAATAACAAATACAAAGAAAGGGATTTGACTCAAGTAAAGCTTTCCATAGATGCTACTTAATGTAAATATATTAAGGCTTTCCAAAGGAGTAATCTGGCACCAGTGACAGACTAGTGAAGAAGGTACTATATTTTGACAAAGATTTTAAGTTCAGTTCTGAAGTTTCAGAAGCATTTCGTGAGTTTCCTGACTGGAAGACAGGCAAAATAAAATTCCTTAAGTGGGATACAAACTACATCTGTTATGCAACCGCTGCTAGTTAAGAGATTTTTAAAGATGTTAAAAATAACCCTTTTATTTCCCCTTCAAATTACAGATATTCTGAGATGTAGTTGGTATTGTATGTGTGTGTTCCATTACAAACACTTAAATATGCACTGAACAGATAGCAGAACTATGGAACTCTACACCAAAGGATGCTATGGATGTTAAAAAACAATGTGTGGTTTCAAGAGGAAACTGGACAAATATATGCCAGAGAAACTCTTGAGAATTGCCAAATATTGCCACACCAGACAGAGGAAAATACGTAAGCTGGAATTTTTTTGACATTGGAAGAGCATGATGGAAAGTTGGTACTTAGCTTGCCTTCTCTCTGCCTTAGATATTTCTTGTCAGGAATATGATTATAGGGCAGAGTCACAGAACCCAGCTGGACCTTTTTCATCATCTTATGTACAGCAGCATAACCATCTTTTGAAAATGTTAAGGCCCTGAAGGATCATTAGGATCTGTCTCTTTCATAACTAACCCTACTTCTGTTGCAGAGATATATGACTACAGTAAGTCACTAAAGAAACTATTTATTTGCAATATCTTCTTATCATTCTTGCCTTTGAAATACACAAAAGGAAGGCACATCACACTTTTTCTAGTTTCACCTTTTTTCCTTTTAGATTCTCTATATCTAGAAATTCAAAGAGACAAAAGAATCCTATTCAAACTAGGAAGCCTTCTTGGAGGAGCAAATGGCCTCTTGGAGAGTATATTATTTATTCCCTAGGGGACTAGGTAAGGCCATCTCTTATCTTGATCAATTCTGTCTACGCAAAGGTATATTTTTTATGACACATAAATTCAGGCACAGAAGCCAGCATTCTGACAAAATATGATAGAAATATAATACCTAGGACCTAACTTAATTAAAAAGAGGCATACCTGGTCTTGGAATTATTCTATGGGACTCTCCAGAGAAAAAAAAAGTTGTTTATGAGATCTGACAGCTTAAAACCTCACGTTTTCCCCTTCATTGATATGAATGATGGTGAAGTTATTCAGGTTTAATAAGAACCCTTTGACATGTGCTGATAAAAATAATGCAAGATAACCTAGACAAATGCATGTTCCTAGTTTCTCAGTGGTGAGAGAAAAGCACTTACTACACAGCACATTCTACCTACGGTGTGATTCTTAACTGAATTTGCTAACTAAAAGGATGGTATAGAGAAAATTGTTCACAAATTTTCACATGTTGTTGCATGTGCCAGAAAGCTTAAAAAACATGAAAAGGCTAAGAGGCATGGTTAGACAACCACTACACTACAATATATTTAGGCATGAAGAAACAATTTCTAGAAACATGAACATTTTGCTGCCAACTTGTCTTATCTTGATTAGACTACTAAAGGCAGTCCAGAGAGAGAAAAAAGGAGAAAAATAACAAAGTTCTCATTGGTGAAATGAGAAATGGCTTATATTATGTTAGAGGAACAACCACAATATTGTCTCTATGTAGATCCTTCAGCACTGAAGAGGCTAAAGGAGGTTTACTGATATTGGCAATGGAGACATCCTAAGTCTCTTTGTTATTTACAGATGACTCCTAACACAGGCAATTCTTATCATGCTTGTTTGCATGAAGAATACTTACCTAGAGCAATTCCCTGTCTCTTTGAACAAATATTTACACTTGCAAGTAGCTTTACACATGTGAGTGGTCTCATGTGTGATTTCAGTATGGTTATTGACATGCTTGTAGAATTAGAGCAAGTTTTTGCAGCCTGTAAAAAATCTCTACCTTTTCTAACTATTTCTCAACTGACTAAAACTCTTCTGATGCATTTTAGTGTCTGAAAAAGCACTGGAACTATAAAATAGAGACATATATTTATATCCATTAAAGAAACCTAGAAAATATAGATTGAGTGTATATTGTATAGAAAATCCCAGTTTGACCTTTTTTTATCTATTGTGTAGCTGATTGCTTATTATTACAGACATCATCAGTAGACCAATATTCAAATATGCAATTTAATGGTATTTATCATATGAAAGAGAACTCTAATTTTTTCATGTTGTCACATAGTTAGAACAAAAAGACAATTTGTAGCAAGTGCATTGCTTTTTCATGGAATAATGTTCTCTGCTTCTGTACATAACCAAATATGCCAGCAATCAGATGGATTTTTTGAACAAAAGATTAAACAGGCACTGTCATTTCAAAGCAAATTCAAATAATATTTTAGCATTGCTGAAATATTTGAAATCCATCAGAAAAAAAGCTATTGTGTTGCATTGACATGCATATAGAACTTAAGAGTGTCCAATCACTAAGTTTCATGTAACTTTAGTTTCTCTTTCTTTAACTCATGTTAGGAAATACTATATCTGATTTTCCTACATTTACAGAAAAAAATAGGTATGTACTAACCTTTTAATGTCAGACTATACAACTTAAGGGCTTGGCCGTTTCACTAGTTCTTTGAAGAATAAAAACAAGGAATTCAAACCTCCCTCTACTGGATGAGCAAAAACCAGCTGCCTGTTTGCTTCAGCTGAATATTCAGATTTGGCTAGATAATAGACTAGACACTGTAAGGTCCCAATTATTAATGAAAATTAATAATAATACTTTAGTGAGTTAAATAGACTTAGATCATCCTGATTTTCACATACTAATATGGCATATATACTGTTTCTGTGAAACTGTGTCAGTCTCACAAAGTTTTTCTTCGGTTCTTGATGACAAATATTTACTATTTTTTTCTATGTGTGCAATTGCAATGAAAGAACCTGAAGGAGGTACTCATAATGTTTATATTAGTCAAATTCATTATCTAGGAAATCATAGAATAATAGGTCTTAATAAAGCCTCAGGATGTCATTCAGCTTGTCCTTTTATCTTGAAGTAGAATTAACTATGTGTGTGTCACTTCTATCAATTATCTCTGAATTTCAGTTATGCTTAAAGTTCTGTAGTTTTCACACTCCCTATCACTAAAATATTCAAAGAATTTTTGTCTTCATTTGAATGACTTTTAGTAACATCCTATTTTGTCCTCACATACTTTGTTGTTTTTTCCCCAAGATTGCACTTTCCAAAGATGACAGTTATTATTTAAGACAAACTAGTTTCAGTGACTGCCTGTTATTATAGCAAGATTCTGTGAGCAATAATTTTGCATTCTTCTCATATACTGCCTTCATGATTTTGTGCACTTTGATCACATTCACACTGAAACTGATGTTTCACAACATTTTTGCTCTTTTTCATGCATATATACTCCTTACCTTTAGCCATTTTTACCTACTTTTCTCTATGCATTCACTAACTCTGTTATAGCCTTCATGAAACACAGGTACCAAAACAGGATACAGTACTCAAGATAAAGAAGATGCTTTCTGTCTTGTTCTCAGTAGTCTTCCTGATGTTGTCCAACATTTGGTTGGTTATTTTGGCTGCCACTGAACATTGAGATAGTTGTTTTGGAGAACTGTCCATGACAACTCTACATTGTCCTCCCTAAGGTGCAATTGCGTGTAGATAAGAAAAGATTAATTATGTAAACAATGTCTTTTCAGGGATATTTTATGTTTCTAGCTATTAAGACAAGGTCAAGGTGGTACTAAAGTAGCGAGTGTGCACTAATATAATTTTCTGTATATTCCAAATGGGTTTTGTAGACAGAAGAGTTCAAAGTAACTGAAAAAGTGAGTGCACATTTAAATAGTAGAACGTATGAACATGCTATTAAAAACAAACAAACACACAAACAAAAAACTTCTAAAGCTGTAGTTTTGTGCTCCTACTAAAAAATTGAACATCATAAAGGCAAGCACTGAAGCTCAAGAAGAAAATTAAAATGTCATATTTTGTTCAGTCAGCTTCTTTACTTTGAGATTTTATTTCTCATATAAATGGTGATTCAACACTCCTGCTAATGCTTATGACAAAACCCTATATTTTACTTCTTAGGAACTTCGAGCTTTATCTCGAGTCTTATCTTTGAATGGGAAGAAGTCCCAGAAATCTAGCTGTATTTGGCATATTTTGAGAAGTACCTTGTATGATGTAGGTGTGGATAGTGCATTTGTTATCCAGTGAATCATGCAATAGTATATTATTTGGTTTTGATTTTGAGGATTGTTATTGTGCCAAGATACATATATGTATATAAATCATACCTATAAGAAGAAAGATTCTCACTGTAATGAAATTTACTCAGTGACTGAGTAGCAACTGAAGGGAAAGAGCATGGCATGGCTGTAGTCATGGAACTACTTATGTGGCAGAGGTGATATGCAGTTATTCAGGATGCATGAAAGTAGGTGTTGAAATAAACAATATTCAGAGTATGAATATTCTCAAAGGATAGCTCTATGAAAGGTTAGTGTCTCTAGAGGTCTAGTATAATGTCTCTAATGGTTATTGAAAGTGATCTTTTCCTCTCAATGCCAATTATAAAGTGTTCTCATTCACAGAGAAATTTTGGATAGTGGAGAGTAGTTTTCTTGTCTGATGCACAACATATTTACATATTATAAGCAACATCTAGGGAAATTATCAAAGCTCTTTCATCTGAAAGTAATACCTACTGGTTTATCATTGATATCTTACTATAATTTTCTAGAGGTTTTGCCACAAGATTCCTTTTAAAACTTATCTTTCATTCGCTCTTTAAATCAGTCACATGATAGACTATGTTTTATAATGGTATTAGTTTTACTGAGCTAATTTAATAAAATACAACATGCTGGAAGCACTAATAAAAAGAAACATATTTTTCAGATTTGCTGCCTTGAATAACCTTTGCTACAAAATCCAAAATGCACACTGCATTAATGTAAGCTAATTACTGCGTCTGAATAAATGCGTAATACACCATGGTACATTTTTAATGACACAAGTCAGTGCCATTTTGCCCAAGACAACTGCTAATGGTGACTCATAGTGAATTGCAATTAGAGGGCTTTGATATGTCATGACTTCTGCAGTATGTCTGATCCATGGATGCAAGAAAGAGGCAGTGAACCATATACTCTCCAGCCCTCTGTTTCTTTTTGGTAGAGTTAGATAAGCCACTAGGTTGATCTAGAGAAATTTTGCATGTGAAAAGAAAATGGTATTGCATTTTAGTTTTTTTTTGTAAATCTATGTTAAGCTATCAATCATCAAAACTGGAAAAGAATTTTGTTAAAAGCAAACATACCACCTGATAAAAATGTGTGTCTGATCTAAAGAGAAGCACATCAAACAAAAATGTTCAAGAATTATTCCCCAATTATTCAAGAGCACAGCCCAGTTAGTGAGGTTCAGACGAGGTATAAAATTAACATTCTAAAGTAAATAATACAAACAACTTATTAATAATGTTGCATTCTTTTTCAGCAGTAGTCTTTAATGAGAGCTGGACAGTTTTTAGAAGAAAAAACTCAAAGAAAAATCAATAATTGATAGAGAACTAATATTTTGTTGCTGAATGTGTAATAGAGATCCCACTTTCATATGTATTATCTGCATTTGTGAAGGTGGTAGGGTGAGAAAAAAAAAAATTGTTGATCTACATTTAAATGGATCTTCTTACGGGTTCAGTCTCAGAAACAGAAGACTGTAAAGATTACAGATTATCTAAAATTAACCCCTTTTGAGAAATAGATCTTAATAAAAGAAGCAAGTAGTGAAACATTAAATATCTATTAAAAAGGTTTTCAATAATAATATTGTCTGTAATTTGTAAATTGTTTTAAAAAAAATAGAGAGAGAGAGAGAAAGAACAGCTAATTTCATCCATAGACCTTTTAGCAGCAACTTTCTAACTAGATCCAGAGGTCAACATCATGAATGCCCCTTATTCTTTTCTACAATTAACAGTGGAAAGGTAGTTAAGAGCAGAACTTGAACTATCTTGAACTGTCTTTCAGCTGTGATTTTTTTCCTGCTCTAAAAGCACCAGGGTGATTGCCATGGCCAGAGTGCTTTTCTGTAATTCAAGGTGAGCCTTGTTGACCTGAAAACCTGAACTAGTTGTGTAGAAGGTGTCTAATACAGGATAGAGGTTTAACAGCTTAAACAGGCAGACAGTGAGGCTTCTGTCTCTGACAGGAAGTAGAGCTTATTTTGCACAGTTTGTCTTTTAATCCTCTGTAGATTATGAATACCATTTCAGTTCAGGTAACTTTGAGCCACCCTCGGGCAGAAACTACCTGTCTCCCTTGACTTTTTGTAGCGTTCAACCTCATATTTTTAGATGCTCTGGCTTGCGTCTAGGCTACCTAACAAAGGTAAATGAAACATACAGTCCCTCAGCATGACCAAGAAGCACAAAGCCTAGTGACAGGGCTGGGACTGATGGTTTTCTGTGTGGGCTGACAGGGTAACATTACATTAATAACAACCGCTATGCTTTTAAGATTTCACTCCCCCCACTCATCCACACTCCACCCAAAAATAAGGTGGGAGTTGAAATTTTGCATTACTTACACCTTGGAGGCAAAACGTTAGAGATTGTTAAAGTGGAATGCACACATTTATAATGCCTTGGAAAGAGATGAAATATTTGGTTTTTTTCTAAGTAATGTTTCTCAAACTTGAGAAAACCATATATGCTTCTAATCAGAGGCTGTGAAGAGACAGTAAGGAGGTAAGAGATTTACCTGGGATTTTGTTAAGAAGGACAAGGAATATCACAGTTTTCCCTGATACTTTGCATAAACCTTTAATTTAATGCTGCTAAGAGAAAATACTAACAATATGCACACTGTGCTTCTTACAGACACACAGAAATAAGATCAACAGGGAGTGGGTTTTTTTTAAAATATTGTTGTTTTGCAAGACTGTTGGAGTGCAATGGAATTGAAGATAAAATCTTTCACACAATTAAATACACCACCATATGTTCTTGTTGTTATGAAGCATGCTTTATTTTGCATGAAGTATACCCTTTAAATGTCTCAAATAAAAGATCTTCATTGCCAAACTTTGGGCTTTATCAGTCATGTTGTTGACTTACATACCCTAATGTTTCAACATATTTGTTATTTAGACCAAAATGTTTCTCTGTCTGTTTGAGGTTAAGGGTTTGGATTTGGGAAAAGTGGATTTCAGCCTCAAGAGGAAGAAGCTTAAGCTACTGTCATGTTAGGGATATTGGTTGGTTGGTTTTGGGGGCAGGGAGATATGGTTGGGGTTTGATGCTTTGGGAGTTTATTTGCTGTTGCTTTATTTATTGTTGTTGTGGTCATGTTTAATTTGTTGTTGTTTTAGTTTGTTTGTTTGTTTTAATTAGAGCATAATTCTTGATAATGTGAAATCCTGTACTACCACTATACAACATTTTTAAACTCTTTGCTTGATGGTGAATGGTATCTCCTTATTGCAGTATAAAAGTATTTCTAGAAAAATTCAATTACTTCTTCTTTACTCTCATACCAGTATGCTATTCTGACTCCAGTTTGCCAGTTATAGTGGTTTCAGTAGCAGGAAGTTCAGATAAACACCCAGTCATATTTGTTTTGTCATCACAATGTACCAACTCTGGAACAGATCATCACAACTGGTAATCTCTTCTTTCAGAAATCTCAGCCCATGCGGCAACATCCAGGGTAGAACTCTGACTCAAGAGTTGAATATAATCAGGGACCGAGCCAAAGAACAAATTCTCCTGCTGCTCACACAGCTATTTCTAAATGCAGAAGCTTACATGACAAAACCAGATACAAAACAATATAGTTTTTCAAAGTTTGGTTGCATGCTAAGGGAAATAACTTGTAAGTACTGAGTCTTGTTGCAAGGGTTTTGTACTGTAAGAAAAGTCAAACTGTGAAAAAGCCCAGGAAACAAATGTAGTATAAGGGACATTCCAATAGTGAAAATAACGTTGTCTCTATTTTCCAGACTGATGATACTGTATTTAAATTTCAGAGACTTTTGTGTGTGTGTGTGTGTGTGTGTGTGTGTGTGTGTGTGTGTGTGTATTTTCTTGATCTCTCATAGACTTACTGTTACATTTTGTGCATGATATGATTGTTTTGAGGAATCAAACTTTGGCCAGCCTAAGTCACTGAGTCATATTTGTTGCCTTTTAGCACTGGTGGGAACTGAGAGTCACTAGAGTACAAACCTGTAACTGATTACGAACCTCCTTTTTATGTTATAATTACTGCATATGAGTTTATTATGTCATCCTCATCTTTCTTCTGAAAATAAGGGACTTCTACAAGAAATGGAATTTTTTGTCAAGTGCATTCATGTTTAAAATTTTAAATCCAAATTAATATCTAGAATACTGTTACCAGTGTCCAAGCTTAAAGTTCCTTTTCCTGGAAATCTTACGATGTTCAAAGATATCCCACCTCTCTGGTCATTACAATTTAAAGAGCAGAGAAATATGAAGAAAGATATACACATAGATATAGATATATACATACTTTATGTATGCACTTAAATGTAGGAGAATAGGTATGCGTTATGATTATGTTATGCGGATTTCCTAGTATGAACTCTCATCTCTTTTCTCAATTATGTCATTGATAATACAAAATTAATTTTAGCCTTCTAGGCTATATAGATAATGATTCCATTTTTATATCAAAACCATTGGAACAGAAGGTATTTTCAGACTTCTTAAATGATTATACCTTAGTTGAAGTAATTTTATTAAAAGTTATTTAACTACAAACCCAGAATGTGAGCTTTATCATTTAGAGACTTATTTAAAATTTATATAATAACAATTCAAAGGAAAGGAGAAACTATTATTTGTGAGTTCTAAAGTTCTTTTTATTTAAGAGAGAATTTTCTGTCCTGGAGGCTAAATTCTAGAAGATACTTTGAAAGCCTGTAAGAAAAGAGCATTATAGCATTTCCTACTTCTTGTTACATTCTTAGAAATGAGAAAGCAAAAAAAAAAACAAAAACAAAAACAAAACTTGGCAAGCATTTCAAATCCACTGAAGAAAAAATTTCTTGCTTTCTAATTTCTTACATTTTTTCATTTAATATGTTATGATTTTTATTTTTTAAACTTTTTGGTAGTCTACAACTTAATGTATATGATGAATGAAAAGATTCTGAAATGAACAAAAAGCAAAATTCACAGATTCATATTTCACTTCAAATTTCATTTGCTTTCTCTTTATTCTATGAGCATATCAGGAAATGTCATGTAGAAAATGACACTTTCTGCAATTAAAATTTTAATGTAAGACATGATTTGCACAATTATTAATCAAAGAGTAACCAATGTTAATCAAATTAAAAAAAATCCATTGTCTTGATGAAGTATACTATTTTAGAACATTTATCCTGATGGAGTAAAAAATACCATACATAAGAATGTGATCAGAAAATGCAGATTAATATTAGTAGAAATAATAATAGTACTGGTAGTAACAGCAACAGCAGCAGCAGTAGTAGCAGTATTTTTAAATTATACCTTGTTAGCCAACAGTTACATCTTAAAAAAAAAAAAAATCAAACAAACAAAAAATTTACACTCTTATGAATGCCATTGGGCAAACACCTACCAGTCATCTCTCAAACACTGAAGGTGTGCCAGGCATCCTATGACTGGGTCCATGTGATACCTAGGTCAATTAATGGATGAGAAATGTGGGGTTGCAGCTAGGAGGTCTGCTCTAAAATGGAAGAGTTTAGTCCAATGATCTTTGGAGAGGATCAAGACTGCAGGTTTCCAGGCCCACCATGTCAACTACCTGAGTTTCACTGCTTGTCATATGGTCTGGTGCTCAGGTCTCAAAGGTTGATAGAAGAGAAATTAGGGTGTCTTTAGAGTGTGCACTGCAGGTGATTTCTCTGAGAAGTACTGAAGTGAGAAATAAGTCAGCACATACCTGTAACTTTAAAAGGAGCATGTTTAAGTATTTCCTTGAAGCAACTTAGAAATTACTATTTTAACATTTCCAAGCATAAATTTGTAGTTGATGGTGCTTCTTATTTTGTGGTGTTAATCCCACTTTTTCTTATACAATGTTACAATGTGATTTTGTTTGCCTTTGCTTTTTATATTGGGCCTAGGGCTATGCAAAGTACACTACAGAATCAGAACATATGTTTTCACAATGATCACAACCTATAAGACTGGGTATTTGCAAACACTTTTGGAGGTTGGACTTGAGTTCTAATGCAGTCTCATTATTGAATGTCTGCAAGATTTATTCATGGATATTCACATATGTGAGTTACTGTTACTCTTGTCAGTATAGTCTGTGTACTGCAGAAGCTCTCTAGAAGAATGATTACATCTCTGATTCAAATCTCCTTGACTCTAATAGATTCCATCTGGAGGGTCTATGTGCTTGTAAAACCTCTAGTACAATTGGGAGGACCCTTTGTGTGGGTACTTTAATGTAGTCTTCTGAAATCTTTAAACATCTCCAAGACAGGTCTCTATTCCATTCACTTTCAAATGAGTTATTCATTTCAGTGAGATTACTTCAAGCTTTGCAGCCTCTTTTGCATGACAAAAACTAAGCTAGAAATCCGTATAGGATCCACATCACAAAACAGCATAATGTTTGGTCTAATGATTAGGCTATGAGCCAGAAGGAGCTGGTTATGCAAGCTCAGAGACAACGAGCTCTCACTATTCAGCATCCCACTTCTTCCACTGATTTATAGCAATAATTCTGTGATTTTGCAGCCCTTGATTTTGAGTATTGCCATTAAATTTCTCTTTAAAGTGGGGCAACAGTTCCTGTTAGTTTATTGCAGATGAGGTTATTGCATCTGTTGATGCTGAATAAAGTACTGACTTCATAACCTTGTTTTCTTATACACTGTGCCTCTGTAAAAGTGAGCTTCTTATCTTAGGGCACTAAATAGCTTGAAAGATACTTAACCTTCCCCACTTCCTTGAGGGTTTGATTACTCTGTGCATCACAGGAAAGACATGGTCCAAGACAAGACAATCTAAAAGCAGGGGAAAGGCAGCAGCGTAACAATATAAAGATGTTAAAAAAAAAAAAAAAATAAATTTTTACCTTCTGAAGTAAGCTCTGAGCATTTTCCTGTGATAAATGTATGTAATTTAAAATACCTGAAGTTTCTTACTCAGACCTTTTTTTTTTTTTTTTTTTTTTTTTTTAACTCACATATATGACAATTACTTTTAAGGAGTTCTTTAGTTAATTAGTGTTGTGATTGTCAAAAGAATTTTTGGTTAAGTATTTCCCACCTGATTTTATTTTTCTCTGGTAACTGGCAGGTTGCATTCTATCTGTATCTCAAGTGAGTACTGATTTAGAAGTGTCAGAATTTCAGTGATTTTTTTTTTTGTTTTGTTTTCTTCTCTCCAACAGCACAAATAGGTATTCAAAATCAATGTGGATGAAATGATCTTCATAGGCAGTAGCAGTAGTGAACCCTGGCTGAGCTGAAAGAGCCTGGAGCCACAGAGGAAATTGCATCAGTTCAGAACACATAGTGTCTGCAAAATACAACTAGGCTCTATGTACCTTTGGAATTCTGAATTCTTATCTTCCAAGCCGAGCCCTTCTTGGAGTGTACTGTGACTTCAGCACAACTCTTCTGCAAAGAGAAAGGGTGTGTGAACAGAAGGGCTGGCACACACATTGTTGTTAAACACATATGGAGCTGGGTCTTCTCCAGGGTGTATACTCAGCTCAGGTTCTCAGCCTTTCAGAGACTGTCGAAGTCTAGAGCTAGTGACTGAATACCTGTGTCATTTATTCATGACACACTTAGATGGTCCCAAGCATGTACTAAAGACAGTTTCTGTCATGGCATCCCTCTGCAGGGGAAGGTGTTGGTCAGAATACAGGTCTGAATGAGAGATTACTAATATTGGAGATTGCAGCTTAATATAATAAAAATAGTCCTGAAATGCCCAATCCCTCTTTAGCTGTGTTGTAACAGTCAAATTTGCTCTGTGACACTATGAAGATTAGTTTTAAAAATGTGTATTTATGTATGCTACAAAGTATGTGCTTTGATCTTCATTGGATAATGTTGAAAAATAGCAATTGCCCACAGTACTGTCACCTCACTAACTCTATGTTAGTGTTACCGTATGTCCGTAAGGTAACAACTATTCTGTATACTGTTAATGACCAGATCAGTTCCACTGATATCCTCCAGTAACCACATTTCAGAAACTAATTTTGGATAATATTACCACTTCTTTGGCTTTGATTTTTTGTCTTGACAACCAGAACCATATATTTCTAACGTATGAACAAGCCACAAAAAGTTCCATCTGTAAATGTTTTCTAAAATTTAAAGAGAATTGAAGAAATTGTCCTTGATAGAATTCTTCTGTATGACTACAGGAATAAACGTGGTCATTATTGCTCTAAGAAACTTTTCAACTATTGCCTTGTCTTGGGAAAGTGTTTAAGCAATATTTATGAATACAGATAGAAATGCACATATATAAATCCATATTTCTACTATGTACATATATATATATACATGTAATATGTATACACACACATACACACACACACACATGCACACACAAGTCTGGCTTTGCAGAAAACATCTGTTAGTGATTGTGGTTTGACTTGCTTCCATGAGGCATTAAGTTCCTTTATCATAACCATCTGTCATTTTTGCCGTGTATACTGAATTAATTACAGAATTTTAAACAGCTCATTTAAGACAAGCCACAAACAAAATTACTATCTGGTGAGAGCAGTTTATGAATCATATGTGTATTCTTACTGTGAGGAAAGTCACCACTATTAAGACTCAGTCATTCAACTCATCTCTGAAGTTTTAGGGATATAATATGAAGTTCTGTAATGTAAAGAAGCTCATGCTGTTATGAGCAAACCCCAAATCCTTCAGAATTACTGAACTACACAAAAATCAGTGTAAAGGAAAAATAAATTTAATCCTTAAACTCCATTTCTTCATTCAACAGTGGGAGATCAAACCTTTGAACAGTACTTTGAAGACAAATTAACTTTTGGCATAAGTAGGAGCAGTACTTTGAGTCAATAGAAGTACAGCATTTATATTTGCTGACGTAGAGCCCTGGATTTACTTTAAACCTCCTTTTTCAGCACAGGTACAGGAGGCTTGCTTTTAGAAAGCTTTCCTATCTTAAACCTCTGTATGTTTTAGGATTGTTGTATGTCTTTTTATTATCACCATCACTTATAATACTGTGGGGGAAAGGCATATTAGAGAATCACTGAATGCTGAGTTGGAAGGGACCCACAAAGATCATCAAGTCCAACTCTTAGCCCTGCACAGGACCATCCTCAAGAGTCACATCCTGTGCCTGAGTGTATCACCCAAACTCCTCTTGAATTTTGTCAGGTTTGGTGCTGTGACCACTCCCCCGGGGAGCCCATGTATCACATTTTCTCATTACAGTTTCATGCAGGACAAATGCAAAAACTGTGACCCTCTTTTGTATGTGTAAGCACTCTTGACTAATCTGTGTAATAAATATTAGAAATGGTCAGTCTCTTTTATTAAAAAAGAAGCCACACTATTATGCATTAATTATTTCTCAGTATTTCACAGAGGAAATATTTGGGTAAGTGCTTGCCAAGAATCAGAGTTGAACAGTCTAACTCATTATACTAACTGTGTTCTTTATTTCTTTGTTTTTATTGTCTGTACCAATTACAGAGACATTAGTAAGATTAGATGTCCCCTAGTTGTGCTAGTTATGGAACAGCACATCCTGATTTTTTATATGAATATGGTTTCAGTTAAAGAATACATCTAGTGGCTGTTAGCCTTCCACATTTCAAAATACAGCCTCTGACAGACTCTAAACATGTGGTTGGACTACTTTATGTCTTCATTTGCTCTCTCATAAAAACTCTCCACCTTCCCACAAAATGCTAAACAATTACTTTGCTTATCCTCTGCAATGTGCATTATAATTTCATCACTTTCAATCTCAATTCTTGCTGAAGATCATGCATTCCTTTGATCTTTGAGATAAAAGTAAAATTCTCAGTATGTTTTTATTGGCATCCTTCCAGCTGTCCTTTCTTGTTCTCTATAACCAAGCAACTGCATACCAACATTTTAAAATAGAGAGCTGTCACTATTTTAAGTACTCAATCCCATTTGCTCTTAATTATTGCATTAAACTGAAAATTCTCCATTTTTAAAGAGGATATAGGCTTGTATATATTCTAATTAGGCAAACTAAATTAATTTTGACTACATAACAAAACAAATAAAAAAGAAAAAGTTAAAATGCTAAATAAGTGCACCAAAAAAAGCTACACTATGAGTACATTAAGAACTTTAATACTGGAAAGTTAGGAAATGTCATAATTAAAGTTGCCTTTTCAAAAAATTATTTATGATAGTCCTTAATTGCATGACCTTGCAGTGTTTTTTTCTGCAACTGTGGGGAAAAAAAAATGTGCCTTCAACATATTACTTAGATGCATCTGTAGAAAAGGCCTAATGCTTTTTATTCAGAGATGCAAATATATTTTGGAAAAAAGAAATAAAAATGTAACCATGTAAGTAAAAATTGCATCATACAGTGCATGACTAAAGTACAACTCTAATTTAAACATTTCCTTTTTTGAGTGATTTCATAACCTTGATAGCTGTAATTAACAGCTTTATTCTTGTATGTACTGTCTTTATTTTAGATTCCCCTTTTCAAGACCTATATCAAATACTGTCATATACAGTTCTGTACAGATTACAGAAATAATGTGAAGTCTTAGAACTGATAGCATATAGGGATGTCTGTGTAGGACGTGACCAGATTTAAAGAGAGGTGCCAGAAATACTTGCACAATGAAGAGGAATTTCACTGGGTTTTCTTACACTCTTTTCCTGTAGTACCTTTATCAGCATAGAGGCCAAGTTTTCTTGCTGGCTTAGTCAGTCTAGGTCTTAACACTTCCTCAGCGGTGTCACAAAAATTACTTTGCTGCTCCACCTGAATCTCCTGACTGTTTAGGCCCATAGGCTTCATGGGTGTATTCATAGCTTGGACTGACAGGGGTAGAATTTTTCCTGGGATATCCACAATTATCCCAAGAAACAGGTCTGTGAGATTTACAACTACATCTTCACATTTCAGCTTCTTTGAGTACATGACCCTGGTTTATCTACAAAGCAGGCCAGCTTTCAATGCAATTAAAAGCTCCCCAGTACAAGGAATATGCCCAGTCATTCCCATTTTCTACAGACAATGCTGTCACAACAATTAGAGTTTTCCGCTCTCCAAAACTCTTCCACATGAGACCCAGTAAGATGACGTCTAGTGTCAGCAGAGGCCAGAATATGTGCAATCCCTCTCCCAGTAGTTTGGCTTCTGTGCAGTGTTTTCATCTGGAGCCTATGGTCTGACATTGCCCTTGGGCGCTGCAGCCATAAGTGCTGAGACCTTCAGATTTGCCAGGCAACACTAGCCAAATACTGTGCTAGCCAGCCTCATACACAAATGCTATAGCCTTTATGCCAGATACCACCAAGACCCATAGTAGATACTGTGCAGTCCCTGTTGGTACCTGTCCAAGCCCAACCTTTCCCTGCTGGGAGATGCTAAACAACCCATATGTGCTAAATTTTAACAAGAAACAGTCCCCGCATGCACTGGGGGATCACTTCTCCCTCACCAGAAATACAAGTAGAAAATGATCTGGTGGAAAGCAAGAACAAAGCTCCTTCCAGACTGTACAGGCACTGCTTCCCAAATCCCAGTTCTGTACTAACAAAGCTAATGCTGGTAATTATGTGCTAACAGCGCTGTAAAACAAGGAGTCAGGGAGAGTCCTGAGGTGGCCTCCAGGACAGCCTCATACCAATAGGTCAGGCAAGAACTCACGGTGTAAGGAGAGAGCACAATGATTTGTGTGCCAGTACTTTAGCTGAGAACACTCCTTATGCGAGGGCTGATAAGACTCCTGCTGCAGCGAAGTCACTCATGTGGCTCGGTCACTCGGATGGCATTGTAGGGTCTGCAGGTGAATGGATGTGGGGAGCCCAGAGTTTCATGTGTGTATCATCCTCACCCTCACCATTGCCTTCCTCCTTCCCTCTCCATCCTAGTCATGCTGAATTAGTGGCACAGGTGTAGCTGGGTAAACACTGAGCACCCTAAGATGCTCAGGCATATTTAGGAAGGCTGAAATTTCCACAGACTTCAGCACATAAAAGGCAACCAATATACAGATTAAACATTTTCTGAAATGCAAAACTCTCCTGTCTGACTATTACAGATGAAAGGGACTCTAGCTTGAAAAAGGGCACCTCCAAAGAAGTTGAAAAACTGACTCTGTCTCACTGTGTTGTGCAAAACTGAAAAGCCACAGTACATTCATGTGCATGTGTACCATATAGTCAGCTATAAAACTCAGTTGAAATGGATTCTTTAATCAACAGGTTAAATATCTGTGCACATAATTAATATAATCTGCATTAACTGTATATTAATATAACCACCATATCAGTGGTTTATTGTTACTGAAGAAATATTTACATTCTTAACTGAGAAATAAGTAGTGAAGGTTTTCAGCTAGAACTGATTCTACTTTTTGTGTTTATTTATAATTCTGCTGAGAAATATACTGCATAATGACTTTACATTTTGCTCTCAGAGAAATGTATTATGAGACTGCACACTGACGTTTGTACAGTTTTATACCACATGGCATATACAGAATAGACTAGGGAAATTAGTCTCAGATTTATAAACAAAACTTCTTACACAAGTGACTCATTTTAGTTGAATACGGATGGCTCTTAATGGGAACACATATGTTTATGCTAAATAACCTGTAGTACCAACTGAGGTGGCACAATTCTCTCTGCCATTAGGAAGATTGATTTTCCCTTGGAGTGCCTCTACTCAACAGAAGTACCCTTCAGGTAAGTTGAAAAAGTTACAAGGCGCGCAGTGTAAACGAGCAATGGAGATTCTGGAGATGAAGAAAAATTATAGCATGCCATTGAAAAACACTCTGTTCCTTAAGATGTTAAACATTCATCCATTAAAAGAATATGTAAAAAAAAAAAAATCACTCTATAAAGGTAACGACTAAATATTTTTTTTATGAAGTGCCTAACAACTAAGGCATGGAAGAAGAATTCTGAAGTTGAGTTTAAAAAAAAAAAAAAAACAACACAAAAAAAAAAAACAACAAAAAAACCACAAACACGACTAAAAAACAAAAACCAAACACAAATGAAACTCCAGAAATGCTGAAATCTGACATCTCAAATAATGAAGAATATGTGGTATTTAATGACAAGTATAGGACAAGATTAGGACAAAGTTAATACTGTTGAAATTGCTAGCAATACTTCACTGTAAATATGCTCTGAGATCAGATTAAGTTTGACTAAGTATAAGGCATCTATCAATATGGAGGAACTTAGAAGGGTTTTTTTTTGGTTAGTAAAATGCCTAAATGAATATGGCAAACTTGGCATCATTGTTATTTTAGAGTTGCTTTACAAAAACTGTAATGTAGATACAAACAAAGCACCTAATAATCATTCAAGGCCAAAAATGCTGATGAAAACCACAGGAAGGAAGGGCAGGGAAAAAAAAAAAAAAAAAAAAAAAAAGTA
>JAWWEE010000074.1:106276793-106297514 GCA_035221455.1 Xenops minutus | reverse complement strand
TCTTTCTGTTTTTGCTAAAAGAGCAATGGCTGGATTTAAAAAAAATAATAAAAAAAAAAGAAGTACTTTTTAAGCTTTCTAACTGGAAGATGTTTCTTTTAAGAAGCACTGATAACAGTATTTAAGAAGTATAAAGGAGATTTTAAGAGTACTGTTAGATGAGCAAAGTTCTGTGTAATTCTTTCTTCTCATTCATGTGACAGAAAAATGTGACAGTTCAAATACATTTCAGTTGAAAGAGAAGAAAAAGGACCAAACACTTCATCAAAGACAGTCTCCTGCATCCCAAAATACTGAGTTGTTTGTGTTTATATTATGGTAGTTTCAATCCTACTGTTATGCTTAAGAGACACCAAATCTCATTGCACCTTGGAATATTTGAAACACCCTCCAAAGAGTGCAGCAGCCCTGTTTCGTTCAATGTTGTGACCAGATGTGTGGTAGAGGAAGGTGAGAAAGAACCTTCGTTACAGATACAGCTGGCTAAGAGACAGCTATGGAGAGAGAGAACACAAGTTACGCTGCCTACATTATCACCACATAAATATGGATTTACTTAAGGTTAAAGAGAGACATTTATCCACATGCTTTACACACAACATATGGATATACATGGAAGCAGATTCAGGCCCGGTGTCAAAGGCTGCCAGATGGGGATCACTACTTGGAGTCCATGTTCAAAACCATTCAGAATTCTTCTGTTGCCTGTCTGGGTAGGCTGGGGTCAGGGCATTCCCCTAGCCATGTCAGAGGGCTTCACATGTTTTACAAACCTGATACAGCTCCACTGGTACTGAAAAACAGGCATCCTGGTTTTCAGCACTGAAGAGGCCTAATAGCAGAACTCCATTGGTGTATTTTTGAAGACGTGCATTCATGGTTAATATTAATCAGAAATCAGGAATGTCCCAGAGGATCCAGTATTAGACCTGCTTCTGAGGATTAGTTGTGGCAAATTACTCGAGGGATAAATAATGCATTCAAATTACTTTAGGTCTGAGTGGTAGTAGGGAAATCTTAGTCCTGTGTATTGCTGTCTGAAAATACATAGAATAAACTTCTGACTACTAGAGGCAAAAGGAGGAAGACACCGGAAAATATCAGAGATGTTAGCAACAAAAGCAATAACCACTGTATTATTCAAGTTTAGGTAATGCTTTATTGTAGGTGGAAATTAATTAATGCTAAATTACACAGAACTCCTAAGGGATTACATATTGCAAACCCATGAATACTAAGAGAATTCATCATGATTAATGGTGTATTTCCAGGGGAAAGAAGCGAGATTTGTTGCCCGTTATATAGCTCTGCAATATTTCTTTTATTTCATTAGGGGCTATATTTACAAAAACATACACAGTCATTACACACAAAAATAAGTGGTTATACGTGTGTGCGTATTCACACACATATATGTACATATATTTACATGTGTGAATAAATATATGCAGGTGTGTATATGAAGGAGGGATCTTATTTTTATTTATATTTAGTTTTCACCTTTTTCTAAATGACAACTGTATCTCTAAAAGGAACACATTTTGTTATACACACATTTTCTCATCCTATCAACCAGTCTAAAAGGGATTCTAGCAAAAGCAAGTGTTACTAACACTTTTAGTTCTGTGTTATAAAAGGGCCTGCTGGCAGTGTGAAATGACTGATCTTGAATATGACAGGGTGAGAGATCTTCTGAAACTTTTTGTCACACAGCCAGTCCTGGAGATTTGGGGAAATAGAGGAGAAAAATCTTGCAGCTTGTAAAGAAATGCCTGGAACTTGCACCTCAACAACCTGGAGATTTGAAGGAAGAAAATAGGATTCATATTTGGATCTATACAACTTTAAGATTTTCAAGTCCCATCTCTCTACAGACATGAGTTTTAGTTCTGCTTGGAACAATCTCTTGAGAGTTATTCTTAAAAAAAAACCCACAAAACAAACAAACAAACAAACCCAAACTAAACCACAAAACCAAAAGCCTGACAACGTATTTACCTTAATGATTGAAACTACATATGTAATCTGGTATTTTCTTAGAGCTACTTACTGAAATTTTTTTTCTAATCAGAATTTTTCCATTGTCTTTAAAAAAACTCAGAAAATTCCCAGTTTTATTTCCCAATAACACCTTCCTTTAATTTTTACCTTTGCTGTCTCCACTTTATTAAATAATGTAAACTTCATGAAACTCCTAGAGATCCAGTTTCCATTTCCCATATTTTATTTTTTGTTTACTTTTTGTTTGTTTGTTTTGTTGTGGAGCTTTTGTTTGTTTGTTTTTACTGCTTCATGATAACAAGGCTGGTGTGAAGCAAATTGAGTAACTTAAATAATGATTATTATAAATATTTCAACAGTCAAAAATGAATTATAAGAATTTATCAGATTTATAATGAGAAATGAATAATTTCACCTGAGCCATAAACTGAATTAAAACACAAATACATCATTTTGGTGTACTTGTGAGGCAGAATACCAGTTCTGGTTTTGGCTTCTGTAATAATTTTTCATTTGTGTTCTTAGGGAGCACTGGGCTCAAGTTACCTTTCAAGAAAGAGACCCAGTTGTGTGATACTTGGACACAATACAGAGAGTCAAAATGACGAGGCTATAAGTTGAGACTCTCTTGAGGTATTTAGTTCATAGGCTAATAAAGAGGTAAAGGAGAATAAAAAGCTCACTTGTTACTTTTGTAGGCTTATTAACATTTAGAAAAAAATTCTTCCCAAAGGCAGATTCAGTGATGATTAATTATCATATTTTGATGAAGTCAGTGATATTATGTATTTTCTCATTATATATGTTAATATTCAGCCAGGCTTCACAGTTAGCTCCAAGCTAAGGTCAGAGACCAGTCATCTCAGTGTGAATAACACTTTTAACCTGTATTCAGTCTAATACATTCAGATCACCATCTCCAGGTTTGGTGTAATGTTGGGGATTTTTTGGAAGAAATACTTAATTTTTGTCTTTGAATTTGGATTTTAAGTCATCTGAGCTTCCCTTGCAGTGTACATGCATTCTTAAAGGAGCACTGAGAAGATTACAGTATGATTTTTTTGTTTTGGTTTAATGAAATGAGACATGGCCCTGTAATTTTTGCAATCTCTGTGATCATTTGATCACCCCCTTTCTTAGCTATCAAACTGAAAAGTGTACTGTTACAGAAGATCCTTGGCCTTTTGATTCTTCTTGCTTTAGAGCCCTAGGCTGGTCACAACTGCCATTATCTCATAAACCACGAGATTATTTTCAATATTTTAGTTGGCAGGACTAGCAGTGGATTCTCTTAGCCCATAAAAAGATTTTAATTCAGCTGAACACAGTGGTAACTGCTACTACTACCTCTAGCTACAAATGCTATAGCCCTAAGAAAGTCTTTTTTTGTATGTTAAATATACAACATAAGTGCCAAGGCTGAATTTTATTCAGTCTTTATTAAGGTTTTAGTTTTTTTCCCTGTTTATTGCAATGCAATATATCTCTTCTTACAGACCAACTTAAATAAAGCAGAGCTATGAATGGCATCTAGTCAAATTCGTGAACTTTCATCATGCAAATGAGAATACCTAATTAAGAGCCAATGGTCAAAATTTCCATAATGATGTAGCTGGATGAAATGTGTTTCAGGTTCCCACAGGAACCTAGATAGTTTGTCTTGCATTAATGTTGATTACAGGAAAGCAGTTTGCATGGAGATATTCCTTTATAATACTAGGGCTAGGAAGACTTGTTTTTTGGATTCTACTAGGTGAAATATTTGAAAGTTAGTTGATGTGTCTCCCTGAGTTCCACAGCTATCCTGAAATTAATGAAATGTTGACATCATAATACAATAGGAGTGACTAAATAAACTCATCAAAGCTGTTTATGCATTATATAACATTTTTAAATTGTGTAATTTGGAACTGGAACAGCATATTTTTATGCCTTTTTAAATTATAGATTATTCCTCAGAGTGAACTGTTTTGGGTATTGTATCCAACAAAGCTTATCAAAACAAACTTTTAAAAAGGCATCTTTAAATTAGTATATTAAAATTGAAAAAGATCATGCCAGTGAGATAACATAATGATTTAGTGAACAGAATAAATGACTATAACCATATCCAATATGAAATCTTTTCCAGATCTACCACCCTTCATTAATTGTAATGAACTGAATAATTTGAAGCTGTGATGTAGACCATTAAGTGATTTTATGGAGCTCCTCCAGGTCAGTGTCACAGTGAGAATTTTATATCATCCCACACATAAAAGCATGTGCCTGGAATCATACATATAAAAATAACTGTTAATATCTATTAAAGTCTGTGTTGCCATTGTTCATTAATAAAAACCCCAAATTTTATACACCACCACCCACTTACTCATTCAACCACCTCAAAAAAATCTTAGAATCATAGCATGATTTTGGTTGGAAGGCACCTTTAAAGACCATCTAGTTCCAAGCCCCTGTCATGAGTTTTCCACTAGACCAGGTTGCTCAGAGCCTCAGCCCCCCATGGTCTTGCACACTTTCAAGGATGGAGCATCCACAGCCTCCCTAAGCAACCTGTTCCAGTGCCTTACCATCCACACCCTTATATCTAATCTAAATCTACCATCTTCCAGTTTAAAGCCATTGTCACTTGTCCTGTCACTACATGCCTTGGCAAAACCACCTGCTATGAATGTTTTTAACAAGTTCCTGTTACGGATTGAAAGGCTCCAATATGTTGTTCCACACTGAACAGTCACATCATTCTCAGCCTTTCTTCATAGGAGGGGTTCTCCAGATCACAGCATTTTTCTGTCTCTCCTCTGGACCTGCTCCAATAGGTGTATGTCTTCCAGGGCTGGACACAGTACTCTTGGTGCTGTCTCACCATAGACCAGTAGAGTGCCACAATCACCTCCCTTGACCTGCTGGTCACACTTCTTTTTGTGTAGCTCAGGATAGGGCCATCTTTCTGGGCTGCAAGCACACATTGTCTGGTCGTGATGAACTGTTTTCCCATCAGTATCTCCAAGTATTTCTCCTCAGGGCTTCTCTCAATCCATTCATCCCACAGCCTGCACTGATACTGTTGAGTGTCCTGACTCAGGTGAGGGACCTTGCATTTGACCATGTTGGCCTTCATGAAGTTTGCATGACAAACATTACAGGTTTTCTTTTTCAGCATATCTTCTGTGGGTGTTTGCATGGAGGATCACAGAATTTCATTTATGTGGTATTGTCAGTCTTTTAAGTTAAATTTTGGAAATACATGAAAAAAGTTAATGTGATTCGCAGAGATGTCTCTACCACAACATAGGATACTGATCTTGTTTCCATAGCCTAAAAAACTTCTGTTTATTTTCCCCATGACCAGAGTCCAGGGTAGCCATGTGCCTAATGCCACATGATTCCGTAAAGCTATGTCTGCAAATAATTTATCTTCTATTCTGGTTATTAATAAAGTAAATGATTGATAAGAAGTAGAAATCACATTATTTGGAATCATAGGATTTTTGTAATTATAGAAGAAAATAGAACTTTTCCTCTCTAAAATGTATATCAATTTATTACTGTATATTATCAGTATTGCTACTGATGCTGTTTATAGAGCCAGTTGAAGGCCATGGCTTCTCTAAGCCAAAAACCACAAAATAAACCAGAAAAAACCCCCATAATAGTAAGTATCTGGGGAGCTGATACACTTAAGTGTATGAAGTAGCTCATGCTGATCCCCATTTACTCTCAGCCAGATTGCTTCAGGCACTTAAGATAGCATTGCTTTACAGGCAAGTTTGAAACATGAGCAAGAGGCAATGTAATGTAGAGAAAAACATGAGATGCTCAGAAGACCATGATAGACAGTGTTCAGCCCTGCCAATACCACAATGTATGTCAAGTTTTGTTTGGGTTATTTCTGCAAAAGTGTCCTGCAGGAGAATGGAATGAGAGCAATAAAGTAGCTGTCCTGGTGTTCATGATGGTGATATTCAGGGAAAATATATATAGATACATATTTGACAACTCTGCTGTACTGAAACTGGCTCAATGGGCTAAACACTGGACTCCCAGCATTTGTATGTGTAAATAAGGAGGTACGATTATAAAATACTCTGAAAATTAAGAAAAGAAGTTCTTTTTAAGCTGAAAATATTTCCATATCTTCTCTGACGCTGACAATTTCTAGATAGGAGAAAATAATTTGGCTGTTCAGAATATTAAGCAGAAAATTCACACATCAGAATGGTTACAAATGTGCTCATGGTGTAACCTTAGAGGAACTATTTAAAGTGTTCCAGAATTCTTTCCCTCCTAGTTATGTGGTTACATACGAGGAAAATAAAACTTGATGACAAATACAGAAGGGCTTTTTCATATAGCATGAAGGCAGAAGGACATTAACTCTGGGAACAAATAAAACAAAACCAAATTCAAAGCTATATCTAGTAGTGAGGATACGCTTCTACTTACAGATAACCAAAATGGTAACTTTTCTTATTTTTTGACTGATGCCTCTTTTGATTTAAAATGCATTTGCAAAAGGTATTCTAATGACTGACCTCTAATTTATGTCCATTTAAGCTGCACTTGAACTGGATATTTTTAGCATACAAAGGCAAGGGAAAGAAATATGTTTCTATATATTTATGCTGAAACTGCAAATCTCGAACAATATACACCTTAATTTTACCACAGTGTTTGCCAAGGCTTTCTCTGTCATTGGCTGCATCTCTAATACAGTGTTTACTAATAGCTCCATAGAGAAACAGCATTTCCATAGTAACAAATGAACAATACTAGAGATATTAATTGTTTCTACATTATCTGTGTACAGTTTGCTGTAAAACAACATTTTTTAGTTTGATAATTGCTGGACTGGAGTGATTGTACATTATGAGATTATTAACATAAACACTTAAGAAGAAGAATGCCTGTTGAAAAGGAAAGAAAACTGAAGAAAAAATGGTACCATACTGCAAATATTACCAGAAGAACCAGGAGGAAGAACTGAATTTAATATTAGTCCCTATCTCTGCTATTAGCCGTCTCCTAATGGATTCATTAATGAAAGATCTTTCCAAACTTTATAAACATGGAAACATGAATCTCATTCAACCACCCAGTTTCTCACTGAAAAAGCCTCTTTCAGTAGAAAAGCAGTCAATAGTTGACAATTTTGGAGACATCTCTCTGTCAATTGGGCACTTGAAGGCACAGGGTCATCAATCATATACTATATAAGTATAATCCAGGGCTTTAATATGTGGCATTCCACAGCAATTGTAAATTATCTTTTTTTTTTTATAAGTGATGCATAATGTTGAAACTGGCACTGTTTTCAATAGAAGAAGAGACATATTTCTAGGCTATATTTTGGGGATGTGTTTCTTAAGGCATTTGATCAGGATCACTGAACTAAGTATGCTTGATAACACAACATTACTAAATATGGTGGACTTTACTCTAGCATGATAATGGTAGAAAAATCTAAGTAGTATTTAAATGCCATCTGTTAGTATTATTGGTATTATTATTACCATTATCATCATCAATTATTTTTATTATTATTATTATTATTATTATTATTATTATTATTATTATTATTAATACATGTCTGGAAACTAACTGTAAAGGACTGCTGTAAAGGACTGCTGTAGAGATTAAATACATACTACTACAAGTTTAGAAAGAATGACTACAGTAAAAAATACATAATGCTGCAGAAAGAACAAAATACTAGACCATCATGCCATGATTGTTTTAATATGGAATAACCCAGGAATTTGTCAGGGATGAGAGCAAGGAGGGAGAAAGGGAAAGACAGAACAGAACAGGAAGGAAGGAGGAAAGGGGGAAAGGAGGAAAGGAAGAAAGGAGGGAAGAAAGCAAAATACATAGAAATGAAGAGAGGAAGAAGTGAAAGACATTCAGTGTTTGCAAATTTGGCAACATGACAGTGATCAATATTAACAAAGGCTCTCTGGGTGCACAGAGTCTTAGAAGTAGATGCTGCAGATTTGTAAGGCAGCTCTCATCTCCTTTATTATGGTGCAAAACCATAGCTACTCTGTCTAGATTAAGACTGCCATTATTCAAAACAAAACAGAATCTGGACCATGTATTTTATTTTTATTCTGACCAGCATTGTTTATTAAAAATAAGGTATCAGGTTATAATACAGAAGAATAGAATATTGTTCAAATGCAGCTGCTAAGTAATCAGAGCCTCATTGTCTGAACCATGCTCGAGGATTTCATAGGAACATAGGAAACAAGTATGACATGTTCAACATTTAATAGTTTTGCAATAAATATCCTGTGTGGTTTTTTTAAGTCCATTAAAACCCAAATCAGGATTTATTTAATGATGAGAATTTAATAACAAGAACAGTTAAAGTCTATAGAACCTTCCATAATCGTAATGAACCACGACAGTGACTGGAATAAATTTCATATAGCAACGTTAGAGCAGTTTTGCAGGTGCAAGATAACCCCACTAAACCCCACTAATTATATATTTCTCAATATATAATCCTTTTCTTTTATCATTATTATCAACTGCTATCTACACAGCTTTTTTAATGTAAAATGTACAAAATGGACTGAGTTATTTTAAAATTATTTTATGTATTCTTTATTTACTGTCTTCAGGGTGTTTGTCTAGGTTACTTCTGTTCTCCCTTCTCCTGCTCTCACTGTGATTTGCGTTAAAATGATGGCCTTTTAGTTGAGTTCTCCTGTCTTTCACAGAACTGCTAAGCTTGGAATTTTCACGGGCTTCCTTCATGTGTGTCTTTAATTTCTATTACAATGGCTGAACAACATTTTAAGGTTACTATAGCAGATATTAGAAACTTATTAGCTGTGTTCAACCAGTAAATAACCCCTTTTAATTACTTAACAGAAACATGCAATTTGTAAAAATATATAGGAGTACATGAGAATCATGCAAAGTCATTTAATTAAGTTTTGTTCAAGTGGCACAAAATTTAACAGTGAGTGTTACGCTGAATCAAAGCTGCTGCATCAGAGAACCATAAATTCCTTTATCTCCTTTTCAGAAGGTTCACATCTCATCTTTGCCACGTATTTTAGAGGCCATTTCTCCAATTCTTAATGGTGAAATGTTGCCAACAACAAAACAAAAGCAAAACAAAAACAAATAGTTTTGCACTATTATCTCATTAACTGATATTAGTTTCTTCTTTCACTTATAAGTGTTTCATCAATTCTCTGAGGTTTTAGCAATTCCCAAAGTTATATTACATGTTTCCCATACCTTCATACATGATGTCATTACAAGATATTATTGACTTTTAGTCATACATCAAATCACTTATTTATTTTTTTTTTATTTTTTTTTTTTAACATACTTGTCTTTTAAGGATCCAAGCTTTCTACTAACACATTTCAATAAGATTTCCTTAAGAAATTTGATACCATTTCACAGAAAATGATACACTAAAACACTGATTTTCTTTTCTCTCTGCTGTACGCTAAATGCAAAGATAACTAGCTGGGACTGTGTTTTCTTTCAACCATTGTTACTAGCAGCTGGAGCTGTTCCTATGCGTTTGAAAGCTAACCCCTTTTACATGGAATCTGGGGTTCTCCAGAAGTACCTCATCAAAGGCTTGTTTTTCTATCTTTGTCAATTTTCTTTAAAGGTACTTATCTGCACTAGCACAATTCTAAACTAACTCTTCTAGTATTTAACATGAAAACTCAATATAATTAAGAGAAAATGTGTTACACTTTTGGTGTTTAATGCACAGTTGTCCATGTTTATCTTTCAAATAAAATAAAAAATTAAAGGAAAAAGAATATTAACGTAATTTAGCAAAATCTGTCTTTTATGTGCTCATAACAAGCCCTCATAATCTTTATTTCTTCCTCTTTCACCTAATTACTATACATCCACACCAATTCCTCACCAAATAAAGTCATGTGGTGTTGTCCTAATTTGAACCTCCCATCTCCCTACACAAAGATTCAAGCCCTAAACTCTCACTCATGCACTTCAGCCCTGTGCTAACTCAAAAAAGTTATCTTCAGGATTAAATCTTTAGACCTTATCCCAAAAGACCTTGATAGTTAACATCTAATATGTAAGATAGGTGATCCATACACGTGCAGTGTATGTATACTTAGAACAACAAGACTATGGCTGCTGTAAACAAATTCTACATTGTCACAGTGGTAACCCAATTCAGGAGGTTCCCATGAAAAGAGATGGCTTCCATAAAACACTTATTTTAAGGGATGTGCTGGAAGATGGCTTTTAAATTCACAGATATATTCTGATATGAAACATTCATATAAACTAGTTCCAGCTCAGAAAAATGTATCACTTCAAAATCTGTATTTTTTTAAAAACAGAAAGCACTAAACATAGAAATTTTGAAAAATTGACACTATTTCAATTATCGGTTTCAAGAAGCTTTCATGTTACTTTCTAATTTAGTATTTAAATTTTCTGATTTTTTTTTTTTTTTTTATGATTTGGAACTGAGAAGCTTTCTGAAGCATACCCTTATTATATTTTTCTAAGTAGTTCCAGTCTATCTCAGCAAAAATGTCATCAAGGTTTTGTTCTTTACGTACAGGCACCAAACAGCTGTAGATACACCAGAAACATGCATGCATTTCATATTCAGTCCCATGGCTTTCCAAAGAAAGGTTTATTTTATATTATTGGATTGGCAGGGTGATAGACCTGCACCGTAGAATCTCAAAATCTGTGGAAACATTTTTAAGGACTATGGAAAAATCCAATACCTCTAAAGTTAATTAACAAGAAGAGCTTAAACAACCTTGATAAAACTGCTTGTATAGTTGAATCATCTAGCAATTATTTACAGTCTATTGGCAGAAATACAAGTTATTACAAACCTACAGGAGTTCTGTCTACATATATTGCACTAAATGTTATACCATATTGTTCTGGCCAATGCCAAGACAAATAAAAAAAAAAGAAAAAAAAAAAAAGCAGTATCTCCAGTCAATTTCTTCTTTCCGCGGTTATGTCTTTTCTACCTACAGCTCCTTGTTTCCATGGTTGTCTGTGGAAAAAAGTACTTAGAGGTCCATCAGCAGCCTTCAAGGAATCATTTTCAACTTTCAGTATATCAGCACCTTGCAGTACCTTATTTCTATACCATTATAAAATTCACACTGTTATAAACATTCACAGCAGAGTGCCATTGCTGACTCAGTCTATCTGGCATTTTACTTGTGCCTTTGTGAAAACACAAGTAAGTTCTATAATCACTCATTGCTTCATTAGTGCACAGAATAATTCTAAATTCCCATCTATTCATCTCCTACAAGTACTATTGAGTACTTCCTGATGTGTTTTTTTCCCTCCTGAATCTAAATATTTTTATTATTACTCTTTAAAGGAACTGCTGTTGGATTTTGTTATGTTTCTGTTTTATAGTGACACTGAATTTAAAATGAAAATAGGTTTCATTATTTATTGATAGGATTTGATTCACCCTCATTGTGACATTATTTTTGATGTTGACAGTGGTTGGTGAATAGTGAGAGAAGCTAGAGGGCATTTATTTGACCATAATATGCCATAAACAATAAACTGAGACTGTCTTCCTTTCAGGTGGAGCTGTTTCATCTTCAAAATCAGAAATTAAAGTGAAAAAATTAAATTAATCTGTAAGTTTTATAACATCCATGTGAACTCAGTTTCTTGCTATGACAGCTGCAGTGTACAAATATTAAATCTTAATAGGAGAGTCTCAATAATCCTTGTCAGGATACAAAAATAACAAAAAGAAGCTTCATATCCAGACTTACCTTTATTTAAAACAAACAAACAAACAAAGCAAACACTTGATTAGAAAAAAGAGGGGGTTTTTTGGTTTGTTTGTTTTTTTAATTGATGCATGGACAGGAAGCTCAGCTAGTGAATCTACAGAATTAATAAATTAATGTAATAAAAATTATTAAAAAGTCTAATTGAAGAAAAATAACAGCATGTATATTAAACCTTGTTGTTTAAACAAAGGGAATGGTTGGTTTCTCTCAGAATCCATTATAAATAAAATGTGACTACAAACCACAATTTTAAGATTTTAATGAGTATGGAAACAACACATGCAAGCTGCAGAATATAACTCTTGGACTTTAGTCAACAAATAAGCACTTCAGCAATACAGTCACATAGTAATTTAGTTAAATAGAAGAGTTGCATCAGTGATTTGTGGTTTTGAGGATAAATGAAAGTACAGGAAATTTTAAACTGTGTCTCAAAGCCACTGCCTAGATTTCAACTATTCAGTTTATATCTGTCACAGGCAAAAACTGTTCATGTAATTTAAACCAAAGCAGTTTTTTTGAATTATTAATGGCACATACTTAACAAGCAATCAGTACACTGCAAATTCAGGATCAATATGATTCAACAGATAAACCACAATGCTAGACATTACCAACCATTAATAAACACTTAGGAATTTCTAAGGCCCATCTTTAGCTGGTGGCACTGGTCACACACACATGCTCCCATGCACAGCCACACCCACCCTCTTAAGGGCAACCTGTACCACTGGCAGCCCTCCCTGTGGGGCAGTGCAGGTTCCCCGGCTTGCAGACTCACCAGGGGCCATACTGAGTACCCCAATATCGTGCCTTGCTCTGCCCCTTGGCCAGATGGGTACATGTCTGACCCCAGCAGCCACCCTGGTGCCACATGGTGATGGACGGTGCTGTCAAACCACGGATGGCCTGGGGTTTCTCCAGCTGCTAAGGTTAGTCATCTTTAAAATGAGCAGGGTTCTATTTATTTGATCCACATTTCATGTTTGCTTTTGTAAGTTACAGATGTGATTTTTGCATGACTTAGAACATAAAGACATCCCTGCAATGTCTTTTGCATCTTGGGGGCCTTTATATTCTGTAAATGGTACCCTTTTGTGTTTCAATACAAAGTGATTACAGTAAGAACCACCATCAGTGATCATCCATATTATGAAGTTACAATGGTAATAAATCATGACACAGAAGTCTTTCATGTTTTGTTTCACCAGTTAAATGTTCAAATAAAACTGCTAGGAAATGCCAAAACTCCCAAACACTGCATTTGAATGATATACTCAGGCACGTTTGATGCATAAACACCTTCTGGAGGAAAAATTCCTTGTACTGATATAATTCTAGGTAATGTTTGTGCTAGTTCTGTGGGAATCTCGTTAGTGGAGGGTACATATCAAAGTATTTCATGCTGTGGTTTGACCCTGTCTTGTCTCAGTATGACTCTGGCTTCAGATGAAGTTACATAATTCATGACCAGTTTCCAACATGACTAGTGAATTTAACATGCCTGGTAGCCTTCACCTCACTGAAACACAAGTTTACAAACACAGATACACATAGGTAGCCTTCACCTACAGCTGCTCAAAAATGTTGCAGGATAACACTGTGCAACTCCAAAAATGCATTTTTGTTGAAATAGAGTTGTTCTACAGGAACATTTCAATTTTGGAGAAATTTTCTAAAGGAAAGTGTCAAAATGAATCATTTCATCTTTCTTGTTTCAGTCTAATACTGACAAAACATTTCATTTCAAATGTATCACCCTGCTTCATTTCATTTGACATTTAGATTAAATGTTAATACTAATTCTAAGACACTGTGTTTATACAGTAATATGTGCATAAACACACTATATATTTTTAATCTGATTTTATCTGAATTGTTGACAATATAGGATAGCTATATTATCAAAACAAAGAGTTGGGATGTTGTCGTTTGGAATTTATGTGCTGGAGATGAAAATACTTTTAAAAAAAGAAAAAAAAAAGAAAAGGAAGAAAGAATATTGTTAAGTCCTTCTTGGAGTAGTAAAATTTTCTAGAAATTGCAAATTATGAAACTGGCCAAGGGCACCATTTTTTAGTGCAGTGGATGCAGACAAAATCCTCAGAGCAAACTAAACAGCAGAACAGTTATATCTGCAAAACACAGCACAAAGATACAACACTTTGAGTCAATATGCCTCAATTTAAAATAATCTGCCCAGTCATCAGACACTTTTAAGTTATGGGGGGAAATCTCAATGTTTCATCAGATTTCAGAGCTTTGTAGATCAAGAGAAGGGATGAATTCTTTGGCATTCATAGGTTTGTTTACCTATCTCATTAGCTTAGCTAATTAGGTTCAGATGTTAATGTACAGTAAATCATCCTTTTTCTTTTGAATGTTTCCAAAGAACACTCAAGAGACAGGATTAGAGTATAAAAGCCTTTATGCACAGAATGTCTGTGGTCATGACCACAGCCATTCAAGCTCACACATATCAGCCATCCAAAGAATCTCACAGCTGCCTGACAGGGATCAGGCGAGAGGAAATATTAGGTAATAAAATCTCAGAGGCATACTCAGTCTTTGGCTCTTCTCCATCTGCCAACAAGAGTGAAAAATGAGTCCTGGTTCTACTGTGATATACACCTGTCCCTGGTCTCATAAATAGCTGGCCACTGAATAACCACCACCATATTTGGCGGATTTTATCCACTACCCACTTTGAGTCCATTTGTCCCCTGATACACACCATGGCAATCAAGATCACAATCATTTTCGCATAGTAAATATTTTACTGTTAATTAAAAAAATTTGAAGCTGACTGGTTGATTGTGTAAGGTAGTTGCTGGAGCACTCTGATGTATCTCGAGACATAAGACATTCACGGTCAAAACCAGTGAAAGTGCTGAGAAAAGTTTGCGCCACCCTGGGTGCTACTTTTGTCAGTCTGACTGTAGTGACAGAAGAGGAGTGACTTGCACACAGGTGTAAGCTGCCATCAATCCCTACCTGATAAGTTAAACTCCACCTAGTATTTTCAGATGCCTTAACAAAACACCTTCCCTTTCTACTGCTCCTGAAGTATTGACTAAATCTTCAGGTACTACAGCAATATCCAGCTATACACATTTCTTGGGAATACAAATCAAGTACCTTAATTTAAAAGTTTGGTCCGTCAGTTTTTCTTATGTAATAGCTAAAATTCTTCTCCAAATAGCCAGGAGGCTAACTCATGGAACAGGTTACCCTTGGCAGCAAATCATGTTTAATTTCTTTCACTACCACTCCTAAGATTGTTATGGAAGCTATTAAATTAACACGTTCCTGTGACAGTGTTTCATTTCTCATTATAACAAAAAGGCAAGCAGCTAACACTGCAAAATTTTCATCAGCTAATGCCTTGTAATAAATCCATTAGAAAGCCATTGGTATCTAATTGTCTAATCACAATGAAGGCCTAGGAGTGACATGGCTGTAATGGGATTAAAGTAGATTATAGTGCAATGCCTATATTCTCTGATTCAGTCTGAAGATAGCAACAACCTAGCAGGCTATTTCAGTTAATTTCATCAGACTCAAAAGAAAAGAAGAAAAAACTGCTTTGATTAAATGAGCAAAAGAACAGACACTGGTTTGTTTACACCTGCAGAAGATAAAGTAGATATTATGGCTGGAAAAATACACCATTAACTTGAAAGAATTCTAACAGTGAAGAACTGTTGGCAGGGTTGAACTTGGTTGCATACAAAGAAGGCTTGGACATGGTGTGAGAAAGCAGGCAAAGTTCTAAGTGTGCAGAAGGCGCTGAGTTATCAAACGTGTCTCTTCAGTCCAGAGTAACTTGGCCTCAAGATCTGCAGCTCCAAGGCCAGAAGCAGCCTTCTGCCTGATAAAAGTCATTCTTTAAAGCTATGCAAACCAACAGCTTAAGGAAACGGACTTGCAAACATTGATTGAGTCTGTGAGTTATTAGGCTTCCTTGTTGTGGAAAAGCAGGAGTCATGAAAAGATACTCTACCCTAACCTCCATCTTAACAAGATTTCTACAGACTTGCTGAAGATTTCCAGGAAATCAGTTTTCCATCAGAAATCTCTTTTAAAATTTCTCCTTAGCTACTGATGTAAGGTAATTGCATCATAGTAACCAAAACAGGGAGAGTACATTTGAGCAAGGAACAAGTGTATGCCTAAAAAATCACAAGTGGGCATATGTTTAATCATAGTAGATACAAATTCTTGGTTCAGCTTACTAATGTGGACATACCCAAACCAGTCTTAAAATAAGTGCTATCATATGGTGATTATTCAAAATATTTCCATTTATCTAAGTGAGACTGCAGTGTTTAGGATAGTTACTGAAAAAATGACTCTTTCAGAAGAGGAACAGACGACAAATCTGACTTGCAGTCTGAGCAACATTATTTAGAGTTTGCTTCTTACACCTTTTGCAAAATAAAGGCTGCTGTGCCTTAAATAGTGCTAGTTTAAGAGCCTGTTAATACTTGTAAAAATATTATCTTTTAGGATAAGGAAAAAAAAAATTAAACAGAGGTCTTCACTACTGTTGTAGTCTAACGCCATCAAGCAACTAAGTACTATGCAATAGGTTGCTCATTTTCCCCTTAACTCTACTGGAGGGGAAAAGAATCAAAACAAAAAAAAGTAAACCTCATGGGTTGAGATAAGAAAAATTTACTAATTGAAACAAAGGAAAATAAACTAAAAGCAGTAATGAAGATTATAATAATCATTACTGCATAATAGTAATAATAATAATAAAAAATAATAATAAAGGGGGAGAGAGAGAGGAATAAAACCCAAGAAATGCAAGTGATACACAATACAATTGCTCACCATCTGCTGACCATTGCCCAGTCTGCCCCCCAGCAATGATTGACCCCATTATGGTAACTCTCCCAGTTTTTATACTGGGCATGATGTTCTGTGGTGCGGAATATCCCTTTGGCCTGTTCAGGTCAGCTGTCCTGGCCGTTTTCCCTCCTGGCTTCTGGCACACCTAATCTCTGGCAGAGCATGGAAAACTGAAAAGCCCTTGACTCAGAGAAAGCACTACTTAGCAACAACTAAAACATCAGTGTGTTATCAATGTTATTCTCGTACTAAATTCAAGCCACAGCACTATACCAGCTACAGAGAAGAAAGTGAATTGTATCCTAGCTGAAGCCAGGACACCCTCATAGGCCATGTTCAGATCTTTTAGATAAATGTCACTGTTGTTTCCAGCACATGTACTAATACACAAAGTGAATGTTTCACTGAGTACATTTTTCCCTTTGTAACAATGTACTCACCTCAGAAATTCAGAAAATCACTAAACAGTTCAACCAGACCATTTCAATTTGATGGTATATGCCTCAAAATTTTAAAATATTTTTAAAAGTTAAAAAAAAAAAAAAATCAATGTTTTCTGAATTTTTGACAGGTCATATTACTTTGATCCATTAGATAGTGCCTTCAATTATAGATTGAAGATTCGGTGCAAGACTTGTGATTCTCCATTAAAGGGCATGGGTAGAAAGGATTTTTTAAAGAAAATCAAATACGGAACATATTTTAGCAACAATGTGAGTCTATCATGAAAGGAGTAGAGATTCACAGTGTTTTAGAAACAAGAATTTGAAGGCAAACAGTGAGAGAGACAATGCAGTAAGACATACAGAGAATATTGGCTTTGTCAGGGTCTCCCAAACTGGGCATGTCACTCCTGGTGGCAGTGTGACCTCCTGAGGGTATGTCTTCTGTGGAAATTCCCTCTTCTAAAGGCTGTGGGACCTCTTGGACTTATTCTGAATGCATGTTGTTGTAAGTGACTGTAAGGCTTTACTCCTCATGCAAGCAATAGGCAAACCACAATTGCATCTAAATTAATAAGGCTTGGCCAGGTTGCACCTGTTCAAAACCTGCTTCTGCAGTTTTAAATTACTTTGTTTACTTCAGCAACTTGATAGTCTAAAACAGGCACTCTGGAAAGAAACATGAAAGGTTTAACTGTACATTTATGTGTTCATCTCCAGCTTCAAAAGCTTGAGACAGGAAATCTGTGTGCAAGACTCAGTGCTCTTCTTCAGAGTAATTGGTTGTACTAGATCTAAAGAGTCCAGGTGTCACATAGTGTAATTTGTGTCTGTGGGTGTTATTATCGACTAAGCTTATGCTCTACATAAAAACTGAAGTGCTGTCTAATGCTTTTAGCATGACATTTCATAAATGGCCTCATTATTTCTTTTCTGTGTTTAAATATACAGAAGTACCATCCTTAGTGTATTTGTCCAGTAATAGAGGTGATTTCCAAGCCACCAAAGGAAGACTGTTTTTCACAATATATATAATTCTATTTAATAAGCAATAATTAAAAAAAAAAGTTTTATGGAGATTCAGTCATTTTTAGGTTGTAGCTTATATTAAGATGTTAAACATCAGTGATAAATCCCTCTCTATAACTTTTCTCCTCTTCAGAATAAAAAATTTCAAACACCTTTAAACTTTCCTTCCTGCAATAATAATTTGACAGTCTGGCAGTGCCTCTGTGTTGTTAGAGAGATAGCTCAGTACACTGTCAAAAGTACACCTCAAAGTTAATCTGAGTAGACATCAAAATACATTATGAGTTCTTTATATCTCAGAGGTATCAATAAACTAAGGATGATCTTATAACTCTACAGTTCACCAGCAAAGACCTCCTCACCAAGCAGACAATAATGCTACTCAATGCAGGAAAAGATAAAACAGGGCAGCTAATCTTGGCTTTTCTCCCAATCACAGGAGAACATAGAAAAACATTAGCAATTTTTTTTGTCTCAAAGTCATTTGGGTCACAAAATAGTAATTTAAAAAATAGTATTGGCAAGCAAATGATTGGACTGATTTCAGCCTTCGGAAAGAGATTTGTGAAGATGCTATTTCAGAAAGCTTGAGTTAGCAGAGAAAGATACCGTTTGGGAGCACAGCTGAAAATAAATATGTGCATTTTACTCAAAAGAGGGAGAGGAGAGAGGGGAGAGGGGAGGGGAGGGGAGGCATCTAACCATTTGCCAAGTAGTTTGACTGGCAAATATTATGACCACAGAATGAACTCACTGAAAAGTTTATCCTCACCTTTTCACGTCCTTAGCAAGGACTGCATGAGGAAAATGGATATTTTTGTTGTAATTATGGATTTTTACATAAGATGTGTAGTTATTTCTAAATATAGGAGGAATCATACAAAAAAGTGTCCCCCTACCTTGAAATGAATGTAAAGGACTTTCATCCCGAAAAATGAGGTTCTTGATCTCGATCTCAGCACAGGAACTTCTGATTGCCTGTACAACACCTGGCTCTCTGCTTTGGCAGTTTCTGTGTGTTTGTTCTTACCCTCAGCTTTGTAAACTGCACTGGGAAAAGACACTCCATCTAGGCTGCTCAAATTTTAGTGTGGATTCATAAATACCCTTGATTTTTTTGGTGGCATGTACCTGTGGTTTCCACCTGCATTTAACATTGACAGCGACTGACTACATCCACCAGTGTGTTGTAACCTCCACAAAAATAATTCTTTCCTTCTATACATTTTTATTAAACCTCTGACTGAAAAGACTTGCTTTGTAACATGCTGGGGAGGTCACTAGCTTCAGTCGCAATTACCCTGTAATGGAGGTAAAAATTAAGAGACTGATGCCTTACTGAGAGTGCTTATTGTTAGAGTTGTCATTAGTTCATGGAGTTGCAGGGGAGATCATATCCTGAGTAAAGTTATATATCTGACAAAGTGCCCTCAGCCTCTTCAAACTGTCTTTATCACTGTGCTATTCATTCAGCAGTTCAGAGCTGGCCTCTGCCTGATATCAGTTAGGAACTAACCAAAGAAGGCAAGAAGAAATCCCTGCACCATATCCCAGAGTTTTAAAGGTTAAGCACCATTGTGTGACAAACAACACTGAGCTGGTGTGAAAGTGTACTGAAAGTGTGCTTTCGAGCTGGCGGACTACTATATTTTTCACTAGCTGGACTTTTAAAAGGTCATTCAGGCAGAATGCCAGATAGAAATACAACCAAGTGTGAAAGTGAAGAAGTTAGAGAGAGCAACCATGAGAATAGATGTTGCAAAGGCAAAGATTAAGTGTGTGTCATTTAGTCAGAATAACTCAGTTGGCCTTTCAGAGATTCTTCCATGTCAAGTCTGTATTGGAAATTTTAGTGATGATGACTTCAATATGACAAGAGATAAATCAAAAAATATTGGGGAAATTATCTTTTAAAGAACAGGGGAAAGAATTTTGTTTCACTTAGGCACCATGGTAAATAAATGTTACACAGACTTTTCACTCACTAGCATTACTTACTGCTTTACCTTTTTTTCGTTTAATTGGTTTGGGATGTTTTTTTCGTTGCTTTGTTTTGGTTTTTTGTTTGTATTTTTTTTGTTGTTTTGTTTTCCCAGGGTGTGTGAGTGGGGCCGGAGGGGGCAGTTACTTCATAGTATGTCCTCTCATGTATTTCTCTACTAATCATCAGGAGGCTCACAGGTTGAAGGGTGAAGGAAAGATTGATTCAGCTGGTACTGTTGCTAAAGGAGATGTTCATGTCCCCATGGAGGCTGCTAGTAGATAACTAAACCAGTAGATCTCTTGGTGAAGGCTGAAATATGAGATAAATTTCCTCTTTTTTACCTTTGCTGTATAATTAAAGCAAGACAAGAAAAACAAGGAGCAGTATGATCCATCTGAGGAACCGTGCTGGCATAATTGGCAATGAAACTTCTGAATCTTGCTTAGCATTCATTTGTACTGCACCAAAAAAAAAAAAAGAAAAAAAAAAAACAAAAAAAACCACACACACACACACACAAAAAACCAACACCAAAACCAACCAAAAAACAAACAAGAGAAATTTCTCTATCATATATTTTGCAAGGACACAATAT
>JAWWEE010000074.1:106229913-106259647 GCA_035221455.1 Xenops minutus | reverse complement strand
TGGTTGGTTTTCCCCCGGTTACTACCCTTTGATTGGTTGCCGTTTTTCCCTTCTCCTTACTGGCTAGCTCTTGGCACCGTGCACCTGTACTATATATGGTTAGCCCCCTTCTATACCTCTCCTTATTTGTTGTAGCCCATCCTTTTTTTCCCTTTATTGTCACAGGCCTGTTAATCTCCTCCCCTAACCACACCTAATTTCTAGCTCCTTCTAGCTAGACCCTATAAAACCCTTTTACCCTGTTTAATAAACGGCCCTTTCACCTTATCCCACATTTCGTGTGGAGTGGTCCTTCCCGTTATCCTGTTCAGGTCTGTGTCAGACAGAGGCTTAACCACTTCATCTACCAATTGTCTCAGGACACACAGATGTATCTCCTCAGGTCCCATGGATTTGTGAACCTTCAGGTTCCTTAGTTGTTCTTGAATCTGATCTTCTCCTACAGCTGGCAGTTTTTCATTCTCCCAGTCCCTGTCTTTGCCTTCTGTTACTTAGGTGGTGTGGCTGGAGCACTTGCCAGTGAAGTCTGAGGCAAAGAAATCTTTGATTACTTCAGCCTTCTCCATATTCCAGGTAATCAGGACTCTTGATCCTTTCTGGAGAAGGTTGACATTTTCTCCACTCTTCCTTTTATCACCAACAAACCTATGGAAGCTTTTTGTTTTGTCCTTGAAGACCCTGGCCAGATTTTATTCTAACAGGACTTTAGCTTTCCTAAACTGATCCAAATCTGTTTACTGAAAAAAATACTATTTTTCTTTGATTATTATGAGAACAGATTTCACAGGAGAAAAAAAAAAAAAAGAAAATTCTGAAAAACCTATTTTTGTCTGTACTGTTGAATGGATGTGATTGCATGATTTTGTGTTTAATTACCTTCTGGTTTAGAATTTTTAAGAAATTTTAAACTCTCTTAGCTGAACATTGTTTTATGAGTGCTCAGTCATGGGCAGAGAAACTTTCAATACTTTGGTTTAGTGTTTTATACTTAACTATTCTAAATGCATCCCAAAAGTTATGACTGTGTTTCCAATGGACTTTAAGTCCCTGAATGTGTATTCTGGCTGACATTTAGGTAGGCTCATGTTTCTTGTGTCTGTGCATCTCTAAATTTTCAGTATCCATAAAACAACTCAGCACTGGAAAAAGCAAAACAAGAAAAATATTTTTTCTACAGTGACTCAGTCAATTCGGAATGAATTTCAGAAGTATAAATGGAGCAACACCACATTGGAACATTTTTCAGACTTGTTGAGCTTGGCAGCTTAATTGTCAAAAGAAGAGAAGCAACAAGATTAATTGATATTCTCAAATATGTGGAACATCAGGAGTAGCCATATTTTTATGACCTAAACGTAATAATCAGTCTTTGGGTCTTTTGAGATCTGAACATATAGCTAAGATGAAGTATGAAAACACAGATGCTGGTCCAGAAGCAGAAGCATGAGAAAACCAAATACCAATCTGTTCTCTATTTAAATTTGTATACTGCATTCCTGAAATGATGTCTCAAGAAAGACATCACTGATAATTTTGTTACTAAAGTAATTTAGAATGCATATTCAATATTTTTGCTGTTGAGCAAACATACAGACCATCTCAAAGCATCTCATCTTGCACTGCAGTTCATGAAGTGTCAAAATGATCTAGAGAATTTTCATTTCATTTTTCTAAATGTAATGGTATTCAAGAAAAGAAAGAAGAAAATGTTTGTACAGAGAAAAAAGATAGTGACTTCTATGTGCTGCTAGTAAAAGTTGCCTCAATATAGACTGCAAATTGATGAATGCTTGATAAATTTTTCATAGACTTGAGATGAGATTTGCAGCTGATGTTCCAGCATCACCATTTGAGCTGGAAATTATAGCCACTATCAAAAGGACTGAGTATATATGTGAAGTAACACACAAGCTCTAATAAGCACTATGGGAGAAGGAGGTGGCTGGAAAGGACATTACTGTTACTTAACTTGTACTTTTAGGGTGAAATTCCCTCCAGGAGGATTAAAATAACACTTCTGCACTGAGAAGACAGTAGCTGAGAAATGTTGAACAGCCCTAAACAAAACTCCTAGTATGAAATAGACATGTTGAGGGAATGAGCTCTACCCATTAAATTAGTGGATTAGGTAGGAAAAATATCACACAAAACTGATGATCCACATAGGCCTGAATTATGTAATATGGCAAGCAACTATTCATTTTTGATGCCTCATTAAACTACACTGAACTCATATCTGCTGGATAGAAAAGTGAAAGCATCCAAACATCATTATCTATTTTCTCATCTGCATAGCCCTTTACATCTCGTTCATTTTAATGTATTTCCTACCTAGTTTTTTTCAAATCAACCTTTATGCAAGTGTGTAAATCTGTGGTGTTCTTTTAAAAACCCTCATATTTTGAATCTAAATATCAGCCAGAGAAAACAGGCAATTTTACTGTGTGACAGAGCAAAAGCTTATCTATAGGGGCAGAGTACTTCCATCATTCTGCAAATAGTGAGTGCAGGTATATGAGTCCTTTGTATCATGAGATCCTAATAAAATGGCCTTTTTTCATGAAGAAATAAAAAAAATCTCATTAAAAAAAAAGTCATTTAAACAAACAGGATTGATCATAAACATCAAAAATGCATTTAGCTCTGTTAAATGCATTGATAGTACTTGCTAAGACAAACCACTACAATCTTGTCTTCTAAAGTTTTATTTCAAGAGATCTGTGATTTGTTAAAGACATTCCATATAAATTCTTATTTTGTTTTTCTTCAGTTTTCTCTCATTCCATACAAATAATCATCCACTTTGATATACATTTTGTACCTTCACCAAATTCTCTAATCTAAAGAATCAAAATACAAAAGACCTTTATTTTTTTATGTCTTTATCTGGGCATTTGCATTCTGTGATGTTCGATCATAGAATTAGTTGAACCCACAGAACTGGGTTGTCTATTTTGCTTAATATTTCATAATACACACTTTATACTATCTGTACTTGACTCATCAAGGCAAATAATTAATTGTTTTGTTGTTTGTTTGTTTGTGAGTTTTTTAATGTACATTATCCAGTATATCCAGTATATTCTTTTTTGGCATGCTGCAAAAGAGGTGGCTTCTTTTTTTCTTTCTTTTTTTTTTCCTTTTTTTTTGTCCTTTTTTTTTTAAATAATTTGCATAGTCATTTAGAAATAATTTTCTGAACTTAAGTACCTTTCTATGTAGTACTTTTCTCACATCTGTCTTCTTTAAGTGATTTGTATTCTTTACTTTCAAATGAAAAATCTGGAAGTTAATGAATATCAGCTCATCCTTTACTCTTGTTAAACACTTCAAAATATTCCCTCAGAAATTATTCTACTTCCATTAGTAGAAACTTTGAATCCTCAAGACAGAAAGGATTACTGTTGCGTTTGAAGATTGCTACTCTCTGACTTCATGTAGTGACACAAGACTTGAAGGCAAAAGCCTAAGAAAAATAATAAAATAGGCAAAAAGAACCCAAAGGGAAAAGAGGAAATGATTGAGTCAAATAGTGTGAGCAGAATAAAGCTTGTGAATTCACTAGATGCTAGATGTGAAGAGTACCTACTGAAGTGTGGTGGTGCATCCCTCCCCGCCTCAGGCTGCACTGTGATATCAGAAACGCTCATCAGGCCTTGACCTGGACTAACAGCACCTGGGCTCAGCTCCTTTTGAGATTATCAGAAACACTGTGTTCCCAGGAACTAGTGTTGTCTAATGAGGCCATGTTTTTTAACAGCACCAGAAACTTACTCTTTTTCTTTTTTTTTTTTTTTTCCAGAATAACAACCCAAGTGTAACAACATTTTCGTTATCAAACTTTCTCTGAAAGTTACCAACCTGATGACAAATCACTATTACCAAAGCCAACTCTCTTGCAACCCTATAAACAGTGGTCCCAAATGAGACCCTTTGAGCACTCTTGGACTACAGTGGGCTTTGAGTAGCAATCTCGTTCTGAGTGGGACACCTCTCAGAGCCAGAAAACTCTCAAGTTTTCTGTCAGAGGATTGCTGAAAAACAATGACAGATCCTACGCTGATATCCTGACTCCTCAAGGCTCAGCCCTTCAGAAAGGCATCCAAAGGGACTGTGTCTCTGAATTGGAGGGCAATTTTTCAAAGGTATACCTTGTACAGACTCTTTGTTGTGTGTATGTGCATGTGAATATGCTATGGCAAACGTACTAGGAATGTTTCTTTCCTAGATGCTCAAGTGCTTTAGATTTGCAAGTTAGGCCTGTAAGTGACCTACGGTTACAATACAGTACATTTTATATGAATGCTTTGCTAAATTATTTAACTTGAGTTATCAATTTAGTCCTCTTAAATACTGCTATGTTTAAGTGCAGCTGGACCTTTAGGTATGTGCATCTGGACTGAATTAGATGCTAATATTTTTGGTCCAGCCACCTGAGAGGAGTTGTGCTTCTCCTGCCAAGTTATGGGAAAACAGGCTCATAAAGGCAGACTTGGTCCTTGAAGGAGGCATTTTTGTGTAAACTAAAATTAATTTGGCTCTCACTATTGGCTGATGGCCCTTCAAGGTCACTTGAAGGAGAAAGAGAGGAGGAGGAGGAGGATGAAGCAAGCCCCCAGACCCATTTAATAAAGACCCCCTGGAACATATCACACAGGAGCCAATGCCCCCAGACATGTGCAAGAGGGTCATACTTACATAACTGGGGGAGGGACCAGAGGATCTGGCTGGGAGGTCCTGGTCACACCTGCTCAGGCAGAAGTCGCTTTGGCAACTTAGAAAAAGAGCAGGTGGCCCATTCTGGGGGCTTGCTCACTTCACATGAGAGGACAATATTGCCTTTTGGTGGGGACGCTCACTGGGGAGCCTGCTGACCCTTGAGGATGCAGCCAATGCTCTGGGAAATCTAGGCATTTGAGGACTGGTAAGGCAATTCTATTGGAAACACCTGAGCAGTTTGTGTGTTTATATCTGGGGGCTCATTTTTCTCTCTTTCTTTCTCTCTCTCTCTCATCTCCCTCTCTCTCTTGCCCTCTCTCTCTGTCTCTCCCTCTCTGTTTTTTACTATTTACTTGGCAACTTTTGATAATAAAACTATTGTTTTAAGCTTTCAGGGTGTCTCAGTTTCAGTTTCTACAGCCTTTCAAACCCCTTTTCTCCCTGGAACAGCATAAACTATTGATCAAGTCCAGGCTCAGAGTAGCATGGGGGTCTACTCTGAACCTTGTGACTCAACAGGAGGGTCTTCCATATTCCTTTTTATTCTTATCCTTACCCTGTCCTATCCTTTTCCTCTTCTCCACTCCCTCCTCCTTCCTCCATGTAGATAGTTCTGGATTTATTTCAACTTTTTCAGATTTTGGATTTTTTTTGCTTTTCCTCCATGTGTTTTAACCATCTAGTAAGTAGTACAGTGATCCTTGACACAGAATTTTGTCATGTTTTTGCTTTGATATTAAACCTGCTTTTGCTGATACCTTTGCTGATGATTATTTAAGTGACCTTAAAACTCATTCACGGCATAGTGCAGGTGTTACACGTTACAATTTGGTAATTTCCTTCTATATATTAGCACACAAATGCTTTTTCAGTCTTTTTGCCTTTTTGATCCTGCTCAAGTCCCTACTTTTCTTATATTTGCTTAGGAAATCTCCATGTTTTCTAGTAAACAACTTAATCCTTTAGCATCTTCGTCTGACCAGTGCAATTGTAAGGTTTGCCTGTGTGATATAAATCTATGACAATTGCCTTTGTGGATAGAGAAAATAATATGCATGATTGCCACTTTTGGAACGTTACCAGAGGAGAAAAATTTCAAATTGTATAAAGCTGCAGTACTACCATGGCACTGAAAAGGAACAACATTGTTAGCAGACTCTACTGTATGAGTTCCCTGGACCATGTTCATACTTGGTATCTCTGCTATCTGTAGCTTTCAGTTAAAAGTGTGTTATTGTAGAAGTCCAGGAAACCGCTCATATACAATGTAGACATCATGACCTCTGAGACACTGTTCATTTGGTAAGTTTTCTTATGGAATTAGTGCCAATGATAAAACAAACAAACAATATTATAATACTTCTGAAATTTAGTATAGAGTCACACATTACATTGCTGAGTTGCTTCTCACAAGGTACTCTCCTGAGGTCCAATACAAGAATGTTTTAGTCCTGAAGTTCAGTGAATACTTTCTGAACTCAACTGGTCAGTGGAACTGCGGGCATTCCTAAAATGTTCCTACACATAATTAATTCAATAAATGAATTAAACTAAGTGTAAGTGGTGCCAAATGCAACAAGGAGTGCTCTTGAAGACAGCAGCAAAGCACAGATAAGCAAGCAAGAAAAAAAAAAAAAAGAAAAGAAACATGAAAGTGTTTTCAGAAACTTTTAGAAATGTCTGGATTATGATAAATTTTCTCAAGACCCAGCATGATAACAACATTCTCAACAGTGAGATAGTCTTATGATTAAAACTATGGCTCCAGTACTTAAACAAGTGCCAAAATCATAGTCTTATATATGATCAGTGTTTGCTTTATGAAGAACAAGACTCAGTTAGGTTCATAGATGAAAAAACTGTTACAGTTCCTGCCTGGGAATTATACATTTCAGTTCTCTATCCCAGAAAGCACATGAAACTCCCTCAGTCTGTTCCAATCATCTTCAAATCTTCATCCTCAAATCTTCCTCAGATCTTTCCACCAGACCTTTTGAAGAAAATACTGTGAGTGGTTTTATTTCACTCTTCTTGGCACACAAGCAGGGAAGGAACTGGAAAAGAGGATGAAAAGCAGAAAAGAGGTGCTCCCATTTGCTTGCAGAATTCAGAAATTAAACAAAATTTCTTTAACATTTGGCATTTCTCTGATTCTCTTCCTTTGCTAACACTATATTGTGCTCTCAAAGGAAACTTTGCTAGGGGAGAAAGACTATGCCTGCTTTTTCGTAAGCAATTGTTGATTACTACTCACAAAATATGTGTGACAAAAAATTAGTCAGTTGGTTCCTCCAGCCAGGATTAAGATATGGTATGACATTTAGAGTATCTATTGATAGGTCCTTTTTTGTTATTATTGATCCAAAATTATTTCCAGGGTTACAGAGAACCAAAGAATCTTCCAACATATTCATGATTGCAGAACAACAATATTCCAGAAAAACATGTCCATACTTTTTAATTTATTTCTATTCTGAATCCAGAGATTGATTGAGGAAAATGTGCATTCAGATTGTTTGAAATGTAAGCATGGAAGTGAAACCAGAAATGAATGAAGCTATAGCAGGCTGTTATAAATTTTCATTCAGTCTCAGCATTTGTCTTTTTTGAGAAGGTGTAGCCCCCATAATACTTCCCCTCCAAGGCCAGAAAAAGAGTTCCACAGTGGGAAAGTGGGATTCTTTCCATTTTAACACCTTTTTTTTCATGGTATCTTGTGACCGGTTGAAAATTGACCAAATGCCAAGAGCCAAAGGGCCCAGGATAGAGGTCCCAAAGGCCCCTTCCAGACACAGGGGAAGAAAGGGAGCAGGGGGGAAAAACCCACAAAACTGAACTTCAGTAGAACTAAACCAGTTTATATATGTATATACAGAGGAGAAAAGAGACAGAAAACAAGTTTGCACTTCCCTCTCACCAAAACAACTGCTGTTCCCGAATCTCGGGATACCTCCTCCAACCCAGCTGGCCGATCCACAGACATGTATGGCCCAGTCCCACAGCAGAGTGACCGCATGGATCTCCTCTGCCCTCCAACCCTGCCGGAAGAAGGATTGCCTCCTGACTTCCGACTCCCCTCTTTATATCTTTGCTTACATAAAGAAATGAGATGGAATACGTCCTTAGTTATGACCCAGTTACCAGGAAAACCCCAAACCAAAACCACTACAATGACCTTACCCAAATTTTAGCCCTGGTAGCCACTTCTGTAAATGATTCAAAGCCCAACTCAGATTAATTAAGTTTTGAATCAATGTATCAATGGTAACAAAACAGCACCTCTTCATCTATCATCAGTTTTTGTAGAGTCTTTGCTTGATTACCCTGATTGCTGCAGAGGTTTGAAACTATTTTTGTATTAAGATCGATGTTTAATAACTGTAATATTGGCCATTCAGTGAATACTATACAATAAGATGACTTATTTTTTCCCCAAGGCCAATGACTGTCTTACTATCCTACAGTATCATCTCTAATTACTCTCCAATTACTTACACAGCAGAAAACTCTCCATGACTCCAACTAGGATTAAACATATTAAACAATGTCTAGCCATTTCTACTATGGCTAACCATTTCCCTTTTGACAGGTGCAACATAAAAATGCAGACATATTGATACAGCATAAGAAGTGGTGGTGAAACTATGATTGCGCAGTCTTCTTTGATGTTTTCTCAGAAACTTGTGTTAAACATGATCTTACTGATGGTTTTCATAAAGGACTTGTGGAGGATAGATATCTTTCTTTTGGAAGTGCATTTCCATTGTCTTTTTGATTTTTGTGCCTCTGGCATCAGTTTAGTGTATGATGAGCAGTAAGCTGAAAAGCAAACATGAGCAAGAATAGGAACACAAGAAAAAATGAAAGAATAAAAATATTGAAGAACTTAGAAGAAAAAAACCCCAGGAGGATAAGAGTATACTTGAAAGCAAATAATTCAATTAAATATCATTAATTAAAATAGGAGAAAGGGAAAATCTGAGGACTGTGAAGAGCACTTATTGATGAAACAGTAAATAAATTTGGCTTGTCATGAGTGCCTCAAAGCATGGTGAGGTGTCTTGACTGGATTCTGAAAGAATTTAAAGCACACAGGCAAACTATCAGAGGCAAAAGCTCTACTTTACTTAAACTTCAGGTGCATGTCCTCATTGGAAGTGACAAATTAATTTTTTTTTATAATAATAACTTTCTAATATGTGATTTTTTTCTGTTGGCACTAGGTTGCAGAGGTTCTTTATATGTGTATCCACATTCTACTCAGTTTACTGAGTACACTCCTTCCTTTTCAATAAAATTAATGAAAACCCCATGCCTTGAAAAAGAAAAATGAAAGTATTATAGAAGATACAGATATGTGTTTTCATGTCTGTATGTACAGATATCTATACATGAGGATGGCAAATGTAACTGCTTTCCTTATTCCTTTGGGTTGTCTGTCACTTTCTTATTGCAAATCTTTCTTCTCTTCCTTGTTTTCTTCCAGCTTCTGGTTATTCAACTTTTTGAAAATACCTTTTCCAGGTGCATTTGCCTCTGAGTAATATTGCAAATAATTTTGAGTGAGGTTTTTTTGGCACCCAACAGATATAAAGTCATGGTGCAGTATCAACATGGGCACACTCAGGCTGTCTCCTTAGAGATCAGTTTTTATTCCAGAACTTGATAGTTCTACAGTGCCATATTTATCTTATAATTCTTACCTCATAATTAGGTTTCACTCATCAAAAATTACTCTCTTTGGAGATGCAAGTTGTGAGGACTTATGCGTCAATAGAATCAGAAAGAAGATTTTAGTATAAGAGAAAAAATCTGTGTTGTGAAGAGTTCTTGATGTATGCAAAAACTACCCTTCAAGGAAAAAAAAAATAAAAAAAGAAGTTAAAAAAAAAAAAAAGAAAGAAACCAAGAAAGAGAAAAGGAATATGTTACTAGCAAGGAGACTCGGTGGAATTTTGACCAGCTAATGAGGTGGCTGGTCTGCATAAAAATGGGCTGAAACTACATTTACATTTCCCTGAGGATATGAGTTTACACATATATTAGGGAGGATAAGCTGCTCGTTCTGTTTGCAGTAAGCAATTTCTGCATCTGCCATCAAGAGAGAAGGAGGAAAAACCTCTATACATTTTTACTGGTAAAGTAAAATTCTGTCATCTCAGTGGAATAACTTTTACTCTTTCACCGTGGTAAACAATGGAGTTTCTTTGCTGATAAAGAAAAAGACATGTATTGCATCAGAGTCTGTTTCTCAATTAGAACCTTACTCAGAGAGAAATTTGCAGCAGAAGGTACTACAAGTAAAAAAAGAAAAAAACCTAAATGCATATGGCATTTCTTTCTTTTCCAAGTAATTAGTATCTCAGTGAGAAACTAAACTTGAATTTTGGTTGTCATTAGGCACAACATTGGAGCTGTAAGACTGTGTACTGAATGCAGATTTTGTTGAGACCATGCTGCTATTTTGTGATTTATCAAAAGTTATGTACAAAATAATTTGCTCAATTAATTCAATATTTATCACAATAAAGTAATTATGAACTTATTAGATATAATTTATTTATTGAAACAGATTTACACAGAAATTAATATTATTTTATGGGGACCCTACACAGATATTAATGTTTTTGTTTTGGTTTTTTTATTCTCTGGAAGTAAATTGTGTTCTGCATTGTAATTTAATATTGTATCTGTGACAATCACATTGAGATGATCTACTCTTCAAACTGAGATTATTACAGGAAAAGCAGCTCACCACTTCCTGTAGCATTTACTTGTTATATAAAAATCATCCTTTGAAAAAAAAAAAAAAAAAGATATTGACCTTACAATTAATTTATCATAATCATTTGTCTAGTACTTTTCATTCTTAAACTGTTTTAAACAGCTAACATGTTACAAATGAATGATGACAAGCTATCTGTGGCAGAATATGTGCAAATTGCTTGTATGACCTTCAACAGAACCATCAAAATAAAATAATTTCACAAGTGACCTTTATCAGTATTAGTTCATTAAATGGACTATTCCTAAATCAGATCCTGAGTATAACCATATAGTATTCGTATAATTACTCACATAATTATGAAAGAAAATATTCTTGGCTCAGGTAAACTTATTGGGAAAATCAGTTTAACTTCTAAATAGAATACTATTAAGTCTTGGACTTAATTTTTTTTTAAGACATGCAGAGAAAAAAACCAAACAATTTCCAGTGAAGGGAAAAATAAAAAGAAAAAGGTGCTTTTTCTAGAAAGGCTGATTCGTAAACAGTTATGTTTTCTTGTTCACCATTATAATTGGGAGGTTTCTGAGACTAAAATAAAGAATAATTCCTAGCATAAATATCATCTTGATGTATTCTTTGCTATATGCATCTGCTTCCTGACCACCTATGAGGGAGTAGCTGTGTGAAACAGTGAATAACGAAGTTGCCTTGTATTGTCCAGGAATTGTGAGGCAGATATGTAGTGTTTTTATTCAGCAAACTGTGTTACTCAAGAAGCCCTTATTCTGCAGGGATTTTTTTTTTCTAGAAACAAAAAGAACCTTTTCACCTATGTTGTATCTGCTGTGCATGTTCAGTGTTTTGGTCTAAACCCTGAGATAAAGTCCAATGCAAACAAACAAAAATTGATTATTTGAGAGACCAGAAGAAATAATTTGCTCACACTTTGCAAGGGCTGGTGATGTTTCTCTCCTGAAATCAATCTATGTTCTGTAAATAAATTGTTAATAAACACATTTGCTTATTGGCATCACCTAGAGAAACAGATAAAATCCCCAGCCAATTACTGCCTTGTTCTAGGAATCGGGTAGTTGGTTTATTTGCAATCAGATACATAGGCTATCTGTCCTTTGGGAGTTTTCTGTGGGAATGCTTTCTGAGCGGAATACATATCACCCTATCAGAAGAATACGAGAAAAAAACAAAAGTACCTCAGCAAGCTACAAGGATCTAACTCACAGAGTGTCAAAGGGAAAGATTCAAGGTGACAAACTTTCATGCTCACTTTCCTGAGAAGCACAAAATTTCCTGCTACTAAACCAGTTCTGTTGAAAGGACAGTACATGAAAGTGGAACGAGGGAATAACAAGTCCCTGATTACTCTTCCCAGTGAATTGAAGAAAAGTGTTTGATTTCATACAGTATATTGGCAGCACTTTACACAACACTTTGTCAATGAGTTTTCCTGCTGAATGATTTCTAAGCAAGGGTAGCAGATTAATATGAAAAGTCTTTTATTATTCTTGTAATGGTCTCAATTATGAAGAGGAGAATGAGTCACGAAATTCCGTTGTGAAAGCTGCAGTCCAGTTTGCTGGATGGCTTTATAGGCTATATATATATATATAAGCTTTGCAAGAAAGCTAGACTTTCTACCTGAAGAATTTTTCCCAGGTCTACAAGTTCCCATAGAAGTAATGTAAAAAATATGGTTTATTTTGTTACCATATTCAGACAATTCACTATGAATCATTTATTAAATGAGTTTAGACTCTTTTTCTGTCTGCAGAATACCTACAAGCTTATCACAACTTTCTTGCATGTATTTGTTATTCTAAATTACTTGACAGGTCTTTTTTCATGTGTGCAAATTTGTTTACTCTGTAGGTTGCAGTGTGTGTTCTGAAATTATAACTTACCTATCAATTTGTGACTGGTTATCTAAATCAAGCAGCTTTCTTTTGTTTCCCTGCTTGTCAAAGTACTCACTCTATGTAGGACAAGTCTCTTGATATAGGCAGTGCTCCATCTGAAGCTAAGGACATTGCTCTATGCATACAGGATATAAGCAGAAATCTGCTGTGAAAGCATATGGTCATAAATTTAAAGTAGTTGTTTTGTTTTGTTTTTTTCTTTAATGAAATTTTTCTAATAGCCAGTTACATCTTAACTTGCCATAGGTAAGAGGATCAGAAACCCTCTTACATAAAAATCTGAATGCTATTATTTTTTCATTCTTAGAGTCTTTGTTGTTGCAAAGCTCTGCAAAATTACCTATGCAAATAACCTGGCAGCCGGTGAATTCTAAGTGTCAGATGTGTATGCTTGGAAAGAAAAAAAATAAAGGTGAGGATTTCCACCTAGATGCAAAACTTCTTCTGAGCATAGTTCAAACAAATGCTAAGGGAAGTTGATTCAAATCATCTCTTAGGTCATTGCAAACAGATGGAATCCCCAGTGTCTGCTGAGCCCTTTCTATCATCTTTATTGATAAAAATAAATTTTTCATTAATCTAAGGCAAATAACAGTATTCATAGTAAATTGGAATTCTCTGTACATTATTTATGACTTTAAAGCAGTGTTTTATATATAATAAGCCTGTATGATTTTTCTGATTGTGTCTGGAGCACTTGGCTCTGATACCAAATTTCCCTTTGCAGTCTCTGCGGAACTGCTCATAGACACTCTTAAGACACTTATCCAAAAGCTATGGAAATGAAAAATTTAAGAAATTAATCCCAATCTGCTCTTACCATTTTCATACTGATATACCACCATTGATTTTAATGGATGGAAATCAATTGAGAACTCCATCTGTTTTGTCAGTGCAAGTTTTAAGTTGACACACATGCAAACAGATGTTCTTATTTACCCCAGAGGGGTAAGAAGACCTTGAAGTAAGAGGAAGGATAAAAAACCAAACCAACAAACAAACAAAACAAACAAACAAACAAAAACCAACCAAACAAAAAAACACGCACCCCCCCCCCGAAAACAACAAAAAAACCCCAACAAACCCACCTTATCAATGTAAGATATTTATCGATTGCCCTCAGAAGGACTAAGATAAAATGACCACCTCAAGCTGAGCATTCATATATTAAAACTAGCAAAAAGTTCATTATAAAAGCTTACTTGAAACAAAGGGAAAACCCTTGTGTTGAAATACTGAGTGGATTAGCTGTGGACATGAAAGGAATTGGACCAATTTTCTTGACAAGGATTTAAAATTTAAACATACAACTGGACAGTGGTGTTTTCCAGATCTAATTTGCACCTTCACTCCAGGAAAAGAATGGCTGGCAGGGAAACCAGCCTAGGAGTATTATCCACAGTGATAAGAAGCATAGGTTGCCCCAAGGAGAAAGGAAGGGAAATTAGAAATATGATGTATGTTAGAGCTGGTGTATACTGCTGACTGAGAATTAGGCACTGACAGGCAGAAACTCCAAGGGAACTGTCAGTGGCTCCACTAAGCTTTCCTACTAGGTGTCATTGTAAGATAATGGCATCAAATAAACCGGAGACGGTTTGGAATAAAAGCTGTCATAATGGACAAAAACTTCATAATGGAAAGGATGTATTCATGTGTCCACGTGTGTCCATGTGTATGTAATATCTTTGTAGTCTGTACTGATTTAAGAACTAACATTTCATTCTATGCAACATCTTCCAATCAAGAAATAACTTGAGGCTTATTTCAAAGATCTGTGTGTTTTTTAAAGTTCATACTGGAAGATGAAGAATTAAGCCAAAACCCTTGCCTGTTCACAGATACCATCTGTGGTAGATAGAAACATCCTATTGACACAGTGTGGAGTAGGGCAACACAGTGATCATTTGGGTGCCTAAATGTATAGCTGTGCACATGTACTAGTATATCTTCCAGCCCCATCCACATATTCTTTCAATCCAGCCTTGATATATCACCACTGCTGAGTCTAAACAAAAGGCAAACCAGCATGGTACTGTTTCAGTAGCAACCATGCCTACTGTATATGCCTTCAAGGAACAGGTTTGTTCTGTTTTTAGGCCCTACTACTAATTTCCTAATTTTCTCTCATTGCAATATAATTTTATTGTGTAGGTTTTATACTTCTCACTCCTCCATTACCTTGCCCTTTAGACACTCTTTCAATTTGTGTTCTGCCTGACTGGATCCACAGTATCAGACACCGCCTTGTCAGACAGTCAGTAGAGACTCTAGCTTTATTGCCCATAACAAATAAAAGTTATCTTCCCTCTTTAAAGCCTATCTGTGATTTGGAAAGTCTACAAGTTCAACAACACACTGTTGATGAAAGGCTATAATATGAATGAGCAGATGAGACAATTAGACTGTAACCATTTGTTTAAAGGATTTAGTGTCTCTTTGCAGCCTTTGTGAGCCATTATTAGTATTTCATTACTTTGCCATGTGATGGAAGGACACATAAGAGAAGAGATAGTTTTTCAGGGGGTTTTTTGGGGGAAAAGATCTGATAGGAAAATCCACACAAACTTATGAATTACCTATGCTATTCATGTGAAACAATCTCTTTCTTGGAAAATATTCTCTAAGGAAACCAGTCCTTCCTTGTCTCTTTTTTTTTTTTTTTTCTCAGTAGTAAACAACTTTATACTCCAAGAATGTGTGATGAAACTGTTTCCTTAGAAATTGTACTCATAGATCTACTTTCAGCTTTGTTGAGAAGTCACATGTATACATGATTAGTTAGAAGTCACTTTATTATGTTCATTTTGTGTCAAGTAGAGGGGGAAAATTACTTTCTCAATCCTGGGGGAGTGGAGTTCATGAGAGGAAGAGGGATGGGGTGAGAGGACTGCTTAGTCTCAAGAGGAGGCTTAAGGAGGACCTCATCTCTCTCTACAACTACCTTAAAGGAGGTTGTAGTGAAATGGGGGCCAGTCTCTTTTACTGTGCCTGCAGTGGGAGGACCAGAGGAAATGGCCTTAAGCTGAGACAGAGGAGATTCACATTAGATATTAGGAAAAAAATTCACTGTTAGGGTGATCAGACATTGAAATAGGTTGCCCAGGGAAGTAGTGGAGTCACCATTCCTGGAAGTGTTTAAGAGACGTCTGGATCTGGCACTGGGTGATGTGGTTTAGGGGTTAAAGTGGTAGTGTTGGGTTGACAGTTGAATTTGATGATGTTAAAGGTCTCTTCCAACCATGATAATTCTATGACTAAATGCCAAGAGCAAAGAGAAATAAACTTTTCAAAGGGCACAAAATCAAGCAGACAGTTTTTTATTACAAGCAGCTAAATCTTGACCATAATGTCCTAGTCAAAGGTGCAGATATGCAGGTCATAGGCAAAAATGCTTTGAGAAAATGCTGCACTCTGGTTCCACTGGCATGTTAAAGGATCTGTGGAGAGCAAATTGTTTAGACATCTGGCTGTCTGATTGACACATTACAAAGAATTCATTTTCTTTTTATGCCTCCTATAAGGATATTTCTAAATAAAGCAACAGTGTCCCATGGGATGCGTTTGGTTCTTTGGCTCACAGGCTGCTCCAAGAAAATTGTGCATTTGAGGACTTTGAGATAATCAGAGACTTAAAGAAGGCAGCTTCACAAGCTACAGTACTATTTAATGCTATTTTTCCCTTTAATTTATAGGCATCTCAAACTCCAGAGTTCAAAGCTTGTTCAAGCCTTTCAGCTTGAAATGTTAAGAGCTTTACAAAGCAAACACGTTTTTATCCTCAAAGAATGACATTTGAAAAAACGTATCTTAAAGGCTAATAGTACATTTTGATTTTTGCTTATATTTCTAGGCCAAATAACACAGCATCTTTTTTATAGCACAGTGACAGAATGTCAGTGTTTTAATTTATTTATTTTTGGCTAAGAAGAAATTAAGATAAGAATTTTGCAATAAAATATGCTACCATGGAATGACTGTAAGTAGAGAAAAAAAGAAATCTGTTATTGCCTTTTATCTTAAAATGAGAATTTTTATTTGTGTCTACTTCTAATTACTACAAGCAAATTAATTCAGCTATTTCAAATAGCTGTGTTAAAGCAATGTAGTGTAATATCTCAGTAATTAAGATGATGCAAATTAGGAGACAGGCAATAAGAATGCCACAAATAGTATGATGGACCCAAAAAGTTACTTTAGGGTATGGAAGAAAAAATTGCCTGGTTTACATTATTCATTTGTTTGTCCAAAGTTGTCATCCATAGCATCAAAAAAAGGAAAAAAAAAACAGTAAAAATCATCTTATACTATTCATTACTAAGTTAAAATGTCAAGAAATGAAATTAAAAGTAGATTGAAATTAAAGGGAGAAAGTAGCCTATTAACATCATTAACAGATTATAAGCATCCTCAATGATTAGAATGTTCAGGTCAAAATCCTGTTTGGAGTAGAAAATCTGTGAATCATGATCTGTTTTAGATCTATTCTTGTCTGCTAAAAGGAGAAACTGTCTGGAAAAAGGAGTAAGTTCTCTAAACTGATGAAATACCTGAGCTACTATGAAAGGGTGATCTTAAGGTACCTCCCGCTGCTGTTTATTCTGTACCAGGTAGATGTGAGCTGAGTCAAACTTCAATGCATTTACAGCACCTCCTAAGGAAGGGATCCCTGCAGACACCTTCAGTGCTTTTTAAAATGACCTTGCTCAGCAAACTATGTAACCAAATTTTGCCCTCAACTGGCACTCAGGATGACCTCTAGTAAGGCTACTGATTTCAGTATAAAATGTCAAATGTCACATGAGTACAAGAGGTGATAGTCTTTTAGCTGTGCCAAGAGACAGCAGGAACATGCTACTCTGCAGATCTGCTTGTAATATATGTCTTCAATCATAAAGTAAGTCTCTAAATATTGTAATAATTACAGATCAGCTGATGACCTCTTTCTGATGCATTTAAAACTAGAGTGAATTAGTGGAAAAGAAAATGACTGAGTGTAGACGAGAAAGATGCATTATCAGTAGATATAATAACTTATGCAGTTATGCTGTTCTGAAGAGCACTGAGTGCTTATTTTGAGTGTCTTCATAAAACAAAAACTAACAAAAAAACCTAATCCAAAAATTAATATCGCTAACAGTATCTTGTAAAGGTGAATATTCTAACTTCTATATGCATCATGGACTGAAATGGCAAGGGATGTGTTTTGCTATGATATTTGTTTACAAAAGAAACAGACTGAATGTTTCATGATAAGTGAACAGTATTTAGATGATTTACTAAAAAAAGGAGCAGAAAGAAAGAGATGAAAGAAACATGTCCCTGGGGCAATCAGGGATATCTGGTAAGAAAGACAGGAAGTGGAATCTGTTTTTTAGAGCATCCACCCACAGTGAGACTTACAACGTTCTGCAAAAGAACAGAGTGATGCCATATAGACTATTTCTCTGCCTCATGGCAGGGTCAGCTAAAGCTATTCCAGAGTGATATTTGACTAAACTGTGTAATGGATATTTTGCATTACTCTTAGGCTTTTTATCTTATTAATTTGATATTTTTATCCTAGGTTTTGCTTGGGGGTTTTCGGAGTTTGTTGATTTTTTTTTTTTTTTTAATAGCCTGCAACTGGAAACTTCTTGTACTGTAAGGCTGTATCTTTTGTCTTACACAAAGTAAACCTGGAGAATAATTTATTCTTGCCACCTTTACATGTCTGACTACGTTTTTCCTATAACCTTTACAAGAAAATAATCAGATTTCTTTCACTCTTCTGTCATAAGTAATCTAGATATCTGATAATTGCTTTATTCCTGAAATGCAGCCTGGCAAAAAGCTTATATTGTTCTAGCATGAGCCACTAAAAACTGGGTAAAAAAATAATTTAAAAAATGTTACAATGACAAGCATGTTTATGCAGTCAAGACTAACACATCCACTGCTGCATGTTATTGTTAATTCCCATTCAGTTTTATGTTATGCACTAGTCCTTCTCTGGACACCTACTGCATAGACCACATCACTCACCAGTCTTTACTCTCATTATTTTTACTACTTAGTACTTCATTCTTAGTCAATTTTTGGAGATTTTAGAGTCATGTATAAGTTTATTCTTTTCCTCTGAATTGTTAGCCCACTTACTTTGGCATTAATTGTAAATTTTGCAAGTACCATTCAATAGCATTTAGACCATGACTGAGACAGGACATTCTGTTGGTCATACAATACCAATAACTAAATGACTTTGAAGTCTATGACTGCAAACAACACTTAGGGTTCATATTATTTGCATAGAATTTTACATCTGCTTCTGTATCTACATTATAGAAGTTCTATCTAAGTCACATTTCTTTGTTTTATAGTACTGTCAGAAAAAGAATGTGCAACTTTGTAAAATAAAAAATAAAACAAACAAACAAACAAACAAAAACAAACCGAAAACACATTGGTTGTTTCCTCACTCCAAAAGGGTCTCTTAATCTGTGATAAAAAGAAATTAGAGTGGTTTTAAGTTTTTTGTTCTTTACAAATGTATGTTTTCTCTTACTCCTTTCCTTGTTATATTCTAGCTGTTTACAAATTCTTTACCCAGATAAGATTTTTAGAGGATGGGGTTGCTTTACTTTGTTTTGTTTATTTTTGCTTTTTTTTTAGACAGAAATTATGGGCTGGCAGACTTTTCTTCATGGTTCCTTCAGCTCATTTAAAGAGCAGCATGTGCCAAATTCTGACCACCTACATTATACACCAATTCCTATCAATCCTCCGTACTAACGGGATGTAATTCAAGCACTAGAACCTTAAAAAGAAACATGAGATGCAAATATTTGCATGTTTAGTCATACAGACATGATTATGTTTCTGTATTTTCTTTTTTTCCAGCCTTCTGGAGTGTTTTTATATAACAGGAATAAAATTCAATGGTTTTGAATAGCTATTCCTTAAGCATGTGCGTTAATGTTGATGATGTTTTAGTATTTAGTGTTCCACCCAGGAAAGAGCCACTAGAATGATTTTTTTTTTTTTTTTTTTGCTTTTGATTGAAAACCAGGACAGATTTCAGCCTTTATATAAGAATGCTAAGATTTCAATATTGGCTTTGAGATTTGATGTATGCTAATATATGACAGTACACTTCCCCCCCCAAAAGACATATCTGGAGTGAGGAAAATAACAGAAATCTCATGCTATGCAGAATGTAGAAAGATTTTTTTTTCTATTCTGATTTAGAATGGAAATCAAAAAATCTGAAAAAAGTACATCCATTCCTTTTCCCCCAAAGTAATTTTTTATTCAAATCAATTTTAATTTTCTTTTACATGTATAAAATAAAAATTAAAAACCAGATCATTTTATTTTTGAAGTTCTGAAAAAGGAAAATTTTATTTTCCTGGAGTATATTTATTTGGTTCAATTGACCTTGTTCTTTATAAGAATTTGAGGCATTTAAACTTCATTTTTCCTAAGGGAAACTTGTTTTGGTTTTATTTTTCAGAAAAATTTTAATCATATCCTCTGAATAACCAATATAAAACACTTGCAGTACCAAAAAGACTATTTTTTTTTTAATAAAAGTGGACTGAAGATCAAATAAAAGAATTTTCTCTAGAATTTTGATTTACTTCCTAAATTTCCAGAACTAAGATAAACATTCTTTTACATGATGACATAAATCAAAGCACAACTTTCAAACTCTTGTCTTGACATAATAGCACTACTACTCATTACATCTGGAGTAAATTTGAGAAAGAAGCCATTTAATATTAATTGCAACATGACAAAACAGTCTCCTATATTCACAGAAAATGCTAAAAATTAAAAGAAAAATATTTTTTATGAAAGTCAGAGCAACTCCTGTTTAGTATAAGCAAGCAATTAAAAATAAACATCAGCTAAATCAGAATATAATCTTATTTAGCATTTATTGTTTGAAGATTTTAGGTAATAGGAGAGGATAACTGAAGAACTCATTTGAAGAAAATACTCTAAGTACCTTAAAGAAAAATTAATTGTGTCAACTGCAGCAACCAAACAATCACAACATATCCTTTCCCGATAATCAAAAGAAGGGGAAAATAAATAGAAAATATTTCTAAGACAAAGTCTAGAGTAAAGTATACTTTAGGTGCATGAAGTGAGACAGAATTTATCTTAACTGACACTGTATTCATATGTTTGGCAATTGAAAAGCAAATGGTGCTGTATTCATTACGTGGGATTAACTACCTGTCACAATTTTCAACAGCTTGATACTGTTCTGAGAGTCAGGGGAGTTAGAAGCGCCTGACTTCAAAACTCCAAAATGTATCTTCTTATGCTTCATTTCCACATCGTCATCAGATTAGATCTCTGAATAGGCAAAGATTTTGAATAAAAGACACAGGGTTTTTTTTCTACCCTTAAAAAGCTATTGCAGAAAGGCCTGTTAGTTTTGCAGTAATAAAAAGCAGTCACCTCACTGCACACCCATGTGCTGTAGTTACTCTGTCTACACCATTAAATTGTAAAGCTTTGACAATGGTCTAATAAAAACTGGATATTAAAAGCAATTGTTTACTTTTCTCATCACTTTTATTTTATATTTTATTATATTATATATTTATAATATATTTATTATATATTTATTTATATTGCAATTTCAGAAAATAATATACTACAGACACAGTTTGAGATAGATCTTTCTGATATATACCAAAACTGGTTTCAAAATTCTCAAATGGAGCAGGTCAAGTGATTTTTCCATAGTATGCTGATGCCATGGCTACTTCTTGTTAATTCCTATGGAGTTGTTCTCAAGTGAATTCATATTAAGTCTTTAGTCCTCTGTCCTGGGTTACCCTGGCTGGATGCCAGGTGACCACAAAAGACACTCTATCACTTCCCTCAGCAATTGGACAGGGGAGTGAAAGTATAATGAAAGACTTGTGAGTTGAGATAAGGACGGAGATCACTCACTGAATACCATCATGTGCAAAAGACTCAGCTTAGGGAAATTAATTGAACTTATCATCAATCAAAATCAGAATGGGATAATGAGAAGCAAAAGAAATCTTAAAACCCCTGTCCCTCCTTCACAGACTCTAACTCCTCCCCCATACCAGTCCAGGGAGATGGGAATGGGGGTTATGATCAGTTCATCATGTGTTGTTTCTGCTGCTCCTTCCTCCTCAGAGAGAATAGTCCTTCCCCTGCTCTAGTGTTGGGTCTCTCCTATGGGACACAGTCCCCTAGGGACCTCTTCAACCTGAGTCCTTCCCACAGGTTATACTTCTTCACAAACTGCTCCAATATGGATCTTTTCCCACGAAGTGCAGTCCTTCAGGAACAGACTCCTCAAGCATTGTCCCCCATGGGGTCACAAATCCTGCCAGCAAACCTGCTTCAGGCTGGGATCCTTTTTCCATGGGTCTGCAGGTCCCTGCCAGGAGCCTGCTCCAGCACAGGCTTCCCACGGGGTCACAGTCCTTTTTCATGCATCCACCTTCAAAGGCTGCAGGTGGATCTCTGCACTGACATGGACCTCCATGAACTTCAAAAGGACAGCTGCTTCACCATGGTCTTTATCTTGGGCTGCAGGAGAATCCCTGCTCTGGTGCCTGGAGCACCCCTCCCCCTCATTCTTCAATGACCTACAGAGCTGTTTCTCTCATATATTCTCATTCCTCTATCCTTTTTTTTTTTTTTTTTTTGGTTTTTTTTGGAAATATAGCTTGTGCTTGATTTAAAAAAACAAACAAACAAACAAACAAAAAAAAAACCACCAAACCCAAAAACAACAAACAAACAAACAAGAATATTTATTGGCTGTAATAAAATACAATTTGTATTGAAATGCAAAGGATAAAGTCCACTATCTCTAACAGTCTAGAATGTGCCAAATCTCAACCTGGAAAAGATGTCCAGAGAAAGAAGTTCAGTGTAACCTTTTCATTCTGGAGATGAAAGTCTATACACTGCATAAGAAATTACAGCTTTGTTCTAAACAATGCCTTGATTTTAATATTTAGCTCTAATTGCGTGGGCTGAAAACAAATAAACAAAAAGGGCACAATCATTCATCCTCAAAATGTGTGATGCAGCAGTTCGAATAAGGATGGTAGTGGTAATCTGTCTCCATAATGCAAAATTTAACTGATGTCATTCAGTTCTTTTTTTAGTCAATGGTGATCTTGAGATACATTTCATCAGGAGATATTAATTGTGACTCCAGATAGATGAAAGTAATGAAACAAAAGACCTCTTCATAGCATACTCTTGAATTATCTTCCTATGCTGCAGGAACTTGAAAGCCAAGTTATGCAGAACCTACTGTATTGTGTCAGGGCGGTTATGCAAATATTTGCTTAATAGCTATGTGCCATGCAGGTTTTGCAAATATTTGTTTGAATTTCAATGTGATTTGGCTGTGTACCCTCTCAGCTGTAAAAACTTGTTTTGTGAAAATATCTGTGTGAACTTTGCGAACCAAAAGCCTGTTGTGCAGCTCAACTTCACACTCTTTTCTTGGCCAGTCCCATAATTAAGAAATATGGTGTTGCCTGGAACAAGGTTTGTCTTGTGATTCTTTGAGTATTTCTGAAAAAAACTGCAGCTGTGCTGGAAATGTTACTGACACAAAGGTAGGGTGTCTTTTAAAAATAAACATGAGGGGAAAATATGAGATCTCAGACAACTTGTTTTACATGACATTAATGTTGTCATTATGGAAATTAGAATTATGCATAATTTTACCTAAAATTCTTAGATTATAAATTGTAATAAGCTGGTATGCTCTTTTGTCTGGTGTTCAAAAAATCACCTGGCACAATACAGACCCTGCTTCTTCCATCAACCCATAAATAAGCAGAAACAAGTATTACATAGCGGTGTAAACATTTGAAACACTGATTTATTCTGGTTTTAAAAAATAAATCCAAAACACATGGAGTCTCATTTCTTGGGACACTTTTCAGGCAGCTCCTTGTATTTGGATATCAGCCAAAGCAGCTGTTTGAGACAACTGAGGATATTCAGCTCACCAAGAAGACTGAACTGATTTGAGGCATCCAAGGTGCATCAATTACCTGAGTTAGCTCAGAGATGTCTTACTATTTCTTTCATGATTTTTAAGAAACTATGGAACAGAAGAGTTAGAGTCAACCAGTAGAATGGTCATGTATGTACATTATTCATATGTTCAGAATAATAGAATCTGTGTAATTTAACTCCCTTCACTTTGCAAATTATCTGAGTACAGATTATGAATTTTACAAATATATTTTTCCATTTACAGTTCTTCAGTAAATAGCTTGTGTCAATAAATTTCAACTCATGATTCATTCATGAGCTGATCATTGAGAATATTCATTATTTATGCTATATAATTTGTCCTGTAAATTACATGGCATTATTTATATTCCCTGAATATGAGATTTACAAGTAGCTTTATAAATAAAATGAATTGTATTTTCCTTTATAAGATAAACTTCAAACTTTACTAGTTGTTTGAATCTATCATCCAAACAATAAGAACAACCTGCAAATTGCTCTGCTGCTCCTCACCATTCCAATAAATTTGATGGTGCCTTTGTTGTTGATTTTTATATTTAGAAATGTCAAAAATAAGCATTTATATGTTGGAATATAGGGAAATTACTAAATGGAATAAATTACAAGTAAAATAGTTTGAGGTATTGCAAGCTCTATTTTCATAAAAGAAATAAAGTGGTTCTTGTATTGAGGTACATGAAAACATTGTAGGGGAGAAATATAGGGTAATTTGAGTAAAGCTTAAGATTTTCAGGGCCATTATCGTGTTTATAAGAGCACACATATTTTTCATCTTCACTCAATTTGAGAAAGAAGACACTTGTTTTAAAAGTGTGAAACATTTTATAAAGAGAAGTAAAGTGAAGTGGGCCAAAATTATTGGGGGTGGGGGAGTTAAAAATCACATAGCAACAAAACCAAATTACTGTTCTTTTCAATGTTACGTAATCCGTGAGCAGTAACAAGCAGTGCGTGGAACAGCACGATACCATCCAAAAGTCACTGGTCCTGGGGATAGCAATGTCCCTGAAACAATGAGAGGAGGTGGCACAGCTGTAACATTTCCCTCAGTCTTGCATTTTACAGAGGTATTTAGAGAAGTAGTGGCATCTGGGCTCTCCAGCTCAACTGCACAACACAGTAGGGGTTGAATGAAAAAAAAAAAAAACAAAAAACGAAATGGGAAGCAATGTACTTGGTTGGAATCCCACATCTGTCTGTCACTAAAATAGTATTGAAAGTGCCAAAAGCCCATTTCTTTGGGGTTTCTTTAAATAATAAAACCAGCAACAACAACAACAACAAAAACCTATGAGCAAAAAGTAAAATTTTAATTTAATTCTTTTTCTCACTAAAAAGACCAATGAAACGACGCAACCAATTTATTTCAGGAATGTGTATTATTGAAATCACTGTGTACAGGGAAAAGCTGCAGCATGAGCTGAGTGCTGTATACGAGGAAGCAAGTTCAGTGGAGCAGTGTCCTCCATGACAAGGAGTGCAGCCCTGCCCAAACATGAGGAGTGAAGCAGGCATCATGTAACCAAGTAACCTACAAAATGTGACAGACTTAGCACCAGAGTTTAAATGTGGCACCTGAGCTGAAGAGCAGAGGATGCATGGGTAGAGACCCCAGGTGAGCTACTCACAGCATTTTTCCACCACTTAACCTCTTTTCCTAGAATGCTGGCCCAAGATTATGCAGGTGCTCACTATTGAGAGTGAAGGCCACAGGCAGGTCAGGGCAGTGAACTGAGGACTGTGACAGGCACAACCATCCAGGCTTTTCCTTAGACCTCATTGTGATTTTGGTATTTATTTTTAAATTCATCTTTATACTCACTTCTAAAGGAGATGGGTAAAATATTTCAATATTTCATTGCCTTTCTGTAGTTCTTTTAAGTTCTTTCAATGGTGACTCTTTTACTACAGTTTGGGGACTGCTGAGTAAACTGGCCCAAATTGTAGAAAAGTAAGTTAACTGGAGCAGATATATGGTGAAAAAGAGAAGTTTTCTTGTTGAGGCAAGAAGAAAAAAGCAAGAGGCAAAGCCCTTCTACTAATTATGATCATGACAAATACTCGGCATGAATATGGGCAGACACTGGGATGAGAGATGAGGGGAGCATTGCCCTCCTCAGATTGTGCACAGCACCCAACTACTGGAGTAAACAGCTCCTTCCCAAACATAGGAATCAGCTCTGCCTATACCTTGTTTTGTTCTCAGCCACAGAGTGTGTTGAATGATGAAGCTGGGTCTTGAAAAGATTTATCTTTCCCCTCACCAGTTTAATCCCTGGTTTTGGGAAAGCATTGGTAGGTAATTATGTGGTCTCTTACAACAGCCAAATATTTTGCCATGATTGTCTGCCTCTGTCACTGAGTGCTGCACTTTGATTTCCTTACAGAGAAGAATTGCAAACTACTTTTATTGGACGATATATGTGGTTGGGGGAAAAAAAGATCAAAGTAGAATGGGTGATGCAGCAAAACTATACATGTTTTCTGCACCTCTGAATTTATTATTTTCTTTGTGCCACGAGCTATGGAGATAAAACACCTCTACTAGCCACTAAATATTCTGAATTAATAAGAAAAACTCTCATCATTAAGGAATATTAAATGCTACAGAAGTGTTGATTAAAAGCATGTTTGGTAATCAGAAAGTTGATCAGAAGTAGGAACAAAAGGAAAAAAAAAAGGACAAAACAAATCTCAGTACTGAGTAAGAGATTAAAGGATATTTGCATATTTTTCCAGTTATTATCAATCCTAAACAGAAGTAATTGTATTAGAGGTCACTGTGGTAGAATAACAATGCCAAAGTTACTATTTAAGTAATACTTTAAAATCATTTGAAGCAACAAAACACAGGCAAATTAAAATCTTGATTGTAGGAGAAAGCAGACACAAAAAGTCAAACTGAAGCAAATATTTTAGCTTAATATGTTCATAGAAGGTGACTGTAATTGATTTCAAAATGTTTTACAAATTTTGCTTTTAAGGTATAATTTTTGCATTTGGCACTGTAAAACAGTGATATGCCACAATCCACTGCTGAACCTCTGACGGGCAGATCCAACTTACTTCCTGCGTGTCAAGAATTAGGGGATTCAACCTTTTTCTGGTTATGGATGCAAATGTGAGCAAGGAATTCATAGGTTCTGAAGCTTACTTGGAGTTGCGAGGACCTTCACAGTGAATGGTGTTAAGTTCTGCAACAGAAGTCATTTCTTTCCAGTGAATATGTAGAATACCTGGGATGACCACCCTGCTACCTTGCTTAAGCTTAGGCATAAATAGGTCATGAAGAAGAGCTGACCTACAGGGAAACAACACGGATGTGATTAATCTAATAATCCAATCCCAGCTGTGATTATTGCAGTTGTTAGGAAATCCACTTGGGATCCTCAGTCCAAAAATCCTAAAGCAAAGGCAGGTAGTAGCATGAGCTTTCTTTAGGTGAACAGAGTAAGAATAATTTCTGTCTTATAAAATATGACTGCTCTTTTCCTACTTAATAGGCTAGCTACTGCAGTGTTCTGCTACAGGATGAGATAAACTAGTTCAATTCCTTCTATAACTGTCTTGCAACATGTCCATTTTGCTTGAAAAATACCTGGGATAAACTATCAGTCCTATCCTGGAAACCAGGACCACAACAGAGACTTCCATCACAAGTCAGTGAATATCCTGAGGGTTAGACTGATGTTTGCTCTCTCTAGTTAATTTACAAACAGGGACAATTTTGATAAGATGAACAGAAATTTGGTTTCCCCTTTAAAAATTCTAAGTCTGTGTTTCCCTCATGTTTGACCTCTCTTACTGAGAACTGAGTTGTGCCTGCGTTACTTACTAGATAAAAAAGCAATGCTTTGGGGGTTTCTGTGCACACCCACAATAATGAATCCCACAGTGCTCCATGCAGCTGTAGTGTGATGCTGCATTGGGATGATGAAACCTTTATTTTGCTCTCCCTTGGAAGAAAGCCCAGGCATGCAGCCTGGAGACCGTGGGACATGCTGCAGAATGCACTAATGTTGTAATACAGGCACAGCCTTTTAGGCTTAAGCACTTGCTGTAGCCGCATTGCATAACTGAGACAAAACTGACAGGTATGAAAATAATATGAAAGGTAGAGAATCTAAGAGCTTAGAACTCAAATTTGATTTCAACTACAATTTTTCATCCAGTAAAAATACTTTTTAAAGTGCTACCAGGTTTTATGTGTATATGCAGATGCATCTAAAAGCATCAGAGAGTTTGAAAATAATGGGCTGATAAGTATTTTGGACTAAACAGCAGTAGAATACCTGCATAAATGCAAGATGCCGTGTGCTTAGGAGTCAAAGTAAAGAATTTGATTTCCTTACCAAGTTGAAAGATAATTATGTTCATCAGTAACCACCATTAGTTAATTCTTTCTAACACATTGTTTTGAGGTTTAGGTTAAGAAGTTTTCCTCATCCTATAGCACCTGTTATAAGCAACTGGAATGAAATGAGATTTTCAGACTACTTTAGGTTGTTTGTTTTTTTTTTTTGTTTTTGTTTTGTTTGTTTGTTTTTTTAATTAAGACAAATGGGAAACTCTTGAGACAACCTAAATAAGATATAGAATTATGAGAGGCAACTGATAGCAAAGGTAGTACAAAATATTCTCAGTATGGCTGATTTAGACATTAGAGACCATAATTTAAATGCAGAGAAAGATAGCACACAAAGAGTTCAAGCAGAGAATTTCACTTAGTGCAGTTGCCAAGTAAAGCCATCAAAGCAAATAGCTCAAATGAGTTTAAGAGAGAATTCTGCATGTCTGAACAGGGAGGGAATCAAAGCATATAGTTACTAAGTAGGAAAATGGGTGTGAGATAAACTTAAAGGGAACAGTTTATTGGGTCAGCTGTCCTTTTCTCTCTCTGGCAGTGTCTTGTGTCCTTGTTTCTTAATCTTTCATAAAAGAAGGATTGAAAAAAGTCATAAGGAAAAGCCCTACAAAGACTATAATTAAAATGTACTGCAAATGTTTTAATCTGACTGACTTGTGTTTTGATTTGGGGGTTTTACATTAATTAGAGAGACTATAAAGGCTATGACAACCATTTCATCAAAGACAAAGGCTTAAAGAACAGCCAAAGACTGAGAGATTCCTTCTTAATGAAAACATCTTCAATACATGAATTAAGAAAATTTTGAACTGTGGGTTTGGAGAAGGAAAACTACATAGATGTGAAAGGTGGAACATAAAACCTATACTTTAGAGAAATTGGCCTAAACCATATAAATCAGAGTAAAGTCTGTCAGAATTCAGCCCACCTGAAGAAATACCAGGCATAGGTTGCAATATGAGATATTGTACATCAGCATATTATTTTTAATATGCATGCTATAATTACCTTTCCAATTATCTTTTGGGAGATAAAAGCAGAGCTCTTAACAAAAATTCAATGTATCACAGTTTCTAGACTAAATAAATTTGTTCTATGATATTCCCTAGCAATCTTTCCCAAAAATGGCAAAAGCATAAATATGCTTCATTAAACAAAAAGAACAGGAAACATCTGAGATTTAAAATATTAGTGCTTACAGAATATTTTGTACCAACAATCATTTTAAAGATTTGTTTTCAAAAGTAAAACTTCATTTTAATAGTTTGATAACACTGTCTGGGCTGCTATAAACTACAGTTTAGTGAGTGCCCACAAAGTCATTGGAAGCAACCTGCTAAACCTTGGAATGACTTCAGAAAGGATAAGCTGTCGCCATCAGTCCTAAAATCAATGATTCTCATGTAATCAGATGGAAGTGGGGTACTCTGAAGTGCTGAGGGTTATAAGAGTGGTCATTTCTTAGGATGAAGCTAACTGTGAGCCAGGATCTATCTTTAGCTCATCAGATCATTTACAATCTTTCACAACACCTGCTTTAGCCTTGCAGACCAGAGATACAAGATTGGACATAAATGTATAGTAAGGGCCTACAGGATTTGAGAAGATTTTCTGAACTATAGATAGCTTCCTGTGTCTCCTGTGTTGTTTTAGCCGATAAAGGGAGCAGACCACCAGATTGTGTGTCTTCCTTGCTGAACAACTTGTATGTGTGTGTAATTCTTTCCTGTTTTCAAAGTACTGAATTTCAGAATATTGTTCTTTATTATCTTTAACTTAGATATCTTTAACTTAGAACAGAGAGAGAACCTGGACCCCAGGTTAACTATGGGATCAGATGGCACAGTCAGACGGACACTCAAGATTTCTTTTTCTTTTCTTTTTCTTTTTCTTTTTCTTTTTCTTTTTCTTTTTCTTTTTCTTTTTCTTTTTCTTTTTCTT
>JAWWEE010000074.1:106211988-106224859 GCA_035221455.1 Xenops minutus | reverse complement strand
TTTAGCCACCAGTGTGCTTGTAGCAAGCGTGGGTAGAGCCCTTGTAAATCTTCATTCGCGAAGCCTAGCCATGATGAAAATATATTTAAAATACCCATTTTCTAATCTTATTATATTTTTTACTACCACCTTGCTAGAGATAAAAATATCCTCCCCCCTCTGACTTGCAGTGAAAAAAAAAAAATATATAAACTGCATAATTTACTTATTATGGCAGAATGATTGTGAAACAAATTACTAAAGTGAGGAAAGTTTAGAAATGATGAAATAATACAGTATGGCATGGCATGGCATGGCATGGTGTGCTGTGCTATGATTGTCCCACAATAACAGGCTCCATCCAGCACCTTTTTTGGGCAGAAGCTACTTTCAGTGCTAATTATAAAATGGGTTCTGTAATCAGACTCCTGTACTTAGGACATTATTCTAGGTTTGATTTTGAATTCCTTGGAAAGACTTAGCAGTTAAGCCATTTAAGCCTGAATTTTTCATATATAACTTTGATATTTCAGTTCTTTACCTCTACAATTGTGAAAACAGCTCTTCCTCATCTTAAAGTATCTACTATTGTTTTAGAAAATGTAAGTTGTAAACTCCTCTAAGTTACATTTCAGAATCTGACAGGAACTTGCACAGCACAATGTTTAACACTGATGCAGAAGAGTCAGGTTACCTATGCCCCCTGAACACGTGCAGGGACAGACAGCCAGACGCTTCACAGGAAAGTTTGTTGTGTGGGAGGCACTAATTCATTCACCTCAGTTCTCTTTTTCCACTAAACAACTGTGTTGTCCTACATGTCAATCCACAATTAGGAAGCCTTTATGGCTTGAGAGACTGGGTATTTTTGGCTGTTAAATCCCATTATTATTAGATTTGGAAGCAGAGCTTATGCTAGGGATCTTCCTTGTTGGCTTCTGTTTGGGGTTTTATTCATTCTTCATCAAAAGAAGACTATGTTCTTTGTTTCCTGTATATTCCCACTTCGATTAATGCCCCTCAATATCCTATATGGTTTAAGAGTAAAGAATCTTGCTATTGTCTTGGCCTCCAGCTACTGAAATACAAAGCTAAGCCAGCACATTTTTTCATCTTCTTGTACAACGTCCATAACCCAAATATGTTTTATATTATTCAGCCTCTTCATTCTCAGTGTGAGTGCCGAACAGAGACCTATGTTTTACTGCTGCACTGTGTTTATAGGACTACGCTGAAATGCAACACTATGAAGGAATGATTTAGTACATTAAAAGATCAGACGTATATTTGTATTAGATTTTGTCTTTGCTAAAATATTCTTGAAGTGTTAAATACTTCCTTGACATAAGTAACTCTATGCCTCCTTCAGTTCATTTTGACAGTTGTATCACTGTTGAGCAGATTTCCATAAGATACTACTCTTTGTGAAAGTCTCAATTCTATTTTCTTGAATACACTGCATTTATTTTTCATTATAGAGGTTAAAATTGGTTATAGAAATGTCAGATACTGTAAAACTGAAAGTATTGATTCCATTACACATATTTCATAGTCTTCCTAAAAATTGATTTCTCCAGGATTTTACTTGTGTTTTTAAATGCATGATCAGATCTGAATTTCACTTCCACAGACATTAGCTCTAACCTGTTCTAATCTGATCTTGTTTTGTGAGTACTAACATGTTGCAGTGTTATTTTTTCAATATTGACTACCAAGATTAAAATTAGTCAGTTTTAAAAACATTATTTGAAAATGTGGCAAATATATTTGTAGCAAACTATTTTTTTTCCTTGAAAATAATTTGAAAATAACAAACAGATTGAGATTGTTTATCAAGTCTTCTAAGCACAAGTTTGCTAAATATGACATGAATATATACACTGTGTAGCCATTATGTGGCTGAAAAAAACATTCAAGGCCTCACATGATGTTCCCAGAGTGTGACTATTTCAAATAAATATGTTTTTACTTATGGGAAACTTTATTTTTTGAGAGATACAGTCACCAAAAGAATATTTAATATAAAATATTTGCAGCATATTGAAAAAGTAAAATATATTAAAGTAGACCAAAAGGAACAGTACTCTGTTGAGAAAAAAAAAAAAAAAAACAGTTCCAATTCAAACTCCTCCTCACATCTTCTAGAATTTAATTAGTAGTCATTTTGAAGACCAGTTTGACTGAAATGCTGCACCTGTTATAAAGGATAGTTAGATCTAGGGTCTGGTAAGTAACATCTGAAAACAAGCTCCATAACTTCCTGTGTATGAAGAATTCTTATGCAATTCTAGGGAGCAGATGTGATTTTTAAGCTGTATCCATTTTTTACTACTATGAGTGTAATTGAATATAGAAATTATCTTTGTATGATTTAATACTAATAAAAAATCGTGGAGGTATTTTGCATCAATTGCAAATGAGCTTAGTCTTTGATTCATGTTGTTAAATGAAATACAACAAATTCTTAGGTTGAAAAAGAGGCCTTGGCTTGATATGTGTAACTAGAAATGTCAGTAAAAGTCCAGAGGGGTCTTATTAATTTCCCTGAGCCTCATTAGGAATTCAGTGTAGAGAAAGAAAAGTCTGAGAAGAGATATTGCTACATCATACAGATCAGAGAAGCATTTTAAATCCTTAAACAGAAAATGTTCATCTTGTATTGTAGGTGTAAAAGGGAGTAGAGAGGAAACTGATCTTTGAAAACAACATAGTCACAATTTTTATTTCTATCTATCTAGATTACTGAGTTTAGTATTGATATTTGCTGATCAGGGCAAATTCTTGCAGGCATCTTAGTGAAAATGTCTGCCCAAGAAGCACAAATTACTAAAATTTTATATCACAAACTGAGATTTATTTCTGAATAATGGTGCTATTTAAGATGATTACTGATGCTCATTTTCTTCCTACCACCGTTCTTCTAGATATTAATTCCTGCCCAGCTCTGTGAAAGGCCTGGAGAGAATACTTCTTCAAACACATAATTTGAGAAGGTTTAGTTCAAATTGCCTTCATCAACTGGTGAGCTGTGGTAAGCAGCTGGAAATATTAATATCCAAAGGTAGTACACACAGCTGGATCTGGAAAAGGACATCTGGTAATAGTGTGCAGCTGTGTCAGGAATAGGACAGAAAATAACTGAAATTAATGTAATTTTATTCCAAAATCAATTGAAAGCTCTTCCTCTAAATTATTTATTTAGTGAAGTCCTGTGTCAACAAACGCATAGAAAGAGGACTTCAAAGAAGCATTGTAGATAAAGAAAAGTAAAGAAACACTTGCCCGTTAGGAGGATTTGGATATACCACCATATGACATTTAAGAAGGCTGTTGAAATGTCCCTCCATTTGAAATTAGTTATAAAAAGGTATGCTATTTTCCTCATCCACTTGTGATTCTCAGTGCACATTTAAGAGCAAGGACAGTTCCAAATTAAACTGAATTTGTTCAAGTTAACATGTGATGTGGATAATTTATTTTATTTTTTAAATCTGATGTAGATATGAAGACAGACTTTCATTTTGAAATCTGAAACGGACAAGTGGTTATTCGATCAGGATGAACTTTTCTGTAAGTTGGGGGCAGGCAAGATTGAACTCAATTTAAGACACAGACTGAATTTGTACATTTCAAAAGTACAAGTTCAGTTGAGGTGTTGACTACCATAGCAGAGTTTTCCCTGCTGTTCCAGGAAAAGTCCTTTGCTCTCCTATCAGATGGTCCTAACCAGCCACATGTAGGCAAATGAAATTTACCATTCTGCAGTACAGGCAATGTAGTGTAGAATACCTGAATTATATTTGTTTGCCTATACTTTTCAATGAAATACCTCTCAAGACTCAGTCAACCTCATTTCAACAGATTGACATGACAGTTAGATACCTAGGTACAGCACATTTTGCCACCTTGAAAATCAGTCTTCACACCTGTATGAGATTGACACAATAAATTATCTACATCACAAATTCACAAAAAAACAACCAACCAACCAACCAACCAAAACACAACAAAAAACCCTCCTGTAAAAATCCCCAAAAGAATTAGACATTTAGAAAGATAATGAAGTATCCTCAACTGCATCAGAAAAGGAAAATACCTGGAATACCCATGAAATTTCTTGCAGAAGCTGATTTCTGAAGTCATTTGGGAAAAAAACCCTTACTCTATTCCATTTCTCTGTTGTGCTCCTTGAATTTCCTGTTTTGCATTGCTTGCTGAAGGGAAGGAAAAGTAGAGATCTAAAGAAAGATTCTTCACAAATTCCACTTTTTCTGTTGGAAAAATTCTGCATCTACATACATGGCATCATCTTCTAAGTTTTCCCTGAAAATGTATAATTAGTAACCTGTGGTGAGAAAAATAGTTGAATCCCTAACTGGTAGTGTTTCCCTACACCACAAAATATAGTGTACTCTTGATTTTATGTTGCTGTTCCTCAAGTTGTGAATGAGGAAATGAGGAATTTTTTTTTTTTTCTGCAGCAGAATCTTTTATCCTGTGGGTTTCCCCAGGGTGCTTTATGACTCAGCATGAATTCCACTTATGGTGCAATTGATTCCAGAGGAGGTAATGTAACAACAAATTCTCTGAAATAAAAAGAGGTGTGCATTTCACATTTAATGCCACAAAGTAATATATTCAGGAGTGAAGATAAAATGGTATGCTTTTCACTCTCTCAGAGTTTTGATTAAATCTTTTTTTGAGGTCTATGCTAATGCTAGGTTGGCAGTAGCTGAATGGTATTGAATTTATTTTTATCATGCTTTTTCTGTGGAGGTGCTATATGTGTAATTGAAAGTTTGACCATCTTTTCATTATAGGAAGACTAAGCTCATCCATCAGTGCCAAGAGTAGGAAGTTGGTGTCATACATCAAGCGTCATTTAGCACATACACGTCATTCACAGAGATCAATTATTATAATATTTATTTTAAACGACACAGGTTGAAACTAAGAAAGTGAGACATCCATCTTTATCAGTTACATACCTTTAATTCCTAACAGTGTTAACTGCAAATTTGGTGGTACAGCCAGCCACACTTTAAATTTTGTGCAAGTAATAATTTTTAATTTCATTTAGACACATCCCAATTTGTCTTCATTGTTCACCTCTTAGAGTTCAATAAATTTTTGCTTCATGAAACCAGTCATGAAACTTCTTGTTGAATAACCCATAATAACAGCAAGTTGTTGTTAAGCAAGAGGTGACAGTATTAGCTCACCATAACAGATAAGGCATAAGTTAAAAAAGGGGTTGAAAAAGGGGTTAATTTTCCTAACTCCTCTATACCTCTGCACAGGCTAGACTTTGGTCTTCCCCCTCTCCATGCTCCTTGATGTAGTGATAATCTACATATTGAAAACATGATAGAAAACAAAAAAGCATCTCTAATAAAAGCTGAAATTTGAATTAATTTTCTGATTAATTAATTTTCATTGTATAGTCATAATTCCTCACAACAAATTTCCTTCCACCCACTCTTCACTACCCTAGCCCCTGGCTTGTCCTTCTCTGCTAGTGAAAATCTTGAAATTTAATCTCAAGCAGCCTGCCGCTAGCTTTGATGTTAATAATTTACCCAAATTGACAGCAGATATAATCACTTTTTAAGTGTTATCAAAGATTGCTGTTGTGAAAAAATTCAGTGTGTGAGATAGGGGTGGGGAGGAGGGGCAGCTAGAAGAAAGAGAGGGTTGGATTGTTGTACATGCACAACATCCACAGCTATACCCCAAGATAAATACCCCAAGACAAGGAAGACTCCTTGTCCTGCATTTCTGTACTAAAAGATAGCTTGAAAATAAGTAGTTATCACCCTACTGAGAAAATGGATAACAGAAAAATGCAAGAAATAAAAGCTCAAAATTCCCAAACAGTCATAGAAGTCATAGACTGGACATAAGAAAACACATCATCAGATCCCACTGAAGTCAGAGTTTAAGCCAGCCAAAGAACAGGACAATTAATTAAAAAAAAATAAGATGAAAGCAAAAGTTGTAATTTTTTTTTAATATATTATACTCTTGTAAAAGTGTTCTTACATAGCTGGGAAGGATGGATGTTGGGCATGTGCATGTACACACATATATGTCTGTGAGCATAATTAATATTCAGCAGAGGAATTGTGGAGCCTTGTATCCCCATGCTGCGAGTGTAAAAGGTGTTCTTCACTACAGGAAAGCTGAGGGAAGCTTTCCCATTTTTCACCTTTGGAAGCAAGGGGAATGAGAATTGGCAGAAAGACAGCTGCCACCTCCAAGAGGTATTTCACCCTGCAGTGTGAGATGGAATTGAAGCCAAAACCAAAAAAAAAGGAAAGATCCATCACCAGTCTTAAAAGCCTTCATCTCATCTCCCTCAGTGCTGACTCTTTTAAGTAACTGATGTCTGACAGATTGAGGGGACAAAATCCAGTCTTTGTTTATTCCCAGAACTAAATTCCTGTTTATCTTATTAGGATGACATCTCATGGGAAGATAGGGCTGGTAACTTAAATCATCCCTTTTGGTTGTGTGAAAGGGTGTCTAGCTCTCTAGCAAGAGGGTAGCAGGCAAATCAGTATAAAGGAGTTTCCCTCCCTGGTCCTTCCTTTGACAGGGGTTGAAGAGGCCAGTCAAAGCCCCAGAGCATTGTATAACTCCACACTACTCCTCATTTAAACAGTATATGAAGATTTAGGTCAAGGCTTCAAATATTGAATAACAGCATTTGGCAGACAATATCTATTAGAGGTCCCAGGAAAACTATGTTATCAGGGGAATTTGCAGCCAACTTTAACATGAAGCATTAGTTGTGCTGGATTCAGCAGACCCTTCTAAAATACTGAAAAATACTTAAAACTAACTTTAGGGTTATGATCCTAGAGTGCAGTACATCCTCATATTTCTGGCACTGATTTGGAAAGCTGTGTTTGACATTTTAACCTATATTCATATGCAAAAGTTCAGTTTTCTGGCATTTTACAAGTGCTGAGGAACACAATACTCTTGGGAACCATCAAACTCAGTCCTGGATTTTAATATCCTTTAAGTGATTACTGCAGAGAATAGGACACTTTGAGCAGCTGGGGCAGCATTCACCTGTGAACTGGGTCTTTTCCAGCTCTAGCAAGAAACGGGTTAGACCAGAAAAAGAGATCTTATAAGAATGACATAGTAATAATTAAATAAAAAATTAAAGGGGAAAAATATATAAAACTATACAGAAAAGAAAACTATAAACTGGTGGCAGTTCTGAACTCCAGGAATCTTACAATTTGTTGACCTTTTGTCCTTTTTATCTAAAACAACCAAGAAAAGCATAGTTAGTACTAAATACTTTTACATGATAATATAATTCTACCTGCAGTTACCTGAAAATTCGTGAAGAAAAGGAAAATTTTTACAAATCATGAAGAATATTTCCATATTTATTTGAGTTCCAGTAAAATAAGTTGAAAATAGCTACAAAGAGGTTCAAGTACCAGTGCAGGACTGCTGCCCATGTTTCATTAGCAGGTCATCTGTTACTGCTCTTTTAAATAATCTGAGTCACCTTTCCCAGGCTACCAACTCTTACTGTCATCTTACTTCTAACAGGAAGGTTATATCTGTGACATTTTGCCTTCAACTGGCATTAAAATTATATAATAAAGAAGTTGCAAAATAATTTTCAAAAGTGATACTCAAGCACTATTTGCATGGATGTGTATGTTTGTAAAATCCAAACTAAAACACCCAACTGACCACAGTTCTGTGGTGGATGAAGGGAACAAATGGGAAGATAACAATACTGAAAGCTTTCTGATATTACTGTGGTTAGCATGCTCTAACAACCTATAAAATGTAGATCACAGAATTACAGAATATGCTGAGTTGGAAGGGACCCATGAGGATCACCCATAAATGTTCCTGTAGTTTATGGAATAAAAGAGCACCTTTACATCTCAAGAAATAGCTTTTAACAGCAGAGCTTTCCTGCAGTAAAATAATGACCATCAATTTAAATGACAATTAAGCATGTATTCCCTCCTTGATTAAATAACAAAAGCTTTTTTCCTAGAATTCAGGTGAGGAGTTGGCTATTCAGCTGGTCATGTATCTGTTACAAATAAATAATTAATCATTAGTGGCAAAAATCAACGAATAGTACATTTTAACATTTCACAGTGCAGTTGGTCGCCTATAGAACAAAGCAACAGAAGTGAAATTGTACCTGTACAGAATGTACTCGACAGAGATAAGGAAAAAAAAGTTGAGCTTTCTAAGTATCCTTAGTCAAAATGTTACCATTTTCAAAACTATTCTGCCACACTGATATGGATTCTTTAAAAACTTTTTTTGTCTTGATTAGACCAGAAATGTTGCTAAAGTTGATTTTAAACTGTGCTATTTTTGGACACGTTTGTTGGATACCAACCTAAAGAAGTTCCAAATGATCATTGCTGGGTCATAGAGTAATGAAGCTGTTCTGAATAGGCCCTATATGACAAAGGGAGATCGAGTTTGTAATTACAGCTGTAGCAGCTGCAATGAACCTTATGCATGAATGAACATGCACAATTGTATGTGTAAATGATCTTTCCTGAATACAAACTGGTAATTGCAGTCACGTGTAGATAGACATTAACACAATAGCTGAATATGGTCATATGATTTTTTGCTGGCACCTGAATTATGTCCACTTAAAAATTCACTGTGTAGGTAATAAATTGTTGTTTTGCTTTGAGTTTTTATTTGCAACAAAATTATTAATTAAACAGACTGAAGTAAAAATCTCTTTATCAATAACTTAGTTTTGGAGCAGTATATGATTTTGGATGTATGGATGCAATTTTTTTTTCAAACTTTACTTACTGTAACCAAATTTTTACATTTTACTTCCTTTTCATTAAAAACTTCTTAAAAGGAACATTGTTTAACTTCACATCCTTCTGAGATTACATGGATTAAAATAAAAAAAAAAAAGTAAGGGATTTATTTAGAGACCATGAAGCAGAACATTTTTCACTGCTATGAAAATAACTTATATCAAGCTTTTGACACACCTTAAAAGAGATCTGATAGGAAGTGGCTGGGGAGAGAGTTACTCAGGAGGTCATTTGTATAGTGTCTCCCACTTGCATCCATCAATGGGTCATGCTGTTTTTCTAAGTGTTGTTTCTGTACTTTCTCCAGAAGTTTTTTGCTGAAAGTCACAACACATTGTATTTCTTTAAATATATTCAAAATAACCTTCAAGCTAGCAGTGCTGAAATCAGCTTCATGCTTAATATCTATTGTTTGTAGGAAAGTAAAGGAAAAATCAAGTGAAGACTTGGCTGCCCTCTATTAATCCTCTCCTTCTAGGACAAAACAGTATTACAGTGCAAGATAGATGTAAAGGCATTTTAGGGTGTTTTATAAGGCTTGCCCGTCCACTTAGAAGGACACGGAGCTAGTTCAAGAAGCACCTATATCACCTCTGTTAACTTTTTACCTGTGAAAGTGTAGCCTCTGACAGACTCCACTCAGACAGAAAAAGGCCGTAAGTTCTCCTCCTGTGGCAAAGGACATCAGCACATACAGAACTGGGCTTTCCACAAAAAGTATTGATTTAAATTTGTCTGATTTGTTAGAATCAAACTGAATTGTTCTTTTAAGTAGAATACTTATATATTTGTTAATCAATTGTTCTCTTAAATTAAAAAGTCATCCAACATGATAGTCGATTAAATTGCAAGACCTTTTGTATTCTACACCTGAAATAATATCTCAGATCAGATGTATTCCAGCATTTTGAACTTTCATTAGAATACCTAATAAAGTATTTTTTCAGACCAGACTCTCCCCGATGGCAGGAACTCTAAAAACTTGCAATCTTAATTAAGATACCATACTAGTAATAATATTTAAGTAATTTTCCACTCAAGGTTTTATGTTTGAACAGCAACTTTTATCTCTAGAGGCATAAAGTGCTTAATATTATTAGACAGACACCTGACCTAACAATTTTAAGTAGCATTTTATGAAACAAAAACTCCCTCAGTTGAAGCTGAAAATAAGCCAGGTAGGGTTTAATTCCTGCTTCTCAAAAGATGGATGTTTCTTTTTGTAAGTTAGTAAAAACATTAAAGAATTGCTGGGGATCTGTAAAACCTGACACTATCTAAACAGGCATTTGAGGAGGGCTGCTGAAACTTTTCAGACTACTTCATCAGCTATTGTGAAGAGAGCATGTACACGAGGTGTGTTAGGAAGTGGTGTTTTACTTCTGCAGCAAAGTGAATTCCCCCAGTGGCTTTCAGTGCAGCATCACCAAACTGGCAGTTTGCCATCTGGAAAACTGACATTTTTCTCCCCTGGGTCTGCTGAACAGCACTATTGCAAAATAGCATTCATACCTAAATAAAATGTAAAAGGGAATAGAAAGCTTGCTGAGCACAAATAATAGACATGCTGATGTTTTCCTTTTAAACTGTTGGCCTTTTGGAGTGTTTTTATTCAGCATCCTTTATTGTAAAGGTGCTTTTGCATGAAAACAGTGAAGGTGTGTATTACATGCTGCCCTTCTCCTGTTACATCAGTCAAGCAACAGCTATTTAAAGGACTAGTACAGGTTTTGAAAAACTTACACCCTGAATCATTCAGCATTTTTTCCCCCCCTAAGAGCAACAAGGAGCACATTAGAGCTTAAATCTGACAATTTACATTTTAAAAGGAGTAATTTCAGAAAGAGTTCTCTTTGTGATATAACTGGATTATAGTAGGGTACCTGTATGGCCAAACATCATGACTTAGGCCAAACTTTGGGTGAAAATTGTTTCTTTGCAGAGCATTGAGAGTTCTATTACCTCTTCGAGTCCTGAAATAGAATTAGAAGACAAGGGTTGACATAATGAGTTAAGTGCTGGAAATAAAGCTGTCATGATAAAAAAGCTTATGATGCAAACACTGTTTAACTCCATCTCAACAGTGACAAATTTAGTGCTGGATTAATCAAGCTATTTTCTTGTGCTTTCAGACGTACAACCTGTTCATAATTTCAGAGATGCCAAAACTTATACTTTATATTTGCCAGTCATTTAAATGAGATGGAAGTAGTTCATAAGATATGTTCTAGTTACAATAAGAGAGTAAATGTGATTCTTAATGTACTTTCTTATTTCAAATTCTTTGTTAAGTTGAACCAGTAAAGCTTCAATGCATAGTTTACATTTCTTAAGGAGATAATATCCAACAATATCATTTTTGAGTAAAAGGGGCAAGATTTAAAGTAAAAGGTGGTATATATTTATTAAACCAAAATGCAAACAGTTTTTGAATTATGAAACGTCTGAGCCTTTCATGGGCAAGCTACTTAATATTTTTCCTTTCAAGTATTTATCTCTTATCTAAGGGGAAAAATTAGAAAAAAAATAAAGACTGTCTTCTATCTCATAAATGTGTTGTATGTTCACAAATTTCAAGTCCAACCATTACAGTACACTCAGCTAGCTGACAAAATGATTCCATAATAGTGTGGGTTTTTTTCCATAGAGTGAGGTTGAAATGCCTTTTAGCAAATAAACATAAAGAAAAAAAAAAAAAACAACAACAAAAAAACCCCAACGTATTTTAGCACAGATTCAGGTCATTTCAGGCCATTTCAGTCTTAGTCTAGATAATATTATTTAGCTGTTTTCTCTTGCAGTGGTAGTCTGGTCATTCTTTGTCTCTTCATTCTAGCCTGGTCATTCTTTGTCTCTTATGCAGGGTCTTGTCTGATACTCAGGTGTTTTTTTTATTCACATCAAGTCAAAACATTTGACACTTTCTTAAGGAGTTTTACTTTTCATTTTGAACCACCAAGCTTGTCCCCTCATTTCATGTTGTGCTCATTCATCCATTGAAGATTAAACTGAATCTCTCTAACATCCTGTGCTTGCAGCTACCCTGCTGTTTTGGTTTAACATCAGCTGACAACTAAGCCCCACGCAGCCCCACCACGCTCATTCCCCCGCTGGGTGGCATGGGGGAGAGAACTGGAAGAATAAAAGTGAGAGAACTTGTGGGTTGAGATAAAGACAGTTCAATAAGTAAAGAAAAAGCCATGGACACAAGTAAAGCAAAACAAGGAATTCAATCACCAGTTCACATTGGCAGGCAGGGGTTCAACCATCTCCAGGAGAGCCAGGCTCCATCAAACATGACAGTTACTTGGGAAGAGAAACTCCATCACTCCAAATGTCACATCCTTCGTTCTTCTTCCCCCAGCTCTGTGTGCTGAGCATGGCACCAAATTGTATGGAATATCTTTTGGGTCAATTTGGGTCAGCTGTTCCAGCTGTGTCCCCTCTCAACTGCTTGTGCACCCCCAGCTTCCTCACTGGCAGGATGGGGTGAGAGACAGAAAAAGGTTGGATTCTGTGTAAGCACTGCTCAACAATATGGAAAACATCGTTGTGCTACCAATCCTGTTTGCATCACAAATCCAAAGCATAGTCACTCACTGGTACTGTGAAGAAAATTAACTCTTCCCCAATGAAAACCAGCACACCTTCCAAGCCTCCTCAGAAATATCAGATGCTCCTTTTGTTTTCTGTGTTTGCAATGCAGAAGAATTCAAACTGGGTTAGGGACTAAGAACAAACAAATTTTTAACTGGAAATCATGCAGAACACTTGTGCTTTCACCACATTTATCAGGCAGACATTATCATACATGTTACATATCATTGGTCTTACGGACTTTTAGCACATGAAATATTAATTTGTCCATAAAATATTTTAGACTGGCCTTCTTGAGAGGATTTGAGCTGTGATTGGGTTTGATTTGTGTTAATTAATTTGATAGGTTAATCTGTAAAGGCTCTTCTATTTATTATTAAGAAAGGAAAAAAAAAAAAAAAAAAAAAATAAGGGAAAAAAAAAAACAAAGGAAAGAAAAGAGAAAA
>JAWWEE010000074.1:106184184-106211978 GCA_035221455.1 Xenops minutus | reverse complement strand
TTATTTTTATAATAAACAAACAAAAAAAAAAAAAAAAAAAAAAAAAAAAAAAAACCAAGTAAATCTCCAGGAAGATAATTTTAAAATAAATATAGAACTTGAAGTCTCCCAAAATGCTTTTAAACCTTGGTTTGTTAAATCACAAAAAGGTTACTTGCAAAAATCTAACTTCTGCTTCAAAAACTATGATCTAAGAATCACTTAATGTCCTTGAAAGTGAAGAAACAGTAATGTTTTGTAGCAAAAACTGTAGATTTCAGATGTAGTTTTATGGGGGTAACATTAGGGATAGCCATCTATAATCAAGCCCTGAGTACATTGCAAAATGACTTCACTAATCAAAAATAAACTGAGTCTTTCTATGAAGACAGCATAGGTGGTTATGCAATGACTGACTGCATGAGCAAAAATATAGATAAAGTGATAGCAAACAGAGGTCAAAAATGCATATTACCCACAAGTTTATGAAGGAGGGACTCTCAGAAGCTTGCTGTTTGACAAGATTAATGGTGTAATTTAATGTGGATTTGTTTTGTAGGTTAAATTTGCAGGGTGGTTGAGTGCGTGCTGCAGTTTGGATTTCCTAAGAGTTGCCGGAGAAAATACTTAAGTCCTGATATAATAAAATGAGAATAGAATTAAACATATGCCATCCTCCTTTTATTAAAAAAAAAAAAAAAACAAAAAAAAACAAAAAACACAAAAAAACCCAAAAAAACCCAACAACAACAACAACAAAAAAAAAACAAACCAAAACCAAAGTCAGACTTTTAATAAATATCAAAATATAATTTTTACACAGTAAAGCAAAAATTAGAAAGAAATATGAAAATAGTTATTCAATACCTTACCCAAGAGTTACTTTTCATGCCTCTAGGGACTTCATAAAACATTTGAACTTCCAAGAAGCATGACATAGGAACACTAGAAACTAGATAGATTTGGTTAAGAGATCAGCTAATATTAACATGTTAATTTTGGAGTTCACTTTGTCAGTATCAATATTTTCCTTAGAGTCCTCTTGTTACTGTTCCTGTCGACTTTGGGGTACTTTATTAGCTAGAAGGCAGGAGAGCAGCACCCCTGCAGAGGACGCTGATGCTGCTCAGTGGCTGGTCAGGCAGGACGCACTGATGAACAGTGCATTTGGCACTCTTCTCACTGAAGCGTGACCATGTCAGTGTTGTGAGACACTGAGTGCCTCATTATACCCTCTGTGTGTGCGCACACACGAGTTTCCCACCCTGCTCTCCTGATTTCAGCTTTTTAGATCTTGCTTGTACTAATCGGATTCCAAATATTGGCCTTTGCTTCAGCAATCACTGCCTCAAAAGAAGGAAAGTGACAAGGCGGAATGATCCTTACCATAGGGATGGAGCATGCTATGGAATCTATAAATGACACAGCCAGGATGAATAGTATCATTGTACTGGATTTTGCAGACAGTTGCCAGTTACTGCAGTCTAAAGGACATTGGAGTAAAGCAGTTAATAAAAGAGAAAGGAGGAGGGGAAAGAGGTAGTGTTGAAAATCATGGAACTGAGAACATTGAAGCTTAAATGCGTTTTTTTTTTTCTCAGACAATGAACTGTCTGCATCAAAGTTAGTCCAATAGCATTTAGCTTTGTGCCTGCTTCCACTGTACCTGGTCACTGGATAAATAATGAATAGTGAGTGCAGACAGAACTTACAAGGGCTCTATTATTCCCATAGCTTCAACTCTTAATTTAATAGAGTACACAGGAGAGGAAGAAAAAAATTCCAAAGAGGGTAAGAAATAAAGACACATTGACAGGACAGAAAGGTAAAAATATCCTGTATAAAAGAAAAGGGGAAAAAAAAAAAAAAAAGCATCTGTTCTCATTTGGTTTGTTACTGAAATAATTAGTACAGAAGTGTTCTATAGCACTTTTTTTATCCAAGAAGCTCAAAGCAACTTATAAACTATTAATTGAAGATGAAAGTTCCCAAAATATGTTATGTGATCTGTGAGACATATTCCATTAGCACTCTTTGAAACTTCAGCTCTAAAAGGGAATTGCTGAGCCTGAAATTTTTAACCCAAATGACAGACTTTTGCAGGGTGATACCACAGATAGGACATCATTTCTAATGTAGCTACACATAAGCATTCTGTAAAAATTAAGGGGGAAGAAAAAGCTTTCTGACTTTATAGGCTTTTGCTTAAAGGTGCTTCCACATATCAATATTTTGGCTTAACAATTTTTTTCCGAAACCACACAATTGCATTAGGCAAAAAGGCTGAATTAATGACTCCTAATTATGGACTGTATTCAGTTCAGATTTATTACTTTTCAGCATTTTGTATTCTCTTTTATATCTTCTATGAATAAACAGTACCTGTATGTAACATATGTGTTTGTGTGCAAGGAAGGAAAAGGGCCATTCTTTGAGACAACTGACAATGCAGCTTGTACCAAAAGAAAGTAACATCTCAGGACTCCATGAAAATTATCATATGCTCAAAGTAAGCTAAATGCTTTCTTCTTGGGCTGTGGTATTTTCTCATGCCATCATCTCTGCTTTACCTGTTTTCCCTTTGTCATATCATGGGAAAATCCAGAGCATGTACTGTTTTAGGACAGGATAGCATCTTCCAGTATTGTCAATGCAGCATGCTTTAAACCCCTCTAAAATTTGCAAATATTAATGCTGACTGTGTGACTTTGGAACTCAGTTTTCAGTGAAAATCAAGGCAGGTCCTTCAGGTGTAGAGACATAACTTCCTTTCATTAGTGTAGGAATTGGGCATGGGAGAATTATTTATGCCTCTCAGTGTCTTTCAGTGTCTTTGAAAGCCTCCCCAAACTGACTTATTCTCTTATTTGTTTGAGAAGGAAAATCCTCTTCCTCCCCTTTTCACTCTGCTAGTATTTCTTTTGGGAAAAGTCTACTGGGTAAAACCAGGAGCTATACTGAAGCAGAAAATAATTTTTTCTTTAAAGTTCAAAGTTATTTTGACAAGGAAATTTTGCTGTTAAAAAAAACTCCAACCAAACAAAAACAGATACAATTGGGAAAAACACTGTAAAAAGTTTTACCAAGCCTGTAAGGGAAGCAGGCAGTTTCTCTTGAAAACAAGCACACAACTGTTATCATGCATGACCTGTACTGGTGCACATCTAACAGTGTGCAAGTTCCGCGAGCAGATCCCTCTCTTGCCCTTTCAAAAAATGTTATCATTTCCCAAGGAGCATTATCTCTGCTGCAATCTGCACTTACTCCTTCCTCATGGACAGCTCTCTCATCCCCAGTGAGCATGTGCAGTGCCATTTCGTATACTGTCCTGTGTCCTTCCCTCTGCATCTATTGACAGATCTGAACTTTTCTGTTATCTCAAGTAGCCAACAGCAGGACTTATCATTGAAGCAAAGAGTCTGTGTATATCAGAGCTACTATCATGCAGCCCCTTTATTTGTCCAATGACAGTGTCTTGTGATAAATGTTTCAGGGATGACATTTGAGATGACAAGGGAGGAAAACAAATAAGAGACTACACACTCACAGTGTCTTCTGAGACACACTGCTGTCAATCAAGGAGAAATATATACAAAGACATTAGAGTGAAGGTAGCCCAAAATGAATGTATTACAGGACACAAATACCTTCCAATTAAGAGAGATAGATAGATAGATAGATAGATAGATAGATAGATAGATAGATAGATAGATAGATAGATAGATAGATGTCTCATCAATAAAATAACTGCATAGTTCTACAAGATGGAATAGGACAGATTTGGGGAACTTCTAAAGCCAGTGCTATATTTTGGACTGGGAGGAAGCTTGGTGGTACAACTTTGTAGGAAAAAAGGAAGTAACCCATACAAAATTCAAAGAAGGGAAAGGTAGAAGAATTAAATCATTTATCAAAGCTATATTGAAGTACAGTAGCTGGCTAATAGCATATGCATGCAGAATGTAACATTTGGCCATGTCTCCTGGTATGGGCAAAATGTGATGTGTAGTTGTCTTCTCCCATTCAGTTGTCTTCTCCCATTAGCTAACCCGTTAGCTAATCCTGACTGTTGCTTTGACATCTACTTAATCAACTTAATTTGGCTTTCCATAAAATAAATACATGACAAAATCCAATCTGAAATGACCAGTATGTATGGCAAATGGGAAGATACTTTGGACAGCTAACAACTCAGATGTTTATTTCTGTTGGGGTTTTTTTGTTTGCTTTTTTTTTTTTTTTTTAAACATCACGTTTATACATAGTGCTGCAATTAACTGGTCATTCTGGCATTAATATCCTGTTTGTACCATTCCTGATTTTTAGCACACATGAATTGTACATTTCGAACACACTTTTGAAAAATTATATAAACAGGAGAAGTTAACATGAGGTAGAAAGAACGTGTTAATTAAGAATTGTAACATTAACGGAAATCAGGGAAAACTCGAGAGGAGAGAAGGGAAATTCAGCTTCCAAAAATTGCAGAATGGTATATTTCTATTTTCATGATACCACAAATTCCTTGGCAGAGGTTAATAGGGGAGAGAAAAGCTATGCTAACTGATGTCAGTCATGGACATAATTTTTAAACAAAAAAAAAAAAAAAAAAAAAAAAAAAGGAGTTCTCCTGAAGGGCAGATTAAAAAAAAAATAATAACATTCCAACCCAGAAAAATAAAAAAGGGCTCCTGACAGTCCTGGCAGAGAGTGAGTACAAAAAAAGAGTGCAACTATACTTAGGAAACGAACAAAAGAAACTCCCAAGGGCAGCACAGACCAAAGTTAAGAAAAGCCAAGTTAACTGAGACCTTGTAGCTAATGAGAAACCCGATTGTTTAATATGCTTGCTTGCTTCTTCTTTTTTTTTTTTTTTTTTAATTTGTTACCAAATTTTCAGCAAAATATTCCATTTGCTGTATCAACTGATCTGGCCTACTGAGGCAGCACCTACCACTTCCAATGAACTGCAAGGTGAGCAAAAATGGGGTACACTCACTTCCCAAGGAGCTGCAGTTTGGGGGGTGAGGATTGAATACCCCTGGCTGTAGATAAAGACTTTATTGTCTGAGAAAATGCACATAGATTCAGCCAGGTTATCCCTAGGGAATCATTGTATTAATTTTTGTCAAAGCGCACTTCTTTAAACTGTATTCATATTAATTTGAAAACAGTGAGAGATGAAGAATTATCCATATACAACTACTGTCCAAGCAACTGTGGCTTATTTCTCAATCTATTTAAAAGTCTTTTATTATCCTTATTTTTGCTCCAGCAAAATTGCATTATTACTCAAAGACATCTCAGTTTTGCTTTCACCGAGATGTGGTCCAAAACACTCTCTTTCTGCAAAGCTCTTTCCAGAGCTTTCATGACAAGTTTCTTTACAATTCTCCCCTGGACACTTATGTTTTTCCAGTGATCCTTCTAGGAAGTTCTGTGGAAACATGGTAACTCCTAGGCTAGAGCAATTTACCACAGCAGGGCACTTGGGCACCAGCCACCTCAGAGACTGGAAAAAGGAACGTAAGAAGGTGTTAAGGAAATGTCCTTCTTCCCTCCCTGCCACTATTGCAGGGACTTGATGTGCAAAACAAGGTGATATATGTCCCAGTCTGTTAAACTGGTGTGTACCTTGAGCTTGAAAGTCACCTCCAGTAGAGCTATATTCCTTGTTGTTGATGAAGCCTACTTGCTCTGGAGAAACAATAGATCTTTACCTAGTGTCATTATGGAAAATGTCAGGCACAGCAGTAGCCACAGAAGGGAGCAGATTTAAGATCAAGGTCATCTAGAAATGACAGCCAGATCAACAGTCCATTCAGGTTTATATGCCAGCTATATTTATTCCAACAGGGTGGACATTTGTATGGGCATTATGTATTGCTTTGCTCTTAATGAATATTCTGCATGCAGAGTCACTACAGGATCAGTCACTTATATCAGTCTGAAAAATAATGTACTTTATGTCATTAATTCCTCATTTTCCTTTTTGTTTGTATGTAACATAGCCAAGCATAACTTGTGTTCTGGGAAAACAGTATGTTTTCTGTTCTATTAAAAACAAAATAATTTCTGAACTATCAACCAGGAAAAGAAAGGAGGTAGAGAGAGAGAGCACACACATGAAGAAAGACTGAAATATGTGAACACCATGAAGAAATATCTATCTTCTTATAAACAATAGAAGAGAATATTGCTAAGCATTCCTTACACTAAATAGTCTACCTTTTAGATACAGGGACAGCCTGATGAATTTCACTCCATAAGGCAACAGTCTGCAAATGGATAAGAGCCTGAAAATAAGATGAAAGAGTTTCCTCAACCATATTAGAGCTACTACCAAAAAGCTTTACTGTCATGGCTCATCTCATTAATCTAGTATATATGTTGCATTAATATTTTTTCTCTTACTGTGCAAGACTGATGTGATTCTATCTTTTCTACCGATTTAGCAGTGCAATTGTGAAATTATTTTGCAACCATGAAATTGTTCAATTTCAGTTTTCTGTTGCTCTAGGAAGGCAATGTCTAGTTATTAAACTGACTTTCAGCGAGCGGAAAAAAGGTGGACTTAGGTGCAATACTAATATATTTTTTTAAAAAAAGTTCAGGATTTTTTTTTCTTGTTCCATAGCAGAATAAATCAATGTTTACATAACAGATTGGGGGTAGGGAAGGGTAGGGGAGTGGGAAATTAAGCAGCCACATGGCATTTGGATGATTTTTCTCTATGAATTTCCATGAAATGCCCTTGAGAAATTATGACTTCCTATTAAAAATATAATAATAATAAATTGATATATATATAATTTTGTCTTTGTGACTCATTAAGATTCATTCCTATTTTAAGCTTAATCATTTAGTTTGACCCCAGCTGGGTCAAAGCATTTCTGTGTGACTTCTTGCTTGGAATATTTTTAATTTTACCTACAGTTGGATTTGGGAATGCAAAACCAACTTCTTTTATTTTATGAGGTACAACTTATATGATTGCCTGTTCAAAAGTCGAAATTTCTAATCTCTGAAGCTTTTATTTCAAGAAAACAAAATCTAATTTTCCAGTATTGGGGGAAACATCTAGTTTGAATTGAAAAGATTTATTACAAAGCCTGTTTTGCCTGCAACACAGAAAGTAGAACAGGGCAATGACAGTGCTTATGCACAGCAAGAAGACTTGAGAGGCAACAAAGAGTTCTTCAAACTCATTTATTCGGTTGACAGTTCTTTTAGCAAATGATGCAGCTGCACAGATTTTTGAGGTAGGAAGATGGTGCAGCGAAAAAAGGTCAGTGAGGAATGTAACCAACTGCTGAGTTTTATCCAATGATAAATAAAGAGATATTGACTCTCAGGAGGGAAAACAGCATTCTCATTTGATTATAGTGTTGCAAAAAAAAAGTTTTCTCATAAGGTTTACCGAGATCCAGGATCAAAAACTCATTACTTTCCATGGTTTATTTTTGTTTGAGGATTTTTCAAATGTCTTCTAGAGAGGACCCCCTCTAGGTAAAGCTTTCTTCATGTCTGAAGCTAGCTTAGTGAGAAAAAATGAAAAAATAATGCTTTCTGCAAAGGAATATGATACAAATATTTCCATAATGAATGTAAACTATTATATGCTAGGCTTCATTATATTCATGTTTCTTTTCCTGACCTTAGGGACAAGTACATGATGGCTGACCCAAAGCTCTCTCTGGGAACTGAGTCATTGTTTGTATAGCATTAAGTGCTTTGACACAGGATTTCTGAAACCAATACCCGTTAAAAATCACATAGGAATTGCTAATTTCCTCCCTCCCTCCATCTGCATTAGCTGAAAATCCAACAGGTGGACTTGACCCTGTCAAGTCTGTAGCAACTGACAGAGTTTGGTTGTCTCATGCGACACGTACAATGTAAAGTTTTTTATTAATAAATGAACTAGCCATACTACTGCAGTACTCATAGAACCTCTTTGTGTATACTAAAGACTAGACCTTGCTAATGAGGGTCTCCTTGTCCTAGTACTTTCAGATCTAGCTTCAGAATTCAAGAATGTTTTGCCATGTCCATTGTGATTACTCTCACCTCAGCAGAGACCAACTGTCATTTAGCAGGTGAAATACATATTTGAATCTAAAGCACATTTTTCTGAGGTGAAGAGGACCAATAGAATTTCATCCACAAATTAACTCATTTGAGGGTGTTCTATTTCACTAATAAACCCCAAAACGTGTGGGATTAAAGAAAAAGACCAGAACACAGCTCAGACATATTTTTTAGATTTTGGAAACACTTTAGTCCAGTTGCATCACTCCCAGGCTTCTGTCTTTAAAATAAGCTATCATATGACTCCCCAAGAAACAGACTTCAATGGAAAAGGCATAGGGTACATTTCCTTTGGCTGTGATATGTTCCTTTTTATCTGATCTGCTATAGCTATTTCCACAGTCGCCCTATAAGCCACTCCACACTACAAATACTGATAGGATGAAAGTAATCCCTTTGTTTCTAGGATATGTTTTAAGCTTCTTTATTTGAATGATCCCCAACACAGCATTGCCAAAGAACCAGTTAGCTGTGGGATGCAGTGAATGAGGATGCAAAGGCAGAGACTGCTTAAGATGACCTAGTCCCTCCAAGCTGTACTCTGCGCAGCAGTGGGGGAAGCTGCTACAGGACCTCCACAGAAGGGCAGAGGAGCTGAGACAGTACTCAGAACTCCCTTATTCCTTTACTCAACACATCCTGTAAGACCCCTTGGATAACTCCCACGATGGAAAGCATCTCTGTAAAAATCTTCTGAAACTTTACATCTAACGCTTCCTAAATCAGAGCCTTTGGAATTTCTTTCTTGAGGAAAAGAAAGAACTTCTGAGCTCCATTAGATTCAAGGTGAAAAAAATCAATGTATTCCAGTCATTGTTATACTTGAAATCAGAATATCTTCTTGTCTTGGCTTCCCTGGTGATTACTATAACTGGCAGTATATTAAAACCTTAGCCTAAGTACTTCTATGCTCCCATGCATCCTGACCTTCAATCAGAATTTCAGACATAATTAAATGCTTCATAAAAACAATTCCAATATTATCTTTAGCCTCAGCTTGGGGCCCTACCAGTTATTTTGGCAATCCCACAAGGGAAGAATTGCTTTCTGAAAGTGACTTTAGCATGGTGAATTTAAGAATGGTCAAAATAGGGAAATGAAGAACATTTCATGCTGAGATAGACCATATATCAGAAAGAAAAGTGTTACTGCCATCAAATTCCTCACAATATTACTGCTAGACATTAGCCTGTATCTTTGCATATAGTTCTGTAAAATATAAGCATACAAAAAAATTCCAGCTGTGCATGTATAATGTAGTCATTATTATTCAGTTTTCACAATACCAAATTTTTTTTTGAGCACACTTGATTTAAAAATAGAAGTTTTTGAGGTCATGAATCAGATGAAGCAGTACTTGTAGAAATGCTCAGATATGCAGCAGTATAAATGGTCTATAGACATTTTTTTGTAAACTCAGCTTTACACATTGAAAACCTCATTTGAAACACATTGTGTTTTGTGTCTCTGCCTTTGTCAAAGATCGCACAGAAGTCAATATACCATCATATCAAGAGCAGATCAACATGTATCTTACCTGTCAGGGTTGTCAAGTCCTTCATTCAGTTCTATTACTGCAACAGTTGAGTTAATTTGTGAAAACAGTAAGGGCATCAGTTCATTCATGTATGGGCTAGATGGCTATGTTGTGACAAGGATTTCTTCAACTTAAAGCCCACTGTTCCTCAGAAATCCTTTCTTCAGTTCCTACAGGTAATGAACTCCTTCTGTTCTTCATATCTGTTGTTGCCTTTCTTGCTGAAAATGAAAACAATTGAATAATAAAATATAAATATTAGCCAGGTCCAATAGACTCTCTATAGAGTAATACTGTGATTTAACTATTTTTTCAAACCTGTGTTACTGCCAAGATTCCACCCTGGTTCCCAGCTTGGTTAGCCTTTCCCGGGAAAGGGAAAAACAGCTGTTTTTAGAGACTCAACAGGACTTTACATAAAGCAGTGAACATTTTTAAACTCACAAGTGCCTTCAGTAAGATGCAAACCCTAGACGAAATGTCTGGTTATAAAAAGATATATTTACATATATTTTAATGGCATCTAAAATAATTAAAACAAGAGCTCTCATTTATTCAATCAGTCTCTAATTTGAGTACATGAATATTTTGTGAAAATAGTTTTATTTTTTTATAATTTTTACCAATAGATGGTGCTAGCAATTTCTGCATTTACTTACATATCTACACCCCTTTTACTCAGCTCAGACCCATAACAATCCTTTGGAACTGCTGGAGAGAAACAGTTTTTCCATGTGCCAATTAAAGTAGGAAATGCCAGCTCACCAATATCCAACATTTTACATATTGAAAAGGCTAGTAGAGCAGGAAAAAGCCATCAGTAACTACCCACCGCAGAACTTATATGGTATGCAAATTAGAAATCTGCTGTTTCTCACTCCTGTAATGTATTTTCAAGATTTCTGGAATAGTCACATCACATTTTGTAGTCATTAGGGTGCATACTTTTAGCAAAAAGGATGTTGGCATTAGTCAAATTAGCTCCTCCATCAGTCAAAAAAAGCACAATGAAAACTAAGTGTCTTAAGCCCAAATCCTGCCAAGATTTTCTGCACATGCCTCTATGCACTAAGAATAGTTCTGCAAAGTCAATCAAGATTTTCACAGTATGTAAAGTTAAGAAAATCTTAGATTATCCATAGGTATATGGAATGTTTGTAGAGTTTGGAATTGAATGTAGTGGCTAGTCATGGAAATGGTCAGATGTCTTCTGCAGCCATTAGGATGATGCATCCAGCATGGAACATATTTTTACAATATCCCACCTACCCTAGACATCTAGAAATATCACATTCAAAATTGTTCAATTGTTTCAGTTCTGTGGATCAATTTGTTCTGTATATGCTCAGAGGAAGCATAATCAAGGTCACTAGAAGTGCTGTTTAAAAAAAAAAATAGGTAAAGACAATCTTGTTCTCTGTATTTCCAATTTCCTTTAAAACCTTGCTATCTGTTAAAAAAACAAAACAAAACAAAACAAAACAAAACAAAAAAAACCCACAACAACAACAACAAAAAAACACCCTAAAAAGCAAAGAATGTTTTCAATATCTCATTGTCTTTGGCTTTATTTTTCTTATTACTTGCAGACATTCTCAAAATATTTAGAGATAATTGAAACACTGGTGCTCTTCAAAGGCAAGTTATAACCCTATGCTCTCCAGTTCATTTCCACATGCAATACACTCTTCAGTGTGAACTGGCTTTACCTAGCATGGAAATAAGCTCCTTGGAATAATGGATTTTCACAAGGAGGTTGCAGTTTACAGACCTTGATGACATGGGGATTACAGTTATCTGCAATTTCCTTCTATGACCTCCTCAGATTTTGGGGATCATGGAAGAGAATTGTAAACTTTATATATATATATATATATGTGTGTGTGTGTGTGTTTGTGTGTGTGTGTGTGTGTTATATGCACAAAACATTTTGTATTTCCATTACATATTTATATTAGACATGTTTTATTATATATTAAAATAGATTATGAATAATTTATTTGTAATATATTGTTACAATTAATTTCTATTATTATATATGTAGATGCATATGTACATGAGTATATAACATACGTGTATAAAACATAAATGAGCTCATATGAATATGTTGCATATGTTTATAAATAAGTATATGTCTATTATATGTATTGTAAGCCAAATAATATTATCTTCCCTCATCTTTATATTTCAGAGAATGTCACCCACTTGGAACATGTACCAAGCAGCTCATGTAATTTATCACTACATGTTTACTTTTTGTTTAATTTACCAAGATATTTTTATGTTGATACTATGTGTAAGGGAAATGTGAATTATTTTGTTTCTCAGATCCATTAAAAGAATCACAGAGCTGAAAAGCTCAGTCTAGAAATTTCTATCACTCCCATTATACACCGATGTAATGGAAAATGCTTTGGGAGATGCAAATATGTTCTTTGTAAACCCCAAAAATAGTATGGTAAAAAAGCTTAAACTGATCAACATTTTATTCTCTTTTTCCTCCTCTGCCTTTCTTTTAGTAAACCAGGATTTAATGTATGAACCTTGATCAAAAATGTCTGTGCCTGTAAAAGAATCGGTTGTTCTGAATCTCCCTGAACATGATGATTTATCTTTCTGGATTATGTCAAAGACTCATACATTCTTCAGGTAGTTTGGGAGGCTAACTTTCACAGACATTATTGTTTTCTCATGTAGAGGACCAGTGATCATAGCAATAAGTCGGCGCTTTCAGCTGTACTTCTGCAATGCAGAATTGTTATAGAGAAAGCCAGGCCAGCAGCCCAGTATGTTTCATAAGCTGCCTTACAGAAGAGCCCTGAGAAGGTGCTCAGTTGCTTCTACTCACCATGGATAGTGAATGAGACTTCTAAGCTGCTTGTGAAAGAACATGGAATTATAAAAAAAATCATTACCCATTTGTGACTTGTTTAAGAATATCTTAATCTTCATTCAGTAAAGCTATGATGCTTTAGATTACAAATATTTATCCCTCAACTGGAACCTTGCTACTTTCTCTCACTGAACTGCAAACAGTAAATTTGTTCTCCCATGAAGTAGCATTGCTGTCTCTTCTAAGAGAAAGAGAGCACAGCATGAGTGACTTCAATTATTAGGTTGCATGGTGATTCAACACTGATCAAAATAGCTGCTTAAATGCAAAAATTAAAATCAGGTCTGTAGTAGTGTCTATATTCAGATCCTTCATTATGGAACAAACTCTATAAATTGCATAAATCCCCTATGTCAGGAGAGGTTTCAGCTTACTATATTAGGTAAAGATTCTTCACACCCTGAGGGCACTGGAACAGGCTCCCCAGGGAAGTGGTCAAAGCACTAAGCCCCGTGGAGCTCAAGAAGCATTTGGACAATGCTCTCAAGCACACCATGTGATTCTTGAATGGTGTCATTCTTGGGCTTGTCCCATGCAGGCCAGGCATTGGACCCAATTATCCCTGTGGGACTCTTCCCACTCAGGATATTCTATGATTCTTTAAAACTGAAGAGATTTTTTCCCAGCACTGGATTTCATCTTTTTGACTGTAATTTACAATTAATTTATTGTTATGAGCATTCTTTACACCCAAATACAAAATCATTTTTTTTAACCTTGAAAAAATTTTTGTAAACACTCTGAGTTTAGTGTGTTTCTGAGGATAACTGTATGTTTACATTCTTCTGAATTTAGCATGAAACACTTGGTAAACTTTGCATCAGATGTCTATCCAACGTTTCAGAAGTGACTGAAGCTGAGCAGATGACTCTGTGTGGTTAAAAGCCACTGCTGTAAAATCTGGTTAAAAGTTAATTGACTTCAATAAAAGGACAATTTCACACACACACACACACACACACACACACACACACACACACACACACACAAACAAAACTAAAAACCAAACCAAACAAAAAAACCCCAAACAAACAAAAACCCAACAAAACCCCCAAACAAACAAAAAACAAAACAAAACAAAACACCACCAGAACCTCAAAGAAATATTATACAAATTGCTACATTTATTTGACTGCTAGATTTTAGTTGTTAAAGAAGTATCCTACAAATCATTTAGTAATTATAGATTGATTTAGGTTACAGATCACCTAATCCAATCCCCGTCTAAGAGTATTTTGAATCCTATCAGGTTGCCCAGTGTTGTCCAATCATATATTGAACCTCTTCAAGGACAGAGATGCTGAGACTCTTGATCAGCCTGAACAAGAAAAATAAGTGCTTGCAAGCCAGACCAATGGTGTGACTTACTCACTGAAGTTTTTAATGCAATTGCTGGCACAATATGATACGTATTCTGTAAAAGGTCATCTCAGAGGTGAGTTGTAGAATTTATATTCCAAGATTCTTATTGCAGGTGTGGTGTCCAAGGAACTGAGAAAAATCAAGACCTAAGCCACTCCACATACTGATAGGGTCATATTGAGAGGGTTAGATGGGATTGAAGCATATGTTTTTCTAGCAATGGTGCAAGTGCAGTAGGTGTCTAAATTCTAGATCAAAGTTAGCCCATAATGTCTGTTTTTCATGTATGTAATTAAAAATCAAGAAGAATAAGCAAAAGCATCTGCCTAACAAACTGAAGCATCCTATTTAAGGATCTCTGACTTTTATGTGAAATATTTTAAGGGTTATCAAGTCAAAATTCAATTAACGTTAAATCACTAGTAGCATAACAGTGTGAATAGGAGAGTCACAAAAACCTAAACTACTCCGCTATTTATCAGATTTAAAAACTGTGAACTCTATTAGAGAGCAAAAGATAGCTAGTCAAAAGGCACAAGCAGGCTAGCAGTTTTTTGTCTGGTTTGTTCAAGTGTGTTGTTGTTCTTTTTCCAGTAGATAAAACACATTCAGACATTGCCACAAAGGAAATTATATTGTATGCCACCTTTTAAAAATAAGATTAAAAGAGCTACTTTTACCACCAGTGACTGTCATTAATTAGTATGCTTCAAGGGAGCTGACACATCCTTGGATGGCACATCTATTAAGTGTAGACTGCAATCAGTAAAATAGGTTTTCCAACAAATGACTTGTCAAAGCCTTGACACAAGAATTACTTATGCTTGTAGTCAGTCACTTACTTTTTCCCAGTTTAAATGCTCATCTTCTACCCCCACACTGGAATCTGAAACACAGTGAAAAACCTTTTTAGATTTTTGCTAGATTAAAGTGCTAGCCTATGGACAGAAGCAAATTAGTGAGGGTCCTAAGGATAGCACTACAGACTCGTGGTAGAAAAGAAGTGGTGCAGAAATGCAACTTTACACTTTTCCAGAAGCTGCCATTCCAAGACAGTCTCAGCTTTTCTGTGGTAATAGATGTGAACAGAAAATGTCTCAACTGACAGCTCCACCACCCAAGCTCACCAGCACAGCCTGTCTCCCTTTGATCTTCAGTCTTTCTGGAAATAAAATTCATTATCAAGCTATCTCGCAGCAAATGCACATGTTTTACCTGGGTAAAATCTGGTAACATTCAGTGACACAGCTGCTAATCATTGTAGATGCAAAATGTTCACATGGGAAACTCTCTCTCTCTTTTTCTTTTTTTTTCCTTTTCTTGTCTTCAGTACTGAATTTTAACTCTACTTCTGCATCTGGAGACCTGAGTGGATAGACATTATTTTTTTTTATCTAAGATGGATTCATTATTTCTTAAGATGTATGGGTCTCTATTTACCCGACCTTGTCACCTGGCTTATGATTGACAGCTATTTCTGAGAAGCATTGTATCATAATATGAAACAATAATACTTGAATTGCTTTGAAACACTGTGAAGCACTTTAGGAGCAGTTGTAGTAATGAATATTAGGGGTAGGAGTTACCTGTGCAGACATTTCCATTTATTTGTTTGCAGGCCTATTGTAAGTTGAAGAGAGACATTTGGAAGCTGATTCATTTTAGGATATTTTTTTTAGTTTGTACTTAAAAGATTAGCTAAATACCTAATTGCCACACCCTAAAGGTTTCATGTCCCTTCACTAGAGGAAGTGAACAGCAATTCTAGATAACCATCTTTTATGTTGACTTACTGTCACCTCTGTAGGGGTTAAAAAAGCCAACCCAGAAAACCCTAATGATTTACAAAAGCTGACCTTGCTAGGAAGATCAGATTTTCACATTAAAGTCTCTAAGAATTTTTAAGATTTATGTTTCTTGAATTCTTTTTTACAGTCTTGATTTCATTTTTTAAAATACTTTTATTTTCATAGATAGTTAACACATGAAGCTAGGGGAAAACTTATGATTATTTTTGACTGGTAGGTCTTTTTTTCAGCCTGAGAAGATTTATAAAACTTTATTTATAAATGATAATTGAATCAAAGTGATCCCTTATGAAATTTTGTCACAAATGCTACTGAGAACTGTGTTCAACAAACCTTTACTATCCACGGATGTACATTTACACAATTTTTGAGCTAATTAGTGACTGTGATAATTCTGGGGTATTCTCTTTTTGAAAGCATTGGAGTTCTACCAGTTTGCCAATGTTTTCCTGCTTGTTATGTGAATATAGGATACTTAAGACTTCTGTAAGGAATTTTTCTTTTTATCAGAGACTTTCCAATAAAAAATGAACTCTCCATTACATCAATAAAGCTCATGTTAAATGGATTAAACACTGGATAACTAACTGTTCTCAAAGTAGTTATTAAAGGAGAACTATCTCTGAACAGGGTTGTTGCTAGCACTGTTTTGCAGTCGTTAATATTAGACCTCACCTTGTCCAATGCTCTTCTCAGTGATCTGGAAAAAAATACCAAATCACTACTTTTTAAATGACATATGGATTTGTACAGTATCAAATATTTGTGGGTAGATGTTCATTCCAAGCAATTGAAACAGTTAACTACATCAGACACTGTCATTAAATGACTCCTAATGTAGTAAAAAAGAAACAAGACCACAGTTACTCTGAAACAGTACCTATGTCTCTAGCATTTGCAACTGCATCCTAGAGAACTATGATTCTAGGGGAAAAAAATAAGAAATTTGGACTTCATAGCAGAAAAAGGTCAGGTTGGATGGGGTTTTGAGCAACCTGGTCCAGTGGAAGGTGCCCCTGCCAGAGCTGGAACTAGTTGATCTTTAAGGTCCTTTCCAACCCAAACCATTTTATGATTCTATGATACTATAACTAAATCAATTTGACATGAGCTGACTGTGGGAGGCTGAGATAAATCAGGCTAATGAAATCCTTGGTGTTGACTGTCAGGTAGAGGCACAGCCAGTCATACACCTGTTCTTTTTTTAAGCTTGTCCCTATCAGTACTCAGTTGATATTTTAAGTTATTTCTGGGGTGTTGAACATTTGTACAGCAAAAACTAGACAAGATGTGAATTAACTGTCACATGCTGCTAAAATCTGGAGCAGTTCTTTCATTAGAACAAAACCTAACGGTAATTTCACATGTTCATGGTTTGGCAGTAATATAAGTGACAGATATAATAGAACTTGTTTTAGATGAAAAGTTCCAAAGAAACAGTGCTCAAAATGTTGCCTTTTAATATCTTCTGTTAATATATTCATACAAGAGCCATGGTCATGTACCTTCCCTTGTTTTGGGGCTGACCTGAGCACTGATAAGTACTCATTGCAGCAGCACTGACAACATTATCATGATTGTCCTGTTTTTGTAAGTCAATCAGACAAGTATTAAAATACCTACTGTCACTAAAACATCAGTATGTTATCTCCATGCATTGCAGGCTAGCAGGACAATATTTATTTCTCATGAAGAAACAAGCTAAATGCATATTTTTAGGCCAAATTTGACCTAAAACATCTTATCATTCATTTTGGTTGCACCAACTGACAAACTCCCTACTATTTACTGGTTGAATTTCTTATCATTTGCATGGTAAGGAGGCAAAGGGCTTCATAGACAATCACTGGATTTTAATAGAGATGCATTTCCCAGTACAGAGGTTTTTCCTTATATGGGGCATTGTCAAGACTAATACTAGAAGGGTTCCTTCAACTTTGGTGCTTACATGCTGAAGAAAGAGGAAGGCTTAGAAAAGCAAAAGTGATGCAGAAACTCATCTAAATTGTCTTTGTGTGAGATGATCTTTCTTTTATAAAGAATGAGCATATTACTCCCACTGCGTATGTTCTTCACAGGGATAAAAAAATCTAAAATGGAAGTCTATCATCTCATAAAGAAAGCCATTGCTGTAAGCCTCTGACATTTAAAGCTGGACTACTTTAAATTTAGAAAAACTCACTTTTTGTTTTTAAACAATCAATGATAAATCAATGAAAATACACTGCCTAAACAGACTGCCCAGGAAAGGCACTGAGTTTCCAACATTTGATACCTTCCATGTAGTAGATAGCTGTACATTAGTCAAATATGAGTGGTTTCCATAGAGAGGAATAAATGTATGAAGTTCTATAGCAACAGTCATGTAGAAGTTCCCAGTAGATGTGGCTGTGTCCTTCTCTGCTTGAAAGCCATTATATTCCTGCAAATTCATTAATTTTAAGCCACATGAGTTAGAGTCATGGTCAAAATATTATAGCCAGGATTTAGGAAACAGAAATGCAGCTGAGTGATGAAGGGATACATGAGTTTAGTCCCTTTCAGATATATTTGAAAATCCTGGCAATATTATTGAGGGTTTCAGCTGCTTTTATTAATGGTGATAAAATATGGGTGGAATGTTTCTGAAGATTTATATTGTTTCAGTTCCTGAACTCTGTTGCTCATGGTATTAATTAAGAACCTCTAACCTCAAGATGCCAGGGTCAGTTTATAATGTCAGATGAGTTTATTCATAAAAATGTTGTTCTCACCAGGTGTTTGTGCACAGTATCCTGGCAGCACACACCTAACCACAAGCAGATAGACTGTGAGGAGAAAACATAACTAGATTTTGCAGATGTGCTGTAGATCAAGGTTATTTACTACTAGGAATAATTATTTAGACAAAGCTACTCAATGTTTAGAAAGGATCCAACCATTCAAAGCACCTTTTTACTGTTTAATATACCCAAGATCTGCAATTCACTAGAAACAACCCTCAAATAAACATTGCCCTATTTAGGGAAGAAAAAAAAAAAAGTCAAGATTTCTAAGGAAAAAATAGAATGTGAATTTAGAAAAAAATCAGGCTTGACTTCATGCAAAATCAGAAAGTTAGTTCCTTTCTAAACTAAAAAGAAGATATTTACAGTGTATCATGTGTCTCCTTGAGTGATTAGTGTAACATTGGAACTTTCCTCCTGTTTTTTTTATTGGGGTGGGGTTTTTTGTTTTGTTGTGGAAGACTGTGAATTCCAAGTTCAGCTATCACAGCCAGTGTTTTTTTTGTTTTCAGTCAGGCTACTGTATGTCAAATAATTGTGACCACAGAATCTGACCCTAGTATATTCCCTAAACAGTTAGCTGAGAAGAATGGTACTGTTCTTCAAACTCCTTTCTGTTTCTTAGCTGGAAAATTTTCTTTAGTTATTAAAAACAAGACAAATTAGACCATTTTAAGCTCCAAATTGCTGCAGTTAGATTAGAAGTAGGAAACTGACCTTCAGCTTTGGTGTCCCACTGCTACACTGTTCTGTGCAATGGAAATGAATTCATAGAAACAGTCCTAGACAGACAGTGCCTCTTTGACGAATTGTGCATCTAGGTCCCAATCCTATCCCTCCCTTTGCACCTCTGTCCTTGGAGAAACTGCTGCTCTGTTCATTTGACATGCTTTTGGAGTAAGCATTGCTGAGCTCCTAAAACAATGTCTTGACTGTGTGCAGATATCTGTATGTGCACCCCAAAAGGAACACAAGGGGGAAAAGGACTACTAGTGACTTAGTTGCAGAAAGATTTATTTTGTTTTCATCCTTGTTGCCTGAACATTAATATTCTTCATATAATTTATCACTAAAATAAAAAAAAAAAAAGTAAAATATTTGGAGTTTGTTGAACCACAAGCTTTTGGGGTTTTATCTTTTTTTTTTTTTTTTTTTTCATGACAACAAAACCCTGGGATGCAGTCGGTGCCACAGTGGAGTACTCAGTAACATAAAATGTATTTAAAAAAATTACTAAAGAGCACTGGGGACCCAAAGTAGACCTCACAGTTCCTCTGGTTAAAAATGTAAACTTAGAGGCATGCACAACATTATAGGATGACAGGTCATGCCCTAAAAGGAAAATCAAGAAATAATTGAATTCAAAACCAGTGCTTATATCTATTGCAATTCACATTTCACTTCCTCATGAAAAGAAAGCACTTTCAAGGAGAAAGGCAAAGCAAGAGGGAAGTATCGTTCTCTTCAGTACCAAAAATAGCTACTCTAAAATAAATTGTTGCTTGTATAGATACCACTTTTCTACATGTAATATTAGTAGTAATCACTTATTCTGGAATTTGTTTTAACTGACAGATCCAGGATGACTTCATTGTTTTACAGAGGCTTTTTTTCCACTTGACTGATAATGCCACTATATAAATTCTTGACTGTGTTTCCTTGCTTTTTGACATTGCATTCAGCATTTTTTGTTTGTGTACATACATATGTAAGCAGCTTCATGGCAAATTCTATTTGCTGACTCACCTTGAGTGACCCATAATATATGTGATTGCAGGATATGGTACTTTGGAAGGGCATATGATTTTAATAAGGCCACTTGTCCCAGAAATCATTACAGTCTTTAGAGAAAAAAAGTAGGAGGGAATAGAAGAGTTTGGAGTTGAAAGAAACATAGGAAGAAGGCAATCAAAAAGATGAATAATAATCATATCACAGCAACTCTGAAAAACACACATTGTTATTCTAATAGATCAGGAAATATTTTCTTTTTTTTTTTTTTTTTCCCTATATATAAATGAACTCTTATGTGCTTACTTCCATGGACAGCTTTAAATTTTCAAGGGACATGAAACTGTGGTGCAATAGAATGTTGTTTCCATGAAATAACATGGCTGCAGTTCACCACATGCTTATGTGGTCATTGGCACTTGTGTGAAAACAGAATAAAATGCTGTGTGATCGCAGGCCAGCAGAATTCCAGGTGCCACAAGCCAGTGGTTAGAGGAAAAACAGCTTATTGAGGAGATTCCTGTTTGAAATGTGGTCTGGAAGGGACATGTCTTAGTTTACAGCCTCAGACCCATGCTTTCTCAGTTGTTCCCAACTTCCTTTTACAGTCGCTGACTTCCAGACATGATGACTTCTCAGGCAAATGAAACGTTGAACTATTCAGAGTACCCCAGACTATCATCTATCCTTTGTGGCAGAACTATCCAGCATTGATCGTGACTCTCACAACGATATCTCATACCTCAGACTGGAAATTTTCTGTAAAACTGCTCCTGGAAAATGAAACTATTTCATTAGAAACAGTTTCTTCTGCTTTTTGTGCCTTCTAAGTTATCAGAAAGCAAACAAGGAAGAAGGCGCATCTTTCTGTACCCAACACCAAACATCTTAAGTTCCCTCCTCACTAAGTTTTATATCTGGCTAAGTTTCCATATTATTCATGTTCCAACCCTGTGATTTATTGATTTGTTTCAATTGAACATACATCTACAAGGGTGTGCCCATTGGGCAAAATGGGGAACTTTCCTTTTCAAAACTCTAGGATCAAAATGAACAAATTTAGCAAGACAAGATGAGAACTTGATCTCAAAAGGTATATTTTTGTTCATTAAATATGTCGGAGATTTTTAGTGGTCTAATTGCAACATTTGGGAATTAAGTGATGAATGAGGGCTAACCTGTTTTTCAGACTGTGTTCTGTCCAGTATCAGATCTTCTATAAAGTAGATTGAAATGGGAACAGTAACAGTGAAGCACATTCATTTTTCCTTTTTTTTTTTCCTGTTAAATTCAACATTTTAAATTATACATTCAAAAAAAAAAGCATTGAGATTCAATTTTGAATAAAATCTCATTGTGTTATTTCTGTGGTGGGTTTTTTTGGGAGGGTTTGTTTGTTTGTTTTTAACCAGGACAAGGGTGAAAAAAGCAAATGGGAAAAATAAACAAAGAAAAAACAAACAAACCAAGTCACACAAAAACAAGCTCACCACTTAGCATGCCAATACTACCCTATTTTACTCCTATTCTGAATTAGTAACGTGGCACCAGAAACCTACCTGGAAACACAGACTTTTCTGCCCTATCTGAATTTGAAACTTACTCTGCAAAATGTCATTTACCTATTATCTTAATTGTTTTTAAAGTTGCTGGAAGGGACACTGTGAAATCATGTAACAGGAAGAAAATGAATGGCATCTAGTTCTGCCCTGCATTTACAGCACTCTGCAAGATTGATGCCTTCTTGAGCCAACCAGCATCCTTTGAAGCCAAACCTGTGTCAGTGAGACAAGAAATGGTTTTGTTGTTTTTTTTTTTGTTTTTTTTTTTTACTTTTTCAGTTAACAGGCATCATAGTATCTCCTGTCAGAGACATGCTGGCCACACACAACCCAATAGTACCAGCTACCCAAAACAGTAAGTCAGAAATGGCTTCATTTAAGAAAAGGCCAAATTAGTTTGCAATAGTTGGGAAGCCACAGATATCCATTCATCTGTTACATCAGCATTTAATCAGTGTACATTTTCTAAACATGAAAATTAATTCATGACACTGGAATCATCCTTTTGCTTGTTTAAGATGCACAAACGTCTAGTCTTTCTTTGGTTTATGGAGTTGTGTCCGTGGTTCTGAGCTCTCTAAGTCAATTTACCAGATTTGTGTTATTTTCTATTATTTAGATCACAGATAAGAGCCATCCAATAAGATGGGATTGCTCTTTTTTCTCTCATACATGTCTTGTTGGTTACCTTTTTATATCAAACTTCAGGAAACAGAGCTGGAACATTTCTGTGTGGAGAAGAAGTAGTAGCTTTATAAAGTTAATGGCTGTATCTGTATCTTTAACTGAGATACAAGGGCATAGCTCCAATGGCACTGCCCTACCTTGTTCTTGTGAAGGCATTTGTTATGCATGTGGTCAGATATAATATAGATCAAATCAACAAAATGTCTTTGGGACACAGTAATGCATCTTCCTCTCTCATTTCTTTCAGATGTGATTTGTTTGCTATAGATGTTGGTTGTTACAAGATGCCAACATCCCATTAGATTCTCTTTTACTTGGAATGATTATTTTAGTGTCTTCCTCACTGTCCTAATAATTGGTCCAATGTGATTATTTTGGACTACCAAGCTGTGAGTTTACATTTTCTATTACAAAAATATAATGACAGGGGAAAAAAAAAAAAAAAAAGTCAAGTAAGAGTAATTTTCTGGGTACCTTACTGATTCCTACTGGTAAATGCATAAGCAGTAGCAAAATACAGAAATGCTTCATCAACCTTTTTGAAACACTGCAGAATTACATTAATGTGATTGTTTGGGGTTTGGTTTTGTTTTGTTTTTTTTCTGTTTTGTTTTGTTGTTTTTGGGGTTTTTTTGTGGTTTTTTTTTTTTTTTTTTTTTCAAATGACTGTATCTTTTCCCTAGTCTACAGCACATATATATGATATTTGGACTAATGGATGTATTTACGGGCAGAATGGGAAGCACCTTTTAGTGACCAGGGAAGAGTATACAGTAAAATATAAAATACAAATATTCCATGATATACTGCTGTGACAATGACTCTTCTTGTCCAATTAGCATAGGAATGGCACTCCTGTCTATTCTAGCTCATGGGGAAACAGTGAATGTCAGCAAAAGGTAAACTGTGTCTAATCTCAGTTTGAAAATAGCCTGCATATTTTCTATATGGAAATCAGTAAACTAACCTCTTTGCATTTGCCAAAAATATGATTTCATATTATTGAGCCTTAAATATGCCTACATTTTTCATTTTGAATAGAAATACATCTGCCAGTAAAAATACTCTAAGTTTGCATTTTACTTGCATAAAAGCTTTTTTTGGAATTCCTATCCTAGTGTGGCATTCATTCTTCCCATCATACAAAGAATTATATGGTGGGCTGGAATTAGGATTTTTTGCTTATTGTTTTAGAAAAAAATACATCCAAAATATTATGAAAGATAAGCAACAATTAAGTCTGATGAAAAATCTCAATTTACTCAGTTCGACATCCTTTAATTAAAAAGAGACAGCACTGAAGAATACACAGTTGCAAACACTGGCAAGAGCACTTAGAAACTATCCCACCTGACCTATGCATGGGGTGGGTGTGAGAAAAGTGGTACAATCACTCTGTGCTCCTACATGTAGACTGCACAACAGGCTGCTTCTTTCCAGGAATTCACAGCTCTAAGGACATCCTACCCAGAACATGCAGCTCAGATACACAGGAAACCACACTAGAAGTGCCTCGTTTTATAATCAGGATGAATACAGGTAGGCAGACTGTAGCTGACAGACTCTGTGAGGAATGATTTGCATGTGACTGAGGTCCCCTTCCATCTTTTCAGACATCTGAATTTTGTGTACAGTGCTGTGAGACACTGTTTCCCTCAGTAATTGGCTGTGGAAAGGCCACACAAAGATTCATGCTTACTGTTAAGGGCTATACATGGAAATAGGCATATGGGTATAACTATTTTGCTGGGCTTCATACATCTTTCTTCAAGTTGGAGGCTATTTTGCTGAGGGAAGAAATATCTTTTTTTTTTTTTTTTCACCTTAGAAATGATGCTTAATACATGTCCTTAGGAGGTGAGATATTGAAATACTGCATACATGGCTGGATAGGTCATTGGATGATACTGGTGTTTTGTCAAAATCAATTCCTAAATGAGGAATAACAACATTCAGAGTTCATAAATCAACTGAGAAAAATTGCACACCAAGCCTCAGAACCACAAAATGACTTCTTGCCCTGCATTTCATAATGTTTCCCTAAGCAGCTGTTCCTGTTCGCCTAAAGGGATAAAAGAGAGAAACCTCAATGCCAACTGGAGGATGGTGTTGTAGGTTTATGGTTGGACTCAATGATCTTAAAAGTCTTTTCCAATCTAACTGATTATATGATTCATTAAAATATTTAAGGGCTCTTGCTAACCCTAGATACAGTACAGTAAAAATATATCTGTCATGGAAAGTATCAGTGAACAAGGTATTAAGGGCTGTAGCTGCTTTTTCTATATTACTACAATAAGCAGAACTGCCTGAGGGTCCCAGTAAGTCTGGGGTTTCAGCAGGTCATAGTTATTCCGGCATGACCATCCTAATTCCTGTCATCCTTTTAGACTTGACTGAGTGTAGAAAGGAAGAATTCTTAAAAAAATTTTACACAAATCCAGGCTGCAGACATACTGCACAGGTAGCAGCTTTGTTTTTCAGAACCTCACTTTATGAGCACAAAAATGAACTGGTGAAGTTATAAAACTGATTTCTCTGTGTCACTGGAAATAGATTGTGTTTCAAGGAGGAACATGTAAGAGGAGTTCTTTAGGAAAGCTCTGTAGACTCATAATCTATCAAAACACTTCAAATATGGAAAGGTGCCTTCCAGAAGAAAAGAACATGCTCCATTTCTATATTTTGTAAATTGTTTAGCATTTGACTTAAATAACTTTTCATTTCATTGTTTGTCTTGAATGCTCTAGCATATCTTACAATGGGGGAAAAAAAAAACAAACAAAGAAAAGAATTCATTTTATTCATAATAAAATAAATCAAGCAAAAAAACTTCAGTTGACTTCTCTGCTTTAATTCATTGGTAAGTACTGAAACCATACTTTGAAATATCAAAATTCTTCCCAAAATGGTTCAGGTGACTAGCATACTTAAAACTCTTGTGCTCTAGCAGGAACTCAGTCTCACTTTGACTAGAATATTTACTCCCCTGGCTTCTTGTCAAAGACCTCCAGCAATCCACAGACCTGTAAAGTAATGTACAGCTGCAGATTTACGTGCATTGGTGGCATTGCCCAGGTGCTGGCAGTGGTGGCCTGCAGATGTGGCCTCCATTAGCAGAGGTCTGGGCTGCCCTGTGCTGAACACAACCAGCTCCAGATATACCCACTGCAGATCCTAAGCCAAGATGGTGATGCCACTGTGGAAGTATGCTTAAGAAAGGGAAGAGAATGCTAGGGAGAGAGAAGGGCACGGAAGAACAGAGCAAGAAAAAACAGAGGGGCCACCAAGTTTTGAGGTGTTGATGCTCCTCTTCCCCTGAGGGACATGGACCCATGGAGGGCCCACCTGAAACACAAGAAAAGGATGATAAGAGGTCCAAGAGACATGTTTATGTTATCCTTGTACCTTGGCCACAACCCTTCATGTCTCACTGAAGGGGTGTAGCCTGTACAACAACAAAGCACTGAGGAGCGGTATCTGCAGTGAAGGAGTAAAGTTGAGCCCAGGAGTGAAGCTGAGGAAACACATACCAACTGAGAGAGGTGGAAAGGTGTTTTCACTGTCTGTGTAAATGCTTGTTTCTTTTCTGGTTTACTGTCATATCCCTGTATGCTAATCAGCACTTCCATTGTGGAGATATGGGTGTGCTGTTTATTAATCATGAGTTCACCAGTGTACATATGCTGATGCCTGTCCTTTTAGAGGGTGAGAGAGGTTTGAGTTCACAGGGGTGCACCTCTACCTATCTCAAATGCATAGTTCAGAAACAGAATAAAAACTGCTCCCAAGAGGAATTTCTTATCACATCTTGCCTTTCCTTTTCAGCAAGACATTACTTACAACATAATCTATAATATTAACAGCTGTCAGTGCATTAAAAGTAGTTTAAGCAATTGCCTTTAGTTGTCAAGATATATAATGATAAGAAGACATTGAAGGTGGGGAGAATTACACAATAGGAGCAAAAGCAAAACACTTGCTCTGACTCCATAAAATCAGGAAACCCTGAAAGCACATTTTGTGTGTAAAGCATTTAGGATCTTCATTAAAGCCATTGTTTATAATCTAGGAAAGATACTATTATATCAGCAAGGCCAGCTTCACTATCAGGCTCATCAGCACAATAAAACCAGCACGGACATTTTAAAAGGGTCCTTCATTTATGCCTTCAAGTGGTTTCAGTATATATACTTTAAAAATATTTTCAGGAATGTATTAAAAAAACCACCCATATTTCATGCTTATGTGTTCTGTGCATTACTGTCAGACTTTAACCATGAGAGGGGTAGCCCCTTTATGCAAAGAGAATAGCTAGGATAAGATACAGGGAACAATAAAAGAAGCTTCAAGAAATGGTTATGAAATACTGGGTTTATCCAGCAAACATGAACACAGCTTAGGTTTATGAAGCACCTGTCATTAGCACTGCTATTCTTTCTAGCCCATTAAAAATTAGCTTAGCTGTCAACTAGAAAGACTATTGTTGCTCTCTCCTTTAAACCCTCCGCTGTCTGTCCAGCAAATCATCTCACAAACTCTTGCCCTTGATTCAAGATCCTATGATGAAATCTAGGTTTCAGTTTGTATTTCATGTCTGGTTTTGCCATCAGAAACACCTACCTTGTTTGTGAAGTAGATTTAATAGAAATACTCTTGCAACATAGAAATACTTATATTAGAGATACTACTGCAATAACACATCATCAGTAGGGTTAAGCTAATCTGTCTCCTAGTGGTCCAGTCCCAGATCACGTTCCCTCTTAGAGAGTGTCAATCCAGCTGTGGAGGTTTGTGTTGGCTTCCTGCCAAACTCAGCTGCTGACCACACAGACTCCCCCCTCCCAAGACAGAGAAGAAAAAAAAAAAAAGAGTATAAAAAGAAAATTGTAGTAATAGTGTGTGTGTATATATATACTCACATATATTACAGTTATATATAATTAAGCACTATGAATATACAGAACAAGAATTCCAAAGAACCTCAAAAGGGAAAAGGGGGGAAAGGGAAAGGGAAGAGGGAGAAAAATGGGTAAAAATAACACAAAACAGATACACACACTACTAAACTCAGGGAAAAGCTCAATAAAGTAACTAACACAATAAATTCTCACCAAACTCTCTCAAGAGAAGCAGTTTCTTCACCTCTCTGTGGCTGGGACACCAGTTTCTCAGATAGGCCTCAGCTCATATAGATAAGAGCGATGCCAACACGCTGAGACCTGCTGCCTTCCCAAGCACCCAAAAGGGAAGAGACAGAGCAATCTCCCTCCTTGTCTTTATATGCACCTGTCTTAGTTCAAGGGAAGAACTAAGATATCTATGTTGGCCAATAAAATAATCCCTCTCCTTTAAATTTAGAAACAGAACTTTAATTAG
>JAWWEE010000074.1:106139679-106175563 GCA_035221455.1 Xenops minutus | reverse complement strand
TCAGGGGTTGGCTGGAAACAGCCGGGAATGAAATGAAAGGGACGCCTTTCAGATTAATTTACTCTGCATGTTTGAAGAGGTGATGCTTGGAAAAGAGTTCTCATGGTATTCCTGAGGCTGTGAGTTCAACCTAGCACCAGTCTTTGCTATCTGTTACTTGTTAACATGTCTTGTACTCTTTTATAATCTTTTATTCTTTTATACTCTTTTATACTCTATATACTCTTTTATACTCTTTTATACTCTATATACTCTTTTATACTCCTTTACCTTCTGTACCCCAAAATCCTATAAGTAAAAGAACTGTTCTCTACTTTACCCACATAAAGGTGTCCTGGAAAGTTTTTTTTCTCCCCTCCTTAAGGCAATAAGGTTCATGAGTTTATGACAGGCCTTCTGTATTTGCGATCCAACTTGAATCCAAACTATCAGCTGCAGCACAAGCAGCTTTGTATTATTGGGTGAAAGGATGTCTGATACCATTTTTAGCAATTCTGCATGGCTGAATAGATTTGGATAAAATGAATTGGTCATTTATGCTGCTCCCATCTTAAAACTGACTCAAAAATGTCCGTTTGTTAGAGTCATTATCATCCCTTCAATTTTCCTTCATATTTTATTAATTCCTTTTGTAAATTTTGATCAAATATGGAACTACTTAATTCTATCTAAAGAGTTCTTTAAAGTTGTTTTATACTCTATGGGATAGATATCTGAGATATGCTTTTTCAGTCCTTCTAGAAAGTCCATTTCTTCCCTTTGAGCTCTTTTGAAGATCTTGGTTCAAAGTCAGCCCTTTGTATAATATAAAAAGTACCTAAACATGGCCTCAAATACATTATGAAGGCTACTGATGACTTTATCCCTTATTTTCTATTACTGAAATTGAAATCCAACATTATAGGAATCTATAGCTTGCTAATACTACAGTGTGAGAAGTCACTTGGATCTGGAAGGAAAATATGATGAAAGAGATGTATTTCATACAAAATATGTCATACGGGTGCTCTGAATGACAGACATTCCCAGGTAATATTCAGGTACCATTCAGAGATGTTGAACTACTGGATGGTGTCCTCTAAAATGAATTTATATTAATCATAGTTAAAGAGTAGATATATTCTCCATCAATTAACTGTGATTTTTTTTTTTTTAATAGTTTCATTCAGAGGGATTTAAATTCACTGGGATTATTATCTTACTGAGAGCTGTGAATACCAGTTCAGCTACTTTTAGATGTAAATCAAAATGAAAAAACAAACAAACAAACAAACAAAAAAAAACAAACAAACAAAAATGTAAACAACAACAAAAAACCACAAAAACACACCCCCCAAAAAAACCCAAAAAAACAACAAAAAAACCCCAACTAAGCTAAAATCAAAACAAACCAAAAACCTCTAGGATTAAAACTAATTTTCTGGTAGAATTTTATGGTCCTTGTTTCATAAACTCTTGGCTTAAAGGACTGTATAAAAGAGAAGAAAAAAACTCTTTCCTCTCTGAACAACTGCATGTACATCTGAACATCTATAACTCTCCTCTAAAGCCAGGAAAGTAATCATCTGTTACAGAAAGGTTCCAAAATAAAGGTATTTTATTAAAAAGCAGTGTTTTCCATACAAATATAGATTCACTAATAACAACTAAATTTTGTACCTCAGATGTCAAATAGGTTATGTAGTATAGGTTATGTTGTACAGTGGCCCATTATGTTACACTACTGAACACTACTTCTCCATTCTTTAGTGACCATCTGTTCATAACACTTTCAATAACTGGCTCCCATGTATAACATAAGTGTATAACAGAAAGTAAAGTTTGCTGATAATTCCCAAGGACATTGTTTTAAACAGTAACCTGATATACAGATAAGAAAGTGTCAACATTTAGCAGTTGGGAATAAGACAGTGTACTTGGCTGGATATTCTGTGTAGAACCTGATTTTCTCTAATATGACACCTAAACTAGACCATGTGCACTGGAAAAGAGGCAAAGTTTTAAGTCAAGTTTTAAGATGTTGAGATTTGTCAGACACTATGCAATTCAGTATTATAAACCTAGTAAAAAAAAAAAACAGAGACAAATATAAATTTTAGACACAATAATTCAGGGGGTTTTTGACAATCAAACAAAAGATAACTTTTAATTGAAGGAAAAGATTGGATCATTTAAACCATATCCACAGAAAATCACTATTACTTACAAACAATGACAAAAATGCAAATATTGTCATTTTGCCAAGATAGACACAATTATTTTTGTCTACTGTGCTGACATAGAATTTAATGTCTAGCTTAATTAGGTTTTTTGTTTTTTTTTCTTTTTTTACTTTTTAGGGGCTAGAGGTTTTATATAATTCAATGATATTCAAGAGGAAAAGATAAAAAGTAAAGCCTTCATGTGATTTCAGTCTTATTATCCGAACATTGAATGTCTCATTTTGCTTCACTTCCATCTTATAAGTTGAACAAAAATATCACAGTGCTTATTCACAGACCATGCTGTTGCTGAGTTCATTGTCATTATAAAACACGTGGCCTAGTTTGTGACTATGAGACAACAAAAATGACATTTTAAATATATGTGCAACTGCTGCTTTTTCACCAGATGACATTATCTTGCAGAAAGCCAAGTAAATCTATATGTTGCTAAAGCAAAATGGGATGCCATCAAATATATTTAATCACCCATTCTATAAAATATCTGTGTAATATTTTCAAAGAGATAAAACTCTAGGATTTCTTCAAGTTCAAAAATGAGTGACAAGGATTAGGGGATATGTGGTGGTGTTCAAAACCAAATAAACATTCTACTAGATTGATCTATAGTTTCAAGGAAAGAAGATCTTTTTTTCTGAGCTTATTCAAGATTGTAGGAAGAATCCTTAGAAGATCTAAGAGTCATCACCAACCTCGACTACTTCTGTAGATTCACAATACCCTTTTGTGGCCTACTCTGTAAGAGTAAAAATTTATAACATCATAAATATAAAATAAATAAAGCATCCACACCCAAGAGAGGATGAAGGAAATACTTGTATGTTCCATCTAGAAGTCATTGCTTGCTTAACACTGCGCTTGAAGACACAAGTATGATTCATAGTGGAATAATATGAAGTATTATAGAGGTATAGACTATTCAAAGGAATCATAGAACTATTTAGGCTGGAAAAGACCTCTGAAGATCACTGAGTCCAAGCATTAACCCAGCTCTGCTAAGTCCACCACTGAACCATATCCCTAAGCATCACATCTATATGTCTCTTATATGCCTTCAAGGATGGCGGTTCAACTACCTACCTGGGCAGCCTGTTCCAAAATTTGACAACCATTTCAGTGTTGGAAGCTTTCATAATATGCAAGCTAAACCTCCCCCAGTGTAACTAGAGGTCATGTCCTCTTATCTCATTGCTTGTTATTCAGGAAAGAGACTGACTCCCACCTCCCTACAATCTCTTTTCAGGGAGCAATAAGGTCTTCCTCGAGCCTTCATTTCTCCAGGAAAAACAATTCCAGCTACCGCAGCCACTTCTCATAAGACTTGTGCTCCAACCCTCCAACAGCTTTGTTGCCCTTCTCTGGACAAGCTCCGGCACCTCAATCTTTCTTGTAGCGAGGGGGCCATAACCAGACACAGGATTCAAGGTGCAGTCTCACCAGTGCTGAGTACAGAGGGATAATCCCTTTCTTAGTCCTGCTGGCGACACTATTAATGATACAGAAGGCCACTGTCCTTCTTGGCCACCTGGGCACCCTGCTGACTCATGTTCAGCTGCCTGTTGAACCAGTAGTCCCAGGTCCTTTTCCACTGGGTGGCTTTCCAGCCACTCTTCCCCCAGCCGGTATCATTGCACGGGGTTGTCGTCAGTCAAGTGTAGAACCTGGCACTTTGCCCTGTTGAACCTCATACATTGATCCAGCCTTGGCACATTGATCCAGCCTGTGCAGACCTTTCTGCAGAGCCTTCCTGCCCTCCAGCAGATCAACACTTCTGCCCAGCTTGGTGTTGCCTGCAAACCAACTAATCCCCTCACCTGGGCCATTGATAAAAGTATTAAACAGAACTGGCTGTAATATTGAACCTTGGGGAACACCACTTGTTACCAGTTGCCAGCTGGATGTAACTCTATTTGCCACCCCACTTTGGACTCAGCAATCCAGACAGTTTTTTTACCCAGTGAACAGTAACAGTACCATGCCCCTCAAAGTTAAGACTGATTATATCTCTGAGCTTTCAGGTCAAGTAGAATTGAGTTTAAATGACAAAGAAAATATACATAAATAGAATGAGAACTCAGAAATTCATTATTAGATAGAGAGTGCTGAGAGATGGAACGACCTTTTAATATAGATGGTGCAGTTAACTAATATAAATGTATTTAAGAAAAAAACCTAAAAAGCTGAGAAGACTAATAAGTTAAAGACATCAGTCAAGTCTGGGATTCTATGTAGCCAGCTGTCCCCTTCAAAAATAAATATTACTTTTATTAATGTTACTATTATGGTCTATTTTTTCCTTTAATGCGCTAAGAGGCCAGCTTCATATTAACAGTTTCCAAGATGAAAATATTTCCATCATAATGTAGGACAGAATGATTCATTGAAGAGCCCCAAATAGTCATAAAATTAATGGTAATATGAGATGAACAGAGAATAAAGCCTCAAAGCCTCCCTCTACATATATACATGGATGTGCATTTATGGGTCTGTGTATATATATGTGTGTGTAAGTATAAAGCATATATACTTATTTTTTTTTAATAATCCTTCAAAACAATAATATCTGTCCCACCAGAATGAGAAGTATGATTTTTCAATAGATTCATGTGCATTTGAGCAACTTTGAAGTTTAAGTTCCAAATGAAGGTTTCCTACAATTCAAGCTTTTATCCTGTCTTCCAGGTTGGTCGTCCCTAATGCCTGCTAATGTTCAGCTTCCTTCTTCATCTTTTCTTCTGTTGGAAAATCATTAAGATTTTCCTTCTTTGGCCAAGCCTATTTTACAAGACTCTAGAAAACCTAGTAAGGTTAGGTGCTGGTTGGGCACATTCTACTGCAAAATGTAGTTGGAACTAAGCAGCTCCAAGGAATTAGATGTGATCATCACACTGTTATTTCTGTAGGAGAAGAGATTGAAAAATAAGAAATGTATACCTGATGGATATACAGAAAGAGGACTTCAGATAAAAAACTCCAGAGAGTAATCCATCTTGATGCTTCTCACTTAAACACAGGTTTTTACCTGTGGGCCTTAAAACGACTTTTATCAGTATAGGGGAAGGGTTCATGTGTGTATATGGAAATGTGTATGTTTATGAAACATATATAAACACACAGAAACATATTCTTGAGTAGCAATATACATAAAAATCACAGTACTCAATAAATACTGTATTTGTCTACCAGCTGGAAGGGCACAGAGCCATTGTGCAAGCACTGGTATGGACATTTTTATAAAACATTTTGGACAAAAAAATAATTGAACACAAAAAAGCAAAACAAAACACATTAAACAAAATGGCCCTGGTAGTAGAAATAATTGTAGAAATAGTAGAAATAAGTATGGAAGAATTCTGCATCTAAATTTTATACCTGCCTAGATTTTCTTTCTATATTTTTTCTGATAGATGTGCAAGCACAAAAGCAGGAATCTGTAACAGAAGAGTTTTTGCTCTCTATGAGACCTGTGGAACAGCAACAGCAACTAGGAATTCCACTGGCTTCATGAAGTACTGTAAATATTTAAGCTATGTATATTCTACTCTTTCAAAATGCAATAGTCATTACAGATATAAAATCTTTTGCTTTTAAGTGGATCAGTTTATAGAACTTGTATTCAGCCCCTCACTGAAATCATCCATTAAAATTACAAATGACAGAAGTATACAAAACTATGACCAATGTAACACAGTAGAAAGACTAGAAGTTAATCCTGTGCAATTATTGGGCAGGACAACTAAAGAAGCAGTAGTACTATTGCACAGTGTAAGCAATTCGATCATAGTAATCCTTACCTCAGGAGATTGTGAGCACTAGATTTATAAATGCATTGAAAAATCAGAAGATCCTTTGGTAGAGGAAAAATATTGGTGAAAAGTCTATTAAATATTAAGAAGGAGATATATTCCCGGGGGGAAACCACAGCTTGGAAGAAGCTGTGTGCAATCCCAAGAAGTGCCACCATGTATTGAGCTGAACACATACACTTACCTTAGTCAACAGATCTGCTGGACAATTCTGGGTTTGATTAATCCTTGCTTCAGCTCAGAACAACTATTATTCTTGTCTTAAACCTGTTCTTTTTTGTACATTTTGACTGTGACAAGTTAGTTAAAATCAGTTTATTTATATCATAATTCTCTATTTTATTCATTAAATAACAATTATAAGATAATATTTGGTTTCTTTTAAATGACAAACAGGAGGCATTACCTGAATTTGTTTTCATTAGGACTTTTCCAACCATTTGTGCTATGTTTTCATAGAATCATAGAACTGTTTGAGTTGGAAGGGGCCTAAAAGATCATCTAGTTCCACCCCACCTGCCCATGGGCAGGGCCATCTTCCACTAGACCAGGTTGTTGAAAACCCCATCCACCTGATCTTGAACATTTCTACGGCTGAGACATCCAGAACTTCTCTGGACAACCTGTTCCAGTGTCTCACCACCATCCTAATATAGAATTTCTGCTTAATATCAAATCTCAACCTACTCTCAGCTTTAAGCAACTGTCCCTTGTCTTATCACCACATACCCTTGTAAAAAGTCCCTTTTTGGCCTTCTTGTAGGCCCACTTCAGCTACTGGAAGTCTGCTATAAAGTCACCCTGGAGCCTTCTCTTCTCCTGGCTAAACAACTCTACCTCTCAGAGCCCACCTTCATAGAATAGGTGCTGCAATGAACTTGAAGAAAATTGAGTTTGTGTAACTTTTCCTAAGCAATTTTCTATGTCTTATTTGATAAAAAGTACTATGGGGAAGTTTTATGTACATTAGTTGGAAAGAAAGCTGAGATAATCTGTTTATTCAAACAAATATATAACACTAAAATGTATTTTAAGATATTCGAAGGAGTTACCACAATTCTTTTCTGTTCTGTTTGAATGTGTAATAGATTCTGGAAGTGCTTAATCTCTTGACAAAAACTCTATAATTTGCAGTACTCTTTTAATGATCACAGGGTATTTCTATCACTCTCAGGACATTACCACTCTAGTGGGAATTATGGACACACTTTAAGAGGATTTGATTTAGTACTAGGGCAGCAATTGTGTGTTAATTAAATACCAATTGATTATTTTAAACGCTTGTGCTGAGTTTTAGGTACATAATCTGTAGACCTTGATTACAATTTTTTGAATGATAGATTGCGTGCCCTGGTATAATAGAAAATGTTAGAGTGATGCTGAAAAGTGAGAAAGCAACTGCTTGATGTTCAAGGACACCATGGTAGAAATAGGTAAATGGATGTTCCGTGGTAAACTGTATTTATCATTTATCATGTGTTCCCTAATACAGTAATTTATAAGCTTTACTAAGTCCAGGGGCTTTGTTCCTTCGGTTTTCCAACACATGAGCAAGACCACAGAATCACAGAACCACAGAATAATCTGAGTTGGAAGGGAACCACAAGGATCCTCAAGTCCACCTTTTAAGGTATCATACTTTCCTTTTTAAAGGAAGAAAAAGATTTGAAGAAAAGGTATAATTTCTCTTTTCTCACACCCCGGGGATTACACCTCCCTGGCAAATAGAGGTTTCTCAGATAGGTAGGTGTTCCAGTTTAATCCCAGCCTGCAACTAAATGCCCTTCAGCTGCTCACTCTCTCCTGTCCCACAATGGGATGGAGAGGAGAATCAGGGAAAAGGAGAAAAAACAAACCTCATGGGTTGATAGAAGAGCAGTTTCATAATTGAAAAAAATGAAATATTATTATTATTTTTATTGTTGTTTTTGTAATAAAAGGGAGAGGGAGAGAGAGAAAAAAACCAAAAAACACAAGGTAGATACAATATAATTGCTCACCACCTACCAACTGATGCCCAGACTGGCCTTGCCCACCCAGCTCCCCCTGGTTTATGCACTGATCATGACATTCTGTGGTATGGAATATATCTCTGACCAGTTCAGGTCTTTCATCCTGGTGATGCTCCTTCACAGCTTGTGTGCACCTGCTTGCCAGCAGAGCATGGGACCTTAATGTAGAGAGTAAGCACAACTGAACAACTACCAAAACAGCAATAGATTATCAACATTATTCTCATAATGAATTCAAAACACAGCCCTGTACCAGCTACTAAGAAGAAAATGAACTCTATTTCAGATGAAACCAGGACACTAAGTTTATGCTATATCCTGTGTTGAATAAACAGTAAAATGAGAAATGGGGTTTCTTGGGTTTTGTTAAATGTTAGGTCATGGGTTCCTCATAAAATCTAATCCATAGCCCTTCGATGTGACACTGGATGAAAGCCTAAGGTTCACAAGAAGATATAGCCAGTTTATCACAATCAGCAAGGATTTTGCTGGTGTCTAATTTACCAGGGGATACGCTGGGAGAGAAAAAATCATCAGGCATGATTTCTCTGTTAAGATGACAATTACAGATCTGACTGAAATTATTTTGCTTTGCATTTGCTTTCATTGCTTTGCAGAACTCCATCATTTTTGAGTGATGTGTTAGCTGAGTCAGCCAGCTTTGTGTGTAGATGTGAAAGATACACAGAAGAATAGACAAACATTAAGCTATGAGATTATAACATGAAACCAAACGGCATATGTGCCAGTGCTAGCAGAATAAGTATAATTACAGTTAAAAAGTACTTCTGTCTCTAGAATCTTTACAGATTAGATATGTCCAAACAACTCATTCAATCTAATTAATCAAATATCTACTAAAATAGAAAAATAGAAACACAGAAAATGCCTTTGTAATTTTTCTACACTGGGCTGTTGTTTTCTGTAGTAAAAACTTCAGGATTTAAATACGTAAGTGCCCTAGACTACAGGGTATTACAACAGGAATGAAAATTACTCTAATACTATTTGGACTATAGCAACTGTTTTTATCTTCTGTGCCAGATTCATTTTTGGCACCATTCCTGCTGGTTCCTGTGTTCAGGCCCACTGGGGGTGAGGATATCAAGACTGAGTTTATGTGAACTGTCATTGCCAAGGTTCTGCCTCTCTATTGAAAAAGAAGAAAAAGAGAGTCTAGATTTGAGCAGATATTGGGCTAACAAGCCTAAATACTGACTCTCTGTGTTTCCAGCCAAATGGCTGTTTAACTAACACACAACAGCAGTCCAGGCTTCAGGATGCAGGATTTCCAGCATCCTTATTCAGAAAACATCAGGTTTGTGAGGGAGAGGCCAGAAAAAATCTTCATGCTCATATATCCTGCTATCCTGGGCTGCATTAAGAGGAGTGTTGTTAAGAATTCAAGGGAGGGGATCCTTCCTCTCTGCTCAGCATTGGTGAGGCCACATCTGGAGTACTCTGTCTAGTTTTGTGCTTCTCAGTACAAGAGAGGCATGGACTTACTTGAAGGAATTCAATAAAGAGCTACAAAGAAGATCAGGGGACTGAAGCATCTTAAAAGTGAGGAAAAGCTGAGGGAGTGGGACTATTCAGCTTGGGGAAGAGAAGGCTCAGAGGCATTGTATCAATGTCTATAAATACCTTAATGGACAGTAGAAAGAGGACAGAAACAGTCTATTTTCATTGGTACCCAGTGACAGGACCAGAAGCAGTGGGCACAAGCTCAAACACAGGAGGATCCATCTGAATATCAACACTTTTTTACTGTAGGGGTGACCAAGCACTGGAACAGATTGCCCATAAAGGCTGTGGAATCTCCATACTTGGAGATATTCAAAAGCTGCTTGGACATGATCCTGGGCAATGATTACAGGTGGCTCTGCTTGAGCAGGGGGCTTGGACCAAATAACCTTCAGAGGTCCCTTCCAATCTCAGCCATTCTGTGGTTCTGTGATACATATTTTAGCCTTCTGGTTGTGATTGCCAACACAGACACATATAGTAATGAATTTTGTGCTGATACAAATGCTGAGTGAAGTCTAAATGTCAAAATTTCACATAGGCTACTGAACAGTTGGCTAAATTGAGTCACCAGTGGAACTTAGGAAAACAGGCAGAGGTATTGAGGTCTGTACCATCATCACCTGTGCCCCAAGTCCCTTCCTCATCCTCATCCTCATCCTCATCCTCAGCAAGGGTACTAAGATCTCTGCTGAGACCACATTGTCCTATCTGCCCCATGGTCTTCAGAATGACAGGCTTAATAACAAGTATCTCTGCAGGCCAGACCACGCACTCAGGTGGCAAGCAAGCTGCAATACCTCATGAATATTCCTATACACCACTATACTTCAGTGAGCCCTTTTGAAGTCGAGTGTTCCTCTGTAGGAGAAGAAGTCATCTGCTATACCTTTATTTCAGAAACAACATCCTAATTTCTGACTAAGTTTGTTTTGCTACCTCCTTCCTCCCCTTCACAGGGATGCCAAAGGAGTAGAAATTCCTGCACCACCAAGTCATACCTAGCACTAACTCATGAAATTATGCAGGATTGCCTCTGGCCCTGCTAAATTCCAGCTTTCAGTACTTCGATTGTCAGCTAATGATTTTTAATTTATTTTTAAGATCACTGGTGTCCTAGAAAGAACTCAAACAAATGCTGAGCATGTTACTTTTCTCTGAAATGAAAGTCTTTAATTTCAGTATATATTACTCATTCATAATTACTAGAAAGCTGTAGGAAAGGGAATAGGAAGAGACTTGATTTCTGTGTTTGATTTCTGTTTCTTTTTAATTTCAGGGTTCTTCTTTCCTTCTCACAACACTCCATTAGTATTATATATAACTTCATGATTGGGTGGAAAAATTGTAGATAAAGGCATATGAAATGCCAGTTGTCATGTATATCTAATTCTACTTACTGAGTACAAGACAAAGCGCCACTTGAAAGTTTGAAAATTGAGTATTATCTCTGTTATTCAGTATTGAACAGTAACAGGTTTTCATATTGCAAGATAAGCACAAAAAAAAATACCTGGGAAGCTGTTTATCAGTGAAAAGTACCCTAAGAACAATACATGCATATTTGGATAGAAATAGGAAGTAATTAGATTTTGACTAAAGTTAAGAAAAAGAGCTGCTCTCAAATCCCTTAGAAAAAAAAAACAAACAAAAAACAGGCAGATAAATTTATTCTCCCAACAAAAACAGTTTAATCATATATGCTGTCTAATGTTGTTTTGTGGTTACAATGACCACTTTGCAAGGAACAGACTTCTTTGATAAATGACTTTACAGATAAAATACTGCTTCTCTGCAGAGCTTCTTAGTCATATCTTGGTGTGTCACTGATGGCTCAGAGAGGTAAAGAGAAAAATAAGGGAAACATGGTTGATCAAACAGGTAGCTGTTCTCAAAAGTAATTCTACTTATACAAAATTCTATGCACATATACAGTTACTCAAAAATATACATACACAGTCAGTCATACTAAATCTATTAATATGAGACTGATTTCCAATATAACACAACACATGCTTACATTTGAAATTAAAGAAGAAAGAAACTCAGCTTTCCTGCTTCAAAAGGTATTCTATTTGTAATGTATAGTATTATATAAGAATACTGTGTACAGTTAAATAAACACAAGACTAAGAAAATTTACCCAAGTGGGGAAAAATAGCTATTTGAAGACTTCACTTTTTTATCTTGTCAAAATAAGGTCAGTAGAAAAAGTAGGCACAGCTCTGAAAGGAGATAACACCTGAAAGGGCATCCATTCTGTACAAAGTATAGTATTCCCCTTTTGTTGTGAACTCACTGATATGTGTGCAATCCAGTTAGGCTTGAATTTAAAGGAGGGGTGGTATTAGAAACTAGGGTGAGGGGTCAAAGCCCTTCTAGCTTTTTATTCTGAGATTTGAGATGGCTACAGATAAGCTAAAAGTTCCTTGTTTCTCTCATGAAAGAGGCACAAACACTTGTGGTGTGTGGGCAGGCCAATGATACAAAACATGGTTATTAATGCCAGCTCAGAAAAAATAAACATTCTGCTGCTGATTCAGCAGCTCTATGTCTAATTTAAAGTATACAAGTAAGCCAAATCCTCATTAAATTCTGCATGTCTAAAATTTTTGAAATCCAAAGTAATTGGTTAATAGCTTACCAAACTGGAGTTTAAAACTTTCACACTCATTGGGTACATTAAGTGTGTGTATATATGTATATAAATATATACATATCCTTGTATGCATGTTCCTTTCGTCCCTTGGGAAAGCAAGGTTTTAACAATGGATTGAAATGTCTTATTTTCTTAGTTTATTTTGAATGGAAAAATTTTATTGGAAAAAAAGATTTCTCCAACTCACCCACTGAAGTATTCACACCAGGCATCCCATTCCCATACTGCATATCATGAAGCACACTGTGATAGATCATCATATATCAAAATTAGAGAGGAATGAATCATAGCAAGTTGAAATTTTGGATAGCTCACTTTCCATCTATGTGGCTGGGAAAATAGGGCTGATCACTCAAAAGGCTGCTGTCTTTTGTGCCTGAAGACAGAAAAGAGTTATCAAACACTGAGAACATCTTAATTCAATTTCTTCCTGTATTTACATGTGCACATTCTTTCTTCTCTTAATCTATGCTCCAGATGTTCTGCTGGTGCTGTTTCTCCCTCCAGACAGTGTTTTTCTTCCTTTCCACCATGCAGGACATTATTATTCCTTCTTCACGTAGCTAACAGCTGCAGCTCAAGAACCAGCCACCCCCCACCACCCCCAAGAGGTTGCAAACATAAGGTAGACATTTCTGGCTGAACTCAGCTTTTTGTCTGCTTGCCTCCTACTATTGCGAGCACATGTCTAAGATCTTCTTAAGCCCTGTTCACAGGTTCCCAATGTTGCATGGCTGGTCATTGCAGAAGTCAAGTGCTTAAATATAGCCTTAATCCACAAGGATAATATCCCCCATTTTAAGCCATAGCTGAAATCCTAAAATAGAAAAATGAGAAATAATGACAACCTAACAACTATTGTTGAACCTCAGATCTATTTTTGAGTGAAAGTTCTAGCCTGGCTTTCTTTTCTACATATCAACTCAACCATCCCCTGATGCAAACATAACAGTTTTAAAAGCACAGTGGTGTGTCACCCAGTGATTCATCATCCTGCAAGTCAGAACTAGAATAATCATTCCCTAAACAGGAAAGTACCACAGTGTAATATAGGAAAAGCTGACATTTAAAAATATACAGGGAAAGATGCTTTTTCAAAGATTTACTAGTCAATACCCCCCAGAGAAGTTGCTTAAATAAAACCGTAGATTTTAAATCTATGCTAAATGCTTGCCCTGAGGCCTTATTCCAATCCCATTGATGCTGATGGAAGCAGAATCCACTGAGGCAGAAACAGAAGGCTGGAGTAGCTAAACTTCAGCTGTGCTAAAATTCACAGCCTTTTGCAGTCTCTTGCTACTGCAGAAAGAATGAGGCCAATCAAGTCTAGACTTTCCCTGTTCCTCTTGCTGTCAGTTTTCTCTTTACTTTATGCCCAAATATTTTCTGCTTGCTAACATCTGCTGAGTCTCTTACATACCCTGTTTTGTAGTGCTGCAGGTTATGAACCTAGAAGGTTTAACAGATAAAATATATCAAAAGCATGAGAGTATCTCCTTTCATGCTAAGGACAACAGTTCAGTCTCATAGGATACTAATAATCTCTGTGTGGGTCAGCATTACCTTTCCTATGCCATGTGCTCTTAATGCCTTCCACATTGCTTGATTTATGTCATGAAGCATTACTCTTTATATATTTCTTTTTTTTTTTTTTTATCTTATCTAAAGATGTTCTCATTATCCATATAAATGCCTGTTTTTCTTTCTGAACTCTATGTCTCAGTGAAATCTTAAGGCAGTGGGTTTGACTGATTAATTATGCATTGTACAAAAAGATAATCCCCTTTATCAGTTTGAATTTATTTGCTTTCAGTTTCGTCTACTGTCTTGTTATTCTTTTCTCCTGACACATTGCAAGTAAGTTTATCTTGGTTTAAAATCCCTTCATATCACTGTCCTTCAATGTACACCATTACTATATCCCTATTACCTGATACAGCAAGGGTCTCAATATGTCTTGATCTGTGGATGTTACTGGCTTTCATTTTTCAGCTTTTTTTTTTTTTTCCCAGAGCCCTAAAGGCTTTGTAATAGATACATAGGCCCTGGTTAACTGGATTATCACTGCATTTCTAATAAAGATGTTGCACAGATATTGAGAAGCAATCCAAAGACCTCAGGGTCAAGGACTACCAGTTAAAATCTATTGTTTCTACACTGACCTCTGACCAGTGTTCAGCACTCTGCATATTAACTTGATTTCTGAAAGCTTTGCTCATTCAATGTTGAAGTATATGTTGCCAATCATCTCTAATTAGCTCTTCTCTGAAGTAGTCTTTTTTTTTCTCTCTCTTCTAATGTAGAAGCTTTAGCAACATTCATTTTTCTTTGCTATTCTTTTGCCCTTTGCTTAAGTGCTCTGCAAGCACAGAGAAACCGTAAGGCCTTAGGCTGGTTTAGAGACTACCTCCCTTCCAGAAAACTTGGCACAGCATTTCAGCATAGGAAATAACGCATACCTACCTGTGTAGCCATCCCTCCTTCATCCTTAGGGGTCATATAACCTCATTGTGCCATGCTTTTGTTTTTCCCAGTGAGAAGATGAGCAGACTGATTATGTAAAAGCACAAACCTGATGTACGCTAATAAAAGGCATTTCCTTTATCAGTGGAGACTTGAATCTGGTACACAAACCTCCACATAGTAACGGCTAACCTTAAGCTGTCAGGTGAACCAGCAATGTCTATTTGACACTATTTCACTGAGTATGTTTAGACCGTAGTTTGAGCAGAGCTCAGTTAAGTAGTGCATAGAAGAGTGGTTTAAAACTCATTCTGTACTACTTCTCACCTCTTGGTCTCAGCTGCTGCCTAATGTAGTTACATTTCCAGGTGTCTATCCTCAGTAAAAACATCTAGAAATGGTTAGAAGGGCTGTACGGAGAAAATCTATCTCAAGGAAAAGAGTTCTGGATTTTATCACCACAAAAGGAATGTAGAGGGCAGCCTGTCTTAGTCACCTGTCTATGCAATGGACAGTCAAGCTCCAGGAAATATTCTAGTAGAGGAAAGCATAAAATAAAGTTTAAACATTTTGACAGCTTGAATTTGAATCTAAATTGAATTAAGTATAATTAGAAAAAAAAAATTTAACCCCCTAAAGTTTCAGCGTTGACAGGTCCTGTATTAATACTATGCAATTTTACTTCCATATTGCTTTGCTATATTGTAAAAGAAGTTTTTGACTGTATCAAACAACATCCTGGTGATGCAGAACAGTGAAAGAGAAAACTGGTAGCATCTTACTATTGTAGGGCAGATCACTTCCTCCTGATATTAGCCTTGTGCCTTAACACCAGATAAGTTCATCTGACCACATGACTGTGGTGGAGGGAAAGGAAGCACAGAGAAGCACATCACAAAATAGCAAATCCTTGCTCTATTGAAGCCGTCTTGCTGGGGTTTAATTAAAGGATTTCAGGAAGCCCCAGATTAGTAAATGGAAATCTTTGTGATTTGCCTTGGTAATTACTGGATTGAAATTTCAGGAGCTGAGATAATTCCCAAGGGAAAGTGCATCTGTGCACTTCAAATTAGCTGCTTATATGCTCACTTAGATTCTTTACATGCCTTCCAAACCATGCTGACATATTTAAAATGTATGCCTGGGTTGGCAGATTTAAAAGGAGGGGATCTTTGGCAGATTACCTTGGCAGAAATTTCCCCACATTCTTGTGGAGAGTTTCTCTCCCCTTAGAAAAGATATCCCTAGGGAATTCAGCTTGTTCTCTTGAGATACTTGCCTAAATCCCAAGAAATCAAAACTAGAATAAAAGTATCTTATTCTAGATCCTCAGTCTCTCATGAAGTAATATAGACCTGGCAGTCCCGGCTGTGTTCCCAAGGTGGTGTAATTTCAACCCCATATATGAGTAGCAAGGTGCCACAGTTTAAGGTTTCATGTCCTGTGACCTCATAGGACTAACAAATGAAGTAAATACTATCAGAAAAAGGGGAGGCATTAGTTTCTGAAGGCACAAACATTGTGCTTCCAGCCATAACGACCTTCAGGTATCAGATTATGAAGATATGGATTCTCTTTTCAGCGGTTGTCTTTGGAAAACTTTACAGCTTTCCTTATGTTTCCAAGCTAGGGCTTTACAATTAGGGGTATATAGAAGTCTTCTGATAAGGTTGGTGCACTCTTTTCAAGTTTTAAAATCCTTCCTTATTCTTTTACTTATTTGTGAAGTTACTATGAAGTACTAATTCTCTAGTACTTATTCCAGGTTTATGCCAGCATGAAGCTCTGAAAACAAACATAATTTGCCTGTCTGAAAAGTTACACATATTTTAAACACACTTCTTCAGAACATTTTTTCAGTTGCTATGGTGTTTCCATGTGAAGCCACCAGCAGTTAATGAGCGTTGACAATAGCAAACATTCAGTTGCCCAGGTGCACAGATATCCAGTGCCATTTGTTGTACCTCAGAGGCTTCCAGCAGCCTTTCCAGAAGGGCATGACTCTCTTGTAGTCCAGTACTGTGTATTTGCCAGGCCTCTACAGCTAGCTTGGATTTACTTATGCCATTTTAATGTTGTCAAATGTTTACTTTGAGTTGACTGAATCCCTTACTGAGCATCACTGGAAGCTCGGTTCTGAACTCCTTCTAAGGCCTTTTTTTAGGTGTTATGCCTTCACAAATCTCCACCAAAATCTGTATATCCCATAGACTCCTGTTTTCCATATAGGCAAAACTAAATATTGCTGTATTCCATATCCCACAGGAAGTGTAGGGAACATGAGTATTCCTGGCTGCAATCCTAGTATAGCTCAGTCTCAGTCTTGAATTCATAAATAAAAATCCCATGTAAATTAGCTCATTTATTTGCAGTCAGGATGATGCTGGCACTTGTCATAATCATGTATTCTACATTTATTTCTATCTCTCCGTTAGCTTTTTTTTTTTTAACTATTCATATTATTGTCTCCTGTTATTTATTACCATAGGAAGTAACTCAGCTTGTCCATTACTGTGGCCAAAGCTGCAACATTCAAATAAATCAGTTGCCTCATCTTCCATTCCATTTTTGAAAAAGAAAAGAAAACAAAAAATAAAAAGTCTTCTGATCTTCTTTCTATTCCAGAAAAGAGGGCTAGTGTCTGTAACTCTGTGGAAGTGAGGTGGATTATTTTTTCTTTTTGTTCCCCCCTCCAAGATGTTATTAATAATCATTTAGATTTAGATGGCATTTCAATGAAGTATGAGGAAAAGCATTGATATAGGGATAGTCCCAATGCATCTGGAGAAGTCCACAGAGACTGAAATTTTGCTTTTGGCTAATATGCATGGTAAAATTATAGTAGTTATATCATTGTACTTTAAAAGACTTCATGACCATTATCCAGCCATTTTATGCAGGATGAAAATCTGAGTGAAATATCTCAACCCATTTTCTAGAGTGTCAATGATAAGTCAGGGGTCAGGGATAAAATTGACGTAGTACAATTTGGTCCTGCAGACTGAGATACAAGAAGTATATTCTTAAAAAAAAACAGTTTCTTAAAAAGTGTGTTCCTTTTAAACTTCATTTTCCAGAAACATAAGCAGTGTTTGATTGTGTCAAAGACTGAGGGGTGCCCCTTTTTTATTTTTCTTTTCACAGATCAGTTAAAAAAATTTAGCTCCTGGCCAAAGTGAAGTACTGTGTTCATAGCAGTCAAAGCAGAAATACATTAGTGGGAGGCAATGCATCAAGTCTATGAAATCACATCTCAGCTAAGATGATGGCATAAAAAAAGGCTCATCTGAACAAAAGGACAGGAAATTGGTCTAGGGACTCAAACTCCATTGTGCTCAACAATAATCCCACTCTTTAGCCTTGAACACTTGATTTACTATCCCTCCTTCACTTTTCCCATATCAGAAAAGTTCATGTTTGCAAAGCATTAGGAAGCTAAAAGGGGTAATAGAAAAGTTCAGTATTACCATCATCAGTCTTCTCCTGATACCTAATCCAGAAAACAAGAATTTTCTATAGAATATATTTTTTTTAATCTAAAACTGGTAGCTTCTAATGGACTGTGCTTTTTATTAGATAATCAAAAATACCTGAAGTAAAATGGGAGATAAAAGTCTGCAATCAAATAAAAAGATAACAATATAACAATAAAACTCAAAAGTGATAGCATTTAGCATAAAGAACAAATCCGTGGGGGTGAAAAAAAATAACCAAAAAGAAACAAAAAACCCCTCATAAAACTAAAAAAAAACCCACCCACCCCCACCCCAAAAAAAAAAAAAACAAAACAACAAAACATTCAGGAAATAAATTTAGAGGCAAATCAGGCAGTTTAGGCACTAATCAGTACATGTTGTGTATAAATGCAAGGCTATGCTGGCTCTATTTTATGAAAGACAAAATTGCATTATGCATTTTCATTGTTTGACCTAATTGCTATTTTGAAAATGGCTTCCTTATCACTGAAAGCTAAGGGAATGCAAACATGGTTGTAGACCTTTGTTCTTTTATTGAAAGATTTATGTTGCTAACCTTCAAACACTGGGCGATATATAGGTTCAGATCTTTACTGGCAAATTTCAGGCTCTCTGAACTCTAAAAGTTAGAATGCAGGTAAAACAGCAAATGCAACTCGCTTATCAGATTTCTCAGCATGAGGGAAACTTAAATAAAAAAACATCAGAAGTGGATATCAAATGGCTGTGACCTATAACTATCCCTGACAGGTAAGAATGGGCTTGATCTGTGTGTGCTTTGTCTGACATGTAGAAACTGCTAACCAGGCAGACAAAAGAACAATGGCATATAAAGAAAATATTCCAGGGAGATTATATTTCAGATATGAAAGACAAGATAATTTATGGTACGCATTAGAGACACTGTTTTTCTAGGTAGGCAAAAATGCGACATCCTATTTAACAGACAAAAGCCACAGAGAACTGATGTATTTGGGAAACTCCAACCCTTGTAAATTCATATTAGATCAGACTGAGAAAGTAAATGAAGCCAAGCTATCAGCAGTCTTAAAAATCAAATGTGCAAGTAAAGCAGTAAGATCAAGTAAAGGTCAGATTTTATGGCAAAAATCAAGGATTAAATCATGGGAGCTGTCATCATTGACGCTATCATATATTTCCTTTTTAATACAAAGCTTGGTCATGGACTATGTTTCTGTGGTAACAGGAAAGGCTGACATCAGAATTATGATGTAAATGAATGGATCCTCACATACCTTCTGATTCACAGTCAGTGAAGGATGCACATAAGGAACTTAGATGCACCTTCTCTAAGAATATCATTAAAAAGAACAAAGAGGAAAGGGTCTATGCACTGACAGAAGGCTCTGCACATTTTTGACAGAATAGCAATAATGAGAGGAAAGTAAGCTGTTTTAATCATGCTTTCCCTTTCATTTCTCTATGCCTATCTTCTCCCTTTACTTCCTGTTCTGCCAGCTTTTAAAGATTGTATTGGTGGGCCTAAAACATTATAAATAAAGTTGAATTAGACTAGTTGACACAAAGAACAAAATATTGGTTCCAGGTAAAAATGTCTCATTTTAATTCAAATTTCTCCATAAACATAAGTGTATCAATGACTATATTGACTGCAAAGTCCATTGCTATACAAGTGATGGCAAAATGTCCTTGAAAGTAAAATGAAGTTGGAAATAGCTGATGGACCAACACAAAGATGATGCTGGTTTTCACTTGGAAAATCTGCCTTCATATGCTTGAATTAACTTTTATTTGTTTGCATCTCTTCTTTAAAGCCAGCTATTATGTGCTAAAAAGTAATTCTGAATGAATGACAATGTGGGGTTCCATACTTGTTCTCTCTCGGTGACTTCCAGATCAAATGCATCTGGTTTACAAGTCCAAAGACGATTTTCTGGCTGCCAGAGCTGTACATCCAATCTGGGATCAGAAAATTAAGCATTGTTCTTTCTGGGCCTGTGTGAAAAGTTCACAACCAAACACATCAAATGCATTTTCATTTGATCTTGTTTCCATGGTCTTTTTCTCAATTAGAATTTCAAAGATGTTATTTATTTTTCACATCAAGACTCAGCAGTGGTACAACACTTAAAGTAGAAAATAAGAATAATCCTGAAATTCGTTGTTTTGAAATGCAAGATACATGAAAATATACCCTCGTATTTTTACTATGAAAGATCTAATGAAAACTATTTTCACACAAACGAAACAAACTGACAAAAAGGAAAAACTGCACACAAAATACTTCATAATATAGCATTAAATGTTTTCCATTTTAAGTTGGTGGGCTTTTGTGTTTTGTTTTGGGGGGATTTTTTTGTTATTTATGTTTTTATATTGTTTATAAAAAAATCATTCTCCCATTGTTTTGACAAAGTTTCTTCAACCAGATTTTAGATGAAATTTTGATCAGTTGTCGTTATGGCATAGGATTAACTTTCATTACTATTCTGACTATAGCAAATCTGTATACATAACATCTGTTTTGGTAAGCCCAAAAAAACCATCTAGTATATGTCCCGGTGAAGAAATATGATATTTTCAATTATTATCTTGACATTATCTTCCTGATAGAGGAGTGTGAAGTGTGGGACCCTCAGCTATGGCTGCAAAAGGCCCAGTCCAGAAGCCTCTTCTGTTAAGGCAGCCTTTTGAACACAGAATAGTTCAGTGAAGCCCTGTAGAGATACAGCAACTAGTCTATTATGAAAAAGTTGGAGATTTCAAGTCTGTATCTTAAGTAAGTCTGTCGTAGACCAGGACTAGAAGTACATACAGAAATAAATGTGAATACAGTAAGCATGCACTGGCTTTACTTTTAATTGTCCTTCCCACTCTAAGATCACTTTTATTTTTCAAACTCTGTAGTCCTTTTTGAATAAAAGAGGACTTTCAACATTTAGTTCATATGAAGTTTCAGATGAATTAGTTTTGGTCATGTTCACACCTTGTGGTTTGCTTTCCTCTACTAGTCCAAGAAGTCAAAATTTAGTCTCCCATACTAATGTTCAGGCAAATTATTTCATACTTGCACATGAAAGAAGTCATTTCAACTTTGTTTACATGCATCACAGAGAATAAATGAATGGAAGCAAAATCACATAACTTGGGAACACAATTACTGCCATGAAAAAGAATTGGCTAGTTTGTGCACCATAAACATATGGAATAAAAGGATATTACAGAGGAAATACATTGAAGAAATTCAGATAATGACCATAATGGAGGAGATCACAAGATCGTTTTCAGAATTCCATGCACCAGGAGAAAAATATGTTAAATTTATCTAATTCATAACTCATCATGACGAGTTCATTTTGAAGATGAGACATTCTTCATTTGTTGCCCAGAGAAGTTTCAGAAGCCCTATCCCTGGAAGTGTTCAAAGCCACGTGATGGAGTGAATGGCATCCCTGCCCATTGCAGGGGATTAGAGTTAGATGATTCTATGATTCTATGATTCTCACCATTTGAATGTTTTTCAGAACAAACAAATGTATACATAGCTCATGGGTGTGTGACACATGAAGTCCTCGGGAAAATCTGGCACATTTTTTTTCTGAGACATTTACATTTTCTACATTATTATTTTCTTAATAATATCAAATAACACCAACAACTATAGCAACTAGCAATGAGTTGCAGAAGTTGCACAGTTGTCAGGGAGCCTCAGGATGATGAAGAGAAAATTTTAAATGAGTCCCATGATAAACATGTTACATAGCATCAACTTGACATAGACTCATCATGCAGTATTTTACCCTTATTTATCAGTGTGGATTAGACTAGAAGAATAGGGAACATCTCTTGACACAGATCCTGAAACTAATTTGTACAATCAGACAGTTAAAATCTAACTTTTAAAAATGATCCTCACAACTTGCACTAACCCTAAATTTTTGCTTCCCCCTAACAGACATCTTTAAGAGGGAAGTGAAAAATATCTTCTAACTGTGCTTACATTCATTTTATCTCAGTTAAGTTACACATAGAGATGTGATGAAAAATCACCATTTATTTATATGCAAGTTGAAGAAACCTGCTTTGACCATGTACTCTAAAAGCAGCAGATGCCATCTGCAATTGAAATTATGTAAATCTATTCTGTTGAGGAACAGCTAAGAAGCATTTCTAGGAGCAATTCTGATGACATTTTAAAATTAAAGAATGGGAGCTCTCTGATTTAGTTTAAATTTGTCCTACTATCTCAGTGAAAAATAGAGTAAATGTATATTTGTATAGATATATATTACAACTGTACCAGTATATTTTTAACAGGTTGATTAAAATTTTTCAGAAAACCCAAAAAGACAGCAAGTTTAAGTGTTGCATGATTTTGCCAATTAAACATAATTCAAAGTTATCAACCTCTACTGCATAAAGCAAGAACCAATGAAATCCTGGTGTTTTCTAAAAGGAGATGGGTGAAATTATAATCTTACCACATTTGCTTTTTGCACAAATTGCACTTTCCAAGTAGTTGACTTCTGGATCCTTGAAGCATACCTTGAAGGCAAACACATCTACACTGGGAGGAAGGAAGGATGAGTTTCAAAACTAAGAATTCAGTAAGGAAAACAAATTGTCTAAGCTTCCTCTTTTGGACTGAAAAAACTCCCATTTATTTGTCCACAATAGCTTAACAAAAGTTTATACCACTTTCACTATCACTGCATGGAAGTGCCTACTTCCAGTTTGGTGTTGCCCAAATTGCATCCTTCATAGTCCCTAAGATATTAGAAAATACTGAAATTACAAGGAAAAAATAGCCTTTCCCTTCTGTATGTATTGCAAGTAAGCAAGAAAAAAATGAAGGAAAGTAATAAAAGTACAAAAAAAGTTGACAGTAATGGTTTCTAATAAATTTAGTTTCATTTCCAGTTTTTTAAAAAGTATTCAAAATCTTTTTGCATTACTATAGGCTAAAAATCACTGTATCAAACAACAAATTATTTCTCAAGAAGAGAGGGCTCAAGAAATTTAAATTGTTCATATTACTACCAGAACTTGGAGACTGTGAACAATGTCAGCATTTTACCACACTGATCATCACAGGTGTATCATTAGTATGACATGCTGTTTTCAGAGGAACAGGGAGTAATTTGAAGTAGGACACCATGTGGCTGGCAAAGTCTTTGCGTGGCAAAGCGGCCTTCAGAATTAAAATTATAAACTCCTCACCACATGCAAATAAGAGATGGTAATCCTGGCTTCTGCTGGAAGCTGATCATCCAACAATAACAAGAGCTAGACCCCTGGATATCCACACAAGTATCAAATACCAGACTGGCAGGTATGCAAGATCTCCTCTAGCCAGGATCATATAACTTGTTTTAATCCAGAGTGATTCTGAGACAGATGCCTTGCTATAACTTCTGCCAAACCCAGGTTAAAAAAAGGGGGAAAAAAAAATTGCCTCAAACATTGATTTGGAAGATTTTGGGACATGAGGTCAGAAGGTTTATCTGCACAGGAACAAAACACACTGTAACTTCATCTTCCTTCTGAGCACAATCCTGGTTTCCTTCGCTTATGAAGAAAAAGGAGAACATGTTGAAGATTATTAGGATCTTTCAAGAACTATATTTGAAAAAGAGAAAATGCTCAGCAATATAATTTAAGGTTTTCCATGTGCTAAGTCAGTGAAACCATGTCAGACCAGTCCTGTTGATTTCCTACAGGTAAAACATTCTAGAGGTACTAGGGGAAATGTATTTAGCCTCCAAAGAAGTAAATTGTTTATGAGAGCATTTCTCATCAGTGATTACTGGAAAAACAAAATTTTCACATCAGATGTCAGAGTTCCAAACCAAGGTTTCTTAACCTCTAACCAAATCCCCCCAAAAATGTTTTTTTCTTGAGGAATCTACAGAACACATTGTGGGTTTAAGCAAAATTATGTTATTGAAAAGAGGAAAAGAGAGCGATATTTAGTTAACTTGCTTAATGCAAAATTTGAAAGCTATCATGATAAAATGCTATATTTGTCACTATGTTTCCAAATTGTGACATGAAATTTTAATTCCAAGTTGGAAAAAATTTTAAAGTATCCCAAACTGCCTAGAAAATTACAGCAAAATTTTGATATGAGGGCAATTAAAATATTTAGAGTCAGAAAATGTAAACAAATACCCATATTCCCAGAGTCACTGAGGGTATCCCTGTTCATTCTTGAAGAGTGCTTTCCCTGGGATAGTGCCAGAACTCAAGGCAATATACACAATACATCAAGAATAAAAATCTCTGAGAGTTTCTTCTTAAGTATAGAAACTAAAAGGCAAATCCATGCAGAGAAGAAACTTAGAAGCCCCTAAGCTACAAACACAAAATTTATTCTCTGTATGATGCACACATCAGTTTCCATGTAAGATTCAAAAGATAACTCCTAAGACATGAAGACCTCCATCTATTTTGACATGGATTTATTAAAGCCTGTTTAATATACTTCGTCCTTCCAGTAAATACATATTTCTTTCCAGGAAGAAAAAAAAAAAAAAAAGAAAAAAATCCTCATGGAAAATTACATACCGAATCTAGTTCTTAAATTCTATCCTTTTCAAGCTGTTACCCAGATTGACAAGAAGGTCAGTGATGCGCTCAGTGTTGCTACAAAGATTACAGAAAAGTGCACTAAAAGTGCTATGACTGTCAGCGCCTTGATGGCTTCAGATCACATTATGGTGTTGAAGAGTTTCTATTAGCATTGAGCTCAGTATTTCACCCACAAGCTTTTCCTCAGCCAAGTGTGCTATGGATTCAGAACACAGCTCTGATGTTAGGTTTTTCCAGGACCTCAGACAGAGTGCAATGTTTAAAAATAAATTTTAAAAATATATTATTTGTCCCAAAATACCTTGTTCTGCTTGCGCAAAGTCAGAATGCTCAACCTGAATCCAATCAATTTTTTCACAAGGTAACTGACAATTTTTCCCACAATCAAGAAGCACTCCAGTCAGTAAGTGAATAGATTCATTTAGGGTTAACCAAAAAATACGGCACCCAAGAATTTTTCTGATTGAGATTTTGTGGATGTTCTAACAGGGCTAGATGCATGTCAATTCTTGAAATGATTGAAAAACTCCTTATGACTCCAGATTCCTGTCTTTGCCACATTAAAAAAGTAACTATAAAACACAACTCTGTCCATATTTTGAGGAAAGCAGACACATAGCGTTGTTAATTACATCAAAGAGACTGCTTAAAGTCCACCAGACAATGGTCAAAGTGAACTGTTAGAGGAAAGAAAGAAAGAGAGAATAAATTATTTGTAGAAATTAGAAATAATAATATAAGCACACATGCTACAAGACAAACAAAAGTAATGAAATCGTTTGCAAAGCATACTGATTCTTGCCAGTGTTTTCTTTCCAAATTCTCATTGCAGTCTTCAACATCCTCATGAGGGGAAGAGGAGGGGCAGGAACCTATCTTTTTACTCTTGCCACCAGCAGGACTAGAGGAAACAGCATGAATCTGAGCCAGGGAAGGTTTAGGTCAGGTATCACAAATAAGTTTTTCACCCAGAGGGTAGTTAGGCACTGGAACGGGCTCCCCAGGAAAGTGATCACAGCACCAAGGCTTTGTTGAGTTAAAGATGCATTTGGACAACACTCTCAGGCACATGATGTGACTCTTAGGGTGTTCAGTGCAGGACCAGAGGTTTGACTCAGTGATCCTGATGAGTCCCTTCCAAATCAGCATCTACGATTCCATGATTCTATGATTCAATTTCTGTGTTTATGAGAGCCTTATGCTTCTGTCTGGTAAGGCAGTGTTACATCTAAGTTAAACTGAATGTGCTGCATGAATGCTGTTCTTGTCCCTCAGCATCTGACTTTATATTTAAAAGTGACAGTGTTTGTTCCTTATGTTATACTTCTTTATTACTACTGGTGTGGCTTCCTATGTCAAAGTCTGCAATGTTTTCAAAGGAACACCCAATTCTCAATTTCAAAAGCCAAGCAGTTTTAAAATTTTGCTTGCTTTGGGTGACCAGCTCTTTATAATATTTATTCAAAATGTGTGTCCTAGAAAAAGGTAATAGTGGTGGAGTTATAAAAAAGGAGGTTGTATATCTGGAGGTAGTTGATTCCGTATTGAAATAATTCATCCCAAGTTACTCAGAGGAATGCCTTATATTCATTATCCAGTAGTTTTTCATCTAGTGAGAGTAGCTATTCAAAGTACAATAAAATAATTTTATAATTCAAATAATTTGTGTGGCTGGGTTGGAGTAAATAAATAAAAATAAAATGCTGGAACATCTTCATTTTAGTAAGCTAAAAGTATTTTCTTTTCAGAATTTCATTTTGACTTCTAACATGAAAAAAATCAGTTATTACATCACCTTTCTCAAAAACTGAGCTCTTAATGTTCTAATTTTGTGGGAGTTTGAACTACCTTTTAAATTTGAGTATTTTGTTCTATTTTAAGCAATTTTATCTGGGACTAAGACACCGGTGAAGAAATTTTGTGTAGACCTAGATCAAGGTTCCAGAATTCAATTATGATAACAACTTCCTTAAATCTGCAGAAATCCAAACGTTGTTCTTCCAAAGTGACAAATAGATATGCATATATATATATCAATAAATATGTCTGTATATCCACATATTTCTATATCTGTATTTGTATGTGTATGCATACATACAAAGGAAATATTTTTGCTTCAATTAATAGAAAAATGTGATTGTGACCTGTAAATATGCAATTTGACATAACAGTTTCACTCTAAATATTACAGTTAAAAGTTCATTTCTGAAGCTGGTGGACAATGAATTTAGACTATTGGGGTTTTTGTGTGTTTTTTTGTGTGTTTTTTTGTGTTTTGTTTTTTTGTGTTTTGGTTTTTTTTTTAATTTATATTTTTTATTTTTTATCCTGTCCTCGTTTGCTGTATTCTAGTTTCGACAAGTTCTGGATCTATATTTATTACAGACATTTTGAAAACATTTGCTCATATGTTCAATCAATTCTTGTCCATAGCAAATATTTCCTGTGGAATTTCAATGTTTAACTTGTTCATGTGCTTTTCAAATTGGTGGGATCAAGCCAATCAATCTTTCTCTGGAACTTTTTTGTGTGCATAAAAAGGTGTATTTCACTGTATGATTGATTATTAATGACTAAAAAAAAAAAAAAAAAACAATAAACCTTCCAAAACTGAGAAAAATAATGTTGGACTAAATATTCTCCACATAATGTATGTGCTACATACAGTCATCTCAATCATTTTCAAGGAATCTTTCTACCCCATTGTCACCACCAGTAGAACTTGTAGATCTCATAAATATGCAAAAAATAACCCTTTTCTCTTAATCATCTTTCTTCTCCTGACCGTACCTCTTTTGTAATGCACCATATTCTTTGCAAATGCCGTCAGCATTTCACCTGGAAACCTATCCCTCCTTTTTCCGTATACTCAGATTTTATCTTACTGCTCAGTCAACATCACAATAACTATATTTTACAGCAAAGTGGACTTCCTATGTTCTAATCAAGAGCAGAATAAACATTTCTCAAAATTATCAACATGGTATTGGTATGCAACCTCATTTGATTTTTCAGCTAATTTCACTTCATGATTGTGAGCTGATCAAGAAGAGAATAGACAACAATTTTCAAACAAGATGGTGACTAATGCTGTTTAGAGCTAAATCAGATTCTAGGTCAGTCCCTGGTGTGCATAGCATTAGCAGTCCTGCATGGCTGCTTCATCTTAAGTCAATCATTTTTGCATTCAATTGGAAATACTTAAACTGACTGCTGCTTTATAAATTATTCCACATTTCAAGATAAAATGTCATAATATTATTTTAAACTCAAAGAGCATGTGGCCACATACTATGTATAGCATCAATTAGCATAATACCAGATAACATGAGGTGATATGCAAATAGAAGAATAATGCAGTATTGGTACAGCCCAGCACAGCAAACTCTGACATCTGTTTGGCAGTATTTTGCACGTGTAAATTCTGCAGCTCTGTCTGTCTGTGTTTAATGAACTTGTCTGGAAATTCAGAGCACCTAACTGAGAGATTATCTAAACTAACAGCACAGCAGCAGTCTGTTTTAATTTAGGCTGTCTGCAAGCTACTGCTATGAAAATTAACAACTCTTAAGTGTGTTAAATAATCCCTGGCCTTCGTAATAATTGAGCAGGCTGAAAGAAGTCTTACAACTTGTATTATCTTGTTGTCAAACACCAGCTGACTTTTTTCCCCTTGTATATTGATTTGGAGAATTAAGCTGCCTCTATGTAGATGTGTCAGCCTGGAAGGATTTTAAGGACAGCTAGCAAAATCCTAGGGGTACCAGTTTTAAGGTTGCAATGTCAAATAAGATATTAATTCATAGTAACAGGCAGACCCTATATTTTTACCTCCTGAGCAATTCCAAAAGAGGACAGACGGAGCACAAATTAATTGTTTTTCTGCCTATCTATAAGGCTTTGGGCCAAAGAGTAGTGGCTGAGAAATGAAGACTGGTTCAGCTGTATGAGGTTGATAACAATGCTCTGCAGCCCCAAAATATATATTCTGTATGTTTTGCCATAAATTGTCATAGAATCACAGAATATGCTGAGTGCGAAGGGACCCATCAGGATCACTGAGTCTGACTCCTGGCCCTATGCAGGACAACCCAAAGAATCACACCATGTGTCTGAGAGTGTTGTCCAAACACTTTGCAAACTCAGACAGGCTTGGTACTGTGATCACTTCCCTAAGTAGCCTACTCCAGCACCCAATCACCCTCTGGGTAAAAAATCTTTTTCCTAATATCTAACTTATACCACCCCTGACTCAGATTCATGCATTTCCTTGGGTTCTGCCACTAGTCATGAGAGTAAAGAGATCATTACCTGCCCCTCTGCTTCCCCTCATGAGGATGTTGAAGACTAATGAGATCTCCTCTGTTTCCTCATCTCCAGGATGAACAAACCAAGTGATCATAAGGCTTCCCCTCCTAGTAATCCTTTCTCTAATCAATTAGCTGCCCTGCCCTGACTTATTAAAATAGCCATTTTATGTGCTGGAGTTAGGGAAAGAGTGCCATTCTGGCAGCAACGCATGTTTGCTTACCACTTACTTGGCAATATGTTACCACTTAAAACAGGGGGGCAAGTTCACACTAAGAACAGATGGGAGAAGACAACAAGAGGAAGTGACCCCTGGCAATGCAGGTTATCATAAAACCTTATTAACATCAGGGATGCTATTGCAATAATGCCAAGAAACCTCTTTTGAGGCTAGCATCTTGTGGTGCCAGGCAGAGAAACACATGAGCATAAGACATGGCTCAAAAAGTCTTTCTCCATTCTGGGCAAAAATGCTATCAACCTCTGGAAGGAATGATGAGAATGGTGCTCCACTGTTTCTCAGCTCCCCCAAGCTCAAAGAACTATACACTTTCCCAGGCATGTAAAATCTCATTTTTCTGCAATAACTTCTGATTGATGGCCAGTCTTATTTTGTGGTGACATCAAAGAGTCAGGAGGTGATGTTATTTTGGGAGAACTGGAGCTGAGATTACTATATTTCCTGTTTCCTTGGCACTGAGAAAAACTATTCACTTGCTTTTTCAGAACTTTGATTTTTAATTCTCTGGTAAGGTATCTAGAGACTGGAACAGCCATTAATTATAACTTTTCTGGTTTATGGAACAGAAAATATCCAATAAATGTGTGCATTGTCATGGGATAAGGAGTAGTTGAAGAGCTTGACTCTTGGAATATAAATAGAGATGTGGATGGATAGGACACCACAGGCAGGTGGAAGAAATCCATCATTGCCTGGTAGTTTCCTAGTTTACTTCTGTAGTTATCATCAGACAAAGACCATTACAAATTAACATCTGAGCTCTTGCTATAGAGTCTGACCATGAGCAGAGAGATCTCGGAAACTTCTGTTTTCTACAATTTCAGTTCAACAACATTTCATATCAAAAATGTTTTGTTTCTATGCTCATCAGGGAAGTTAGATGGAAATTTTGTACTTTAAAGTACTTCACCTTATATTACCTCTGTGCAAATATGACTGAAAACAACAGTCCACATATTTTGAAATATTTGATTCTGAATATAAATAAAACAAAAGGCACAAATCCCTAAGTTTAATTCACCATATATTATCTTTAGGAAAGTAAACATACTATTTTCCTATAGATACAACAGGTCATTTAGGGAACTAATTGAAAATGTGCAGGTTGGAGAAATGTAACCACCAATGAGTAAAATTTAGTGACTTTTTTTTTTTTTTTAGTAAAGAATACATATTTAATGGTTTCAGTGTGTAGATATTTTTTTTTCATGCAAATATAAACACTGATATCTTTATGGAGAAATTCATCTATCTAGTGCATCAGAAAAGGTTATACAGTGGTCAGACTCAAGGGAAAAGAAGTATATTTCATTTGAGCTGAAAAAAAATAGTGTGTTCCAAGAGAATATAGTCAACATTTTTCTTCTTTTTCTTGACATGAAACTTTCAAAGTAGATGTTATTTTTTCACATAATACAACCATTTCTCCTACCAACAATTTCAACAAACAGAAAACATTGAAGTGAACACAATTTTTATTCATTCTGATTAAATCTTTTTTGGTAGCTATGTGCTGTGTAACACTTTTCAACATTTAAAGATTTGAACTGAACTAGCTTCATTTTATCTGTCTGGTTTTTATTTTGTTCATGGATTTATTGTCAGAGTAAAGTTCTCCCCATTCTCACTGCATAGCCTGAGTTGGCTGAATGTTCATAAGTCATTACAGAAGGATTGCGTTTTTCAAGGCAAGACTGTAAAGGGAAAAACCCAACGATATATTAGTTATTCTCTCTATAAATGAAGACATGGCAAAATAATTTGTTGCTATATCCATATAGATGTAGACAAGAAAGAAATAAATGATATGAAACAAAGACTGAAGTATGTTCCTAATTGCTATGAGACTATTGTGTTTGATGTAACATGCATGGCAGAACACTGCAAAGCTGTATGCCTTGCATGTCTGAAGCAAGATGACCTTCTGGTGGGAGACAAGAATTCCTCATCGAAGTGTCCTGCAATGGTCAGCAACAGAATCTCTTGTCTAATTCACTTATTGATCAGTAAAGACCAAACCTAGAAAGAGAGACCAAACCATAGACAGCACATTCTTCTTTGTGAATGAAAACACTGAATTTGTCACATGTCACACCTGTCAGTTTAAGGCTACTTCACATACAATCCTTGTATTATGTTTCTCAAACCATTATTGAACAGGTAAACTCTTTTATTTCATTAGACTATGTTCAAACAAAAATAAGTGTTCTTAGGAGAGTAGTTGGAAAATATATACATGAAGACTGATCTGGCATGAATTTTTACGACATTTAGCACCTAAGTAAAACCCTACTTCTGTGTTTGTGACCCTGTCCTTGAATTAAATACAACCTCCATGATCATTATTTCTCTTCAACCAGTTTTGCCATCAGAAGAGGAATGTAATCTATCCATTTAGGATTGTTATGGAAAATTCTCTTAATTAAAATAAACCAGAATGAAGCTGGTATTAGGAAAAAACTCTCATTATGACAGAAGTGAAAGTTGTGAACAGCTACCCAAAGCAACTGTGGAATCTTCTTCACCAGACGTATTTATACTTACTTAAATGAAGGTTGCATTCCTTTGAAACTAACAACAGTTGTATATATTTTTTATTTTTTTCAATGCCTCTTCTTGGCTTTATTTTTGACTGCCTTACAGATATTCTTAATCTACAGTCTTCCTGTTGTGTGGAGAATGGGCATTCTGATTTCTTGATTTTCACTGTTGGGTGACAATGCTTATAATTTCACTGCGTCTCCCAGACTACTGTCATTGCATACATAAGACTAAAAGTTCTGTCATATGACTGTAAATAGAAATATTTATCCATGCCCATGTTCTTCATTTGTATGAATGAGTTTAAAGAAGTTTTCTCTAGGGAGCAAATACAAATTGAAGTAATTCATGACTGTAATCATTACTCCTAGAGTAACTATTATAAAGATCCTCCAAAACTTTTAATTTGAGCTACACATTCCAAACTTTTTAAGTAAGCATATGCATTCTAGAATAAATTCTGTACTTGTATCAATTCATTAAAAAATTGTTTTGATAAAGTTAGTACTGATGGATAGCCATTTAATTCAAGAGGTAACAAACACAGATTCCTTTCATTTTAACCTAAAAACATATAAACACACATTCATAAAAGTACCTTTTTGAATTTTAGGAGCTATAGTATGAAATATAAATGATCTTCCAAACTGTGAGATAAATGAAAATAATGAAAAACAATCACAAGACAGATAGTGATTATCTAAATTTTTAAAGTTCTGATTTTGCACAAATTAATATTCTGCAGCCCTAAGGACTGGAATAGTTTCGATATTTGAATATTAAAAGATTAGCATCAGTAGCATTCTAACCCTTGGTAGCATTTAAAATGCATGTTGTACTTATAAGAAATTATAAATAGCAATCTTCCAACAACAGCAAAACTAAGCATGGACCATTAGCTATATTACAATGTAAAAGTCTAGACCTATTCTCCAGGAAAAGGTACTTGAACATTAATCTAGTTGAGCAACTTAACCAATGAAGCATTTGCTTTTTTCTAATGATACTGAGGTAAGTTGAGATCAAAGAGAAAGGAGAAAGGTATTTTCTTTTTTTTTTTTCCTGCCCCTATTGCTATATTAAGCAAATACATTCAAAGAAAATCTGATTGCAATCACTGACATTTTAGAAATACACTTTTCCTATTAGTAAAGTAAGCTGCAGTTGCCAGCAACTCTCAGAAGAGGAAGTGTCACAGTAACATAAGGTTTCAGGCTTGTTATTTGTTTCCTGCACTATTATCTAGTGCAATTTCGTGTCAGGAATAATATAACTGATATGTGAATAAAATGCTGACATTCAGAAATTCATCTGGAATCTCTTTATATTGTTCTAACCTTACATTTTCAGATATTTGGTCTTATTACTCCAGTTTAAAGATCACAATGTTAAAATATTAATTAGTAAACCATCAACACAAAGAAAGACATTACAGAAAGACTTGACTGTATGACTTGTGTCAAAACATTTCTTATGATCTACCTTCAAAATTTGCTTTAGTCACTATCTTTCTCAGCTTTCCAATGGAGGGGAAAAAAACCTAAAAATTTTCCCCCATGTGTTTTCAATTATTCCCTAAAAATTAATTAAGAGGATTTTTTTGTCCTGTTTTGGTTGAGGGTTTTTTATAATCTAGTATACATCTTTCGAGAAGACTCATAAAATCTGATTTTAATCTATGATGAGCATTTTTGAGCTCCTACATATTTTTCAGAATATTGTAATTCTATCATCTAATTATTTTTCCCTGAAAATCTTCCTAGACAATTTGGGAAAAAAAAAAAAAAAGTAGCAATAATTTCTTTAGCGTTGTGAAAGTAAGTAGGATTTTAAAAATGGCTACATTCATTGTATAGAAGCACAGGAGTTCTGACACACTATTCTTTACAGATATATCTGAACAATGCTTATGCTCACTGCTTGCCTTACCAAAGACAATAAAAGAACTCTGGGAACATTAGAGAGAAAAACTTGTGATGAAGAAGCAATGGAAAAAAGGCAAATGTTGATTCAAACCAATCATTGTGAAATAAAGTATGTCACTTTATTTTGAATCAATTTAACTCAATTACTTAATGAGGCATAGTAGAGGAAGTCACTCACGCGAGTGATTCAATTGTTTAAAAATATTGGAAACAGTGAGGGGGAAATACAATATATTAGGATTTTTAAATTGAAGAAGGAAAATAGGAGATAAGAAAGAGGATACTGAAAAGTCACTTTTTATGTGAGGACGTGGGCAAGTGAGAGATCAGCATTATCTCATATCTTACTGTATTTGTGTCTTTCGGTTTTGTCTCCAGGAACCATTTGCTTTTACAATGAAAGCGATTTAGTTTCAGGTTTTTCTTACCTTCCTTTGGCTAATGTCCTGCATGTGATAGTAGCTTAGCTTATCAGAAAGGCTAAGCAAGGACTCGTTCAGCTATGATGGCTAATAGCTCATACAGGCATGCATTGCAAGTCCAGAAATGATGGAGAACAGAACAAGCAGCAGCAGAAATATACTGCAGGAGGGGGAAAAAAGCCTACCTCAATTACTTTCCAAAGAAAAGAAACAAATACATCCCCTGATATTCTCCTCACTGCATGCCAGAAAAACATATTTGAAATGTTAAGCTATTGTTACAATTTGGGAAGCATGAAAATTGCAAAAGCTGCAAGCTGAAAATGCTATAGATAACAGAGAAACACAGTTTAGTGGATTTTCACTCTTTTTACTAATAACTGACAAAGGATGCTTTGATCAAGCAGATTCTGTTGACAGAGACTTTCCACAGCAGACAGAAGCTCTTATCTTCAAGCTATGAAACACAAAAAACGTTCATAAAGATCACTTTGAATGCCATTTTCTCTGTATTATGTAAGTTTAGGGATTACTGAGCACAAAAAGGTGTGTGATGAAAGATACAAGACTTGGAAGATATTCTAGTGCACAGTAATTCACTGCATTTATTACCATTAAATTCCACATTCTGCTGGTAAACATTGTTCCCCATTTAGCAGATGTGTCAATGGTTCTAACAATCTTCATAACCAAAAATTCTGCTCCAACAAATGGATTAACCTTAAAAAAACACAGACTTTCAGCATTAGATACAATAGTTCTTTCCCCTCTTAAACTCAAGCCCTTCTTCTGGAATATCACAGCACATTTAGCGTGAATTGCCTTAACTTACTAAATAGAGAGTGAGGGTCTGTTGCTGGGGAAAAGCATTTTAAGAGCACACTGCCTTGCTTGCATTTTCAGAACATCTTTGTAAACTAACTAAACCACCTTTTATTTTAGACATTTGTTATTGCTTTCAATGCTTTTTCCAACAGCATAAAATTTTTTAACTAACCCTTCAGTATTGAGTATCCCATTATAATTTTACAGTTGGCCTTCCAAACACATTAAAGAACTTGACAGGTTATGAATCACAGATTATTTGTCTCTCTGTAGACTAACCTATCAAAACAATTGAGGTAAGATCTGTGTCTGAAAGGCTGGTGTTGGTTCAAATACAGCATCAAATTAAACTGGGAGTGTGTAGTTACGTTTACACATGTCCATACTTTTCCTACAGCTGAGGTTTAATTACTCCTAAATCACTGCAGCTTTCACATCAGTGTATTAAAGCTCAATCAGTAGTCCTACATGAATCTACCGTATTTTGTATGGATGTATCATTTGGAATCAATACTAGCCCAGAGGGCTTGCAACTGACTTGTTCATGACGGTACTCACTTAAAACCAGGATATCTCTTGTATTTTACCTTTGGGACTTAGATATCTAAATCAGTATTGCTTCACACATCTTGCCAGTCTTATAATAAACTGAAATTGGGCACACAACACCTTATGAAATACAGTATAGATATAACAACTTTCCTAGAAGAATGAAGGTCCTTATGAAAACAGATGTGTGGGAGTACGGTCAGAGGACTACCAGGGATTGGAAAAAGAAGAATAAGAAGTAAAGCAAAAAGGAAGACGAGGACAATTAAATACATCATTATCTGACAAGTTATTCCCAGTTTTATAAGTTAAAATAGAGTAGTTCATGTTAAATGTAT
>JAWWEE010000074.1:106126889-106139579 GCA_035221455.1 Xenops minutus | reverse complement strand
AGACCTGTTAATCTCCTCCCCGAACCCCGCCTAGTTTCTAGCTCCTTCTAGCTAGCCCCTATAAAACCCTTTTACTCCGTTAAATAAACGGCCATTTTGCATTACCCCGCGTTGCGTGTGGAGTGATCGGTCCCTTTTCCCCCCCAGGTCTGCGTCTCAGATGCAGTTTATTTTGTACTTTAGTCTGTAGTTGCCTTGTAGTGATGCCTACAACATCACTACAACATTTTTGACTATTCATCATTTCAGTTTTGTCAATATTCTGATTTGATGACCATCCCTAATATTATTAGCTACTTTAGTGTTCCATCTGATTTTTCTTCTAAGCAATGCCAATAACGTAAGTGATGATTGCTTTGAGTATTAATTTCTCTACCAATGCACAGGCAATCAGATTCATTCCTACCTTGAGATTCTGCTGTCATCAGTCACCTTAGTCTATCAAATAAGTCAATTTACATAATGGGAAAATTCAAAAAAAACTGAGGTCAGAAAAGAGCTCTTTGTATTTGAAAGCTACAATGAGTACTCTATTAGCATACCTTGCAGACTTCATCTGGGTATGTTCTCAGCGTAGGTCAAAGAAATGTTTGTTATGCCATCCTCATTTGTTTAAAACACCCATAAAACCTTTTTAAGTCCTTGAATGTTTTTCTCTGTGTGTTTCTACAGGTGGTTTGAGGTTATTAACTTAGAATAAATATATTTCTGTGGAATAAAGTAAATGACCAGTAAATACGTCTACCTAAGTAGAAGTAATTCTTGACAAGAAATAAAAATCATCCTCTTCCTTATTGAGTTAGGTTGTAGAAGGTCCAGAGTCAACTGCATATGAAAAACTAGTGAAATTCCCTTTTAACTCTCTAGATCTGATTCTAATTCAGCTGAATTTCAGGAAAATTTCCCATCAAGTGTTGTAGGCTTTCACAAAGGCTCTAATGTGTGAGGAATAATTGCAATTTTATATTAATCCATCATAGTTTAACTTTTAAATAAGAATATAATTTTTTGCATTGCCCATGCATTTGGGACAGTATAAAGTGTTCCTCAGAAGGAACAGTATTCGTCCTTTCTTTGATATTCTTTTGTGTACCGTGTTTCTTTTCAAATAATGGTGAGAAGATAAGCCTCAAAAATCAAAATTAATGAACACTAGAGAAAAGTGGGATGACTCCCAGGAGAAAATACATAGCCTTTAATATATTTCTAGGAAGAAGTAATCAGATCCTTCCTGCTTGCTAGTTCTGAAACTGTCTACAAGATAAGGTCTCCAGTTTGAGAATCAAGTCTCTTCAGCTGCAGATGTGTGAAGTTGGTGCAGCCAACAGAAGCTAACTTCTGCATTCACCTTCCTAAAATGACTCTATTTTTTCACTAGCTTCAAAACTTTACACCCAATGAAAGCAGACCATCATGTATTTTTTAATGTAACCCCATTTCTCCCTTTTTAGCTATAGTCCTTTTATCTTCTTGCATTCCTGAAAGCTGATAGTAAAAATACTTCAATGTATACCAGATATACACATGTACATTTCATTATTAAACATAGTGCACACTCTCAAAAATGTAATTCTTTTCTGTTCTCATTTTTTGCAAGTGAACTTTCATGACTGGAAAATCTGTTGTACCACTATCAAATGTGCCAGGTGTTCATGGAAGGAGGATTGCAATGTGATGCATTGTAAACCATTCAATAAGTGTCCCTATGGCCAGATCTGACTGTCTTTCTACAGTCCCATTGAAATTATGGGGAGTTTTTCAGGACTCTCATGAACCTCCTGTTTGAAAAAAATAAAATAAAAAACTCAGAAAGATAACAAGATTGCCTATTCAGATCCCTAAAATATCTAAGTAGCTAAGCTTAAAGAGCAATGAAACCGTCATTAGTGGACAGATATTTCAATGTGGTCATTTACAAAACTCATAAATCATGGAGTACTAACTAGATGGATTAAAGAAATGGAAATATGATAGACTTTGTTTAACTGGATGCCTATCTAATTGTCAGAAACATGAAACCCAAAATTGCTTAAGATATATTCCTAAAGAAATATTTATTTCTTTTGTAAGCAAGCCTAGAGTAATCCCTTCACTTTCTATATTGTCTGCACTGCAACTCAAGAATGGGTCAGAATATGCCAAATTCAGAGCAGATTTTACACTTTCACTAAAAGTTTTTTTATGGTAAATTTGGTAGCCCAAACTGTAAAGAGAAGAAAAACATGACATAAATTACAAACAGTGAAGATTACTGAAGACTCACAAGGCTTGTACAGATATTTTAGTGAAAACAAAAATATGAAGTGAATGTTTCTGGTGGATTATCTTGGTTCAGTTCTCAATGGTTTTTCATCTTATACGACTGCCTACAATTCCAATACATTTAAAAGTATGATAAAATACTGGAAACGTGGTATTTTAGTGTGTGTTTCTTCATCTTGGCTTCATTAATTGGACACTGCAATTTCCCACATAAAATATCAGTAAAAAAAACATAAAAATAGTCAAAATATGAAATAGGGAGAGAGACAGTTTGACTTCTATTCCAAGTTCTAGGGAGAGAGAGAGATGGTTTTGACTGATATCCAGATTGTGTCTAGAAGTTTTGTTTTTGACAAATACAGTCTAGTGGGATTAAAAAAAAAAAAAAAAGAAAATTCACAAAAAAAAATTACTAAAAAAATAAATGACAAAAAAACCCCAACAAAATACCAAAAAAAAAAAAAAAAAAAAAAAAAAAAAAAAAAAAAACACAATAACGACAACAAAAAAAACCCAAACACCCAGGAGATTAACTGGTAAAATTTTCAATCTGTTCCAGTGAAAAATGAAAAATGCAACCGTGCCTATGTAAGTCACTGCAAGTAGAAGTGGAAGACAGCTTCTCTCCCAGAGCTCCTGAGACATACCTGTTAGCATGGGACTGTGATCATGGCAAGAAGGTTGCACTATGAAATGAACTGGAAATAGATCTCACAAACACAGCTATACAACTTCAGAAGCAGCATTTTCAGATGTTTTGCCACCTTGGGGTGCTGCACTGCTAGCAAGTGACTGAAAGCAGGTCTTTCAGCAAAGACTGAAAACTCTGATGCCCCCATCTATATCAATAAAACAGTGCTACTGATATGAATACTTTTTGTACAGTACCATATGATCATAGAATCCTAGAATGCTCTGGCTTGGAAGAGATCTTAAAGATCATCTAGTTCCAACTCCCTTGCCATGGACAGGGATACCTTTCATTGGACAAAGTTTATCAGAGCGCCATCCAGCCTGGCACTGAACAGTTCCAGGAATGGAGCATCCACAGCTTCTCTGAGAAACATATTCTAGTGCCCTACGACCCTCACGGTTAAGAATTTCTTCCTAACATTTAATCTAAACCTACTCTCTTTCACTTAGTTAAAAGAGAGTACTTCCAACATACAGAAAGACTTCTAGTTTTGACAGAACTGTTTAAAACCAGCACTAAACCTGAAAGTCATTAACTAGACTGCAGTTGTTAGCACTGGCAATACAATATGAATGGAAGGGTTTAATTTACTGTACATGTTACCTCACAGGATTATCTAGGTCAGTTTGACCTGTCTCTGCTGCTCTAGTAAATGTGCAGCAACCCTAATAGGCTTGAAAAAATTCTAAGGCATAGGTAGTGCAGAGGATCAAACTTGATCACAGCAAACCTATCTGGTCTCAGACTCTGTGAATAAAATTTTTTTAACTAGCTGGTTACAAAGCCAGTTTAATCTTTGTATTCTTATCATTGTATCAATGCAAAACTGTCAGAACCTATTGGTGAATTTGACCCTCAAATTTTTTGCTGTTCATGTACTTGTGTAAGGCTGATAACTGCAGTTTTACGTACATCAGTCAGTTAAGCCCAAAATTCTCATTGACATCAGCAGCAGTTTTATGTGAGAACAACTCTATGTTGCTTATATTATTGATGAAGCAGAAGTTTTGATCACTACAGTGATTTTTTTTTCCTTCCAATAACTGTAACGGAACAGATGAGGGAGCGCAGAAGGAAGCTAAACTCTAACTTAGAGTTTCTACTGCTTTTGGCTGGGGTGATTTTCTTCATTGTAGCTGGTATGAGACTATGCTTTGGATTTATGAACAAAACATTATTGATAACACAGGGATGTTTTCCTTATTGTTGAGCAGGGCTTGCACAGAGTCAAGACCTTTTCTGCATCTTGCATCACCCCACCAGTAAGTACACAGAACTGGGAGGGGACACAGCCAGCACAGCTGACCCTAACCAGCCCAAGGAACATTCAATATTATACGTCAGCATGTTCAGCATATAGAGCTGGGAGAAGAAGGAGAAAAGGGGAGACATTCAGAGAGATTGTTTGCCTTCTCAAGGCATGGTTACACATACTGAAGCCAGGCTTTCCTGGGGATGACTGAACGCTTTTGCCTGACCATGGAAAGTGGTGAATGAATTGCTTGTTTTGCTTTGCTTCCTTACGTGTTTTTTTTTTCTTTAATTATTAAGTTGTCTTTACCTCAACTCAGGAGCTTTCTCTTTTACCCTCTTTATTTTCTCTCCCTTCCCACCAGGGGGGAATGAGCAACCAACTGAGTGGAGGTTAGTTCACAGAGGGGGTTAACCCACAATAGTTTTCCTAAATGAAAAGAAAAACAACATCCTGCTTCTTCCTGGCAGTTAGGCCTAGTTAGAATTGATAAGGTTTGTGGGAAAGATGTAGGCAAAAGTAGTTAAGATTCAAAAAATTATTAACAAGCCAGTGATTTCTGTTCTGAATACTGACATTGTCTGCATGTTCCATTCCACGAACTGCACAAATGGCCTTGCTTCATACCTGTTTACTTTGACATTTTTATTAGTCAAATTGGGGGAGGGGGGAGGAAAAAAAATTCAAACCAAACTAACCCACACAATTTTTAGTCAGCTGACTTTACATCTTTGCATCAATTTCTATTCCATTTCAGTTAACACCACTACAGACCATGTGCCTTGTGCCAATAAACTGTGTTGACACTGTCTTTTATCATGTATGTGCTTTAGGGAAAAAAATAGAACTAGAAAGGTTGTTGTATTAGTTAGCTAATTTGTATAACACTTTGAAGATGAAAATTACAATATATGTGCAGAGTATGATTATTTTTTATTTCATCATCTGCTATGGCTATTTGTTCAGCTAACTAATTACAAATGAATAACCAGGGAGTGCATGTGGCATTATCATCTATTTTATGACAATTTACTTTTTTTCTCGTGTGATTTGACTAAAATTAACATTGGGATATCTCATTAATTGCAATCCCCATAAGAAAATGTCTAAACAATTTAAAAAAAAAAAAAATAAAAAAGAAATAGAACACCTTGAGGCTGAAAAAAGATTCAGAAAAGAGCACGGATCTTAAATCATGCCTGTTATTTCTGCTTGTAAAGTCTGCTCCTGCCTGAACTGTTTTTTATAAAAAAGTTCCTGTCTTCACATTTGCTAAATACAAGAAACAAAAATTACTTGACCTGTACCACATTAGTTATATAGATAAAAAGAAACACATTGCTACAAGTTTTCCTCCACAACGGATGAACATCAAGGTGAAATCTTGGCTCCTTTACAAGTAAAGGAAATTTTACCCTACTGTTATAAATGTGTTAGTATTTAATCCAGATGTCCATATTGAGCTATCATATCCAATGGTTTCCTTTGATACTAGTGGTCCCAAAGTACTATTAATTTAGTGGAAAAATGGAGAAAATTGGAAAGTTTTCACTGACCATCCTACTTTTATCCCTCTTCAACTGTGTCCTGTCAAGACCCATCCAAAGACCTCTCTTCCATGCTGTGCACCTGGGGTGTGAACTGAGCTGACTGAATATTTTGATGGTATGTGACTCTAGATCACTAGATTTGCTCTTAGTGTTGAAAATAGTGTTTAGGTAGGTAAAGAAACAGATGAAAGACAGATGACAAATTTTATGTAATGCAAAAAATTAAAATAAGCGAATTATTTTGAGGATAATTACAATTGCTATAGAGAAGTTTTCCTTTTCTCCCCTAAACTCTCCATCAGTTACTGAAAAGGCTTAAGAACAATGGGAGATATTTTCTCTTAATTCTTCTGAATTCTTCTTAATTCTTCTTCTTAATTCTTCTTAATTCTTCTTCTTAATTCTTCTCTTAATTCTTCTATTCTGCAAGATATTAGAAACAAGAAATGAGTAAGATCATTTATATTTGCTGTCTCATTTCAAGACAGACTTTTTTCTGTGACTGCAAATTGCTATGAAATTGCTATACATTCAACCTCTGTGTGCTTTTGTATCCTGCATAGTATGAAGGCTACATATAAAAAGATTGTGTGCTATTAGTTGTCGATAAACAAAAAATACAGTGAACAAAAAGATGCAATGGAGTAAAAATTAATATTTATTTTTCGTTTCTCAGTAGGCAGCAAATACAAAAATAATAGTATCTCTGATCTACAACCTCAGGGGGAGTTAAAATAAGCACATTTATTTAAGGAACACCTTTCACAGACTGGGTAAGTTTTTGAAAACAGTGGTTTAATTTTTTTTCTTAGCAAAAATGGACTAGTAGTTAATTGTTTACAGAAGTCAAGTACCCAGAGTATTTTTCTCTCTTTATCCATTTCCTTTTTTTCTACAGTCTGTTAGCATAACATGATAATTACAGGGGCTTGTCACTGGTAAAATACTATGATTTCATCACAACAAGAGAAATCCAACAGAGATGAACTGTGAAGAAAAACATAGAGAAAAATACAGGTCATCCAACTCTAATATTCATAATAACACTAGCAGTTTAAAAAATATCTAGTTTTCACATTCATGTGGAAGGGGCTTTTTATCAGTCAGTACTTACAGATCTATTTGCTATAAATAAATTTTTAGCAGGTTACTAGATATGCATTAAATATCTGACCTCCTAAATAGAACCATAAATGCAGGTTAGTTTTCCTTTTTCTTCTCGCTTTGCCAGCCTAAACAACCTTCTTGTTGTATGAGCCAGAAAGAGGTCAGACTCTGAAATGCTGGCAGTGCCCTGTGTCCTGCAGGTGGAAATACCACACAGTGAAATGGAAAAACAGAGATGTGAAATGTCCCTATTTTTAGCTGAAAAAATAATAGCCTGAAATCAAACACTACTTGTCACAATGAACTGTCTTTCTGTCTGACTGAAGAATTCTTAAATGAAGTCATCTTAATTGCATGGAGAAAATAATTACTAAATAGTAAAATAAATAAATAAATACAAAAGTAAACAGGACTAGAAATCTATTCTGAAAGCTGAGAGAGGAAGAAAAAAAAATGAAAAGAAAAAAAAAAAAGGCTCTAAATCACAGCTAAAAAGCTTTGTGATAAATCTCGCCTGAAAATTGAAGGCGGAAATTAATGCATACCAAGACAAAAAAAAAAGGAACCTTAGCCTTAGCTTCATAATAATATAGCCTTTTTGGAGTGTCCTGAAGGTGAGCCTTAGTTGCTACATTGTGTATCCAAGAACCTAGAAGTTCTCCAGCTTCTCTTGAGTTCTGGTTCAGTTTTACAGAAATTTCACTGAATATTCTGAGGTGGAAGGGACCAACATGAATCATCAAGTCCAATTCTTAAGTGAATGGCTCATACGGTTCATGTGTGTTGGCCTTGCTGTTGTTTCCTTCTTGTCACAAATGGGCAATTTAACGTCGTAAAGAATCACCACCAAAAATATTAGCAAAAATGGTTTTAGTGTCAATTTTTAAAAATTCACCTTAACAAAGTTTAATGGCAGGTTTCACTTGCTGCATAGATGAAACATACCAGGAAAAATGAAGTTAGAATCTATTTAGAATCTTTTACAGAGAGACTGATGATGCTAAAGGATAAGGGAGACCCCTCCACTGACTCCTGAGGTTTAAAGTGGACTACTTTGTTTCTCAAACTTCTCATGGAGCCTAGGTGTGTCTAAGTCCAATCTTAGTCTCTGACTTGTTCAACAGTTTATGTCTAAAGGAATTAACTACATAGATATTATTACTATTCATTTAGGATGATACGAGTAACTGTTGTTAATAAGGGTCTCCCTGTCTTGGGTAAGGATAGATCTCCATCTCAGGTAAGGAATCTCAAGCCTTGAAAGGCATCCTCATTGAAGGAGAGCATGTCTGGCATGCAGTCCAGTTGCAATTTAGAGAGAACTTGAATTGGATTCTAGATCTAAAGTTCTAGTGTTAGTAGAAAAGTGCATCTGCCAGGAGGAGGAACCTTGTGAGACATTCCAGCTCAAAAGGTCACCACTATGCAGCCAAGCTGTCCAGCTTGGAGAGCCTAAAAGAGGCTCACTTAGGCTGCTGTATTTATGGGAAGAAGGGGTTGACCCATAGTCAAACTGCATACAGTGGAACAGGTATGAATAAGACTCCTTGTACAGACAACTTTCTTTGTTCCTTTGCAAATAAATCTTGGAAAAACCACCCATTATTCATGTGTTAATCGTTTGATCTGTGTCCAAGCTCATATGCATCGGTGCTCACTGGGTCACCCTGAACCATTGTGGGTTTCCTGTAGTTCTTGGCCCAAGCTATGACTCGGGCCTTTGCCTCCTTTGGAGACTGTACCAATTCCTGATGGTTTCGTTAGGAGTATCAAGTGCATCCATCATCCATCACACCTGTAAAGTCCTCAGTAACTTAAGATGGAACACCAGCTCTGCAGGTAATCATTATGTAGTATCTGTGTCTTCAGAGACACATTGTGGTGGTGTAGAATACACAGCAACCGTGTAGGAGTTTTGAAAATAATATCACTCTCTATTGTCCTTCATAACTCTCAAAACCTTCAAATTCAAATCTTACAAACCCACCAAAATCATAAGATTTTCATACTATGTTTTTTATTAATTTTTTCCTTCTTCCTTTACAAAAATGTGAATCGATGGGTACTTGTATTTGATTCTTATAAGCCAGAACATCTTTCTTATCAGAAATATTGGAGATTTATTTATTTATTTTAAATTCAGAAGCACAGCAAGTAGGAAAATCCATGAATATTTTTAACTTCCTTTGGAGAAAGCAGACACTAGCAGTGCTAACATAAAAAAGAATAATAGGACAGGGCCCAAGAATTTCAGTGGCCTAAGATTGTTTTCAGATAATTGCCTGGAAAAAATACGTGGGTTTCATAAATCATTGATAAGGATCGAATGTTTGGCTCCCTTCCTGTTACAGATTGCCAGGCAGATGAGATACAACACTCAGAAAATCCCAGGTGTTCAAAATACAGGGTCAGTTTCCCTCATTTCAGGAAGTTCTAATAGAATTTGTTTCCACTTTTAGTGTGGCCCACTTTGTTCCACTGTTTCACTTATTGAAGGTTTCATAAGCAGTTGAATTCCTAGTGGTGACTCTCCCACAGCCTTCTTAGTAGACAGCAGTGCTGACTGAAAACAAATTTCCAGCCTCAGAACCCTGGAGGAATAGTGTGGACAAAGCTGGGAAAAAAAGAGCGCCCACAGGGACGAGAGAAAAAGTGTACATTAGTACTTCTGGGCTAAAGGGAGGACAACTGACTGCTGACAGATCAACTCAGAAGGCAGGTGCAGGATTATTTTGGAGGACATTTTCCCTCTTTTTCACACACAAAGGGCATTCAAAACTCTATGTTTTGGGGGTTCTGGCAGCGGAGCTCTAAGTGACTACTATCATCAATGAAAATGAAGGAAAATGGCCAAGCTGCCTACTTCAGGTTGTAATGTAGTGCTCTGAACTCCTCCTTTCTCCTTCTCCCCCAACTTTCTCGAGGTATCTATTGCTTTCTATGTCTGCTTTATGAGGAATATGTTTGATCCCCTGAATCCCACCTTCATTTGACATCTAAAGGAAACAAGGTGAACTTCTTCCTGAGAGTCTTTTGGACTCTCCCACGTTCAAGGAGCTAGACGTAGTTTCCAAAGACCTATCCTTTCCTGATAGCAGGCAGACCCTGTCACTTTGAATTAAATTGCTTTGAGAGCTTCCATTTGGGTTTAAAAGAGAATTATCATTTTTATTTTTATTTAACACAAAAGACTAAGCTAAAAATTAAAACTCAACTCCAATTCCTACACTCAGTCATTACCCAAACAGTAGGTGCAGCACAGAGAAATGTGCCTAAGCAACACTGTAGTTTGTAAAAGAGCTGTGTTCTTCCAGCTATAACTATCTCTAAGACTTACCCCTTACACCACACAACATTATGGATCATAGCCTATTAGATAAAACAAAGTACATTTTCTACTCTCCTCTGAGCTATACCTATTTTCTTTGTGTTTTCACTTGCTTTAGCAACATCCAACTGGGGATGAGGTGCTCACATTTCTGCCAGAACAAAACCAAAGTTAGCTGACTGTAATTCTAAGAGCTCACAGGTACAGGAAAACTGCACATCTGTGTTGGTATGAAGAGATCTTGTGGTAGGAACCAAGCCTTCACATCATCATGGGTAAGTCCTGTCTGACCAATCTAGTGGCCTTCTGTGATGGAGGGACTACATCAGTGGAAAAAGGAAAAGCTGCAAATGTCATTTATCTGGACTTTTGTACAGCCTTTGACACAGTTCCCCCCCAGTATTCTCTCTGAATTGGAGAGATATTGTTTTGATGGGTAGACTGCTAGATTGAGAAGAAATTGGTTGTGTGGTCACATCCAGAGATTAGTGGTCAATGGTTCAGAGTCCCAATGGACATCAGTGACAAGCGGTGTCCCTCAGGAGTCCGTACTGGGACCAGTGTTATTGCATATCTTCATTAATTACACAGACGAAGTGGCTGAATTCACCCTCTGCAAATTTGCAGATGACATCAATCTCAGTGGTGCTACTGACATACCAGAAGGACGGGATGCCATGCAGAGGCACCTGGACCAGCTCAAGAAGTGGGCTCATAGGAATCTCATAAGGTTTAACAAGACTAAGTACAAGATTTTGCACCTGGATTGGGGCAACCCCCAGTATCAATATAGACTGGTGGATGCACACATTGAGAGCAGCTCTGCCAAAAAGAACTTGGGAATGCTGGTGGATGAGAGGCTGGATACGAGCCAGCAAAGTGTGCTTGTAGCGCAGAAAGCCAATTGTATTCGGGGCAGCATCAAAAGGAGCATCACCAGCAGGTTGAGGGAGGTGATTACACCCCTCTATTAGACTCTGGTGAGACCCCACCTGGAGTGCCTCCAGTTCTGGGACCCCAACACAGGAATGATGACCTATTAGAGTGAGTCCAGAGGAGGGCTAGTAAGATGATTAGAGGGGTGGAGCACCTCTCATATGAAGAAAGGCTGGGAAAATTAAGATTTTCCAGCCTGTGGAACAGAAGGCTTTGAGGTGACTTGTGGCTTTACAGTACCTGAAGGGAGCCTACAAGAAATAAGAAGAGAAACAATTTACAAGGGCATGCAGTGACAGGACAAGGGGGAATGGCTTCAAAATGAGAGAAAGTTTAGATTAGCTATTCAGAAGAAATTCTTTACTGTGAGGGTGGTGAAGCACTGGAGTAGGTTGCCCAGAGAAGTAGTGGGTGCCCCATCCTTGGAATTGTTCAAGTCCAGGTTGGATGGGACTCTGAGCAACCTGGTCTAGTAAAAGGTGCCCCTGCCTTTATCAGGGTTGTTCTTTAAGGTCTTCCATTCCAAACCATTCTATGATTCAATGATCTTAAGAAGTATCTCTGCTTCATATGAGTTTACAGCCCTGTAAATGGGTGAAATGAGTGTGAATGGGTGGAAAAACAAATGTTATTTTTGTTTTGCAGACAGAAAATTGAGATACAAGACAATGTGTATTCTGACAGACCTCTCTGTCTTCCAAAATTGGCCTAAGGAATCCAGATCTCCTGACTTCATCCACAGTACTTTGTGACCATATGTTTGTTTGGTCACATGGTAACTGGTAATACTTTCCTGAGTTGCAAGTTCTAGAGAAGATGCCATTACTGGTACTTGCATTACAGGCATTCTGATCTCTGCCTTGGTTTAGGTTGTGTGTAAATCCAGTCTGCCTCTACCACAGATGATGCCATAGAACCTTTAGGACCTCAGGCCATTTTGGTCTAATGTTATGATGTGTCCACAAGAGTGCAAGGAAAACATCAGTGGACTGGGCTCTTCTGGGATAGTAAATGGCAAATGCCAAGACTATGTCCTCCAGAAGTCATATTAGCCATGACCTGAGACCAAGGAACTTCGTGTTTGCCAGACAAGAGTGAATATTAACACGAATAGTTCTTGTATGGTTAAGACACAACAATGTCAGTGGGTCTTCTTGCCAACTGTTTGCAGTATGTTCAAGCCTGTTCACTCTGTTCCCCCAATCCTCTTCCAATCCCTGCACAGTGCACAAGTGACAACAAGGCAGCAAACTAGCCTGGACTTTTCTCCAGAAAGCACTAGAACTCCATTGTAAGAGACCTGACAGTATAAATTTAACTACTGGATAGGTTTGAACCTGACTGAAGCACATACATATGCAATCAAGACAAGACAAACTCCAAGACACATGGAAAGTTCATGGCAAAATGAAGCTCTTATAGTAAAGATTTTGTTTTTTTTGTTTGTTTGGTTTTGTTTTGTTTTTTAAAACATAAATCCTATGCTGTGACTGAACTTACCGTCTTTCTACAGATACAACATCTTCTCCTTTCTTTTTTAATAAAATTAGTTACAGCAGAA
>JAWWEE010000074.1:106100092-106126789 GCA_035221455.1 Xenops minutus | reverse complement strand
TTTTTTTTGTTTGTTTGGTTTTGTTTTGTTTTTTAAAACATAAATCCTATGTTGTGACTGAACTTACCGGCTTTCTACAGATACATCATCTTCTCCTTTATTTTTTCATAGCATTATTGACAGCAGAATTTTATTTGAAATATCTATAGGAGCTAAGGCTACATCTACAGATACGTCAGAAGTAAATACCTTTGTAGATTTGGACCTCTGTCTCAAACCCATTGTCTCCATTGTGCAATCTCTCCACAGACTGTGTATCTCTATGACAAATGGTTATGGCTGTGTTTGATTTGAACATTGACTGATGTGTACAAGCAGGGCAGGGGGGAACACAAGGGTATGGGGAGCAAATATTCAATTTGAAAAAAATTGTGCCATAAAATACATAATAATTTTCAAGTAAAAAGGACATCTTCATTTTCTAGATGAGCCTTTTAAAATGATAGGCAATAATGGGAGAATAAGTCCATTATTCATTTATAACAGAATTAACATAACAAAGCTGCTTAATGTGAGAGTTCAGAAAGCTCTGATTAATAAATTAATCCTTATATTTTACAATAGGTCTCATTTTTGTGAATAATTTTTATAAAAAACTGTCTTAATAGTCTCAATATTTTTCTTCAGAAAATTTAACTCTTTATGAACTACTCAGAGCAGAGACCAAGAAGAATTCCATGTTCTGTAGATGGGTGCAAATAAATTTATGTTTTGAACACTGATAGTATTGTAGAGGGAAAAGGAAAAAGCTGGAGGCAGAAACAGAGACTCCACCAGCAGCCATGCAGTGCGTAAGGGTACATCACACTGGTGCCAATAGCTAAGCAGCACAATTTAAATTAATCTGAACATTAAATAACATGAAGGAAAAAATAATTATCAACTTTCAGCTTTGAGAAAAGTAGCCTGAATAGAAAGAGATTTATTTTTTTTAAAAAATCTCTTTCATAATTTTGCTTTCTGTAAGTTACTTTCTAGTGTGGACACAGTCTCTTAAACTTGCCTGCTCTTTATTAGATAGACTCTACAGCACAATTAAAAGTCTTTGCTTTTCTGAAAAAGATCTGTTCCAGATGAAACACTTTCCATATCAAGTCATTGCTTTGCTGTCTTGTGAAGACAAGTAAGGCATCATTCTCAATCTCCTTGTCTTAGAAAAGAGCCTTTTATTCTGTCTTCTTTTTTTAGGCTTCAGTGATTCTAGCCTTTTTATCTGAATAACCCATAAAAGGGTTTTATTCAGGTTTGTTTTATTAGTAACATTGTCCCTATGTAGTTGTAAGCAATGCCATATGATGTATGGCATCATTCCATGTTCTATTTCTGTATTAACAATTTTATATAGTAGCCTTTCTCTTTTTACAAGAAGACACTAATGAAACCAGTACTTTCTGATTCCATTCCTCTTTCCTCCTATAATTGATCTCTGATGCTGTTATTTCCCTCCATGCAGGTCTAATTGGAATGGACAAATCTTTCTGATTACTTTTGGAGGGCCAAAAAGGATGCTTACAATAAGAATCTTGGGATAAAATGTTAGTCATAATGAAGCAGAGAATGGTGAATTCTGCTCAGACAAACCATGCACCACACAATGCCTGATGCAACTTGCTCCAGTCTGCTTTTGAAATCCTTGGAGAGAGGATTAATAATGTAGTAATGTAACAAGGAAGGCAGAAAAGAGAATAATGATGACATATGTAGTTTCACCTTAAACAATGTGAATGCCACTTTTACTGTGGTTATCAGAGCATTCATGGTGTGGTTTGATGGGGCAATAGACAAAGATAAAGCCTGGGAGGCATGGGCTGACCTCCTCAATTTTGGAGTCTAGCCACTGCAGAATGACAGAAAGCCTCAGCCATTGGGGTTTGTGTCCTTCCTTTGGATAATGCAAATGGAATTTTCTTCTCTGGTCTACTGCCTACACATCAACAGCAAAACAACTGAAAGCCTTTCTTTGGGTTGTCAGAGCAATGAAGTCTCATTTCTTGTATTACTGATCTTTGTTCCTTCACCTGTGGACTCTTCTGGTATATTCAACTTGTCTATTCTCATCACACTTTTATTGTGTAAATCTAAAAGACAATGTACTGCTTTGTTAAATGGCATAAGACAGGAGGGAAAAAAATAATCGTACACAAAAATAACAGTATGCATCTAGACTGCACAGCAGTTCTTCACAAATTACTCTCACTTCAAATGCAAGCCAGAAGCAGCAGATCTTTAAAAGGAAAGCATTTGACAGATTATATTTCCTAATAAGCCTCGTATTGCAAAACAGAGGGGAAGGCAGTTTTAGAAAACTGTTCCTAATTCATGTTTTATTACAAATTAATGATGCAAACAGAAAAACAGAAACTCCATTACTTATTTGCATTAGAATTCTTCCATCAATGAGCATTCAGTTTGAGTTTTATTTGTGATTCCTACTACTCTTGTTTTGGTTAAATTTATGATTTATATCATCATTATTTTGGTTTAATTTATGGTTTCTTTTTATCTAGAGTGGTTTAGAAAGAGCTGTGCAAGCTTGGTGAAATCTATTTGGCAAAGCAAGACTGTCTTAACAGAAAAATTAACAAGGTTTGCCAAGCTTATGAGCCCAAGGTTTTTATCATTTAAATTTTTCTCTTATGCTCAGTGAAAAAAAAAAAAAAAGAAAAAAGAAAAGCCCTTAGAAATTACTTCTTTGGCACTCAGCACCACCCTCTGTTTAATTGTTCTCCCCTTTGGCATTGCTGCTGCTCACAAGGAACAACAACAGCAACAATAAATAAATATCCACGTTTGCAAGATCCTTTAAGGTCCTATTCATGTTCTTCCTCACTTCATCCCTACTGTCCTAGTACTTCTCTTCAACTGTTCTCACCTTTTTATATTCATAGAAGACACCTTTCTTTTCCAGCTCAGCCCTAGACACAAAGCAGAGATTTGGTGGCAGTGGTTGACTTAGTTTGGAAGACCTGTTGAATCTTTTCCAGCCTTAACAATTCTATGATTCTCGTGCTTGCAAGGGTGTCAACTTTCACTGTGCATAAATGTTCACTCTATGTAAATTTGTATGTCTATATTTCTGTACGATTATGCATTTTCAAGCCTTCACTGTGAACCTACAGGCAAAACCAGCAGAATGCCATGGGATTTGAGGACATCAGTTTGCCGGAGTTCACCAGCCAACAGTTATTTGTGGATTTATTCAAGAAAGAAGATTTTTTTATATTAGTATTTATACTTTTACCTCACTATTCAAAATTCTAGCATAGCAACATTTCTGTCTTGGTAATGACTCAAGATCTGACTATATATTCTTTAATTACTTTCTGTATGTTATTTGTTCTTTAGACCCAGAAGGCCTGTTCTTGTCTGTTGACTAAGTATTTAACATGAAGTGTTTCATCAAAGAGTAGACTAGTCAGGGCTCACAGTCATAAAATAAAAGGTAGAGTCTGATGGAATGCCATTGGTTCTTTGTCCTTTCCAAAGATAGCTGACAAATTAAAAACAATAAAGCATAAGTTGAGACACATGACACTTCATTTCTGGTTAGCTAAGGAGAGTAATACATGACCCACAGGTGGGTCCATCAATCTCATCTAGCCAGAGATGAAACTCCATGTATAAAAGGACCTCATCTATTTTCTGGTTTTTTTCTTTTGCTTTGTTTTGTGGCCTTTCAATAAAATAAAATTCATCATTGCAATAAAAATGAGAACATAAAAAATGAAGTTTTAGTGGTGTTTGAAATTATGTATGTTAAAAAATTACATAAATATTTTGCTCATTATACAGTGATTTCTTTTTTCCAAATGTCAAAAACTAATAAAAAATTCTTTCTCAGGTTTCGCTTTCTTTTGAGTGTAATATGTGTAGCCACAGTTGTTTGTAAGCACAAGGACAATACAGAAAAGGGGGCACAAATGTAACCAAGAGCAACCTTTGTATTTCCTATTTTCCAGGTGAACCACAGTCCTGTGAAGCCATGCTATCAACAAAAGCTTCATCTGCAGTTCCTTCTTATAGCATGGAGTATCATTGCCACACTCCTAGTGACGCGGTGAAGAAGAAACACAACAGACCAAAGTTCATTGGCCATAACAGTATCTCATCCTTGGCTTCAGGCTCCAGTCCCCCAGCTCAGCACCACAGCAGATGCTGAAAGTCAAGTTGTAAGTCTATAATTGAGCGATGTCTGTATCCTTCTCGTGGCTTAAGGCATCAGAGAAGAGGTTAGTGCAGGTTTTTGTTGGAGAATTCACGTCTCTACTTTGCTCAATCAGCTATTTAGTTTATAGTGGAAGATGAATGGTAGTTATGTGATGCATGACTTTTTCTTCTCTTCTTGAGACATTATCATGCCTGTGGGAGGAGAGAAGTCTATCAGTTAGTAAGGTAAGATGTCAGTCTGCCAGCCTGGCAGGAGTAAAGGAGAAAAAGAAGAAAAAACAAAAAAAGCTTTTAATATTCATGACTTAAAGCTTTGGAAAAGCTGACCCTGTGGTAAGTGTATATGGATGCAGATATTCCCTAGGAACCAAAGTGTTGTCCTGGTCTCCTGTCAGGGAGCATTACAACTTAACTTGAGGTTTTAAAACCTAGGGACAACAGATATCATTTAAGGGCTAACTTCAAAGTTAAACTTCTGAACTTACCCAACTTGTGTTAGGAATTAATCTAATACAAAGCTCAAGGCTGTGAGAACAAGAAAGTATACTGTTTCTATTTCTCTCTCAACATCAAGAAGACTTTAGCCTTATAATCTTATTTAAAGTCTTGCCTTTGACTAACCATGTGCTTAACAGGATCATCACACTGTAGATTCCAAATCAAATAGCATCCAACAAATTTATCATAGTGCTTGTCTCTCATGACTAACAGTCTACCCTCTTCAAATTCCAGACATGATCAGGCAAATCAAAAGCACTACCAGAAACAAGAAGAAAATTAGGAACATTCTGTAAAAGGAATATATTTAAATGCAATTCCCAAAGTAGTCCTTAAAAATAAACACCATAGCTCCTTAAACAGGATATTAAGGAAATCAAGGCAGTGGAATCCAGTTTTGTAAAGACCTACTTAGGATGGTCAGTAGGATTGTTTGGCTCATCTTTAGGATTTTTGAGTGCTAAACACCCACAATGAGTATGAAATAGTGAATAAGAAGGAATATTTTCTTAGGAGAATGATTTCATATTTTTTTTAACTCTGAAAACTCCTTAAACTGCTCAATGCTAGAACCTAGTATGACATGTCAGAAGAAGGTTTATTCTATATTTAGTATCTCTGTGTAGAGGATTTGCCACTGACTATGCTGAAAAATTGGGTAATGTTTGAAGTGGGCCTTGGGGTTTTGGCAGGATTATTTGCTTTTTTATGTTCCATTCTTCTGTATTAATAGACCTTATTCATGATTTTTATGTTTTTTAAGTCAATCCTTTTGTAAATTTCACATCCAGTTAATTTTCAACATAGAAGAGTACTTCCAGCAGAAAAACTGATTACTTTTCCTCATAGTAGGAAGAGTAACAATTTCATAGGAATGATGGCAGGTTTTCCTGAATGATAGAAAGCATTAGGCATTTGTTACAATAAGCAGGTTATCCTGGATAATGAAAAGGGTTAGGCATCTACAATAAACCTAATCATGTTTTGTAGTTATATCTTACTTATATATACATATGTTCCATAGTACCTTAAAAGCTTCTAAAGAGTTTAAAATACAAAATGCAAGTGCTGAGTTTGAAATGTACTGCAGTGTCTTTAAGACTTTTCTGTTATTATTGCCTCAGAATACGTGAAAAGTGCAGAATGTACATGAAATGGGCAGAACTATAAAACTCTCAGAAGTTGCACCCTGAGGCATGTAGCTCCAAAACCACTTGACACATAGGAATAAGTGTAAAAACAGCCAGTTTATAGCAAACCTTATTAACTACATGTAAAGATTTCAAAAAAAACTGTGTAAAAATAACAACCCTATCATTAGATTAGTTGAAAATAAGACTTTAAAAAAGGTCTATATGTTAAAAAAAAAAAAAAAAAAAAAAAAAAAAAAAAAACACACCAAACACACCTAGAGTAATTACTCTACCAGGGATGCCTAATTGAAATAGCAGGAGGCTTAAAATGGTAGCTTCCTTTCCATTCATCTCAGGAAAGCCAGTAATTTACACTTATGTCAGTGTCAGTATTGCTAACTTCAAGCTTTCAAAATTAATGAGTCAGCCCAAAAGAAGTTTTATCATTCACCTAAAAATCATTAAGTTAAATAAAGGTGAGTGGCTCATCCATCCTTTTCCATCTCCCACTCTGTAAACTGTCTGTCCTGTTTGTTTTCAGGAACTCTTTTCCTAACTCTGCAGACCAGAAAGTTGTGCACTTTAAATGAAAACTAGGCAGTGTCTTGCATCCCATTAAGCTTCAGGCACAGGAAACAGGGAAAAAACTGTATACTGTAGTCTTTGTACTTAAAACAGTTTCTATTTTAATTTTGATGTAAGAAGAGACTAAAAGTCTCATGACTGTGAGTGTTCACTTTGGTATCATGAATAAAGGCCCTTTGGGAGATATCAATACTCATTTTCTCCTTTTGAAAAAGAGTGTCAGAATAGTACCTGAACTGCAGAACATCCCTTTGAAGTCAGAATGGGATAATACATTGCAGTTATACTCACATTAAGAACATCTCACTCATTTTTCAGTTTTGATGTAGAAAGAGGAAATTATGGTAAACTTTGTTAACATTTCTCCATTTCTTTAGTTTCCTCTTATCCTCTTTTTCATCAGCATATTCAAGAAGAGTTAGTGAATTCACTTCAGCCTAGACATCACAGAAATTGTGACTGCACTAGATCTGTGAATTAATGCAAGGCAGTGAATATTGCCCACTTTGGTTTTAGCATAGCATTGAACATAGTATCTAAGTCTGGGCATAATGGTCTAGATAGATAAACTACCATACAGCTGGATTGCCAGGCTTGACAGTTTAGGTTTGGTGTTCTACCTGTTTGCAGGTGGAGTACCAGAGGGATCTCTATTGGGACTTCTTCTGTTTAATATCTTTATTAATGACCAGGACAAGGTGGTGAAGTGAACCCTCATTAAGGCTGCAGCTGACACCAAACTGAGAGGTGCAGTCAATGTGTTCAAGGGCAGAGTTGCCTTTCAGAGGAATCTGTATAGGCTGGAGGAATCAGCTAATAAGGAACTGATGAAGGATAAACGCAAGGTTCTGCACATTGGGCAGAGTAATACCCTACAACAGTACGGCCCGGGAACTGGCCAGCTGTGGAGTAGTTCTGGTGAAGTGTCTGGAGGTGTTGGTGAACAGTGTACTAAGCAAGAGTCAGCATTGTGCCTGACAGGCAGGCTCTCAGCACCCTGGGCTGTGTTAATCAGAGGATAACAAGGGTATTACTGAAAGCAATTATTTAAGCGGAATTTGTTAGACCATATCAGAATGCTGTATCCGGGTTTGAAAGTTTTTGAGAAAGGGGAGTAACAAAACAGGTTGTCCAGTGAAGCTGTGAAATCTCCACCTTTAGAGGTTTTTGAGGACTGAGCTGGAGAAAATGCTGAGCAATCTGGTGTGACTTCACAGCTGACTCTCTTTTGAGCAGGAGATTGAAATCTCTGACTCTGATGTTCCTTTGAACCATAATGATTTTATGGTTGCTGTTAAATTTATTTTCTAACCAACATTAAGCACAATTTCCTGGGTGAATGGCAACATTTGTTTGGCTGAAGAACAAGTGGCAAAACTACAGTATATTAAAGAAAATTTCCATCTAGGGACCTGATGAAATCTTGATCCCTCAGAATTCAAACAATTCATGTCAAAAAGACAGTTTCTTCAGTTAAAAGATGGTTTTGTATTAACCATTCAAATAGAAATATTTTCTCCAAAATTAAAGTAAAAGTTTTCTGTGCCTCAAAGGAAGTCAGTTTTACCAGCATTATGAACATCAAAAATATTTTGATTTGTTAGTGAACTGAAAAAACATTGACATGTTTGTTGAAGAAACATTTGTTTGGGGCTGTAACTTCATTTAAGTCTTCATTGTTTCAAGAGATCACGATGTGGTTTATTTTCTTTATTTCAGGGAAGTGATATGATATTGAAAATTGTGTGTATTAAAAGGGGGAGCCAAAGTGTCACCAAAACACCCTTTTTTCCTTCTTCCTCTTCTGTTATTGTGACAGGTTCCTCTCTGTGTGTGTGCATATTTAAACAAAGAAAGATATTTTCTTATTTCTTCCGCTGTCCTTTGTTAGCACATTATCTGAGGTCTGATGACACCATAACTTTCAAAAATCAATTTCAGGTGGATTATTTTGAGCTCAAAGTATTAACTCCACCTGCTAGTTCTAGTAATAGAAACAGAAAGTTTCCAGTCTCTGAAGACTGATGTTTCTACAGGACAGCAGAAATTTTGCCTCTTCTTTTTAAACAAGAATAATCCTAAACATAGTTCAGACTCAATAAGCTGGGTTTATAAAGAATGGTTCAAGCAGTTAATATACAAGGTAGGATTTGAGAATGGGAGGAGAAGCAGGAGTGAAATCTGATACTCTTTTCTTTTTTCTTTTTTTTTTTTTACTGGAAAAATAAAGTAGCAGAAAAGGAAGTGCATTAAAGTGGACAAATGAATGGAGTCTAACACCTGGTTCATGCAAATGTATAGAAAATTTCAATCAGGAACATTTTCAGGATGTGTGTCTCTTTCCCAAAGCTGCTAATTTTTTCCAGGAATACAAACACAAAGAAACAACCAGTGAGGTTTCTGTACAAGTTGCCCTGAAAATATCAGTCAAAAGAGGAAAATGATGATCACTTAAGAGCAATAGTGTTGATGTGCCATCTGGAAAAGGAAATTTTAAAAGAGGAAGAAGAGACATAAAACCACAAAAAGTTTTGCTTCAATAGTATAAATACAGACTCGATGGTACCAGAAAGTATGTTCACTTTTAGCTTCCATGAGGCTGACTTCTACTCCCAGAAAGAGTTTCCCTTACACTTAAGACACATTACCTGAATCAAGGGCAAGCGACTTTGTTCATGAGTGGAAACTGGAGGAACAATGTCTACAGCAGCATCAGCAAGAAACTTAACTTCACATTCAAAGAACATGACAAATCCTTAATTGTGAAATTCATGAAGTGGCAACTTTGAGATACAGATCAATCAAAGGCAGGATTGATACAAGGGCAGGTATAGATTCCTCCATCTTCATTCACTGGACAGTATGTATATATTGCATTTTACTGCAATTGTTTCTAAGCCAGGGAACCTTATGATTCATTGGCAGAGGCTACACTGTGTCAGCTGAAGTAGAGTCTTTCTCTGCCTGTAGAATCTGCATCATGCTTCTCTTAGCAGAAATCTCTCCTTGTATATCTGACAGGTTATTCTGTAACTATATTATCAAAAAAAAAAAAAAAAAATCAGGTTTCTTTTCTGAGACAGACATGTTCTGTTTTCTGCCATATATAAGAACATTTCTAGAATGTTAGCTAATATTAGCAACTACACAAAATACCTTTACATAAATTGATCCTATACTGATTTCTTCTGACTTGTTTGGAAGGCCAAGTGTCTTTTTTATCACTGGTAATACTGTTGAAGGAAGAATTACAAGGAAGTCAAGCCAGCTTTCTAAAACTGAATACAGCAAACATACCCAGGTTATGTGTTTAACCCTGTAACTCAGAACAGCAAGCAGGCAAGTGAGAGACTAAATAAAATTAAGCCTGCAGCAGAGGAAGCTGTGCTGCAGTAGTCAAATACACTTCCAGTGTTGTGTGCTGGGTATACAGATATTTCAGATTACAAGGTAGAGGGAGCTGTCCTTTTTCAGGGTCCTATTCTAGGACACATGTTTTGTGAAGGATCAGCTGCTGTAAAAAGAAACACATACAAACATGAAGATAAGTGCTCATTGTATTTCTTCTCTCTGATTTCTTCTGCTGGATTACTTGGGAGTCATTGCCAACTTTCATATCTTCATATGGCAAAATCAGAAGCACTGTCAACTTGGATAGAAGATAATGGACCACTTACTGTGAGCATCAGAGGTAGTTGTAAGGAGTATATATTTTGACTTATTATTCAATCTAGCCTTGCTTTCATAGTGCCAAGATAGTATTCTATAAAAAATTAATGATATAATGAGTAAGTAAAACTTATGAAGCATGAATATGGGATAGTTTTTTGTAACACTCATTTTTATTTCCTACAGTAAATAAATGGCTATTCATTTGAAAGTGTCAGAGATAACTAACAGGAGACATTTATTTAAACATCTTCTCATTTTCCACATGTGCAAGGCAATCATGATTGGTATTTAGTATTTATGAGTCTAGGGATCTCTCACTGTGTTAATGTAGCTGGAGTTCCCATAAATTTGTATCTTTAAAACTTAGAACATTTGTATGTTTTGGTGAACACAGTGGTAATGTAACATGGAAGGCAGTGCAGTCCTGTTGCTGTATCCTTGAATGAGTGCTGTTATTCCGGTGTGGCCTTCAGCAAACCATTCCTTCTTCCTCTGTGGTGGGCAGTCTTTGCTTTCACAGAGGTACCTGGAAGAGAGGTACCACACATTAGCACTTTATTTTCTATTGTTCTGAGAATATCCTCAGTAGTTTCACCCATCTCTTTAGAACAGCTGGTTGAAAGTGATTCTTCCATTTCATCACAGATTTCATAGAATAGTCTGAGTTGTAAGAGATCTACAAGGATCATCGAGTCCAACTCTAAAGCTAATGACCCATACGGGGATCAAACCCACAACCTCAGTGTTATTAGCCCCATGCTCTAACCAGCTAAGCTAATCTCACCCATTTCCACTGCTCAAGAACTCTCAAAAGCTATAATTGTTCTACCTGCTACTTGGCTGTCCTGTAAAGACATAAATAAGGAAACCCTTTTCCCACTGAAGATATGTTAATGTTGTTTCCTTCCTGATCTTCAAGTGGTGTATGTCACTCTGAAAGAAAAATGAGAGGTGAAAATCTAAGTTTGCTTTTTATTTCATGTAAAGTCAATTTCATGAGTGTTGTCCTTGCAATCTCCCAAGAGTGTCTGTAGGAGTTCAGATTCCTCTTTAAAGGAAGCTAATGTTGCTGAGGAACATTGACATTGCTGATAAATGATTCTACGTAAGGGTGAATCACTGATTTATTGCCTGCAGTATTAGATTGACATTTGTAAGAATGTCATATCTATGGACTTTTATAGACTGTTATTTGTAGCCATAGTTTTCTGATGGCCAATTCTGTTAAAACAGAAAAGATGATGATATGAAGGGAAAAGGAAAAGATAACTTGGAAGTTCTTAAGTATTGAGGGGCTAGAAAGTGGTGAGACATTATCAGTCACTTGACCTTCAAGTGAGCAATTAAGGTGTTTATTGCATAAAATAGTAGCTCTTTGGGAGAGTTCCAGAAGGAAGATGAGTGGGTCAATTTACTGCTTGGCTCCTGTCTGTCTCTGATACATTTCCTCGCTCTCCACAGATCCTAATAAGGCTAACCAGCTTCAGACAGAGAGAAGAGTCTCTCTCTTGCCTGAACTTATATATCTAATTCAGTCTTACCCTATTAGATCTGCATTCTGCCTTGGTGATAGCCATTTTATAATCTCCCAATCAAAAGTGAGACAAAAACCCACAATAAGCACACAGTTATTTCCACTGATACAAGAGGTGGTATTTCTATCATTTGTCGTTGAGGTTATGAAACTCATTAAACATTTTTTATGATTTTTTGTCTTTTCTCTCTGTTTACTTTTTATTCAATATTCATGCATGAAAAGAAGTAAAAATAGGTAGTCTGTAAGCCATTTGAATCTCACATAATTAATCAAAATATTTCCCAAAAAAATGGGGTTTAATTTTAAACTGAGAAAGATGATCAAAATATATTGCAAGTGTTTCTGAAACTGTCCTGCTTACAATCAATACTGTATAATCCACACATTGTGGTTTCCACAACTGAGGTCAGTGTTTGCAAGACATTCACTTTGACTTACTCAAAAACATTAACTTAAATTCTGAAGACATCTATAATATTTTGAAAAATTAGTACATTGTTGTGGTTTAACTCTATCTGGCAGTCGTAAGTAACCATGGAGCCACTGGCTCACCATCCCCCTTGGTGGGGGCGGGGGGGGGAGGGCAGCTGGAGAGGGGGTAGAATTAACCCATGGGTTAAGATAAAAACAGTTTAATAATTGAAACAAAGTAAAACATAAGAATACGAATACTACTACTACTACTACTACTAATAATAATAATAATAGTAATGAAAAGGAGTAGGAGAAAGGAATTAAACCCAAGAAAAAACAGTTGATACACAATACAATTGCTCATCACCTGCTGATCAATATGCAGCCTGTCTCCCAGTAGGAATCAGCAGCTCCCAGTCAAGTTCCCTCAGTTTATATACTGTGCACAACATTCTGTGTGGCCAGTTTGGGTCAGCTGTCTTTGCCATGCTCCCTCCCAGCTTCTTGTCCAGCTCCTCAATGGCAGAGCAAGGAAAACTGAAAAGTCTTGGACTTCGGTTAAGCACTGTTTAGTAACAACTAATACATCAGTGTGTTATCAACATTATTCTAATACTAAATCCAAAACACAGGACTGCACCATCTATGAAGAAGAAAATCAGATCCATACCATGTGAAACTAGGGCATGCATTAAGGAATTTTACCAGCCATAAGCAATTTACAAGCAGAAGTGTGGATGAGATCCATCAAGTAAGTTATTATCACTCTGAATAACCAGTCATAATAATATAAATATCTTCAAGTGCGTTCATGTTTTGGAAGTGGATTCTTCTAATTTTAACCTTTTCTTCAATTCAATTGTCCTTAGTAATCAGAGTTTTTTTAAGGAGCTAAAAGCATTTCTGACCTTTTAAGAGGAATATAACGATGAGATTTTTTGAGACTACATTTACCAAGAGTGGAACATAAAAATTGTAAACAAGACAGGGATCCTGAACTGACTCCTATTGTTATAAAACTAAGTGAATGTACCTTACTTTGAAACAAATAGAAGTTTAGAACTGAGCTTCACTAATTCCTGTCCTCACAAGTTAATTCCTCACCTGACCACTAAACCACAACAGTGTATGTTCTGAGTTCACAAACACTTTCCCCACAGGTGGTCTCTGGTATGGTGTCTACTCAGCTGGTTTACAATGTTAAGGCAAGTACCTTGTAGTCATATATGTCCAGAAGAGGTACTCATGTCATCTGGAATGCTGGGAAGTGACCTCAGCTCTCATAAGACATAGTTATTGCCCAACAAACTAATTACTGAAGGAAGAATTTTTCAAGCCAGTTATTATGACCATGCAGGAATAAGAATTTTGCTGGAGAAAGAGAAGAATAAAGATAAAGGAAACTGAAGCATGTAATTAAAAAAAAATATTCTTTTATCAAATGATCATTCTTACTTTTTCTTGATGTAGCATCACACCAGGTGTTAATCAATTCTACAAAAATGTTATATATTCCTGGTTTCCAACTAAGATTATATATTCCTCATTGCATGACATACTTTCAAAAAAAAGCTGAATAAAACTGAGTAAAGTATTGCATCTCAGTTTCATCTCTCCAGTAATGGCTATCTGTCCTTACCTACTCAGCAAAATATAACACGTCCAGCATAAAAATCTCTATAGTGTTTTCTATACAAGTCAAGCTACTGAGCAAAGTTTATAGGTATGCTCTGGTTACCTTACATGACAAGGGAAGCCCAATAGTTGTCTACTTAGAAGTTGTGTCAATGGCTTTCTACATACCTTGAATTATCTGGCCATAGTAGATGTCATCTCACTTCAAAACGAGTTGCCAAGGAGCCGCTACCACCTAATGGGCCAGTGAGGTGTACAGGTGAAGTTCTTTCATTTCTGACTCCAAAACTAGGTAGAGATAAAGGCTTTGGCATTCTGCAGAGCATGTATATTGATTCTGTTGATCAGGAATGAACTGTATCTGTTCTTCAGTATCTGATATACCAGTCTGCTCTGTTGCAGAACCACAAAGAATTTGATGCCTGCTGGGGAATGTCAGTGTCTGTGTTGGTCTCCAAAAACACACATACACCACATACCAGGGGCTGCAGGGTGCCAGCCTGGAACAGTTGGTTCTATGGCTCTGACTGGATTGACATATTTCAAGATGAAAACAGTGAACTGGTATCAGTAATGCGGGCAGACCAAAGCTTGGTATGCTATGCAGAAGCTATATATATATACATATATATATATATATAGTTAATAATTTATCTTGCTTATTTCCATGTGATATCAAAGGCAAGAAGGTAGCATACAGATAGTTTTAATAGATAATTAAGGAAATGGCCTAAGTATACAGAACCTGCTCCATTGTCAAACAAATTGCTTTACCATGCATTATTTTTGCATCCTTTATTTGTTATCTTCTTCTGTGCAGAGCTGGAACATTCATTTCCACTGAGAAATGCAATTTTACTACAGTCAAAATAATGTACTTGTCCATTTTGATGCTCAATGCAATAAGAAAGAGACTAAAACTTTATTATTTCCTTGATTCATTTGAATAAAGTCAAAAGGCATTATTTTAATGAAGTGGAAATATGCTTTCTGATTTTGAGTTTGATTTGAATATTGTAGGGAAATGTGTGGCTTAAGTAGGTATGCTGGATTAAATGTTAAGCACATTACCATTTCTTAAGTGAGGAAATAGAGAGTTCCTTGAAAGACTTGACAGGACAATTTTCTATTGTTTAAGGAGCTCAAAATCAAAATGCTTCACAAAGTCATGTTGATGTCACCAATAATTCTTTTCAGAAAAATTACAATGATGTTGTAATGTATCAGTTTTACATTTTTGCATTGAAGCATTTGACATTCTTCATTTAGAAATCATTCATTTGATTAGTATTATATTTGTATCCTGAATAATACAGTAGTACTTCTTAAACTGTAGTAAAAACAGCCAAAAGGGGTGAACATTTTGTTTAGTTACAAGCTTTTTCATGTTCTTTTCAGAATAAAAAATTCACTCTTATTTACATTATTTTTGATATAATTTTACTTGTTCTGTTCCATTTTGTCTTATTGAATAAAAATAACTGATATTATGGAAATGAACATAATTCATCCTTGCTAAATTAGGTATTTTAATTAAAATAAACATCCCATTTCAGTTTTCAGAAACCCTTTCCTGTCATAAGAAGGTTTTTTGTGTTGGTTTTTTTTTGTTTGTTTGTTTTTTTTTTTCTGTAATCATAACCTCTTCTTTAGTATGAATGTTCAGATTTACTATGGAAAGGGGATTCAATTTTCCGACCAACATAATAAAGGACATGTGCTTTGCAGGGACATAAAAGTAGCATTTTTAAGTTGTTGCCATTTATTGTTTCATCCCAACTTACATGTTGCCTTGTCAACATCCTGTCAGGTCCAATGACAACAACTGGGTGCAGTTTAACACACAACACATGAAGACAAGGTGTAGAAGAAGCAATTAAAATCTGTGTTATTCTGTTTTAAGGCATCTACCCACTCACTGTTATTTCTGGTAACCCATGTCAGAAATGCTTACCACCCAGTTAACTCAGAGATTGGTGGGCGCTTCTTATTCTCTGTGACTGAAACTAATTTGAGTTCTTTGTCTGTTTTCAGAGTCCTCCTTTCATTCCAGAGAGGAAACAGAAAATCCCCATGCTCAGTGGGTGCATCCTGCTCTGGAGGTGCATGTGGTCGGAGCCAATCTGTGCTGGGGGATCTGCCCATGCCCCCTCCCATGAGGAAGTCTGCTGGAGCTGCACAACGAACTTTATGAGTAATTTGGGAAGAAATTTTTCTGGAATAACTTTAAACATTACCTGCCTGCCTTCATTTTATATAGAAAGCTCATGCTTTCTCAGATAACTTTCCCAGCACTAACACCTAAAACAAACTTATTTTTTTCAGCTTAGCACATCCTAACATCTTAAACCTCTGTTAAATCACAAATATCCTCCATTCTGTGACCTAGCCTGCAATATTTTCCATGGTTTGTCTTATTTCCAGGGTAATTTAAATAATTACCTAGTCAATCAGAGCAACCTATTCTAAGCTTGGATCAGTATTATTTTGGTTCATATAATTAATTCAAAGGAAAACAGCTCCCTCACCCCTAGTTCCTAAGAAACCCTTTCTGTTAATTCATATTGACAGCACTGAGTTGTGACATTTATTGGGGAGGTGAAGCTGACCAGCTGCAGGGCTCCTGACTGATTTACTCAGCCAACAAGCTGCTCATGATTCCAGCCAAGTATTGACTTTTCTTTCCGTTCCCTCCTGCATAGTTGGAGAGAAAATATGGAGGTATTCTTTATTTCTACATTTTTATATTTACCAGTCATACTGAAAGTTAAAAAATGGACCACTGACTATATCTTTCCTTTAAAATTTACTTTCTTAATGCAAAAAAATCTCAAATATATTTCAAGGAAAGAAAATCAGCCTTGAATTTAAGCTAGTTGAAATATAAAATAAATGAGCCGACTTTATCTAACAATATTGGAATAATTTACTTCAATAGTAATGAGCTTCAGTCTCATAAACAATCTGCCTGCAATCAAATGACCTTTTTGATGAAAATACTGTAACAATTCCAAGTTAGCTCATTTTCATTCTTCAAGTTCAGAGGCACAAAATGTGCTTCAAGTACTCTTGGATTTTGTGTATTTTTAAAGCCAAGATACTAATTGAAGTCAAGGATAGAGAACTTTCAATATTTCTCTAGTTTTTTCAATTTTTGAGTACCTTCTTTCTGGACTAACATGCCTGAGCCACAATCAAACTTAAGGAAAACACAAGCATTTCTAGAACTGACATTTTCAAGCCCTAGAGAATTACTGAATCATTCAGTCTTGGCACTGATACATTATGTCCATAATTGTTCTGCTTGAGGAGGTGACATTTCCAGAAATGACAGTTCAGCATTGCAAAGGACACAACACTGTTGGGAAGATAAGTGAAAGGTGACAAGACCATGCAACTACTGAAGAACAGGCACTCTTCAGTGCATAGACACCAAGTTCAAGTGTTGCAGTCTTGATGGAGATTCAAGCCAACCTACATTGGTAAGCCTCATATATGATATCTATGATAGACACTGGCTGCTATTAACACAAGAGCCACTACTGAAGCCTTTAAACCTGCAGAAAGGCATCCAGTTACAGCTGAGAAGAGCACAAACAAGTAGGGAAGGCAGGTGAGGAAAAGTGGATGTCAAAGTGACTTGATATAAACCAGCCAGAAGGGGGCTTCTGATGGAGAGGAAAAATAAATTGTCACCTTTATCGTGAGAACTTTGGGACAGATAAAATATTCGCTGGCACAAGCCTTCTCACTTTGTTATGACTGCCTGCAATTGAACATATAATTTACTGAAACTTGAATGTTTGTGCTAAAACTATTAAACCGGTTGTTGCACTAGGGATCACCACACTCAAAATAATCCTAAAAGTTAATCTATAGATATGAAGCATGTACAACCACATATGCTGCACATATCACCAGGCTTCTTATATTAGCCCATGGAAACTAAAAAGCATATGTACCTACACTCAGTCATTTTTTCTGTGTGAAGAGGATTGTATTACAACACTCATATATACAATGCAGCCATGTTTGAAGAACGCATGTATTTCCAAAGAAAAGAGTACCTTTTAAATCTGTGCTTAGAGCAGGTTCTTTAACAAGAAAAAATATTAAGTTGCCCGTTTGAAGTGTTGTGGCTTCTTCAAATGTAGCTGTGAAAAACGCCTTTTGTCATTCCTCCCCAATGCATTATGTTGTGACAAGGCAGTCATGTTACATAACATGATGTGGTTGATACCAAATAACATGTGAAAGATTTGATCTCTTTCCCTTTCAGCACGAGTATCCTGAGCTGCAAGTGGCTGGACTTTGAAGGGTCTTTTCTTTCTCTTTAAAGAGAAGGAACAAAGGAATGCTCTATTTGAAAGCCCTTTCATGAAGGCTGCCCTTAGAAATATCACTAATATTTTGTTTAGGTCTGTTAGAGGAAAAGTATCTTCACCTTTGAAATATGCACATTGTTACTGGTTCCCTCTTTCCAATGTCTCATTGACAACAGATTTTTATTAGGGCCTATAAAATAGGCTTTGAGAAACTTAATCATGTAATCTTGTATGTCTCATGTCATCCCATGGGGAGGTGCACACTGCACTGCCAGTGACCCACTGGCTTGACCCAGTTACTTTTCAGTGCTGAGAGCAACAGGAGACAAGGAGGAAGGAGGGCACTGAGAAGTCACTAGGAGAGGAGTGTGCAGCAGGACGTAGGAGGCTGAAAAGCAGGAGTTCTTTCCCTCTCCCACAATGTGTTTCTGAAATTGTTGCTGTTTTGGGCCTGCTGAATCCAGTGTGTTGAGAGAGATGCATCTTTTCAGAAGTAAACTGAGGAATTACTTAATCTGCCATAAATTAAACCACCACAAGTTAATCCAACAACAGTGTAATCCAACTGCTCTTAATAGAGCTATTCCAGAGACAGCATTGGCCCCCCAGTGTATTTGTTGTGGGTTAAGTGCCCTCAGAAACCAGGTTAACTGCAGATTTACTGTATAACAAACACTGTCTAATGAAGAAGAGTTACAGAAAAAAAAAAAAACAACTTAGTCTTTTAGTTAAAGTCTCCCAACCAATAAACCCAATTCCTCTGTTTTCCTGAGAAGCAAATCTTCACTGTATTTTACCGATCTGACTGAAATTGTTTTCATATTCACAGATCAAGAGAGAATGCTGTACAAAAAAAAGGAAAACAGTGGCAATTAAAAAATATAAGGCAAAAATTCAGGAAACTTTACAGTATTTTCATATTTATATTAAAAAATATAAACAATGTTCATTTCATGAATGAGATTGTACAGTACAGTGATAATATCTGCAGAACTCTCCCTGAAACTTTAACACCAGAATACAAACAATGACAGGGTCTTCAATTACAGGTTAATTCTATCAGTGACACACAGTTTTAGTCTCAGACTTCAGTCTGTGTGAATAGCAAACATAGATTTAAAAAGTACTCATCAGAGGGAAAATGAAATAACTCCAAACATTCAACTTAATGTCAAATACCTCATAACAGGATTATTTATAAAGTGAGATGTTATGAACTGATAAGTTAATAGATATGTGACTTCATTTATCACACTTCTCACAACTCTAGAAAGTGAGGTTATTTTTATTTTGTCACTCACCAAAATCCATGAGGTGGAGTAAAAGAGGATATTAAGGCCTTAATATTAAGGCCTTCCTACTGCTGTAGGAAGACTGAGATGATTTTCCTAGATCACTCCAAGATCTCTCCTAGAGCTATGTCCTACTCCTGATAAAACTCGAGTTTATGAATCACAGAACGGATGACACATCATGGTCTATATTTCTGAGTGTTTTGGTGAGAAAATGGTTATAAATTCTAATTGGCTCTAGAGAATAGGTCTTTATAACATGCATTAACAATTTTTCAGATTTTCAACAATGTATTTACATAGTGAAATGTTTCATTCATTCCTCAACTATCATGTGTCCATTGCACTCCTTCAGCAGTCCTGCCTACATCTCTCTCCTGTTTTAATTTATTGGTGAATCAAATAACAATGAATGCATGTTTTAGCAGCAGACCACACAAAAAATGTAAGCAGCTGTACCCTCTTTTAATATGCTTTTTGGCAATAACACATTTAGCACTCTGACACATCTTTTTTCAAATATGTCTTACTTCTGGACTGAGGTCTAGGAACCAATATTGGTCCTGTCTCCATAGCAATACAGTCTGTAGAGGATTAACTGTATTTGTCAAGACTCTGGGGTTCCCTTAGTCGTTCTTTGTCCAGATAATATAGAGTACTTGAACAGTGAAATCAAACCAAGAATTAATGATAACCATGACATATAAGCATTATTCTTGGAACGAAAAGAGTGCAAGTTTATATAAGTTGTTTTGGTTCAGTCTGTAAATGCTGTAAAATCATGCATATTCTGTTGTGTGTCCACTATTTAGGAATTAGAGAACTTCCCCTTTCAGACAGTGATAAATGAAAAGCTGCTTCTTGTGAAAAAAACCTCGAAAGTGTTGAAATTGCCTATGGATTCAAATGATCATCAGGGTCAAATAGGCTTGAGTTTCCCCAATCTCTATGGTTAAAGATTAACTAAAGGCCAATTGTGTACATATTTGGAAGCTGTGTAATTATTTGGAATGTTAACTGAGACTTAAGACAGGAAGAATAAAAAGTGCCTTCATTCAAAGGTAACAAAGCTTACCTGTTCAATATTCATATCACTTAACAAAACTAGAATTTTATAGCAGAGCCTTGACCAATTGTGAAGTATACAATTGCAGCATGAATAACATGGTCAAAATGGAGTTTCAAAGCAGAACACTGGAGAGAATGACTGAACTAGGATGCAAATATCACAAAGAGAAACAATTACATTGCAGGGTCTCTCAGACGTTATAATTCATGACTTTGATTCAATTAAAATAATTTTGTAGCTTTCTAAGTGCAAAAGGGTACTGAAAGACAGTAAAGCTATGAAACTTGGCTTCACAGATGGCTGGTTTGTTCTATAAGAAAGCAAGAGGTCTACAGAAACCTTTCAAAATTACCTCCTCGTAAGTCAAAATTTCAAGAGCTGGTAACAAGGTGAAGAGAACAATCATACAAATTAGTGCCAGGAAGCTGGCTTATGAAAACAATCACTCATTTGAACTACTTGTTCTTTTTCAGAGTCTTGACAAATTAGTTCTTCTGCAGAAAATAGTCAGATTTTGAAACTATGTCTTCCAGGGATAGATTCATCCATGACTTCCTGCCCAGTACATCACATTTAAGATACTGAAGACCAGACTCTAACCACATGGTTGCACAGATAATAAAGTAAATGAGGATGAGGCCTCAGAGATTACAGTCTGTTTTGGAGGGGGACCAAATACTTTGCTGAAATTTTTGTAGAGATAAACTTCCATCATGCTGAGCTTTCTATCCCTCCTCTCTTCCCAGTATGTTACATTTCTTTTTGCGTCCCATCCCTCCCATCCATAAGAGATCTGTACTTGAATGACCATCTTAGTTGTTTTCACTGTACTTTAGGGCTTTCCAGGAGCATTATTGGTAAGCGAAGTCAAAATATAATTGCAAGGTTTATACCATCAATATTTAAATATTAAGGCTGCATAAAGGAAAGATACTTATGTCTGTAAATGTGTATAAATATGTTTATATTTATAAAAATAAATATGAATATATATACAGAAACATAGTGAATGCATGTGCATGACTGTTCACACTATTAAAGAAGAGACACGGCATATATGATACTTGATGATGTCAGGAGAGTGCTGTGTCACTCAGTTGCCCATGCCTCACTCTAACTGTTGAATCAGGTGCTAGGCAGTTTGCCATTCATAGTGTTTAATGTTTCCTGTAAACGTGCAGGAAATAATTGTTTGAAGTTCTGAAGGAAACAGTATTGATGTTCGCAGAGATGCAACAAACTGCTTGATGAAAGAAATCATTTTCAAGGAAGAGTCCTATGGGAGAAAGAGAGCCTGTTTATTTACACAAAGATCAAAGCAACTTTCATATGAATTGATGCTAAATATTTAGTACTTGAGTGACTAGCAAAGAACTCTCTAAACTTCTAAAGGAAAGAATAAAAAATGGGAGACAAATTCTGATATATATAGAGAGATATATATATAGACTGTTGGCAAAACTTTTTTTTATTATTTGGATTACAGTTGTGTTTAGGGTCCAGCTTGAGAACAGAGACCCACTCTGTCACACTGCATGCAAATACTTAGAAAAATACAGTCTCTTTTCTGACAAGCTTATCATGAAACCAGGCAAAGGTCAAGAAGGAGAACAGATTCTAACTCAATTTGTTTGAGGTTTTTTTATAATTTCAAAAAGATGTACATAAAATAAAATTGTGATTAATTACTCCAAGCAATGGAAATTGTTTAATGTGCATGTCAAGCAAACCAAATATGAACAAAAGGTGCCATATACTAACTGCTCCTATTGAAAACTTTCCTTAGATTACCTACATATATTCTCCTTTTCTCCTTCATCCAAACCAAATTTAACTACAAAAGTCAAAATCAGAGCTGAGTTGTTCTTATGCAATTTCACAGTACCATAGTGACAGAGACATTCAGTCACAGAGTGATCAAGCAAAAAATTGCTATGAAAAATGAGGAGTCCAGGGGTAGACATCCATACACCAAGGAAAACCATCTCCTTGTGGGTTGCCAGAAACTTCAGCCTCACCCAAAATAGCTGCCTCTAGCTGGCAGAAATCTCAGTCTCCCTCTTTAAAGGTGAGTCCTGAGGTTTGAGGAGGAACTATGCCAAAACTGATGAATATATCTGAGTGTCAGGATTTCTGCAGCTAGGGAGGGAGAAGTCTGGGAAATAGGTCAATGGCATGTATTTGTCATAGTTCACCACCTTCTTCCCAGCCTCTAGGTGCAGATCCCCAATGCTGCAAGACCTCTCTCTAGAAATCAGAATAGTGCTAACACACATCAGTGACTCTGGGACCATGGTTAATCTGGAGCCAGGCTAAATTCACAGTTCCTCAAATCAGAAAAGCTTTATCCTATTCAGGTGTGCTCCTGAATAGTCCTCTTTTTTGTAATACTTTTTGCAGTAGCACATTAAATGTGCATCTGTCAGATTCAGTTTGTTCTCTCTCGTGAACTTTATGACTACCAATATAAAATAATATATAAAGAGTAGGAAGAGTAGGGCAGTTGGCTTCATGAAGTAAGTAAAGTGAAAAATTGAAAACAACCTGTAACAGACACTTATGAAAAAAATCTCATTTGTTTGCTATTCCTTCGCATATTCAAAGTAGGTTCTTCAAACTACAGTCACTAGTACGGTATTCATTAGTCTTTTTGGGTTTTTTGGTTTTGTGTTTTTTTTTTTTTTCTTTGATGAAAGAGGAATTATTTTGTTTTAAAAATAAATAATGAAGATTTTTCTCTCTCTGAAGAGAAGGTTTATAGTAAGTCAGGTAAGTATGCTACAATAAGAACTAGACTATCTCAAAGAAAGAAGAAGGCACCGTTGCTTTAAATTCCTAACATTGGGAAACAAGGAAAAAGTTTAAAATAAAATCCACAGTGTACTAATTCTTGTAGAAAATTTCAGACACTGAACTATAGTGAGCTCAAGAGAACTGACTCCCTTCCTTCAGTGCCAAATGGAGATTATGTGCTCATTGTCACCAGCAGCTATAGACTTGGAAAGTGTCTGCCTTAATTCTTTGTGTGACCTCAGATGGGCTCATTTGCCTGCCACAGCAGAGCTGGTCCCTCTGGGATACTTGACCACTTAAATATGAAAAATTCTGAGCACTGAAGTTCTAGTCCAAGCCTCTTGCCATGGGCAAGAACATGAAGACTTTTCCATCTCTAACCTTGAGAGCTCAGACTCATTGATTTTATTGTTGAAAATATTTCCTTGAAATCAATCCACTTTTCCTCTTATCAGTTTTATCTCATTTTGTCAGATAACATTGCACTTTCTGGAAACTAGTCTAAAGTTTTGCTAATCAGTAGTTCAGTTACAGATATTAGAGCTTCTTGCAACATTTTAAAATTTACCTTTTCTTTCTTTCTTTCTTTTTTTAATAAAAGTTTATCGGTGCCACAATTTTTCGCAAATTTCAACATAAGTTTTGATGGTAAGATTTTTGAGGTCATGGGTGAAATCTGTGGCAACCCTAAAAGAAGCATATATAGACAGAGAGAAATTAGAAAACTAGTCTTTTTACTACATAAATGCATGTACCTTTTTGAAGAAATATCTATTATCCTTGTTTTGAACTCAAATTACAATAAAATCCTTAACTGATTTAATAAAATCATATCATAAGTCCTTAACCAATCATTATATTTGTATTTTAAGACAATGTAATTGTGTCCTCAAATAGTTTCTCATCAGAAATACATGCAGAAAAGGACACATTCTAATGGTATGTCTATTGTGGAGATAATACAATTCAATATTTTTATTAATGATCTAAAAGAAACAGAGAGCATGTTTATTAAGTTTACAGATAATATTTCCTGGAAGGAACCAAAGGAATCTTAGAGGACAAGGACAGAATTCAAGATGATCTTAATAAATCAGAAATATGGACAGAAAATATTACAAGATTTAGTAGTCGTAAATGCAAGATGCCATACTTCGTCATGATTAATTAACTGCATAAATACAAGATGAAGAATAACTGGCTGGAGACAGTTCTGTAAAAAAAGAAATGAAGGATTACAAGGGGTCACAAAGTGAACATGAGTCAAAAGTGTCATGCTGTTGTGAAAAAGGCAAATGCCTCAGAATCTGTACAGCAGGATGTATAAGACTATGACTGGAAGGAAATGTGAAGTAACCCCTCTGATTTGTTCAATGTTTTTTTCAACACTATGGCCTTAGATAGAATATTGTATCTAGTCCTGGGCAGTAGTACACTTCAATAAACTCATAGATCAATGTAGAGAGTCTAGGGGAAAAAAAAAATAAAAATAAAAAGGAAGATCAGAGGTTTAAAAATATGGCCTATGGGCAAAGACTAAAGAAAATGAGTAGTTTAATTCAGAGTGGAGAAGACCAAAGGATGGCATTTGCTTTAAATAACAGTTAAACAAACAAAAAGGATGAGGCAATTTTTTTACATTCTTTTCTGGTCCTAGGATTTCATGATTCCTGACCACTGAAGTAAAAGGACTATAGTGCTGTAGAGCAGAGATACCAGTTAGAAATACATAGTACCTCAAAGATAAAAAAAAAAAAAAAGTATAGACATCTTTACATTTGCCGATTTCTTATTGTAGGAACTTAAGGAGACAAAAGAATGTAGCTGAGCCAGAAAGATACAACATCATTAACAACAGCACACAGTCTATGTAATTCACTGGATAAGAACATCAACTTGCACTGTACTATCTATAACTTACTCCCACTCCAAAAAGCATAGAATCAATCACTGAATGGTTTGGGTTGGAAGGGACCTTAAAGATCCTTGCCATGGGCAGGGACACCTTTCACTAGACCAGGTTGTTCCAAGTCCCATCCAGCCTGGCCTTGAACATTACACTGTAAAAATGTCTTGAGATTTTTAATAATCATTTTGCAATTTAACAGAAAGTTATTTAAGGTATAGCATCCACACAAACAAAATTTCAGTCAAAGGAATTTATTAGACCTTATAGGAATTTTAATGCTCTTTGTCTGTAAAATAATAATTGGGTTTTCTAAACACAAAATCATAAGTGAATATTAGATTCCCTAAAACAATACTAAATGATTGTGTGCTATACTTTTTTAACACATATATCTCTATAAAATCCTTGACTTTTCTCTTTATTGAATAGGCTACTTTTGTGAACCCCAAAATAGAAAAAGTTAATTGGGGATGAAGTGTCAGAATTAGGTATAGACAAATATATGGGTTAAAATCACTGCAAAATGAGAAACTCAATATAGGTCTTAATTACAGTTAATTTTTCCTTCTGTGTTTAATATAGTTTCTGTGAAACCCAAAGGAAAAGATATTCATCTTCTTTCATCCTAGAAGAAGGAGCTGCCTAAAAGGAAAACTGCTGAGAACACAAAGCAGTGACACAGCATTTGAGCTGTTCTATAGAAACAACATACAGAGACTGCAACACTCATCAAGCTGCACAGATTCTTCCTTTGCAGACTGTGCTCTTTTCCCCAGCTGCCAAAATAGCGAGGAAAATTAGTTAGCTCAAATTATGAGAGTCTCCTATTGAATTTGCTTGAGCAGGCAGTACTTGCTAACACTTTGAGACAGAAGAGGATGATACAGACAACTCAGAACGAAAGGGAGAGTATAAAACTAGAAAATCGTGGAAGTTGTGGTCTTTTGGATCCTCACCCCAGGAGCTACATTGAATAGAAAATGTTGTACCCAGAAAATCCCATGCAATATTTCCTGTCCCCAGCTTGATTTCTGAAGCATGCAAGCTTAAGACCCATGTTTCTCTTCCTATGAGGTGGTGGGACAAGGAAAGGATAGCCTGGGCTTGTGTGTCACTAGCAGCTGCTGTTGACATCAAATTGAAAAGGTGCAAGAAGGCTGCCTAAATAGGAAAAGACTTCCCCAGCTCAAATAAAAACCTTAGTGGATACTAAAAATTTTGTGACTTGATAAATAGAACAGGACATCAGGTAGCGATAAAAAGAGTTCCCATTTTAAAAAAATCAAAATTCTTATCAACCACCCACCATGTGCTATAATTTAAAAGCTTTTGAACAAAAAGCATTGCTTTACTCCTAAAAGGTTTAAAATGCTGCAGTATGTAGACCAAAAAGTCCTGATTAGCTGTGGCAGATGAGTCAGCAGAGAAACAGTTCACAACGCAGTGCAGCCCTTACATTTTGACATAAGGGCTTCCCAAAGTCATTCCAAAGAAAAGGAAAAAATAAAAACAAAAGAAAAAGAATGGAAAGAAAAGAAGAAAAAGATAAATAAAAAGAAAGAAGGAAAGAAGGAAAGAAGGAGAGAAGGAGAGAAAGAGAGAAAGAGAGAAAGAGAGAAAGAGAAAGAAAGAAAGAAAGAAAGAAAGAAAGAAAGAAAGAAAGAAAGA
>JAWWEE010000074.1:106031453-106099992 GCA_035221455.1 Xenops minutus | reverse complement strand
AAAGAAAGAAAGAAAGAAAGAAAGAAAGAAAGAAAGAAAGAAAGAAAGAAAGAAAGAAAGAAAGAAAGAAAGAGGAAAGTGTGGCATCATGAATTTAACCTTGAAAATGATGCAAGGGAAAGGATATGAAAATGGAAGACATGGCATTCTTTGTCACCATATATTTTGTGGAGGTTTTAGATTTAACATACAAAATTTAGTCATTGCTGTCACAAGGGATTCACCAAGATGTTTGTGTATTGGATTGTCCTGATGTTCTTTAGGTCGAAAGTTACTCTTGCAGCCAGGGAGGATAGTGTCTTAATATTACGTACTATGGCAAAAGCTCTTTTCTGTCTTCTGAGAAAAAGAAAATGTGTGAATACAGTAACAGATGTGCAGTAGTACTGGATGACTACACACTGTGCATCTATCTCCGACTCTACATTTATAAGGCTAAATAAACAAAAATAGTTTGATTCAAGGGCTGAACAAAACACATTCCAGAAACATGCTGGTTTTGCAACAATGAGGTACAGTTAGCTTTCTCTTTCAGATCATGATGAAGCTCAGCTCCCAGAGCAAAAGTTAGAAAAGGAAAAACAAAGATGTTAAAAAGAGGTTTGTACAGTTCTAGATCCCAAGACATTTCTAGCAAAAGTCAAAACTCTGTTATTAATATTCCAGATTTCTATAGAATTCAGTGAGCATTCCAGACAAGATTACAGTCTGGTTTAGAAGTGAGATAGCTTTCCTTAATCTGTCAAAATTTGAAGAGTTCCTGTGAAATGTGAGAACCCAGCAATTCTACTGCATTACTAAGCATGGCTGCATGATGGCAAAAATTTTAGTGTCCTCTTGTAGGCACTGTTACACTTCCCAGTGCAACAACCAGATATAGAAGTGAATTAGGTCAGGGTGTTGCAAGGTAGAGTTGCATAAGAGAAGCAGCAACTTATTGTAGAGAAAAAGTTAAATGGCAAGCCCACCTTCCTACCAGGGTTATAAAGGTCTCAGGTAACAGTCCCACTTTCCCTTTAGATAGGATCTTTCTCTTTACTGAGCCCCACTGCAGCAGCAGCATAAGGAAAAGATAATATGACCACAAAGCTTTTACCCTGCCTCATTAATATCAACAACAGCTTCTGTCTTTTTGCGCTGAGTTGCATATGCCTAAATTCTGAAAAAGTGCCTTCTTTTTTCCTTTGTATCCTGGGTCTGAACAGAACAAATAAGTTATGAATAATTAACACTCAAGCCTATTTAAATTTCAAAGGTAGTGGAAGTCTCTCATTTTCTAGATTGGTACACATTGTTTTGATTCCAAAATATTTGTTAAATCAGAAGAGGTGGGGGTTTTTTCTCTGTACTTTTTGGAATCTGATCAAAGACTAAGAAGGTACTAGGATGAAGAAGCAATTTCCAGAACAGGTTTTCACCACTGTGGGTCAAATCATGCTCCTTTTCTAGTATAAGAATCTGATCTTTCACTTGTTACTAATATGGCTCATGACCTATGAATATAAATAGAAATACTACTGGATTTCACAGTATACTGTTAAAAATCCTCTCAGTCATTTCACACCATGAGAAGTTTCTAACTGCACTCTAAATTTTGTACTTATTTTAGTTAGACACATATTTTACTGTCTTATAATTGTACTGCATCTAAACACAGAACCACAGGGAGATCGGTAGATAAAAAGTGCAGATTGTACTGAGAAAAATCTTTCAGCAGGTCTTAAACCAGACAGTACCCTGTATGTTTTATTTTGCAGCTGCATGCAGTAACTGTAGACCATCATAGTGCACAGATGGAAGTGCAAGTTTGAGGGCTATTGAGCATGTGGATTTTCCCAGTGTGTCACAATTACAGAAACATCTGTGCTAAATAACTTCAAGCTGATCCACAGCAAAAATTGGCAATGTTCAATAACTCTCAATACCCTCTTTTTCCCCTGTGGTGAGATGGCCTAGTGATTGTGAGTTGGACTATAGCATAAAACATGTAGCTTCATTATTTCAAGGCCTGTTTAGAGATTCCTCCCATGGTATATTACCTAAAAAATCCATATGTTTTTCTTCACTTAGGTCTACAGACCCTGAGTTTCAGAGATGCCACATGCCTGCAGCTATCATTGACTTGCATTAGAGGTGTGGATATGTACATTCTCTGAAAATTAAGTCCTGTGGGGATATTTTTAATTGATTTTGATTTGCACAGGGAAAGGAAATAGTCTGGGTGGTGTAATCATAAGAGAACCAAAGGGAAACAGAGGCAGTTTGCCTGTAGGAAAAGATTAAAAACTATGAACACATCTGATATTTATATTGTGCCATAACAGCATAGAAAACATTCATCACTTTGTTTCTTTCTTCTAGAGAAGATAGGGAAAATAGTATATCCCTGAAAAACTAATGCAGAACAGAAAACTTTCCCAAATAACCTAAATTATATAATCACACAATCATCAATATATTTAGAACAGATGACAGTTTAGGAAACTTCACTGTTCATTATCTATGACTGAGCTGGGACACTGTTTCTCATCCTGTGTTCTTCTGCAGCATTGGAACCCTGAGGATTTTTGGCTGTAAGTGTATTACTCAAATATAGCACATTACCAATTCCTTATTCACTGCTAGAGAATCACTTTCCAATCCTTGTTGTCTTTAACTTCATTTAAAAAAGCACTCCAATATAGTCACCACATTTTTGCGCACTCCCTCCCAGAAATAGAAAGATTCATATATTTTTCAGCCTCAACCCAATAGACAATTTCTGCCTAATGCACATATTTCCATGCATTGTCCAATGTCACCTGGACATTCCAAATGTAGAACATTTTTCCTCAGAAACTGTGACCCTTCTTTAATGTAATAGACTCGACAGTAGGATTCCTTCCCTTTTATCTAGTTTGGATTTTATTTTCCTCAGTTCCACCCTAATTTCTTCTAAGAATACTATTATTTGACTAAATATTTCCTTAACTGCTTTGATGTTGAGACTCTTGAAATATTAGCGAACTAGTGACATGCATCTTATCTGACATTCAGCCAACTTAAACAGTGTTAGTTCTTTCATCCTTATAAACCAGTCTCCAGTTCTCCATAATCACTGCTACCTGTTTTTAAATTCTTCCTGGTTAATGTCTGACTTTCTCTGTACTGAGCTGAAGCTACTATAATATCCTAACTACCATCACATCTGAACTACAGAAGAACTATAATCTTCTTGGTTTACGATATGACTCCTCAAGGGGAACAGCCAAAATCATACTGGCTTTTTATGCAGCTTTATCTCTTTGCCAGCTCTTGCATAATTTTTTGCAGTTCAATATATATCCATCCTAGGGTAGATGCTTGGCTAGGTGATATCTGAATATGGGTTTTCTTTCTCTCTTGTTTCAAAGATGTCAAGGTTCTAAGCAGATACGCTGCACAAAAACAAACAGACAAAAAACAACAACAAAGAAAAGGAAAACAACAAAAATATAACACTCATCTATCCCCAGTGCACACCCACCTGAAATCATCCAACAGACCCTCTCCCACAGACCCTCTCTTCCAACTCTAACAACTGCCAAGTTGTCAAATAATTCTACTATTGTGTCCCCATAGCAACAAGCTTTCAGGCCTGAGTGACAGTATTTCCATACTGTCAACTGGAAAATGTCCCAAATAACTCTAGGAGCACCTGGAGTTTTCTTGCCATGCAAATATGGTTTGTTTGTTTTTTTTTTTTACCCTCCCAGTTCTTCATATATTAAAGGGAAGTTATTTATACTCAATGCAACGGATGGTATGATGACAGCTGAGCATTTGAAATTTGCTTTAAAATTCTGTAAATCTGTCCTTTCAGTGGATTTTATGTTCCTTTTGAAACAGCTGTGAAATTTAATGCCATATTTAAAATAAATTAAAAAAATAGTAATGTATCAAGATCTTGATAACTAAACAGAAAAAATATATAATGTGTTATGTGACATTTTTCATGCTTTTAAAGTCATTGAAAAATATAAGAGAAATGCAAAATAACTGATGAAAATGTTTTGCTCAAGAGGGACCACATTTTTAATCTATGTATATCTAATACATCACTCTATTGTATGTTATTACTAATCTTCCAGAGTAACGGTGTTTTGATCACACAGAATGATTCTGCATGTATAGTAATAGACAAGCTAGGGGAGAAATAAAAGCAAAAAAAATCCCACCAAAATGCAGGTTTTGTGCCTAGTTCTATCCCCCAGTTTACCAATATAGTTTCAACAATTTTTTTTTACTTCTGATCTGGAAAGTAACACTACTATATTCTTTTATATGACTGCTATGCTCCATATCAAGGCTTTCGATAACTAGTGACATATTGCTGATTTTGTAGGCTTAAGACAGTTATGATGCTTGATTAGATTGATGCTAATTGCATTGTTCTTTAAGAGGCTTTACTGAATAAGGGATTGAATGTCCAAAATATACCAATGTGAATACCAAAAATTCACAAATTAAAAGCTCATTCTGAAAATTAAGACCCCATATATACAGGATAGCAATTAATCATTTATTAAATAATCAGCATACTTTTAATCTGAGAATAGGGGAGGAAAGAATTAATAAAATCTATTTCAAGGAAAGAAATCAATTTTATTGCAAATATTAATTAAAAATATAAACATTTTTGGGAGCAGTCTTGTAGACCGTAAATAATAAACTAAAGTACATTTCATTCATACATTATGTCCTAGCTGTTCCAGCTAGCTATGTATATATTACAGAGAATTATTTTACTGTAAGGAGGAATCTTTATCTGAGGTCTGAAAAAGCACCGTGTTGAGGGAATCACTGGGTTCCACAATGAGACACTTCCTTGAACATTGTTTCTGTTTGGATAAATACAAAATACAATTAACAGCAAAACATCTGAGATGGTTAGCTTATAAGCACAAGCTGAGGGCAAAACTTGCCTGCCTGACAGGAAATGTGTTGGGGATTGTGGGTACAGACAAACTGGCAGAGTGGACAGGGAGCACAATACTCCTTCAGCACAGGAGTACAATGCTGAGAAACATAACCTGATGGTGACATGGGCTGTCCCTGTCCTCATAGGCAAGCCTGTCCTCACCCTCACACAAGTGCACAGCAACAGACTGTGCAGCACCAAAGAATCTTAACACTCTATCCTGATACATAAATTGCAGAAGCCCAAAAATCTGCAAAATCTACACTTGCCATATGAAGAATGAAGGAGGAATGAACATCAAATATTTTACATTAAAAAAATATGCATAGAATCATAGCTTAGGTTGCAAATGATCTCTAAGGTCATTCAGTCCAAGCATTAATCCAGCACTGCCAAGTCCACCTCTAAACAAGTTCCAAAGTGCCACAAGTTCATAGTATTCCGTGCAAAGGTCTCATGCCTGGGTTTTGTTGTTATGCTATTCTTTTCCCTACTCATCTTAGTGGTTAGAATGCTATAATTTTTAAATGCATGAAAGTAGTTGTTTCAAGGAGAAGATGGGTTCTGCTGAACATAATACTATGATTTATGGCCTGACTCCCTAATATTCTCCTTTACTTTACAGCTGGGCTCAGATCATCTCAGCCCACTACTTGCTGACTGGTTGCTGCATTTTGAGCTACATAAGGGTTACTATACTTGAGTGTAATATAGCAAATGAGTGCACCAGAATCCCACTGAGGCAGCATGTAGCCTGCGGATACTAATGGTTCATCAAGAAGACCTTAAAGCCTATTTAATGCCAAAGACTAAAGATCTTTATATTTCTTGCTGCCATTTTGCAATTCATTGCTGAATCAAAGTCAGAGAATGAAGGATTTTTTCCTCATGTAGAAAATTAAAAAATGAACAAGTGGGTATTACGTGTTTCTTTATAATACAATATGATTCATGCCTTATCCTTCATTCAAGCCAATATTTCTTTGATTTAGAGCCTGGATAGCTATAAACCATCAGTTCAAAGTAATCTGCTACACAAGAATTTATAGGACAAATCCCTTAAGTAAGGGTTCATGGCTCTTCAGCCCAAATATCCTACATTTATCTATTTAATCTAGCTAATCTATCTGTCTCTATATTTATAAGGCATTCAGTCACTAGTAGCCAGATGCCACCGGTGTAAATGTAATTTATTAACAAATAGGGGGGCTTGTTGCTGACAGATATGATTCGATCATTAAGGAAATAAGTGTTTTAAGAAATGTTATCAGTGTTGATATATTTTATAAGATTTTAAGTTCATTCACATTCTGGCCCATTGTAGTATTTTTATATTTTTTATTTGGACTGGCACAATTATCTTTTCAAGTAATAGCTGGGGCAGGGGTTTGGGAGGGGCACAGGGAAGCATAGTACAGATGAAGAGTCCCAGATCATTGCCTTAGCAGCAGTGTCTCCAATCATACAAGGAACTTCTTTAGATGTTGCACTTGTTAGAGGTATTACTAAAGTAATCAAAAGGTTAATTTGGGGAAAATAAGTGCAATTTCGTTTCTTTCTTCCTATTATTCATAGTAGCTATGTAAAATGTTTCCAAATTAGGAAAATTTTCTCTGGAACTATACTCCCCATTATTTGCTGGGAATGATTATGTTCATTATACATCTAGGTTGATATACAGATAATTGAGAATGGCATTCATAGAAATGAAATATCCACATTTAAGCTCACACATAAGAGCTGTTGTTTCACGAGGACAATTCCAGTTGCTGTTCCTAATAGTGAAGGTCCTGCTGTGCTACTTTTGTTTCTGCTATGACAGGACAAGTTCTTGCCTGCAGGCGAGACTGAACTTCCAAAATGATCATGTTATTCTCCTTGCCTAGTGAGCAATGTGGAAAGCATGGGGTTTTGATTTGAGGATGCAGAAGAGCTATAATGATTTAATGTCTGGAATGAATCACACTACTAGAGTTCACACTGCCACTGGTCAGTCAGCCTTTCTGTGCTCACATATAATTACAAATCATTGCATGCTAGTATATTAAAGAATTATTTCTGCATTTTTCGTGTTGATGAAAATTTTGTGATAGCAGGAGTTTGTTTTGGTTTTATTGTTTTAGTGAACAAAAATCACAAGAAACTGTAGCAAACAAATTCTAGGCCAGACGGTAGAGCTTCAAACTTGAGCTGACACATTGTGGTGAAGTATATGTAATACAAATGCTCTCCATTTTCTGCCTGAAACTAGGCCATTTAATCATGCCCTCCAGAGCAGCATCCCAGGCTACCTTTACCCAAAAGCTTCAGGAGAGCCAGTCTCTACATTCTGTCCTCCAACTGTGTCACATTTATTCCAGATCTTGAAGTAGAAAAGAAACTGATTGCTAAATAACATCATGTAGAAGATAAAATGAGACTTTTACTGTTTTATCTATTCACAGTAACGGCATCTTTCTTAAGAATAACAGTTTCACTCCCAGTGGCACTTAATGGCTGTTACATTATGCCATAGAGACTATTATCTTTGTAGATGACTGCCGTTGTTCTGGAGTACCTTTAAGATAACAATGTAAGGGCACATACTTGTTCAGACTTCTGCTATGAAGCAGTCACAGTCCAGACCCTTCACTATCAGGTGCTTGCAATCCAATTTTATATCAGATGCCTACATTTCATTTTTCTCTGAAACTACAGTTATTCAGATATTTTACATTTAACTGTTTCTTTTTTTGCTCAACTGTTTAATCATTATTTTTCTCCTCATACACTGTATCCTAAAGCATGTGCTCAGTCAACCTGAAAAAAAATGCAGTGGAAGGTGTACCACGGAGGCCCGGTAAAGTGAGGCTTTTGTTGCCTAAAATAATTTACAATAAAACCCAAGGGAGAGTTGTTCATGGTATTTTGTGATGCATAGAGGTGCTAGGGTCAATTAGACACCCCAAAAAAATCGTGGGTTAGTGCTCCTGCAACTCAAGGTAGCAAATTATACTTGCCAAAAGAGTTATTATAGGTGGAACCACTAGGATACATCAATGTTATGGACAACCCATTGATACTGTGCATCTGCTGTACCAGCAGAACCAGTATTTATGCACAAAAATCTGGATCATGCTACATTTGTCTATATTGTTCTGGAATGCATCTTTTCTATTTCCAATACTATGAAAAAAATATGTTTTAGAACTGATCATGGCTCCCTATGTATGAGTATTTCTCAAAAATCAATGCCCATATTAGCACACATGCTCCATTTCACTCAGCTCTGTGTGCACTCAGTGCACGTTTTTTTTCCTGTATTACCATGACCTTTAATAAGCCATGTTAGACCATGCTTCCTAATAAGAAGATAAAGCTAAAGAAGCACAAAATATGATTGTTTTCCTCTAATCTCTTTTCTGGCTTCTTCACCTAAGGATGCAACCTCTAGTTCCCTCTGTTCCCTGGCTCATTCCTTTCTGAGCACACCTGGCACACATAAGTTTCAATAATTTACAGGTAGAAGGCCTAGTTTGCCAGACTAGAGACATATTCCAATTTCTTTCCACAACTCTAATGAGACAAAGCAGTCAGAAGCTTATTGCTACCGCCACATAAAATCAGATTTATGGATGCTTTTTGTCAGAAAGTGGTGCAAGGCAGTTTGAGTGTTCCACTGAATTTCTCCATTCGTCTTCCAGAGAAAAGTTTCCCCACCTACTAATGGAAGAATCACTAATATGAGTATTAGGGGATTTTTCCTAATTAAGAAGTTAGATAAGATTGGCCCAGTCCAAAACACGCTGTGCAATTCTACCCAAAAGTACAAGCCTTACATCTAGTATTATTCCCGGAAGACTGCACCTGTGGAGAGAGATCTTTGTGCACTATAGCTCATTCCTGGTTGACACATTGAGGAAGGGTGGTATGGAACCAGTAATCCTCTAAATGATCTGTCACTGCTAGAAGAGCTCCTGACAGTTCTCCACAGCTGGCAAAGGTCATTCTGTACTCTGAAAATAACAGCAGAGCACACTGTGTATCCTTTCCTTTCCCAGAAAATGAGGAGATGCCCACTAACTTTTGTTTGTTTGCTTTTCTCTGTTTCTGACGTGAATTATTTGTTGCTTCTTTTCAAACAGTCTGGGATTTTGGATCATTTGAAGATGCCATGTCAGCATTATAATTTCAGAAGGTGTAGCACAAAAGGCAAAAGCTACTCAGGTTATATATGGTGGCAGCACATCTAGCTCTAGAAATGGCCATATTTGAGATATTATATTCTGAACCAGATGGTGCTGTCAGATAGTGCAGAATGACAACTTTTAGATGATGCAGAAAGGGTAATATGCCTAAGCAGTAAAGGAACTCTATCTCCACTTACTACATTTTTTTAACTTCAGATACAGATGGTACAGCAAGGATCATCTCAGGAGGAAAACCAAGACTTCCCCATAGCTGATTTTAACTTAGAAGCATCTGTCAGAACATTTAAAAATTAGGCAAGCAGACCCTTGTTCTTAGTGACTGCCTTTGGCTCCCTCACAGTACAAGGAACAGGGAGTTGGGAATTGTTTGGTTTTTGTTGTGTTTGGTTTTTTTGTTATTGTTTTTTTATCTGGAAAATCACAGAATAGTATCCATTCCAATCAAGTGACATTTCTGAAGTAAAATATGTATTAAAATATGACATGCTTTCTTCTGTATAAACTGGTTCCAATTTTCAGGTCAAAATATTTTTCAGTTCAAAATATAACTTAGAGTAGAAACAGTAAAATATTTCTAAGAAATCAAATTGAAACAGCTTGTAATTGTCAAAACAAAATTATATCATTGATTCAAGCTATCATACATTACTTCACAATGTTGAATTTTAGTTTTGTAGACAATTCTTAAAAAAAAAAAAATACTTTTTACCATCTTTTGTTGTCAGCAATTTCTAGTCATCTTGAAAATACTCTTAAAAACGTAGAGTATTTTTTACCCAATGCTGATTCAAACATGGGGAGTAGACTAATCATTCAAAATGCAGGCTTTGCTTCCCAAATATCTCAGGGTTATATTCTGCATTCATCTCATCTAGCACAATAGCATTACTAAATGAATTGACATATAATAATGAGGTACAATCTTTGTTTTCTCTTAAAATTTTGGCTTTTAACTACAGAGGCCATGTGCCAAACTATCTTCTTTCATCTGAACTAATGATAATTAGCACATCAGTCCATGAAGTGTACACTAAGACTGTGCCTAAAAACCCCTAACAATACCTGGGACATTTATTTTGGTTGTGACAGCTAAACTCAAGGAAGATGAATTACAATTCAGAGAATCAACACCTTTGTCTGTAAAATTAACCTTTGAATTTATATTGAGAAAAAAAAATTACAAAGATAAAACTCCTACTTAATACAACATGCTATTTCTTTTCCTGTAGAAATTTATTTAAAACACACAAATAAAAGTCACTTAATTTTGCTGATCTCAGCCATCTGCAACCATGACAAAATTGGCTGGGTGACAACTTCTAATGACAAATAGGTGGAGCTTTTATCTCTAATGGGAAAACATAAACAGGATATTATTTTAAAAATTTAGGACTAAAATACAGTCTTTAATCATTTAATGGAGATGCAGAGAACAGCCAGATAAATTAGAACATTTTTACCTGTTGCAAGCAGCTCAACAATGACTTGTTTCTATTGAGCCATATGACACATACGTCTCTTTGAAAAGGATACAAATCTGCTTTTAGGTGGAACGATTAAGAGGGAGAATCACAAATGGGAATCTTAGAAAATAAATGTATGGGTGTAGAGAAACTCAGCATGGTCTACATGACCTAATACAGAGGCCGCAGTTAGGAATTCCAGAACAGTGATCTCAAATCAACCCAGTGTCACGTGTCACCTGCCCATTCTGCAAAAGTAACAAGGTAATGAAGATACCTGTCTTACATGAAAACATTTATTAGGACTGAATGCTTAATAAAACCAGATACTTTATATTATACAGTATAATTAAAAATTCCAGATAATTTCCAGGTAATTTATTATTGGAAACATTTTTAGGCCTAAATTTTCTCAGTCACACAAAGAAAAAATGTTATGGAACTCCTGCCCTCTTCTACTGAATCATTATTTTTGCAGAATTAGAATGGGTGAGAGTACTGCTTTCTGCTCCAGAGTGAACACACATTCATATGCCTTTTATGCAAGATTCCTTTCCAAAGCTCATCTACATTCATCTAACTCTAGCAAAAATATGGCATCTACCAACAGCCATTTTTGCTTGTTTGTTTGTTTTTGCCCAAAAAATGACTTTTTTTTTTTTAATAAGCAAAGCCAGCAAAAACAAATTTACATTGGCAAAACTACACCTCATAATGGTTCTGCTAGTGTAGCGATGCCAGCCTTGGGAAGATACTTTTCACAATACTTGCAGGAATGTTGAAAAAACTAAGCCAAGCAACATTTTAAAGTGGGCTATATAAATATTTTGAGTTTGGTTTTTATTTCTTTTTGTATACTAAAAAATGTACAATTCATCCTGAAATCTACACCAATGCATGCAAGCAAGAAGCAAGGGGACCTAGAAGTCACCATGCAGCAAGAAAACTATGACACAGTTACTTCACAGAAAGCCAGTGAAATGACTCACACAACTGAGTGCTGCAAGGGATGGCTATAAACACTTCAGAAGGGATAGGCAAGGACGGAGAGGCAGTGGGGTAGTCTTGTACCACAGAATTACCAACAGCTGGCAGAAGTGCTCACCAAGCTACTTTCCATCATTTATAGCAGTCCTAGCTAACCAGAGAGGTCCACAGCTAGCTTGATAACTACAAGGAGGACTGGAAGGAGGATATGAGGAACTACAAGCTTGACAGTCTGACTTTGGTGCCGGACAAGGTCATGGAACAGATCATCTTGAGTGCTGTTGCAGGGCATATACAGGATGGATAACCAGGGGATCAGATTCAGCTGGGATGGATTCATGGAAGGCAGGTCCTGCTTGACCAACCTTTTTCTATCACAATATGACCCACTTGGTGGATAAGGGAAAGGCTGTGGATGTTGTCTATCTAAACTTCAGTAAGGCCTCTGACACCATTTTCCTCAGCATCCTCCTGGAGAAACTGTCTGCTCATGGATTTGATTGACAGACTCTTTGCTGGGAAAAGAGCTGGGTGGATGGCCGGGCCCAGGGACTGGTGGCAAATGGAGTTACATTTGGTGTCGGGTCACCAGTGGTGCTCCACAAGGCTCAGTTTGGGGCCACTCCTGTTTAATGATGAATTGGACGAGGGCATCAAGTGCACCCTCAGCAAGTTTGCAGATGACACCAAGCTGTGTGGGAATGTCGGCTGGAGAGTAGGAAGGTTCTGCAGAAGTATCTGCACAGGCCAGCTAGATGGGCTGAGATCAACAGCATGAGTGCAGGGGCCAAGTGCAAGGGGCCACACTTTGGCCACAATAACCCCATTCATCACTACAGGCTCTGGGAAGAGTGGCTGAAAAGCTGCCCATAAAAAAAGGGCCTAGGGTGTTGGTCAACAGCTGGCAGAATACAAGTTGTCAGTGGCCCCCAGGGCCAAGAAGGCGAATGGCATCCTGGCTTGTACCAGAAATAGTGTGACCAGTAGAAGGGATCATCCCTCTAGTAGGCACTTGTGAGGCAAAACCTCAGTTCTTGTGTTCAGTTTTGCACCCCTCACACTGCAACAGTGACATTAAGGTGATGGGGGGTGACACTGAGTGTGTCCAAAGAAGGGCAATGAAGCTGGTGAAGGGTCTGGTGCACAAGTCTTATGAGAGGCAGCTGAGAAAACTACGACTGTTTAACCTGGAGAAAAGGAGGTCCTACCTGAACGGAGGGTGTAGTGAGGTAGGGATCAGCCTCTTCTCCCAAGTAAAGACAAGAGGAAATGGCCTCCTGTTGCACCATGAGAGGTTTAGATTGAATCTTTATAGGAAGAGATTTCAAGCATTGGAACAGGCTGCTCAGGGAAGTGATTGAGTCACCATTCCTGGAGGAATTTAAGAGATACACAGATGTGTTACTGCAGCACATGGTTTAATGGTGAATCTGGCAGTGGTGGGTTAAAGGTTGGACTCAATTACCTTGAAGGTCTTTTCCAATCTAAATGATTGTATGGTTCTATTCTACAGAGAAAATTTGGAAATGTTATTGAAATATTGATGTACCTGATGTTCCAGGTCTGATATGGAATAATTTATTTTTACGTTCAGATGTGCTGCATCAAGACAATTATCCTGCTGAAGGATGAAAGAGTTAATCAATAAATAAGCAAAAACTTGTGACAACTGCATATGCCATAGAATAATTGCAGACAATTGCAAAAAGAGATCTTAAGTCAGGATCAATGATTTGTAGGTTTGCCATTAGAGATCGTTCTGAAAAGCATGTATGGGAAATCCAGCTTTTGAACTCCTTGCCCTTCATTGTTTTCTCTAATGCCCAAACAGGTTTCTTAAAAGCAGTTGCTGACTTCTGATACTATTCTGTTAGCAGACGAGTGCATACAAGCTTCACTGTTCAGTCCTCTGCCATTTTACCTGCTAGTTACTGAATCTCTAAGAGCGTCTTCAAATCCAGTCTGGCAGTTTGGAACCCATCACATATAAACCCCATGAAGCTGAAGGTAGTTTCAAAGACTGCATCCCTGGAAAGAGAGTCTACATTGAGATATACATTTTGGACTGGGTAGTAGAGCATTGTAGGGAAAGGTACTGTCTCTAAAGTAAAATGGGACTAATTCACAAGTGGAAACTTACTGCCTAACAGAAAACAATTTGAAAGTTCTGTAAATTATTTCCTTCTAGATATTTTCTCATAATAACTGTTTGTTTTTCTTTTGGCCCCTCAACCCCCTCCCCTGGGGTGTTGTGTTGTGTTTTTTCTGTTTTTTTTTATCCTTTTGGTAGAAATAACTTTGGGGTTACATACAATGTGGGATGTGTTTCCTTGAACCTTTTAACATCACATCAGTTACCACAACCTTCTGTAAAATTCAAATTATCAAATATAGAAACAACTCTCTGTTTTTAAGTACTTCTTCCAAGTACTGGTGTTTCTACAAAGACTCAGGTCCCTCTTCACTAAAGTCAGTCATTTACATAGCTCTGTCAATGACTTCACATCACAGCATTCTCACCCACACAGGATCACATCAGAAGATCTCAACAGATCAAAATTCCTCAGCGGTCATATTATATTGGTAAAGCTTGATAAAGTTGTCTCTCTGAGGGTCACTAAGTTTCCCCAGACTAAAGTTTATGTTCACAGTTTACGAGAACAGGAGTGACATGGCTACTGACAAGTACCAGCAGCATTATTAGCTTGAGCAGATATACTGTCCAATCCAATTTTAGGCTCTGCAGACCTGCCCATAACTGCAGTTCATGAAAGGTCAGACCTGTCATTTGTGATCACCACACAAAAAACAGATTAATGTCTCTGTTCCCATTTTGCTGGATAAGTGTGGTTTCATCCACTTGCTCTTTCCCCTGGAGTGCTAGAACAATCTTCATCAGAGTCATCCAGAAAGCTAGGATAGATAAATAGCTTCTATGGGAGTTGTGCCTCCTCCCCTGCCCTGCACATTCACCTTTACCATAATGTCATATTTGGAGGGCAAAGAGAGGAACTGGCCTGAGCCTGGAAGCACTAGTAATACATTTCATTATTCCTATTTGATGTGGTCAAAATCTGCATCAGTTCTGTCAGTCACCAATGAGCAAGAATCACTCTCATTCTGTGTTATGGCCTGTAGCCACAAAAGCTGTGGAAAAGTTTCTTGTGATCTTCCCAGGCCTCTTGGGATTATTCTTTGACTTCTTGCAGTATCTTCTAATTACTAGCTCAAGTCCAGGTTTGAGGAGGCACCCTTGGGCAAACTCACCATCACACATCTAACATTTGTGTCACAGAGCACTCAGTTTTGCTCAAGGAAATCCTCTGTATTGAAATATCTCTATCATGAGGCCCCACTTAAGGTTAGTACTTTAAAAGGCTCTTAGTCATGTAGACACAAGTACTTGCAGAAACAGAAATTTCCTCTGACCATTTCACTCCAGATAATTTTCTCAGCCGCCCATGTATTTTTCCGAAAGTGTTTATCAATGCCTAATTTTTTCTAACTTCAACCAGTAGAGTGAGAGCATTACACTGCTATGGCTATGTTTAGATTTATCTGACATGTGGCATCTGTGTGGACTGTCCATCTACAATCTTTTATTTTCTGCCATGAAGTTCTGCCATTACTTTATTTCTTCTGTATATTTTTCATTCCTTTCTGATCCCTTTGTTTTATTACAAACATTTTCCATTTGTATTGCCTTGTAAATATAGATCCCCAAACAAAAGTATTGCAGTGTGTGTAGTTTATTGTACTAAATTGACAGCCTTATCTGCTTGTGTGTTATCATTACCATTGTTATGTTTGGATAGGACATAATTTCTTTCATTTTTTGAAACAATAGCACTTTGGAGAGCTTATGTTGCCAGTGCACGTTTCTGTAGAAGAAGGAGAAAGAAAATTTTTTATCTGCTGCATTACGGTTTTGGCCACAGCACACAGCAAAAGGCAGGACAAAGCTGTACCATGCTGTGGAGGAAACTGAAGGCAATCTAGATTGGACACCAAGGTGCCTTGGAAGAATAGTTTGCAACATACCTTCAAATGCCCCGGACGATTCATTATAGTTGACTGGTCTGAGGAGAAATCTGTGACCTCCCTTCTACTCTGCCTGTGATTGTTGTCCAAAGAAAACATCTCCAAAACTGCACACTAGCTTCAACTAGAACCTTAAGACCCTCAATGAGGGGAGAACACTGGTCATTTTAATGTCCAGCTGTTAGGAGGTGAGTCAGCATGGAAGACACCTGCATCCTTTCTCATGGCTTGTTGTCTTTAAAAGCCCTTACAAGCTTTCAGGAACCTTCAAAAACAGTCAGCCATCAGATCAGCTTAACAGTGTAGAAAGATGGATTCTGACCATCTAGTCTCCCAACAGCCAGGAAAGGTATGATCTTTCTGACAATTCAGAATTTAACATTCAATTCCGACTAGGCAAAACCTTAAGACTGTTAGAAGGCATAACTACCACATGGCAAGAGAGTTGGCACTAGATGGTCTTTAAACTCCTTTCCAACCAAACCATCCTGTGATTCTATGACTCTATATCTTCGAACTAAGGATTTTCTCTTGGCTTTTCCATCTTTGAGACCTTGTCTTATATGCAGTTCTGTGACCTTCATATGACCACAACAATGCTGTCTCTGCCTGGTAACCTGGGGACTCCTCAGAATCAAGAAGGGATATCAGCGTCTACCCCTTTGAGTAATGTTCTGTTTGCAGAAAGCTAAGGCTGAACAACTTGCTCTGCCGTGCTTGCAGAGCACTGCTGTGAGAACAAAGAAGTAGCATATTTCAGACCATAATGTGCTGGGATGCGCATCCTGCTTATCGAACTGAAAATCCTTCATAGTTTGTAAAAGACAGAGTAACAAACAAGAATGGTTGAGCTGAAGTCTATATGTAATGGATCTAAGAGATATCCTTCTGTCATGCTGAGACTTGATTACAGCCTAAGTGCTGTCAGAAGGGCCATGTGTTCCATTCACAGCATGGCTTAGGCCTGTGTAAACTCAGCAGGAGTGGGCCGTGGCTTGGCAATTTGTCCAAGGCACGTCATGAATTGACCAGGATAAAGAGATTAGGGCCCTGATCCTACAGTACCTTCCACCTCATGGAGTGACTTGTGTGAGTGTGAAGTGGATATGAATGGATACGGCTTGGCCTTGATAGTGATTTAGCACCACTTTGGGCTTATTTTGAAAAGGTGAAAATGACTGTAGAAGCAGCAAATAATCACTGACCTTAATTCCTGCCCGGCATTTTCTTTGTGCTTGTGTGTTTCTTCAATGATTTATCTGTTTCTAACTGCTACATTTGAAACAAATTGGAGAGGAGGACAAAGGTGACAGCCTCTACTGAAGCCTTTAGTGCATTTGAATCTGTGTTCAAACCCCAGGCATCTGTGGTCACTAAAATCATGAAGTAACAGGAAAAGCTAATGGTTGTTTACAAATAAAAGAAGATTAATAAAATAACGCACAAAAAAAAAAATATGGGCTAGAAAATTCATTCTCTCTCCCTCTGCCAGTCTCCTGATGTTGTTTACTGTCCCTTTGTCCACTTCCAGTCTCTTTCTGTAATGGTGTTTGTTTCTTCAGTGCCTTAGAAAATGGCTTATAGGCTCACAAATCAGTGGTGCAGCAATATTTCATGCACAACTTCTGGACTGGGAATCATTCCCAGAACCCCACTAATTTTCATGCAAATTACTGACTCTGTTTAGAAATGTCAGTACTGCAAAACAGTAACAAAAATGCAACAGCAGGCAAACCTGGTGGAGTTAAGGGTTTGATAGTGATTTATTTTTTTTATTTTTTTTTTATTTTTTTTTTCAGAGCCCTGTAAAAAATAACCTTGTCTCTGTCACAAAGAGCACAACATTATGATTTGAAATAAGATCTCTATGAGTCAGGTGAGAAGTGGATAATGTACTAATGTACTTCCATCTAAAAGAGAGGAGGAACAAAACATCAGTATCACCTTGATCAGTATCCCTCTCAAGGAAACTGAACAAAAGTATGGTCCCCTGAATCACAGGTATGAATCAGAATTTCACAAATTTTTGCTGGTAATTGGCACCACACTCATTTCTTCAAAAGGGCTCCACAATTAAAGCATACAGAATTAAAGGAAGAAAGCTGACATGGTATTATAACATGAAGCTTCATCTGTAATAAAGGGTCAACTTGGTGCTAGGAGGTATAAAATTCCGTCTTTTGTCATATTGAGAGGACATTCAGTCTGCGATTTACATTAGACAGTCTGATATTACAGTTGTACTGGAGATTTCGGGAGGGTGAGGGTTTTTTTTGGTTTGGTTTTGATTGGTTGGTTAGTTTTGTTTGTTTTCTTTTATTTTGGGGGTTTGGGGTTTTTTTTTTGGGCGGGGTTGGGAAAGGAAGGGAAAGAAAGGGAAGCAAAAAAACTAAATTAAATTCTCTTTTTGCTTTAACCCAAAATAAAATATGTAATTCAACTATTGAAGTATTTAATATTAAGAAAAAAGGTGACTAATTTTTTTTTTTAAATCATAACATCAGATATTTTAAATGGTTGGCTTTTAAAAGAAGCATTTTTTTCCCATTTTGACTGAAATGACCCCATTTTTTTCCCTGAAGTTGTTATTTTCAATTAATATGTTCCTTAAATGCAGCAACTGCCCATACAAACTTGACAGTTTATATAAAAAAGGAGAAAAGAGCGTATGAAGAAAAGCTTCTTTTCTGAGTGGTTGGATGATTTGCCTTTTTAGGTTTTCAAAACATCCCTGAAGTAGAAATAAAGTGGCAAATAATTTATACCATTTTCAATGCACATACTTAAACTGGACTTCCATTCCTTTTCAGCTGCACAAATTTGTGTGTATATTGCATGCAGCAAGAAATATCAACCTCTAACAACTTATTTCCTAACGATTCACAAACAGAAGAGAAATTCGTCACATTCAAGCCTACATATTCTAATTCAGTCATCTCTAACATTAACTATTTGAACATTCTCCTTCCTACTGACAATTCTGTTATGCCCTGTGCTAGTTCAGCTGCTCCTTTCTACTCCTCATGGGAGCTCTGCAGTATATTTGAAACAAACCCTTTGGCCTCTAATTTTCTCCATTGCTGTCCCATGCCAGTAGGCTTCTGTGATTTTCAAAGGTGATCTGGGAAGGAGCTACTTTGGAGTCTGATTTAATTTTTTTTTTTAGTGTGCAGAAATGACAAGCATGCCACAACAGTGGCCCCTCTGTTTTGAAAAAGAGCCAGGTTCAAAGACAATTGAGCCATTTATAAATCTCCATTACCAAAATAGTTTTCAATCCTACACCTGTCAGGCCCATTAGACGTGCTCAAACTCATACCTTCCCCATCCCTAACACAGTAGGGTACAAGGTGAGACAGATCAAGTTCAGCAGAGAGATATTAGTACTGCATTCTCAAATTAGAGTGAAATTGGTTTCAATGATTCTTGCATTATACTCCCATGGAGAAAGCTCGTCCTCAGTAAATGTTTTTTTTAATCAAGTGCATCAAGAGAAACTTTAGAAGTACTGGAAGTGTGACTTTAAAAAATCCTGTCCTCTTTGTTAAATTTTGATAAAGATTCACATTTAAATGGGACTCACAAGCAGGAAAGAATTATCAGAATTTGGGATCCACACGTGTTTATCCTTATAGCTATTATTCTACTACTAAGCTATAAATCTATTAGAAAGGGCATTGAATATTGCCTTTCATCTGCTCCTTTTCTCTTCCCAAAATAGATTTCACTCAATAACCTTCCTACTCTTGGATAGGAGGTTCAATATCCACTGGTATCCTTTCTCTTGTCAGACATGAGATTATTATTGAAAAATGATGATAATTAAAAGTACTCTAACTGATGTGACTAATAAAATAAATTCACATCAATGGCGAAGGGCAAATCTCAACACATTGGGTTTGGTTTAGATAAGCAGCCAAAAGATTGATTATCCAAATGTTATCCAAACGCTGCGTGCTAAAATGGGAGCAGCAACTATTCAGAAGAAAATCTTATAATAGCAGCTGTTTTGTGGTAAGTTCCTTCCTGCAGCTGGAAAAAGAACTGCTGTAGTTTATAACTGAAGGCAATATAACCACTGATCAAAATGGGCTGATATATGATGCCTTCCCAGCACTTCTCAAAACCATATTCATAGTTACTGACAATTTTCGGACATTGATAAATCGTTTTCAGTGAGATGGGGGGACTTGTAGTTTTCCATTTTGACCACTGAATATAAATAAGATCTGCTCTGGAATTTTATGATAAATATAAAAATATGTTTATATTAAGAATATATATCAAATAATGTTTTATGTTGTATTTATATTTTCATTTGTAATAAATATTATAAATTTACATCACTACTTATAATATATTGTCATGTATATTGCATTCAGTTTTCAGGTCCATGCTTATAAACACTGTTTTCTTCAAAAGCAAATGCACTACTTTCTCAGCTCCATCTATATGCTTGCTTCTTTGTTAACATAAATGCAAGTATTCCTTTTGTTTCAGCCATGTTAGCCTTTGTCTGCCAGCTAAACTCTTCTCTCCTTCATATCTTTGAGTAAATCTCTCCTTGAGCCCTATTTTCCCAAAAAGGTGTTTGAGAAATCGGCCAATTTTCTGACAACTGATTGAAAAGACAGATAGAAAAAAATAGTACTTGTAGATAAAAATAATCAAGTGGAAATGCTTATCCCTACTGAAGACTGTAGTTATTCATCTGTGTTGTTCCTCTCCCCTCCTTTAACACTGGCAGTGTCTGCTGTGCCCCTCTGTGTAGCAGTGTAAACACAGTTCTGATGTGATCCCTAAGGTGTGCAGGCAGGCATGAGAGTATCCACCTCATCGGTCAATGAGGCATCTAAAATTCCTTTCCACTCATCTGACTGCAGTGCGTACTCTGCCTAATGAATTTTTGTGCCTTCATATGCTTGTTAACAAAAATAAATGTTAAGTAGTAGTTGAAGGAAACAATTTTGGAATAAAAGGTTAGGATGTCTTAATGTGAAATGTATTCTTTTTTTTTTTCCCCACACAAACTTAAACATGCCAGTTAATAGGCAAAAATCTCATCCTATGATTTTTTCTTTTTCATATATAAAAAATTGAATTAAATTAAGTAAATGAAGTATTTACTGTGAATAGTTCACCTTGCTTTAGTCCTTGTTCAAAGGAAATTCCCAGTCATAACTCACAGCCCAGTCTGAGTAGAAAGGCTGGGATTTGGTCTTTAGATTTTAGACTCAGAGTATATAATTTTCCTCAGTATTAGTGAATTTATTATATCAATATTACATTATTCCAAACACATAGTGAGTAATGGGGGCTGGATATAATCAGTTACCTTCCCTTTTTGTCTAAAATTTCCTTGAACAGGAAAAACCAGCCGAATTCCTTAAAAATGAAATTAAAAAAAAAAAAAAAAGCTAAACAAAATTAAGAAAAAAAAATTTGATCAATTTACCATGAAGAAGCCTTTCACACTGAGTACATTAAAAAAACACCACAACCTAAAGCACATTCATATAAAAAGCAATTTCCTTAGATAGCAGCATTCTTTATTCCTCTTGCTATTATTAAATATGCTAGTGTTTGAACAGCTTTCTCCCTCACAAATCAGCTTTTCTTTTTCCTGAGGGAAGTCATAACCCTGTGTTTATGACATCTCACACTGTTTCACCAAAAATAATTCTTGTGCCACCAGTGCTGAAAAGATCATGAAGCCGGTGAACTTTTAATAGGTTAAACACTCTGATTCTAAAGGCTATATTTTCAAACTAGATGCATCCTGGCTTTCAGTTTTGCAGAATCAGGATAAGATACCTACACGCCCTGAGTGCACAAACTGGAGTTCCTGTGTTCTTGAGCCCTCGAAGCAGACACAAACCAGGATGTCAAATACAAAGGATTTGGTTCTATAAAGAAATGCATTTCTGAGTTTTTGAGTATATATCAACTCCATCACCTTCTGTTGACCTGAAGAAGGGAAGATGCAGAACATCCTAAGATACCCACGGATGTGTGTTTGTTTTTTAGCTTCATGGTTTCTTCTTCAAAATATCATTTTACTGCATGAGAATTTGTGGGATTTTTACTGTAAGGGTGACAAACATATTGCCAAAAGACATTGTACAGATTCCACCACTGGAGATATTAAGCAGCCATCTGGACACAGTCCTGGGCAACTGGCTCTAGCTGGTCCTGCTTGAGCTGCAGGGCTTGCACCAGAGGACCTCCCGTGCTGTCACTTGAGATCCACTGTTTATAGTCAGAAGGTGCCGTTACTTGCTACTGTGAAAACTAAATGAGGCTACCAAGATGAACTACTGGCAAAAACATTTATTTTTAATAGGAAACAAAATTAGCTAGGTAAAGGATGGAACATAAATGTATTTTCTTCTCTTGGAGAGTGGGCATTATTTTTACATTCTCCTTACCATACTGATGTCTTTTTTTTTTTTTTTTTTTAAAGCATGGAACAGTTTCCATGGTAATTTTCTATTTTTTAAAAAGTGAGTGAAATAGCACTCCCTAAAATTTATAGAAAAAACATGATTAAGGTAAAATATATTGTTAACAATTTTTGGTGGGAGAAATAAGTCTGTAACAAGAAAAATGAGGAAGGAACAAATTTTAGCAAAGCAAATTGTTTTGTGTTTTTTTCTTTACAATATCAAACTTTAATTCACCTGAAACACTATTTATTCTTCTAATGCATTATACTAGTCAGATGAACCAAAAATAAAAAGGGAAAGAACTCCCCTTTTAAAGAATTCTTTATGGGCTTCAAAGTAATTGAACTCTTAGCTAGGGGATGCATGGTTGAAAACCAGTGCATAGTCAGCCTAGAGCCATGGTTACCAGTAAATCCACCTTAGGGAAAAAAAAGGTCTAACATTACTTTCTGCTCTCTGAATAACTCCCCATATTTTTAATTTCCTGCAGGGCTGTCTGGTGGTCACCCTGTTGAGGTTAAAGAGGGCAATTTTATACCTCTGGTCTCCCAGCTGCCCCTTCAGTGTGCCATCCAGCCTTGATACAGCCCTTCATTCAGGAGTATTACCAGCTGAGAGCTGTATGGAAGTCCTGTAGTGAAAGATAGCACCTCCACATCTTAGAGGAAAATATCAACAATCTTTTCCCTCAAAACTCTCCTTATCTTCTGGCCTACAAGTACAAATTATGAAGAGTTTGGAAGGTGAGGGACACATATCTAAGTCCCCTGGTAGCATGGAGAGTTCTGATTGATAATGCTCAATGTTAAGGTTGAATGTCTTTGAGATAGAGACTGAATGCAAGTGCATCCTATAGTCAGGTCACAATGAGGAACACCTGTGGGACCCTCTAGATTTGATTGTATTTGCCTTCTGCATTGATACAGCACTAACCCTAACACTAAGTATAGGCATATAGGCCCTGGGAATTTTCCTCCTTCTTATGGTGACAATAGAGAGATTGTACTTTATTTTTTACTGCCTCAGTTTACAGGTACCTTTCACTTCTGGATTCCATTGTTTTCATATAGAGAAAGGAATTGCTATATCTTAGAAATTAGAGCCACAAAGAAGGTCAGTTTCAAAACTCACTAGAAAACAAATATGAGTTCCCACAGATTCTAAAAATAACTGTGGCCTTTCATGTCCAGGCAGGTTTGCATGGCTACAGGAGCTGCCCAGTTCTACTGTGAACATTATTAATTCAAGTGATCTGAAAAGGAATTAAATGCTCAAAATACACATGAAACTTAACAAATGTGACACAGAGAATGTTGTATACCATGTCATCCAGTACATCCTGCAGTAAGCTAGCATCTGCTGTTTTAAGGAGAAGCACACTACTCTTCCCTCCTCAAATTGTTTATTTTCCAAGTCTCACTCTATTAACACTGAGCTATTGGAAGTGAGGGGATCAAGATATGGACAAGGATAACAGGAATATTGAACAGTATGAAGTGGCCATGAAGGAGAATGGTGATTAATTAGGTGACAGATTTGGCACCAAGGATAAAATAGCAGCAGCTAGTTTGCTTGTTTTGATTTCTCTTGGACAGTTTTGTCCTAAAAATTCTTTAGGAAAGAAATTAAAGCTCTGGTTTTCATTGAGGACTTAATTTGATACGCTTTTCCTTCAGATACCACCATCAGCCAACATCTTGATATTCAGGGTAGTTTGTTGTTGTTGTTGTTGTTGTTGTTTTGCTGTTTGTTGGTTGGTTTTGTTTTGTTTTGTTTTTTTCCTTGATTAGAGTCTTTCACATTTCTGGAAATCAGCTATTGTGCATGTAAATTTTAGAATCAAGAAGTGATGACTATTTAAATCTAGTGTGATCAGTACACTGTAATAGATTTTGTGAAAAAAAAATCAAATGGATTTTTGATAACGAGACCTTTCTGTATATGCATGTTTTTCACTTCAGTAGTTATATCATGTTTGCTGAGACCTAGCCCTGAAATTAGTAAAAAATACTCATGTGATTTTGTCCGTATTACCTATAGATCATACAATCCATATGCATATCTCTAAAGACTCTCAAAAATACTTACTGCCTGCTTTCTTTATGGAGAGCTCTTACAACAAATCAGTCTACACATAATCAAATGCATTTTAATAGTTTTTATTGTTTTTAACTGGTAATTTCCCAAGATAAATTTGTAAGGGAAGGAAGCAGAAACTGTTCCATCAAAAATTAAAGATCCTTTTTTTAAAATAATTTGCTATACTATTATTCTTGTTGCATATTAATTAATATTGGGGGAAAATTTGAAGTATGACAAGAACTGCAATTTCAAATTACTTTGAGAAAAATGAAGATCATATTGAAATAAAAAAAATATTAAAATGACCAAATTTATAGATGAAAATTCGGGGGGGAGGGAGGGAAGGAACAGATAAAATTTTCAAGTACAAAATCATTAGAATATCAGTATGTGAAAATCTAACATAATTTTATTTAAAAAGGAAAGTATGTGTGATTATTTAGGATTTCGAAAACGAGGCTCATATGGTAGAGTCTGGATAGGGCTGTCTTCTTTTTCTAGCTCCTCCACTAATTTGTTTGATATTTTGCAGTTCCTTGCTTTGTTTTCATTTTCCTAATATGTGTTATCAATTTTGAATAATGGTATTTAAACCCATGACTAGCTAATTAACTCATTCAGATTCGAAAACTGTATTAATATGACATAGGGATGAAATTTAAACCCTTTGCAGACTTTCATTAAGTTACATAGATCTTTCTTTGTGGAAAGAGTTTTTAATCTCTCTCTTCTCTTCTCTCTTCCTCTTTCATTAAAAAAAAAAAAAAAAAAAAGCTCTCTGGAAGGACAGATCTGAACTGAAATAGTATATTTGAAAAACTCAGTGTTGAACTGGTTCAGCTCTCAGCAAGGATCAGTGCCAGTTTCATCACTGATGCCCCTTCAGCTCTTTCCTATGCAGTTTTGCACAAACATGACTACCGTATTTCAGATCTTCTTTGTTGCTTCTCTGTGGAAACTCAAAATCTGCAATAGTAAAAGCTTAAAAACAAGAAGGCTAACTTTTGTGTTCCAGATTTTGTATAACATTGTTTGATTAAATGAAAACAATTAGTCAATTAAGAACAAAGAAATCCATGAAGGTCATGTTGAAGCAAGTCACTATGTCTACCATCAGATTAGGATGAGATTAAGTGAGACTGAACTGACATTTGCTGTTCCTATTAGATTTAATTCTGGCCAGTCATGAGGAATTATTTTAGGAAGTAATAGGATTAACTAAGCACAAACCAAGATGCAGCATTCACTTTCTTTACTAAATTAGAAGTGTCCTTAAAAACCTTATTAGCCTCATTCGTACTTACAACTGGTTCTATTAGCAGATGTTTGTGGCAAGAATATAAAAATCATATTAAAAATTAGGTAGAACAGGACTTGCATATCTGTATTTGGAAATGTTCTTAGCTAACTAAGTTTGACTGACCAATAAAACATACCTGACTTACAAGCAGGAGATAATAGATTGCATATAAACCAGCTGAGTCTCCCAGCTACTTATGTCAACTTTTCAATCTATAAGTACTTTCATGACATTTTTTTCTTGCCTAAATATTTTCAGAAACATGAGACTTAGAGGAAATTCTGTGTATGTGTATACATATTCACAGTGGTCATGGCAGGCAGAAGAAAATCCTGAGCATGCAATCTATTCATCTAGCACAAAGATGAGAAAAGAAGTACCAGTATGCTATCTTTGAGCATTGAATATACATGTACACACACAATTTAAAATGTGGCAAGCAGAGGTCAGAAACTGGCTGCAAAGGTCAGGCAAGGAATTCTTCTTCAAAGAGAAATAGATCAGGAGGAGAAATAGATTTTCTGACAAAGAAATACTTTCAAGAACACAGGAAAATCTCAATTTATTTTCCTTACTTCATTTGCAAATCAAACGTGCCCGCATCTCCCCAAAAAAACTCTGTTTTGTTTTTGTAGGACCTATCAACTTCTAGTCTGAACAAACAAAAAACTGAAGAAAAGAAGTAGAGGAATCAACTTCACAAATTCCATTTAAAATGACAGAATAGGACATAAAAGGAAATGTGAGACTTTCCTATACAAAATGTCTTTTTTAAGACTTCACATTTTAAAGTATCAACCTGCTGAGGTAAAGGACATCAGTAGGATTTTGGAAAACTCCAGTGCAATGATGAACTAGAAATTCACTTAGCTGCTTTTTCCTAGTTCTTTGTAGCCTGCCTGTTGCAGCAGGAAGAGGATCTTGCTGCAATAATTGATCATAAGGAACCACGGCTCCATCATTGCACTGAAATGAGTGGACATATTTTAGTATTGCCAAGACCAGGGCTATAGATTCAGTAGCTATAGATGGTTCCCTAACGCTTCACCTATATCTTCTATAAGGATCAGAGTTCAAATGTAATAATCTTGCCCTTTATGTATGAGCGTGTGCAATATGATAAGGCTGGTGGAACACTTGATTGCAGATACAATGCTTCTTCAGCAAAAAGGCTCTTGTAATTTTAAAAAAACTTAGAACACTTTACTCATTCCTGCCAAATGAAATTACTTTAATGCTAAGGTTGAGCTGACATTGGAAGATGATTCTTGAAACACTGGTGAAATCACTAGCATTTCAAATCCCTATTGTGCATTGATTTTCAGGACACTTTTATTAATCATCGATAGTACTGTTTTCTATTGATTAGCAGGTTTGTCTCTGCACGGGTACTTCTGAGTAGCTTTTCTGTCTCGGTCATATAACAAAAGACCTCCAGAGTTTGAGGAGATGAGAGTCATTTGAAAACTGCTTAGTAAACGATTCAATTTCAGCACTTAACAGCTAAAAAAAAAAATCTAAACATAGTGCAAGTGTAGGGATTATTTCAATCAATACTTAGGGAGACAAAAAGAATATGGGAGATGAAAGAAAAAAGAAAATTTTAAAATTAAGAAGGAAATGGACTTCATTTCTGAATATATGTTTATTTTCCTTTTTGTGTTTACAAATCTGACAAAATGCTCTTGAAACCTTATATTTCACTGCTTTTTCAGGTCAGACCCAAGCTATCTGCTCCATCCATTTAGTTCACAGGCAGCTCCAGGTTAAAGAACAACAAGAACTAAAACAATACTTTTTGCTCCATCCCCCTCAAAAAACAACAACAACAACAACAAAAACAAAACAAAAAACACACACACAAAAAAAATACAACAAAAAAACACACACAGACACACACCCCACACACACACACACACACACACCCCACAAAACAAAAACAAAACCAAAAACAACAAACCTTTGTTAGGATACATTAATTTTCTCCTTTACCAAAGAGTTAGTTCTGTCACTGCTGTTCAATTGCTGTACAAATGTTTTAATCAGTTTGGAAAATTTGCATATGCAACAGAAAAATTTCATTTAGTATTTGCCCACAGACATTAAAGCTAAAGAATGAATTGAGATCTCATATGCTTAACACAACAAAATTAGATTCTGCACAAGCATTTCAGCATTCTATTGTTTTAAGGATATGGAAGAATAAATCTAGTATTTTCTTCTCCAGGGGCAACTCAGGAGTTTTTGTATTCAGATATAACATCCCAGACATTTTCCAACTTCACTTTGTGAAACAATCAGGGAAAATATCAGCCCTCACATGCAGTGGTTTCTGTGAATGAAAAATTCCAGAAATATGGAGAAAGGAGGAATCCTGGTGCTCTGGATTGCAGAGGCCAAAAACCTGAACACACCTCAACACACAGGTAGCAGTCAGTTTGGAAGAAGTGTCTGACCTTAGATGCACATCCGTCTCTGGATTTAGCTCAGACCTTCTGACACCAGTGATATTTTAGCACTGATCAAAGAGAAGAGTAGAGAAGAAAATGCCATTAATTTTTTGCAGTTTACAAGAAACATTTAGCCACATTATACCAGAATTTTGCAGCTTTTAGGTAGTCCATGTAAAGACAAAAAGAGGTAAAAGACCTCATACCCTGCTGATAAATGTACATATCTACAATAATCAAAGCATATTGACCAGTGTTATTCAAACCACCAGAGTCCTTTAAGTATTTCTGGAAGGTAAGCCAGCGGTTCTGATTCTTACAAAGGAATACAGTCCCACTCCTGTAAATCGGTAAGGGTCTCTGTTAATGTATAATACCTGGGATTTTTAGCACCTGATAAATGCCTGTATGGGTCATTAGCAGCAACACAAAATAATAAAACAAAGCTGTTGGAGGACTCAACTCTTGGCTATACCATCCAAAATAAGAGATGATTCAAGAAACCAAGAAACTAAGAGAAGAAAACATGATTGTGTGCTATTTGCAGTTTTATAATACAAGTGACACAAAGACTCCTAAATTATTTTCGATGTTTGGGGTTGTTTGAGTTGTTTGGGTTTTTTTTTTTGTTTGTTTGCTTGTTTGCTTTATTATTTCTTAAAAAATGGGAAACACCTAGAGGATTTAATGTGCTATGTGATTTGCATTTGCAAATCACCTCTAGAACTCGAGTAGGAAATATAAATCTGACCATTAAACATTAATGTTTTCACATGATAAGACTCTCCTCCTTGTGGTTCCCACAGCAAAAAGTAAAAACGTTTCCCTGAAATATTTTCTCTCACTGAAAGTAAACCAAGAGAACAAAGCATATAGCTGCACTGATTTAGAATCAAAGAGACTCATCCTTACATTCCTATGGATTTACAAATCACTTTCATTTCACATATGATCACTGTCAAGGGACAGAAAAAAATATTACAGACTATATCAAAGAATGACAGAATCATTTAGGCTGGAAAAGACATCTAAGATCGTTGAGTCCAACCTTTGACTAATTTCCACCTTCTCACCTATACCGTAGCACCAAGTGCCATGCCTAGTTGTTTCTTGAACTATTCCAGGGATGGTGATCACATCACTTCCCTGGGTGGTCCCTTCCAATGTTTAATAACCTTTTTGTGAAGAAATTCCTCCTGATCAAATATGATGGTCTTTTTATATATTCAATTGTTATTAATTTATATTGGCAGCATTATTATATTAATTATTGGGGGTTTTGGTAATTTTTATATAAATGTGGTCTTCCTATTTCTAATCTTTATTTGTTGTAAACAGAATAGGTTTTTTTCCTGTTTGCTTATTCAGATTTTTGTAATTTTGATTTTATTAGAGTTCAGTTTGCAACTGATCTTTTCCTTTACTAAAGACCATGCATGAGCAAATTCTGTTTCACTTCCTTCCAAACTACTCAAACATTGTACATTTAAATTTTAACGTTACTTGCTTTCTGCTTAAAAAGCAACTAAAAAAAAAGAAAACAGAAAGGCAGACAGAGGGGGAAAAAAAAAGTAATTCCTAAGTCCTCTGAGTCAGAGGCTGTCTATGTAGAATATGTTTATTCAAAACCTAGCACAATGGACTTCTGTTCCCATGACTGGCCTTCTCTATGTTACTATGATACTAATAATAAATTGTTATAAGCACATAAAGTAAAATTTTTTATGCATCCAAATGACAAGGAAACTTTGACCCCATTTTCAAAAGCACCTAAATTGCCTTCAGAGTCTGAATGCCATTTACTTTGTTACACACAATGACAATTTTGAAAATGTTACCTAGGATGTAAAAATGGATCACTAACTGAACCCAGACAGAGACACTGTGAATAAAGAAGCTGAAAGAAGACTAAAATCTAATTTTAATGCATAATACATGCATACACCACACATATATTTACACACATACATATACACACACGTCAATTGACTATACTGTGCTTAAACAGCATGAAATTCTCCTTACTGAGGAATATTTTACAATAGCTCAGGCATCTTTCCAAGTGGCAAGCAACCTTACAATACAAGAAAAACAGTACTTCTGGGCACTAACTGCCTTTATGAACCTTATGCACTCATAAACAACTTTGTGAGGTGTACAAAACTTCAAATCACTCAAGGAACAATGCAATCCAGAAAATAAAAAATTATCCTAGAATGCTTATTTTGCAAGCCTTCCCACCCTGCTGTCTTGCTTTCAGTTTCTCCACCCTGGCAGCCACATGTGAAACACCATGTATACTGCTAAGTCTCTGCTGAGCAAATTCAAAACTGTCATAGGATTAACCAGGCTAGTGTTAATACCCTTACAAAAAATCATAGATATTATTTAAGATAGTCCCAGATGGCTATGGGAGACTTGCTAAATTTCTTCCTTAAAATTTAAAACAAGATTAAAAATGTGAAAATAGGGAAAATTACTCAATCTTTGATAGCAACATGTAAACATTTGTACTATAAGAAGGCATTAAGATATGCACTACAAGACTTTCTCAGACTTTGTTTTCTTTCACAGTTTTGGTTTCTAATGTGAACTTCTCAGATTTAAAAAATGTAGATCAGTTAGAATGACCCAAATTTATCTATGTCAGATCAAAACTCTACCAAATGAATGTTTGATCAGGCAGAAAATATTAATAAGCCTCTCAGTGAAAGTGAACACAATGATCACAAAACCTCAAAACAGTGAAATTTTGCACTGCCAGACACTGTCAGGCTTGGATGGGATTACTCAGGGGCTGGCCCGACTTCTTGCTTCCAGGAATTTCCCAAGAATAACATCAGCCAATTTTTCATCCTCGCAATGGTCATAAGGCTCTGTGGTACCCCAGACTTTCAACACACAGTCAGGAACCACGGATAAGCTTAGCCAAGTCATGATGAAGGTGTTGATATCACCACTGTGAGAAGGGTAGTTCTGAATTCCTCTTCCAGAAGGTCTTTGTCTTAATATTTTCCTGAAATGGAGACTTGGATAAAAACAGACTGGATGAATCAGAGATCAAGGTAAGACAGAAATAAAGCTAGTTTACTAGAGACATTTTGTAAGGACCTTGGCAGCTAGTAATTTGAGGAATAAGGTTTGCAACATAATTTATTTTAATTTGTAATTATATTCTTGATTGACCTCTATTCCTAAGAGGTTTTCCTGCCTTACAGTGTTTTTCTTTCTTAATTTTATGATCAACAGAATTGTTTCAACAATGTCTTTTACGTAGGAGGCTCATACTGATACCACTCTGACCTACAGAACAGATCAGTAAAATACACCTCCATAAATTTATCTGAGAGGAAGAAGCACAGTCTAGAAGATACTATTGTGGCTGGCCAGTTCATCACACAGGCCACAGGGACCTCATTAGGCCTTAAAATCAACTTTCAGAAGCTGTTCAAGGACCAAAGCCATTCTTTAAACCTCCCAGTTCTGCTATCTCCTCTGTACCCAAGAAGCTACATCCCTCCCTATGGAAGTCAAGTCCAGCTGTTGCAAACTTGCCAATAGTGGCTGCAGAAACTCTATGATGACTAAACTCTGATTTTCACAACCTTAACTCTTCCTCCTTTCAGCTGCTTGATGCTGGATGAGCTGGCCATCAAGGAAGAGTGCAGGGGTCAGTCATACAGCTTCTGCCCATTGACCTTCCTTTCAAGCTCCCAACTACTAAGTCATTCCATATTATTTCAACATAAACTTGACAGATATTTTTTTTTTGTTAATACTAATAGCACAAGACCACAAATGCCTCACAAATATACTCTTCTATGAGGAATGTATGTTCCCAATAATATGTTATTCAAGTATTTTCCAAGAAGACAAATGTATACATCATACACTGTTTGTACTGCTTGTATTAATTACCAGCCTTTTTGTATACCACTAGATTGAACTAGGATTAATAGTTTATGTAGACCACTCAAACCTGTCATTTCCTAAGGCACTGGCAGCAAATTCAGCTGAGTCCTGGCTGACAAACATGGAAGGTCATCCAAACTGTACTGAGAAATAAAGTAAATATATATCATTGCCAGTTATTGGCTCTTTTGAATCAAAATAGAGTTTCACTGTTAATGCATGCTATTTTTTATGATATATTCAGGGACAACAAGGCTTGTCTGCTGTCCTTATTGACTTCACTTTACAATATAGCTATTTTACTGTCCCATTCTGTCTTTAATTCAGCTCACAAAAGGCCATGAACTGGAAAGTTATTATTATTTATTTACACCGCACTACTGCCTAGGCACCTAATCAAGGATCGATTGTACGACAACAGAGCATACAGACAAATAACAAAGAAAACAGTCCCAGCCTCAGGCAGTTGCAGTCTGTGTGGCAAGTACGGCAGGTAAACACAAGTGATAAACAGCACAGGGCTGGATAAGTGAAAAATAAAATGCATAACACTTATCAGAAAACAGATGTCTCAATTTCCTACCTAGGTTTTATATTTGTTTGGTCTTTAGCATCCCACTCTAGCAGTTGACTTTTAAAATCTTTCAGTATGAAACTTAATAATTTATGCTCACATGAAGATGAATTCCATGAATAAAAATATGATAATAATTTTACATACCCTTAGAAATCATGTGTATATGCATTATACAAAAAGTTAAAAATTAGTGGGAAAAACTAATGGCAATCACAAGGCTTTGCATGTATATCAGAATGCTTCTAATCATGAACACATGTAGGTGTTTTTACTGCACATCTCAGTTCATTGCATGTATAGAACTAATACATACAAATATACTTCAACATCATTATGCTGTTTTATACTTAGAGGCTGGAGAAAAGTCTGGGTAAATGGGTTGCAAAAAGTAGCCCAGATAGAAGTGAAAAGGAGTGACAATCACAGTCTTGAATCACTCTCTGCATATGTACTCCCTAGAAAACTCTTTAATTGTCATAATAATTTTTGTTTATAGTGTGTATTTCATCGACCCGGTTGCACTGATTCCAGTGAGAGATGCCATTTTATAATTGATGGATGACATTAGGCAAACAAGTGCAGTCTGACATTCAGGTCTAGCAATCACAAAAGGCCCAGTAGCAAAGTGAATCAGTGAAAAAATAACTACCCTACTGTAAAATGCCCTGGAATTTAAAACAGATTTGTCTCACTGAATTCACTGAGCTGACCCTTCAAATTAGGCTGTGCATATCTGAGGTGAAAAAAAGAGCTGTGGTCTATGCAAATACAATGCTTGTGCTGCTCACTAACATCTTCACATGCAGCAACTGTTACAACTCTCTTCCTGTTCTCTTTTTTGAAAGGGGAAAATCAACACCTACTTTATGTATCTGATTAGTTACTCATATCTGACTCTTATTTTTTACACATGGAGAAACATATAAAAATAGATCCAAAAAACTTAATTGGGAGTGGAATGAAGGCATGCTGACACTCCATCTGCTGCTGCACTAGAGAGAGGTGAGGCAAGGAAGACAGCTGTTTCCAGATGTTACTACTTTTGTAGAGTGAAGTCTGTGAAAATCCCACATGTATGGAGAATGAGGAAAGACTTAGCCTGCACCTATTCTACTATATAAAATAAGGTTGGCCCCAGTCAGAAGTACAGTACAGTACTATCCAAGATTGTTGCATTCTTTTTTCATTATCCAACTCCTTAACACAGTTTCGGCACATGCCAAATGATGCCTGGATGTGATGTGTGGGACAACGCCTCTCAGGAGCTGTTCCCATTAGCCAGCCTGAAAGCTGTGATGCTGCCTTCTCAGTGGAGCAGTACGACAGCTGAGGAGTGACGCTCCCCCCTTTTGCCCCCCCTGCTCTCGGCCCCCGAGATGCCCCAGAGAGACACACATGGAGACCACGGGAGGGGAAGCAGAGAGAGAGTTTATTAACATAGCTGGGGTGTATATATAGGTTTTAGGGGAATCCAAAATACTACCAATAGAAATCAAGGGATAAATGACCAATGGGAAAGGGTTAACTATGGGCCAATAGAGAAACTAAAACAGACACCTTCAAGGACGAATTCCTTGGTGCTTAGCTACATAGATAAGGGGGGTTCTGAGGGGCCTTGGGAAGAAGAATAACTAAGTAAAAAAGACAAAGAAACCATTTTACAACACAGTAAAAGCTTCAGGTTTTTAAGACACCTTAGCCAGTTTTAAACCCATCACAACAGAGCAGGCACAAGCTATGTGGACAGAAAGACAGTTAACACCATTTGCCCTCTGCAGCAAATAAGAGTCTCTAAATCACTTTATGTACAAATGACACATAGCTTTCTGAGGTGAAGGACATATGATTTCCCCATCATGAAGAAATACCTGTGAAAACTACATCCTCATCTCTTCATACTGACTTCCTCTAAAGACTCTTAGTTTTGTACTGAGGACTACATGTCACATGACACATTAGAAGATGAAGATGTGAAAAAGATCATCACTAATCACATAATGCAAAGCCGGACTGAAAATAACTAACTTGGATTTCCTTTTGCTTGTAAGGATCATCAAATATTGTGGCTATAAGGCTGTGTGGAGCCTTAACTGTGAATTTGGAAAACAACAAGACAAAGGAGAGAGGCAGAGATCAGGCTGAAGTTGCAGAAGCAGACAGGATTCAAGGCAGAGTGGACAAGATAAGAGTGAACTCGCATAAGATGATCAGGAACAGCAATTAGAATTGGAATGGAAGATCAGGAAACTAGGCAAGGAAGTCTGGTCCCAGCAACTACTGCTTTTCAAAGGCTGCAATCATGGTAAGAGTGTCTGGACATGTTTCTGAACAGTGGAACTCATTCCTCTAAAATATCAAATTTCTAGAAATACTTCTGGCATGTCTTTCACCCAGCCAACTTGCGTGATTCTACATTAACAGTTTCTGAGAGTTTTCATGTGTATTTTGAGAATTAACTGGTTCAAGGACTCTTCTCAATAGGCAGTACAGATTATATGACTCTCTGTTGAAAGATGAAATACATTGCTGTATGGATTCTGGGCATCCAATGCCTGTTGGTGTTAGTGGAAAAGAATGCTCCAGGGGTATTTAATATAACTGTGTGGTCATAGTTCTTCCCCTGCCAACTGGCTGTGACATTAGACCTTGATGGAAGATCTGCTTTCGAACTATGTGGAAACCAGTGACTAGCTTCCTAATAACAATTCGGTATCGCCTTGCAACCTAAATCCCAGCAGGATTTAACCATTGGGTTAAATCCCAAAGGCCTGACAGCTCCTATGGGAAGAACTTTGTAAGTTTTATCAGTTTAAGTGGATCCAACAATACACTTGACAAAGCACTCTTAAGCACCTAGGAGCCACATATAGCTCAGTAAATTCTCTCAGTTGAAAATCATTTATGTTAGGAAAATATTAGATGCAAGTATTGCATTCATACTGTGCTTACTCTAAGTATCTGCTGATGGCCACTGCTGGCAAGAGAATGCTGGAGTAGACACAATAAGGTCACTATATTATGTTTTAAGGTGTACTGTGTATTTGTGCATGTATGTATACACACACAGACATAGACACTCTTCCATACCCTCACAAACATAAAGAAACACTTCGAATAGGTGTTCTAAGATCATAAATTTGGATGGTCAACAACTAATAGCTGAATTTTCTAGAGGTTGAAAAATATTAACCTAAAATTCAAACTAAAACTTGAAACAGAAGGTCAAGGACTACAAACAAACAATCTCAGAAAACTGAGCCCTTATTCCTGATTTATTCTTGGTGAGAAGAAAAGAGTAAACCAATGCATTCATATTATGTGTCTTTTTTTATCCATGTACCCTGCTGAGTAAATGATAGTTAAGCATACTTGTATGTAGTGTATGAAAAGAAAATGAGTATTTTTGCTGGTTAATTTGAAGTGTAGATGTCTGATTAATTTTATTGCAGTTATTCCCTAAGAAACTAGTTTATTAGGAGAGGCTGTAAATGCTACTCTTCTTTCATAGATGTTGTCTTTTATACATTTGCAGATATTTTCTGTTACTGTTTTTCTGAAAAAGTATAAAGCACTCATCACCTAATCTATGTACCCTGGGATCTGTACCTCAGAGAAATTTCATGAACTTAAAAAAAAAAAAAAATAATTTTACAGTGCTGAAGCCAGGAAAAGAGAGACACAAAGTATTGATATTAAATTACATTGAAAAGGACATAAATCATTTTTATATCTCTGCTTATATTTAATATTTTTATATTTCAACAGATAGTCTGTGTGTACTTCTTTGTGAAAGGGGTATTTTAGCTGGAATTCTGAGCAGTAGCTGAGGATATTCAGTGGCAAAATTCTTTTTCTTTCTTGTGTAGCAAGAAAGCAGCCATTCTGCCTTAGTTAAATCTAAATGTCAGCGGTCATGACTGATCATGCCCAGATTTTCTGTCATCCCTGTTAACTGTGAACAGAGGGATCAGCATTTGGCACCCAAATTAGCAGATATGGTCAGCAACACTTTGCGAGGATGTGAGGCACCCTTTGGGTGACTGTTCTTGCTGCTCTGTAAGGACTGTGAACAGGAAGGTAAAGGGAGCTCAAGCAGTCATGGCATTTGCAGATTCCAGTCACAAGTTTCATAACATGGCAAGATTTTATCACCCTATGCCCACTTTTTTTATTTTTTTTTTCCTGGTCCTTCCTCCCTACCTTAAAAAAGGACAGATGTTCTTTGACTATTCTAAAAACTCAACACTTCTTTGTCTGCTCTTCCAAGGGGAGGGCTCTTTTACAGTGTATTCATCTTCAATCTGGGACTGCCAATTATAGCTCCACCTGGGCTCAGGAATAAAAGATGTCAAACTGCAGCCTTTGTCCTTTTTTGACTGCTTTATGCTGCTATTACATTGATTGCTCTTTGTTTCCCTGAAAATGGGGTTTTACTATTGCAGTCCATCTCCTTCCCTCCCTCTACCAGACTCCCTACTCCTTGTTACAAACTTTTTTTCTTTCCTCTTCTTCTTTTTTTTTTTTTCCCTCCCTCACTTCTACTTTTAATTTTTGGTAGATGTTGAGTTTTGTTAAGAATCACTCACCTAGCTCTGAATCACTTTGTTATTATTAGATTTTAAATCACACTTAGGGACCTGTAAAGTAAGTCGGCAGTGAGATCAACACAGACACTAACCAGGAATAATTTAGCAACCTATGTCTCATTTACACTTTGTGATTATATCTGCCTTTAATATGATTTTTCTTTCCAGTTTAGAGACCTGATGTGGATTCTTATGAATTAGAAGTGGATTCCTACCCCTTTGTGGTCTGCTCACATCTGTCCAGAGAGCAGAGGAGAGCGTCAGCCAACAATGCCAATACGGCCCTGTAAAGATTAATAGGGTACCTGAAAAGCAACAAGGACCTTGAGTGATTTCAAGGATTCCAAAGACTCAAGAAATCAATTTCAGTGAAAATGTCCTTGCTAATTTAGTACCTGATAGTGTTTGACACCTCTGTACTCCAGTAAGAACACTGAGCAATATAAGGATTTTTGTGCATGCCTTTTGCAATAAGGATTACAAATGAAAATTAATGCTAGCTAAATCCATAAGGACAGAAAGATAAAGAACACTCTTCTAAGACCTATCTATTCAAAACAAAAGTTATCTCTATGACTATCTTCACATCTAATGAAAAGAAATAAATCAGTAAAGGAAAAGGAACTATGGACACTGGCTAAATAAGAGTGTAATATTTTCTAGACTATTAAATCTAGCATATTGTGTCAGAATTGCTGCAGCACTGACTTAGCCCTGAAGAGCCATGTGAGGCTGCTGGGGAAAAACCCCACAAGTCCTCCTGACATGAGACAATTTGGATGCTAGTAGACTTGATCTTGTCACTGTTTCATTGTACATTAACAAAGACACGGCCTCATGCTAGATGCTCAAAATAGGATAAAAGCAATCCATAAAATAAAATCTCTCCTCTGATGATGTCGTAGGTATTAAAATTCTGTTTATAGTGAAGATTTTTATATGTCCTAATTACATACTGAAACTAACTATTGTCAATTCTGCCATGCTGAAAGAGCCTTAATGATGACATTACAGTTTGAATAGAATTTTTAAGCAGATCTAACGTAAAAAGAGATGCAATTAATCAAATTTTAAGTTTACTTTATCTAGGAATAAAGGCATGCTATGACTTTCCATAAAGAGTATTGCAATCTTTGTGAATGCAAACAGGGTCTGGAGTTATGAACTTTCAAAAATGAAATGCGAAAGTAAATTACAGATATCTCAGGGGGCTGCAGAGGAGGCAAAATCCCTAATAAGGGACACATGTCTTATTACAATATCTATAAAAGTTCTTATCCATGTCTTATTTTTTCCAGGAAACAAATTTCATCAGCACTAACAAGATCATTACCCACACCCCATGTCTAGTGTCCCAAACAATTTGTACATGCAGAAATAACAGAAAGACGATGAAGAAGGTTGAAGGTAGACTGACCTGATATAGACTATAGGACATCAGATGGTTCAAATCAGATGTGTAAAGATTTTTTGCAAATAAGTAGCAGCATTCACATTGCATTATTTTATCTGAAGAAGAAAGGTATCAGACTGGACTTCTCTTTTTTTTCTATTTCAGTTTAATTAAGACAAAACATAGGTATTTCACAGAGCTCCAGAGAAATTTCATACTCTTTGAATGGATTGTATACACACGCACCCCCCTTATGTGTAAGTACATACATTGTCCATACACAGACACACACACACACACACACACTACAGGATATGCATATAGATTTATGTATAAAGATATATATATAGGTATATGTGACCAGCAGCACACACCAGTTCATTAAGTATCAAACTACATCACTGTGCAAGGAAAGAGAAAACTGCTGACCCTCAAAGGACAGCAAACATTGTGATCCTGAGCTGTATGCCCAGGTATGTGCTTTAAGGTTAGCTATTCATAGTTCAAATTAAAGCTTTAGAATTTATATATTTGAATCCTACCTACTGTACAGCCTTCTCCATGTGTCTAGTCTTGTGTGAATAAAATGCAGGTTAATCACCAAAGCATGTATCAGTGTTAGGACAAGGCAAAGCAGCAAGCAACCCCAGCTTCCATTTCTCATCACTTCTGGCTGTGCTCTTCACTTCTATGCATTGCTTGGCTTGACACCATGACAAGCTGCACACACATTTAAATAAAATGTATCTAATGAGTGAGTTTCACAAATCTGTTTAATATTTTCTATGTTCACTGACCTCATCTGCACTGATGAAAGCTAGTGAAAAACTTGTTAAAGGGAAGAGAAAAAGAAAATCAGAGAAGTCAGAATTAATAGCTGCTGTGCTACTATGAATGGTGCCAGAAGCAGCCTTTAAAATACAATTTCAAGCTAAAACTGAGAAAGAAAACTCTCAAACAGATATAACAAAGGTACAGGGAGGTCATTTGTGCTGTTCAAATAACCATCACATTGAAATGTTTCTGCCAGAAAAGTGGCATTTCCAACAAAAACATCTGCTTCCTATGAATTGTCTGAGTAACATCCATGCAGCACACCATGAAAATGTATTTGATGCAGAGATGTGGGAGTTAAAATCTCTTTGTTCATTACTGGATTTGCCACAGTACTCATACAGGACTTTAAGGACATTGCTAAGTATTTCTAAGCTAGGGTGTCTTCATCAGCTAAATAAACACATTAAAAGGCAGTAGAGTTAAAAGAGAGTTTATCTCACTGAATGTATCAGGAATCTGTTCTGGATTAGAAGTATCAACCCACCTTCTGCCAGTTAATTTATAGGCATTAATGCTCATGATGCATTTTGCAGTCCTTAGATAAATAGGCAGACATGGGAAAAGGGCCATTCAAAGACTACATTTTACTGTGCTTTGTGCTGATGACTCATTATTTTTCTGGGAAAGAAGGTCACTGCCTCTTGAATCATCAGCAAAATGGCAGTAAATTCTAATTTCAGACTGTGTGCAGTGCCTGAAGGTAGAAAGGAGAAAAAGAAGAGCGAATTTTGTAGATGATTCCTGAGAATTTTAGCCATCAGGCTTTTTTCCACCTTTTTATTGAGCCCAGGCATGAGGAGAATCTGTTCTGTCTGTGAAAAAGAACAAAGACATAGGCCTTGAACCTAGTCAGCTAAAATTTGTTGAAAGAGATCTTCTAGAGGCCATAAACCTCCCTCCAGAAAGCCTTAGCTTCAGCACTTCTTTCCAAGGGCCCACACGATTTCTGTAGATTCATGTTACTCACTGTTAGTGCTAGCCCAGTTTAACAGAGGATAAAAACAACTTTCCATGCTGGGTACTATGGCTCTGCAAATGGGAGAGGTTGTGAAAAGTAAGTCAGACTGGGGACTGATATATCACATCTTAGACATCACTACTTTCTGTAGATAAGCTAGATATAAGAAAAAGGTGTGCTACCTATTAGAGGTCCTATAGTTGGCCTTGAAAAATTGGCCTGGCCTATAGTTCCATTTCCTTTTAATTTTTCATTTTACTGGAGATTTTGACTATCAGTGTTGACTTAAAAAACTATGAAATACTCCAGGAAAAGTATTTGCATCAAACATGCAAAAAAAAAATAGTACATTACAATATATATTATTGTTAAATACATATATAACACCAAAGTTATTATTTTGTAATCCTCAAAACAATCACACTTTAAAGTTTCCTGCACCAAAATATCAAGTATCAGGAGGTGTAGTTATCTATAGGTTGAAGTGAGTTCAGGAACCTGTATTTCTTTCACATGGAAATCCCCTTGAAACAAGATATGTGTTTGTCATTAGTAGCAACGAAGTCACTTCCTTGTCAGTGCCTTAGTCTGTTTTCGTAGATGACTAGTCCACATATTTTTTTTTTTTTTAACAAAAAAAAGCTTTTTTCATCTGCTGGTTTGAGGTTCCCTCAATTAGATTTTTCACATACCCACAGAATTGGGCTCTGTCTGAAGAAGGAGTTGTCATTGGCAGTCAGTGCTTAGTTGTGATCTGTTCTTACTCTTTATTTCTGGGCTTTGAGCCTTAGCAGTCAGACTAGTCTTTTACGTTCAGTAGATTCACAATGCTGAATCAGAATCTGACCTAATGATTTCTCCCTCAAGTATTCGCTAAGCAGTGGCTAAGCTTAATATACTTTTTTCTGTGCATTTTTGCAGGCAGATGTTTCTGGAATTAGACCAACACATTCATCCAGAAAACAAACTAATATCAGACCAATATAAATTACTAGACAGCAGTTCCAGAGTTGTTAAGAAAGGCAGTTACACATACAAAAAGAGTCAGGTTTGCTTTTTTTTTATTATTTGTTTTGGATTTAGAGGGTAAGTTACTAAATTCAGGTCACCGTCTGCTTGGCAACTGTGAAAACAAAATAAGTCATAAAATGGTAAACAGAACATAAGTGGCACATTCATCACGTTTTTGAAAAGCCTCACTGCCCTCCCTTACCCCATGTTTTCCCATCTACCAGCACTCTTCAGGGCAGAGGCTGGACCACTGTGAAAGATTAGAGCAGAAAACAAACACTGTTGAAGGGAAATGACAGACTGCTTAGCATGGCCTCAGTGGCACACATTGGGACAGGAGGGTGAAGCTGCATGTTGAGCCCACAGCTTCTTATCTACTCTTGCCTAAATCAGATCGGTGCTGAAAACTCTGACTGATCTAAGTTGTATTCTCTTTAATGTTTTCTGATTGGAATTTATGTGCAAATTTTGTTGTTCTCTGAGCTAAGGTTTTTAGTAGCAATAGCAACAGATCAAAAGTTCATAATTTTGCACAAAAAGTCTGCTAGATTAAAGGCCAAACTTTTTCAAATCTCAGTCCAAAATATCTAAACCAATAGATTTATATAAAACCTGTCTGTTTTTCCTGTGCTGGTAAAGTTCAAATGTAACAATTTAACAAGTTTGTATTGAGGTGCTTTCCTGTAATTTATCTTGCTATGATATGGAGACAGGCACTAGCTTAACACAGCATAGATAGTACAAACTAGAATGATAATACCCTTGGTTTTTAATCAGACTGAAAAAGAAACCTAGAGAGAAGGTATGATTTTGCTTTCCAGGGAGAAAGTAAGTCACACCAACTTTCATCATCACCAGGGACTGGACATCATCAAAAAAGAGCAGGAGAGCAGCACTCCAGCACCTGCTTGCCAGACGCTGTCAGACCAGGTCTGTATGCTAATGAAAGAAGCAGAGACCAACTATTGCATATCTGTCCACCACAGTGGTGTCTTCAGCATCAACGTCATCACAGTTTGCTTCAAATACAGTCCCAAAGAATTTGGGGGTTTTATATAAAGACTGACTAAGGAGAAGAAATTTAATGTACATCTGTATTAAATGAACAAGGACAGGATCAGTTTTGGTAGAATGGAAGGGTGGGAGGAACATGGAAGGAAGGCATGCTTTGCATGCCTAAGGATACATGTGGAGGGTCATTTCAGGGCTTGCACTTTGCTCTGGATATTTGGAGAGAACCAAATACTTGTGCTGTCTTGTCCATACTGCCTGTTGGGAATGATATAGCCAGGCCCTGAACCATGCCTGACTGTTCCATTGGAAAGTGCTGGCTAGCAGGGAACATAGTGACTATTAGGAATCTAGAAAATCAGTAATACCTGCTGAAACTCATTCTCTGGTTTGATTTTACATAGCATAATGTTGCAAAACACACAGCCCAGAGTATTTCTCATTACTCCTGGAGATTTCCCTTCCAACTTTAAAAGTGCACAGTGCACATGAGACACTGATCCTGTGCTTTATTTCTTTCATAGCCTGGTACTAAATATTATTAGATGTAGTAGTAAGCAAATACAACCTAGAGATAACACAATACCCCTAAGAAATGTTATGAAATTTACATTCTCTTCAGGTTTTTGTTGTTTTGGGGTTTTTTTGTTTTTTTTTTTTTAATAGGTAGGGAAAGCTTCTTATTCATTTAAGTGTGAGTTTGAGTAAAGATTCTGCTCAAATCAAGGCTTAATTCTGGTCTGCTGGTGTTTCCTATGCAAATCTGACAAAAGCACAAGGGAATAAGGAGCTAGCATTAGTAGAAAACTTGAGTGGGCAGCATATACTCCCTATATCAGGCAGCAGGATTTGACTCTCAGGAATGCTGGCAACAATCTCACTTCTTACTCATCTCAAAATGACCCCAGCTAAGATTTCAGAAATTGTGTTTGTGAATGTGCATCTGTGTGTATGCACACGTGACCCCCTGATTATTTCAAATCAGTGATTTTTATTTTCAAATAATCTGTCAGAATCAGATGCTGAAAAAAAGCATTTAGAATTGTTTTTCTGGAAGGAAATAAATGAATTATATTTTTCTTGGATTCCTTTGAAAATGCTACCCCTAAATTTCTAGTGGGTAACACAGTACTTGTATGAACTGTAACCAAAGTGGGTCATTTGGCTTGTAAGAGGCATTATTATTTTGAGATGTGTGCTAATTAGTTCATTTCCACTGATTATCATTAATACCTGTGGCTGTATGATTCACATAGGCCAATAATATGCACATAAAACCAAGAGAATGCAGATAAAAAACCTAGAGTGACTTAAAAAAGATTAAGCACAAGCTGCAAATACGGAAACATAAGAGACCTGAAATGAAAAAACGACATATTAAACATCAAATTTAAATCTGCTTTACAGAAGGATTAAATGCTCACTGTGGACTGTGAGAGAATCTGTTTCTAATGGTGAATTTGTATCAGTCCACAGGGAACCCTATCAAGGCACAGCTGACTAATGACTATCATTTTCACTTGATTTCATTAGTATTTAAGTTATAGCACGAAGTACATTCCCTTAGGTGCCCTGAAAGTTAGTGATTTACATACATTTGCTATGAAGCTTTTACTTTGGCTAATATCAAAATTATTTGCTAGTAGATACTGTATTATTTCTTGTGCCCACCTAAGTCCTCTCATTCAAAAACAAATGTTAATTTTTCATATGATTAGTTACAACACATTTTAAAGGCATGTTACAATAAAATTTAAAAAATGCTGTCAGCCTGAAATTGTTCTGTTTCTGGGTATGATGTAACAGTCTTTGTTAGTCAGCCTCTAGTTATACGTTACTAGTTTTTTTTCTTCATAGTGTGTGCATGCAATATGTCTTTTTTCCTCTATAATGTCCAAATCCACAGTTAGAGCAAAATCTCATAGGCAAGCTTCAATTTATAAACAACTGATTATGCATGTCTTTGTGACAACACCTGTAAAAGAAATTTTGAACATCTGGTTAAGATGGGTAGCTTTTTGAAAAGGGATAGAAGAAAATGCTGAAAGTAAATGACTTCCTGGGTGCCACTTGCTGGAACCTTCCTCCTGGATTCCTCATCCAATTAAAAATAAAACCATCCATCCTTACTTCCAGCTTTTCCTACCTATTCTCTCACCTCCCACTACTGAATACTCAGACAATAGAGTCTACTACACTAGCTGTTCCTCATATACTTTTTCAGGTTTTTCCACCTTTTAGCTTTACTCATACCCCATCCTTTTTCATGCTGCTCTTCACCTCCAGCTGCATTTTCAGCTTCTTTCTATAAAATGTCTGACAAATAAAACAGGTACAAGCAGCACATCAGTATTTTGCAGAGAACTCCGTTCACAGCAGCTTTCTCCAGAATGTCCCTTCTTTCTGAACCTTTCTGGCCAAACCATGCACAGATACAGCACACAGTCACTCTTAAGTAAATAATACTCTTTATTACTCCTAATAAGAAAGCCCAAACCCACTGTATACATGACACTAGCCTAATTATATGTTGTTCCCTTTTCTTATGTCTTTTAATGGGGCTTCAGGAAAGATTGTAATACTATGCTTAAACACACCATGCCATATCTGTAAAATGTCAGGTCCATATGCACACAAAGTCCAGATAACCCTGAACCTATAGTTACATTGAGAAGTACAGAGGGATTAAATCAAAAGTACAGCATTAAAAGGAGGCTTGTAAGTGCATGCTAAGATAGTTCAGCAAATGAACAGAAACTGGACACAAAGGTTATGTGCAGAGGGAATAAGGGGGTAAAACACTGTGTTTGCCACGTATAATCACTTATAAATCCTGACCACACAGGAAAGATCCATGCAAAAGACTGCTGATTTGTGTTACAACCGTCAATTATGTGTGTCAGCCAGACATGCCATCAAAACTGGAATGTTATAAACAGATACTGAGGTGAGCCCATGTGTCAGTGGGTTCTCTCCAACTGACAGACTGAATAGACAAGGTGGGAAAGGGAAACCGAGGAAGGGTTGTTATTCCTATGTTGCACCTGGCCTAATGAAATACTGCAATCTTGTACAATTTATACAAATCATTGAAAGGTGAGACAGAAACAAGCTGCAAACCCAGATGTGCTTCATAGCCTTTTGCCCCAGCTCACCATATTTTTTCATCTTCTTTGTTTTCTTCTTATGTTTTGATTTTATGTTTCTTTTGATTAGGGGAACTGCTCCAGGTTCAATTAGTTCAGTAATGAAGCATGCATGAATCAAGAGAATGGACAATGAAAGTTTTGCTTGATTTTTTTTTTTTTTTTTGGATGAATGCATCAAGTTGAAATGTTCCTTTTTCCAGATCAGCTGTTGCTTCTCTCCCCTCTATATAATACTTCTCTGCTTCAGTGCTCATGACAGAATATTGCTGTTTCAACAAAAAGCTTTGAAGGTGAAAAAGTTTATTCTAAGAACTTGTTGTATGGGATCATGTAGCCTCTAAGTGGAGATGTAATGCAGAAATGAGAAGCTCCTGTGACTGTGCTTCTCTCCCTGCAAGTAGTCAGAATCTCCAGTTAAGCCTTCCAAGCTTATAGAAACACAATCACAGAATATGCTGAGTTGGAAGGGACCCACAAGAACCATCAAGTCCAACTCTTAGCTCTGCACAGGACCGTCGCCAAGAGTCACACCATGTGCCTGAGAGTATCATCCAAATGTCTCTTGAATTCTGTCAGGCTTGGTGCTGTGACCACTTCCCTGGAGAGCCTGTTCCAGTGCCCAGCCACCCTTTGGGTGAAGAACCTTTTTCTAATATCTAACCTGAACCTTCCCTGACACAATCATGATGCAGATTTATTTTTGTTTGTGTAATGGATGGATCATAAGCAAATGATAAAAACCAGGGTTTCAACATTAGAACAGCAAAAACTTAGTGAAAAATTTCTGATAGCATACACTTCAGTGAAACTATGCTGGACCTCCCAAAGGCCATGAAGAAAACATTGTTTTACTCGTTCGATGTTAGCTTTGAGAATACTGGGAGTCCAGCAGTTCCCTGTTTCCTTAAACACTCAAATCTCATAATACTATTTCAGTAGAAGGATTTTAATTTCTCAATTTGAGCACAGACATGCCTTTACCACGCTGCAGTGTTCACCTGAGACAGTAACTCTATGTTCCCGTCTGCAAGCAAATGCCCTTTAGCAAATGATATTGCTTTCAAACACTGTGTTTTTCTTTTAATCATTCGCAACAGCACTGAGTGGTCTGTAGTTTGCTCTCCAACACAGCAATTCAGTTTCAAAAATATAGTGCAGTATTTTATATTAAAAAGAAGTCTCTGAATATTAAAAATACCAATATGTCACGCAGACTAAATAATTTTGAAAATTCTGACCTCAAACAAAATGTTTTATTAGTTAATCACAAAGAATTTCATTGTTTTAGCCTATTGTTATTTTGCGAAACCTTCAAGGTAGATTTAAATGAACTCAAATCAAAAGAGTATGTGAAAAAGATAATAGTTTTAGTGACTCTATTCACAGTGGCTGTTGACTGCTCTTTGAATTTCAACTTCATCTATTCATAAGAGAATTTGTGAACAAGATATAAACTATCCTTGAGGGGGAAAAGGAAAGTAGAGCGAACAACAAGAAGGATTTTGTGATAACAGAGCTGAATGTTAACTGAAAGTATTTCTCTCCTTTCAATATCAATGATTAGCTGAAACCTTTACATCTCTATTACATTTAATCATTTCGCTTTCTGCCTCTGTGGAAGATCAGATTCAGGTTGAAACTTGAGATGAAGAATATTTTCCCTATTATCTGCAAATCAGAGCATTATTGAAAGTGGCAATGTATGTGAATAAACACTGCCTGAAAGTGCCACTGGGGAGGTTGACAAACTAGCAAGCAGAAAGGCTTTTTACACCTCAGAAGTCAAAACAGAGATTGAGGTTTTTAGGGCCTTATTTTCTTTAGTTTGTTTTGGTTTTCCATGCAGAATCACAGGAAGAATTTCATTCACTTGTGAAGCATGTTGAATGCCACAGCATGTTCTAAATGGTTGAAAATGCTACCTATTTGTGTAAACTGTGATTAACAGTCTGCAAAACTCAAGCTATCTAAATTTTGATGAACAATTGAATCTCATGTAATTTTCCTATTGTGTTTGCAATAAGCCAGTCTCCAAAATCTTACAGTAAAGAACTTAATCGTGATTAACTGCATCTCAGCAAGTCTGTGGCTCTTGGTAAGGTGATTCTGTAGCTCTTCTAGGGCAGACTCAGTGAGGAAGTACCCCTTGCTGAGAAAGTTCAGAAAATTTAGCAGAATTTAAAAGGCTTGTTCCTTCATGAGCTGTGGAATAGGGTTTTCCCCTGGCATGATGATCAGATAGATTCTGTTAGACTCCATGTGATTCGTTTGAGTGGACCTCCCTGAAATCAGTTCTATCTTTTGAATATTCTGCTATTCTCTATTGCTGAACAGACTAGAGATTAATAATACATTATTATCAACATCATCACTACCATTATTATTATCATCATTATTGCTGTTATTATTACATTATTGTTACATTATTATTACATGGTTATGTGAATAAAATACTGTTCTTTCTACACCTTGAATTCATGGTAGATGTCACTTTATGCTAAAATGACTCTCAAATTCATAGCCAAACAATCTATTGTAGGGCAGCTTAGAGTCAACTATGGGGTGAGAGTTCACCACTGTCAGTGGGAAGGTGACATACAATTATATGGAGTTTTGGGCTGGAATTTTCTTGGTGGAAGCTGCTGCACAAACCCTTATGCTTGGTCCACCCATGGACACTGTTCCTGTCAGTTTAAAACAGAGGAGTCACAATCACATTTGAAAACCATGGCAAGTTTAACTGAGAGGTACTTTGGTAACAGGATAAACTGATTCCTCAAAGGCTGTTATCACCTCCTTAGAGATAGCCATTTCCTATTCTCCGATAAACACACTTTGAAAAATTTTGGTGAGCTGCCACTGACAGTGCTTGTATGAATGACACCCATGAACCTTTGGCTGCTGTGACAATGCCACAAAGTATACAAAATCAAGTAGTGCTTTATTCTACCAGACAGCAATAAGCATGTAATTATATTGTAATTAAAAAAGCAATTATTTACTGGCAACTACTGAAGATGTCTTTAATACAAATTCTGAGTGCTACTACCATGTAATTTGTAGAGAGAAATAAGTATGCAATTACCCTGTTAGTAACACAGTAATTACAAAATACATCCATGCATCTTTCTGTTTTCTGACATGGAGTTACTGACACCTGCAAGGCATAAATTACATGGAAACTACATATGCAGCTGCCAGGTGATGTACAGTAGAATGGAAAGATGGCAGATATAATTTCAGAGCAAGAGTCCGATTCACTAACACAAAACTAGTGTTAAGAGATTAGTGATCAGTACTTAAATCTGAAATAAGACTAAGCCACTGAAATTCACAGGGCCATACTGGTTTAAAAGAGGTATAAATGGTCTGTGAATCAAAAAAAAATCTTTATGTAGAGTTATGGATACAATAAAACACACTGTCAGAAGTCTGGAACTAGGAGCTTTTTATGTGAACTGATTCTACCCTATTCCAAAGAGAGGTTCTGTTGTTTCTATCACAGGTTGCTGTCACAGATTGTTCATAAGGAATAAAGCCTTGCTGTAAGTGGAGCCTCGTATGTCAGCTTCTCAACTCTCTCATGTCATTTTTCTGGTGACATTTCTAAATAACCAGTTTGACAGAAGGTGGGCCCTGAACAGAGGAACTTACCAAGTGAATGGGAAGGCAGAAACAAAGCCATAAGGCAAAAAGTGCCATAAACATTTCATAGAAAACACTAAATATTTTATTTTGAAGCAAATGATGTGTCATTTTGTGACTGGTGTAGGCTACATTTGTTCTTATAAAACGGCCCTCTGTTCTAACAAAGTCCATGATTATTCCACATAAATACAGACTTAGTCTCAGGCATGAGACTTGAAAAAAGATCGACTATTTAGGTGCTTAAAGATAAAGATACATTTATCTACACAGCCACACACTTACAACCTCAGTCTTGAAACTCATGCATCTAAATCATGGCCTGTACATCAAAGATCCCTATCAAAAATCACACTAAAGGACATGCAGCAATTTTAAAAAGGCTTGGCACTCAGAAATTACTATGAGCTCTAAGTGATCTGAATGCTTGAATATCAGTCCTGTATTATACAACAGCCCACAATAAATACCTATGTTTGAGGCTTAATTGTGACTAATTCATCTAAAATGGAAATAGTCTTTGTTTTCCTTAAAAAAAAAGGATGAAAGGAATAGAGAAACATAATACTGCAAAAGACCTTCCAAATCATAAAGTCTAAAACCCAGAAAAGAATGAAAGCAATTTATTGCAACTAATCCAATGTGATGTGAGACAACATACTGTCATGCTGGCATATTTTTCTCTAGCTATAAACCCTTTCTTGGTCTGGGGAAATAAAGTTCAGCAACAAAACTATGTCTATTATTTAATCAGACCTGTGATTTCAGTTATTGCTCTCATTATGCTTAGCATTTGCCATCTCATTTTATATGCTTGCTGAATTTCTTCAGAGGTGCCAGAATACAGCCACCTAAAATTTTCAGCAACTCATTCAGTGTTCTATCAACCATCAAGATTTATAGAAATACTGTCCAGAGATGCCTATATAATAAAACACAAGGCTATTGATTACAAAATAATATTGTGAAAGCGGGACTGAGGTGTCTTTCTAGAAAGTTGTGGAGGAAAATGTGAGCCATCTAAAAACACCTATTTTGAAGTGGAGCAGGATAAAACCTCCCTTTCACGTCACTGATAATTCAGAGTGATAGAGATAATTGAAAGTCTCTCCAGCAGGGGTGTGCTGCCATCCTTCTCTTCTCTGTCCACACTGGGGTGTTTCAGGGTGATTAATTGCTAATTGGCAAATGTCAATATACCCTGGAGCATATTTTGCTGAAAACATACAACCAATGATAACCATTAATTTTTGCTTCATCTTGATTGCAAAATTGCACTGACTGGTGTTCATGTCTTATAATTTATCCAAGGGTCTCTAGGGGAAAATAGCTCACATTCTACATGCCGGAACTTTCTATTAAAACCTTGAATTAGGTATAAAGAAGGGTGATTGTTGTGTCTGAAAGACTAAATTACACTAGGATAGTACCTATATGTAAATATATGACTGCATTTGTTCAGTTAGGCATATGCTTAAATGTTAAGGCCAAAGAGTGATCTGGGCATCAGCACTCTGTGTCTGCTGCTGATTTAAATTAATAGAAGAAAAGAAGAATGGAAAACAAAGAAGAAAGCCAACCAGACAGACAAAAAAACTCCAACAAAACCCCAGCTTTGTTGATTGAACCAACTTCCTGCCATTGTTACCAAAACAGCTAGAAAGACTCTAAAGTCATGGCATGGTATTTTAGTGACAATACAACTATTGCCCAGTTCCTATCGCTTTGTTGTATCATTGTTACACTCAAGTGGTTGCATTTCAGCTGCAGTGCTTTTGGAGTTGGTATGGAGGTAGTTGTTTCTGTAAACATCTAGGAAAAAAAACCGTCTTCTGACTAATGAATATTGTTGTACCAGTGTAAATGGAGACATCAAAGGTTGTTTGAACATGAAAACACTGTAGTATTTAAAAAAAAAAAAAAATCTTTTTTTTTAGCTACAACTGAATATTCCATGGGTTAACTGTGTGGGGTTTTGGTTTTTTTAATTAGTCAAAGCAGTCATGAATACATGTAACTAGGTTTGCATGCATGCTATGTGTAATGATTTTGGTTATTTGGACTCACAGCATCTGTATGGTTTCTTCAGATTATTGAATAACAATCAAGATACATTACTGTACTCCCAGTTGTAGAAGTTTCCTTCCAGAAATGTTCTGAAGAAACTCACTCCTCAGTTGCCTGCTTTTTTTCCTGTTACACAGATAAACAGAAACCTTCATTCTCTGGAGCTGTCATTCTCATATCTTTCATGTGTTCTAAATTCACTCAAAAAAGTATTTCAGAAGAAAACAATAGAAGTGCTTCATAACTCACACACAGTAATTGGTGTCCTGTTGAAATCTGAGGCCTAATCTTGAATTCTTAGCGCATCTTATACTTGCTAGGACTTCACACAAAAGTGTAGCAGGACTGTGTCTTTGCTGGCATAACTTTCATTCCAGATGTACAATCCTTTTATTGGTTTACTCTTAAAATATTCATAGGTATGTTTATATATATATATATATATGAAAGTTTCAGTCTAGTTGAGTGAGGAATAAAGCATTTCTGAGTCTTTTGAGGATATTTCTTCCACACTTTCTAGTTAAGAAGCCTTTTTCTTCTTTTTAACTAACATGACCTTCTACAAGATCATAAATGGCAATATTTAATCTTAAAATAGCATTTTTAATAGGTATAGATAGAGAAACAATTTTATTTTAATGCCAAAACTCTTTAAAAAAACATGATGGACATCTACCTTACTGGTTTTTGGTATCTCTCGTACATGAAACAAAAAACAAACAAAAAAAACCCAACTATTTTTTGACTGCAAACTGCACACTACTGTGTTACCAAAATGTGCAGCAGAAATTTCAGAGGATGCTTAAATTGTGATTGTGTGTGGAAAACTGTTCCTAAAGGATATATCCGTGTAATTTTTGTCATGAAAAGGCACCAAAAGATACCAAAATCAGGAAAGTTGCATGTACTTATCTTGGAATCCAGAAATCATCCCAATGGCATGATTTTTGGACACAGGTTCCCTGCATTTCTGTGGTAGCCAGAAAATGGATGAAGGGAGTGTGAAGCGGAATTGGAAAGTGCCCATGGTACACACAGAGGGACTCCTGCATCCATGGTGTATAGGTAAAAGAAAAAGGGAGTACTGCAATCTTCCACTTGTTGCATATCTATCTATCTATCTATCTATCTATCTATCTATCTATCTATCTATCTATCTATCTATCTATCTTGTTGTTACATATCTTGTTGGTTGTGTATCTTCTTCTTGGCGGTTTTCCTGTAGGGAAATCACCTTGTGTCTGAATTCTAGATTTTGTCACTGGTAGAAAAAATGAAAAAGAAAAATGAACATTTCAAAGGTCTCAGCTGCTCTGGTAGAAAAAATTAGTAGTTGACATTGACTGAAAATGTCCACTGTGTGTGTGGGGGTGGAGGTTGGGGCAACAACAACCAAAACACATCTCCTTTTCCATTCCTCTCTTTGGACAAAATTCAGTGCAAGACTTATCAATCAAGCCTAACTCAAGCTTCTTCTTAAGCACCTGCAGTCTTAGGCCTCTAGGATCAGCTCTGTTAGGAAGCCCAGTCACCAATCCAACATGCATATTCTTGAAGGTGACATTGTTTTTCTTCTAAACCTTCCATCAGTTCCGGAAGTCAAACCCTATTCCTCCCAAGAGCACAGTTCTCAGGAAGGAAGCTATATCATAAGGAAGTAAACACAGACTAAAGAAAGCTTGGAGAACAAGAGGGAAGATCCAGAGTACTGAGTAGCTCCAGGGAAATGTTTATAATGAGTACAAAAGCCCACAGCAGACAGGCTTAAATACAAAGAAATTTGCATTGTTTTTAGGATCAGACATCCATCACTGAACTTCAAAGGAGTCACAATATCATCATCATCATTATTTTTATTGCTGCTGTTGTTGTTAGTATTGTCATAAACATTATCAATGATTAAGCACAGCAGCTAAAATAAGAGCAGGCCTGAACTTCTACTGAGCATTTTTTGAGTTTTAAAAAAAGTTAACATTTTCATTCAGACTTTTTTCCTCCCTTCTTCCTACATACAAGTTGGGAATTGTTCATTATAGTACCAAACGCTAGTATTGCTGGAATACAGAGAAAATGCCTGTGTCCTTACATTTCCTAAATTAAAAGTTATACCACACACTACATTACTCAGCTGTCCATTTTGCCAAGTGTTTGTGTATAAATTTAATCATGAATGAAAAGCTTGTGACCATATCTTTGTCTGAAATGTATCCAGATATAGTTCACTATACTTTTTCAAGTCTGTATGTGTCATTTCATTTTTTCTAGCCTATTCAGACTCCATTTCTTATCCTTTCCATTATCTCCTTGGAAAAATGGATGAAATTGGGTCACTACTGTGCTCCTGTCATCCCCTGGGCTGCTGGACACCTCGTTTTTTAGGACACTGTAATATGACAAATTTAGCAAATTTTTATTGCTTTTTATATCAAAATTCAATATCTTCAAGATATTTCCCAGTATAATGTCCACACTAGGACAATGGGAGAGGTATTTAGAGGTTTTTTTCAGCTGATATTTCTCAGTTGCTTCTGTGAAACAGCAATGCAGTCTCTTCCAACAGCTCAAACAAAGCTACAGGGTCACATCTAAGCCCACCACATAGCCAATCATATTCACCCTTGTCTCCACATCTGAACAGAACTGGTGCAATCATAAATCTCAAATAACACAGCAATGCTATATCCCCTTGCGACATAATAGGAGGGAAGGGTTTGGTGTGGTTTTCTTTCTTTTTAGCTTCCTTTTAAGTGTGATGGGGAGCTTACAGTGTACTGGCTTTAGCTATAATTTATCTCTTCAAGGGCAGTCTTATGGCCAGATTTTATCAACCATGCAAAGAAAATCCATGCAGCCTTCAATATTTTTCTAAGCAATTTTCTGGGCTATTTAAAACTTCTTAACCTATATTTGGAAATATTTTAAATAAAATATTCCTAACATTAATTAAATGTATTAAATTAGCTTTTAGTTACTTATTAACTAAAGAATATGATCATACTACAAAACCAGACAAATTAAGTTTAATTAAGTCACTGTTTCAGGAATGCATAGGCATTTGGATTTTCACAAACCCTTGTGGAATCCTTGTTTGTTGGACTTTACATTTAAGTAAGTAGTTGAAATAAGTGAGAAAAGATAAGTCATGGGTGTGTTTTCTTTTGCTTATGCATTTCAATTTAGCATTGTACATGAAGGCTTATCACTGATGAAATACAGCACAGCTCATTTACAGCTACAGTATCCAAATATGTGATGTTCAGAATTGCAACTTCCTGTCCTGTCACAATCCCATTTTGTTTCAGACTAAATTCTATCAATGCTTCCTTTCTAGAAACTATTTAAATCATTAAAAGTAGGAACAGTGGGCATTAATTTACTTTATGATGTTTATTTAGTGATACAGGCACTTCAGTATAAAGCAATGTATATAATTTAAATAACTTATAACAGATGGTTTATTTTGCCCTGAAATAAACCACAATAAGAATAGGCCTGCAAACCCAAACATTATGAGCAGATCTGCTCAAAAGAAAAATCATGCTGTCCTCAAGACCCAAGCTTTCAGAGAGCTGTGAAATCTGCAATCAGGAGGCCACAGTAAACAAAGGCCTGTCAGGCCCTATCTTTTACAGAGCTGTTGCCAAAATGGCTTCTGCTGCAATTAAGGAAACACAACACTCAGGCTTGACCTGGCACTGACGACCTCTGGCATTCTCACTGCTACGCAGTTCCTGACTGATTTTAACAGGAGTAGACAACGCACATTCAAAGAACCAGCAGTTTATTGGCAGCACACAGCAAACACTCAGGCCACCATCAGCTCTACACCACCGCTCCCACCCCCTCATTCCAACTGGTTCAACTTCACTGATATACAACAGAAAGTACTTGGAAAAGAAGCACACAGTGCTGTAGGAGCTGAAAAAGAAATTCCTCTAGTCTCAACCACATGGCTAATGCCTAAAATTAGCACACAAAAGACTGAGCACAGAATGACTTAAAAGGCCCCTGCACAAGAGAGTGAGACCCCACAGTCATAATTTAAATACGGCTCCAAAGTGATGAGTAGATTTCATGTGGATTTTTTGCTTTAGGTAATAATAAGTGAATCGGACTCTCATATTACCAATTACTATGGTCACTTGACAGCTAAGCTTGCAATCACTAAAGGATAAAAGAGACGGTTTGATTGGTACACTGGTGGAGCATAAATGACACATTTTCTTACAAGAGTATCCAAAATAAAGAGGTGTATTGACATCAACACACATAAGATTAGACAAGGGCTAATTTACACCTCATCTGAGAGAGGTCAGGTGTCAGTGAAATGTCGAAAGAAGAAACTTGTGATGTGACAGAAAATGTCTAAATATTAGGGAAAATTAAGAAGCTGTTAATTCCAGGATATCTCTACCATATAAGTTTTCAAAACATACTTTTCCTTTTTTCTTTTATTTTTTAGACACTTGGTAAAATAAAAGCTTCTTGACTACAACTGAAACACACCTGAAAGCTGACTGCTTTGGGAAAACTATGAGATTTGTGGTTTTATGAGGCAGGATAGAAGTAACAGAGAAAGAGAACAGGTATTTTTCAAGGAAAAAACATTGTTAACACAGCTTGCACAGGAAAAATCTGCTCCTTATTGAGTAAAAGAAAGAGATCCCTTCACATAAACCTCAGCACTATAGTTTAATTTCATGACAACATTAGTTTTCTGTAGCAGCTTATTGGTCTCCAGCTGCTCTGCTGGGGTATTCAGATTTCAGCTTTGGTAAGAACGGCAAGACAAATGAAAAAGCAATAAAGTAGAACAGTCAAATGTCTGTCAAAGCAGGTCAGAGAGATACATCTGTCTTCTTTAAGGTAGGACTGGAAGTAAGGAAGTGTGGGAAATGAGTTCAAATTGGAAAGTTAGAAAGCTGACATTGATGCACTCACCATAACAGATCCTGAGGCATTTCAGGCTTTTGTCATGCAGTGGTTCACTGCAATGTAAGGGCTGAAAAAGAGAGGAAGTAATCCTGACCTTGAAATGTCCTGTAACACTGTGAATTGTTTTTAGTGAAAGAGGGAGAGAGAGGAGTACAATGAGGCACTTTCCAAAGTTGCTGCCAAACAAACCACTTGAAAAACTTTCCAACCCATTGCTTAAACCTGATGATCCCGGGACAATGATGAAATGACCCTAGTCCAAGAATTGTTGGTTTCTTCCGAAATAAGACATAAAGGTTACATTTCTTCCAGCCTGGCTGTTCTTTCACTTGAAATCTTAATTCTAACAACTCTTACCTTGTATTGATCACCCGTGTCTTTGCAGTTCAATTAAAGTACTGTATATGGCCTTTGTTCTCAAAGAATAGTGTCCACTACTGCTATCCACATGTAATGCAGCTTTTAATCACAGAAACAACATTCACCAACAGTGCACTGAAATTGCTAATATTTTTTTCTCAGTTTTTGTCATTGGTAAGATAAATGAAGCCTCTCTAGTCTTCAGCCTTCCTTCAATTGGTAACAGTCTACTTAAAAAGAAAATATTAAACCTTGCGTGAAACATCTTTTGATTCAGATTAAAGAAGCATTTAATAGCTTACCTTGCCAATAGCAAAGACCTCCAGAGGAAAGGAAAAAGAGAGTGTAATAAGACAAAAACTAGTTTTCATTGGTTTTTAAGCTGCTGAATGTAACAAGGCTCTGTAACACTTTCATCAGCCATCAACATCTTGGCTCTGGGGTAAAAGACCTTTGATAAAGAGAAAATTCTCCCCAGTCACATAATATCAGGAAAAAGTGTTAAGGAAGTTCACTTCAAAGATAATCTGCTGGTACTGAATTTTAAGGAATCTGTCTCGTAATTTGTTACTGTTTCCCAGAGCTTTTTCTTATCATGGTAGGGGGGTTGATAATCCATCAGCGACTTCATAACAGCTCATGAGCCACTGTTTGATAGAAAAAAGCATTTCAGAAACATATGCTAAGATAATAGTGCAGTCTCTAGATGCTTTTTGCTGGCATCTCAGTCCACTGTGCTATGACATCTACCCCCGTGAAAGACAGTATGATAAATCTCAACTATTCTCTCGTCCTAATGGGAAGATATGGTGAGCTGCTGGCTTTCATAAAGCTAAAGGACTAGATTTATAATTAATTCACTTCATTATTTCAGTTTTATTTTTCCCTGAATATATACAGAAGGGTAATAGATGCATAGAAAGCTGCATAAATTTACAATTGACATTAATAGAGCTAAAAAAAAAAAAAGCCACAACAACAGTAACTTGTCACAAATTAATGACACAAAATACTAGACTCCAATTCACATATCAAGTCTGATCCACAACAGTAATATCCAAAAGCTATCACCAAATGATGGCTCTTTATTCTTTCTATGACAGCTATATCCCCAGGACAGGCTGAACGCCACCATTTCCATCTGGTGGAGACAACAGTGGATGAACGAACGCTAATTTAGTTCTCACATGCGCTGACACTAGCATGAACTAGGATAAAAAATACATTTTAAAAATTTAGCAAATCAAAGACAAGATCAAAAATACATTGGTAGCCTCCAGGGCTACCACCAGAAGTACTCATTAATTCTTTATGTTTCCAGAATTAGGCTTCTGTGGAACTCCCTGATTATACCTAGCATAAACAGAGGTGTGTAAACCAAATAAATAATGCAACTTATATGCTTGAATCTTATCATATTCAACAAACTACTGAAGCAGATTCATGGCTTAGGAATTCATATTAGTTCATCTTACAGTCTTTTCTGACATCTTTCTAAATGAGAACTTCCTTCTCTTTTAAATCCATCCTTCTATGTTAAAGATAGAGAGATTCTGCACAGAAAAGTACCTCTATCCTTTTCCTGTAAATAGATACGGTGACTCACCACTATACTTTCACAGGAATCTATTGTAAAATTGCCCTTGTCAAACATTCTTTCGCTTGACCCATCACCCAAAGAAAAAATAAACTTCCAAGAGGGAAGTATCTGTTCCTTCTTCTTGAAGTTGCCCAAGGGCTCTCAGCATAGGCCGAAGTTCATAGTATTTACGAGTGCATGCTAAGCCCTGTTTTATGCCCAGATCCCCTTTTCAAGCAGTTCCAAAGTGTGGGCTGAGACACCAAGGCGAGTAGCAACTCCTCAGTTCTCTTTGGGTATGCAGCCACATAAACATACACACAGTCCAGCCTATAAATAACAAAACAGAAAGATAAGGTGCCTTTAAATGGCATATAAATCAATGCATTGTGTGTCAAACCTCCCTGGGTTGCATATTTGCATAATGTAGTATTAGCTGCATAATCAGCCTCTTTTAATTATTTATTTCCCCCCCTCAGAGAGCCAAAGCAATTCCTTCTCACAGCAAGCCTTGGTAAATTTAGAGGTTCACACAGTTATGCCACGAAGCGATTTCCTCATACAAAGCGATACTTTGTTTTTCTATAACATACTACAAACATCAAAGTTGAAAATGGTTCCACAATAAACACACATATCACTCCATATGTTTGCACTCCCTAGAGACATAAAGCATACAACAGGCATGGCTTTTCTGTTACATGTACATAAATTTTTTCTACTAATCGTATCTTGATATTTTAAAAATACAGTTTGGTCTAGATGTACTTCAGCTCTAGATAATGATAAAAAAAGGCATCCCATTGTGCTACTGTGACAGTTTAAATGGGTATAGAAGCTATCATGTCTTTTTGAGGGGTACATCATAGCCACCATTTTAGGAAGAAAGTGAAACACCTTGACTTAATAGTGTCGAATTACTATTCAAAGTTGAATTCCTGTTCAATGTTGAATTCCTAGTCTCATAGGTGGATAGGAAATTGTGAAAATCAGATGACTAATGACTGCTTACAGAGCCCATGTTCCTCAATTCATCATGTTTGAGTGATTTTTCCAAGCTGGGTCATCATTATCTTGTATAGGAGTTAAGTACCAAAGGTACAACATTCCTTTTTATTTCTTTTCCCCCCACAGCTTCAGACCTCTTTGAAGTTTCTCAGATTTAACAAGTGACAAAACTTCCACTTGAAAACTGAAGACCAGTGTCTTCCTAAACAAGGACACTTAGTAAATTTCATATTGGTAATCAGAAGAGGAAACATATAGACCCATATCCAGTATCTTCTAGACAACTTTCACAGATTCAATCAATAATAAGAGCACTTTGTCAAAGTGCCTTTTATTGTAGTGGATTCTGAGGCTTGGCAAACATAATGTGTTTATAGCATTTATTTCAGTATTCACACAATTTTAGGGAAGGAATTAACCTTTCCTACTAGGCCAGGTTCTCACTGAGCCAGAATAAACCATGACAATAAAAGAACAATCTCCCTTATATCACAGATACAGTCTACTCTATTTTCCATCTTTCTGAGCCTGTGTACAGTGGAAACAAAAGGTATATCTCACTCAGTTATGACACCAAGCTATCAAAACAGAAGTTAACTCTTACCCATTAACAAAGTGTGTTGTACTATCACTGCCATGCCCTCTCTATTGCAGTACTTCAACCTTTCCCACTATATCAAAAATTCTTTTGTTTTGAGAGTGAAGAGGAAGAGCAAGATTAAGCGTAAAAATATGTACTATTGCATAATTGCCTGCTAACTTTGCTTAACAAAAACCTCTGCTGGAAGTTTTGCTGGAGGAAGGAATGCAAAATCCAGCCCTCAACAGTGGCACTTTCTAATAAAATCAAGTGTTCGAGTCAGCAGATGATCTTCAGAACATGATTAACAGCTTGACATGTCTTGGCAGTTCCAGGAAACTGCAAGTGTATGAATCTGACTGCACAACCTAATGTATTTGTTTTTCATAAGAAATATTTGTCCCAAGAGATGCTGCTTCTATTTCAGTATTTTGCTGAATTGCTCAAGTCAACATACCTCTCTAAGAAGTACTTTCAGCTGCCTGGTTGTCCTTTGGAAGGCAGATGCATTTCTTACATAAATGCGTCAGTACTTACTTTAGAGATGCCTGCAAAGAAAGATATATTTCTGCCTGATGTAGTAGCACTGGAGATACTGTTTTAAGATTTGAAAACAATAAGATGGAAAATATTTTTATTTTTAGTTGAAAGTGACCTTTCAACGTACCAGTTATTTCTCCAGATAGCTTAAAAATGTGGCATCTCTATGGTATAAGATCACTTCAATAATCCACAGATTCTCAATGGCTCTTCTTTGGGGAGAGAGAGAGAGAGGGAGGAGAGGGAGGGGTGTGTGTGTGTATAAACATGATTCTTGGGAAACATAAAATAAAAATAAAATTAAAAAAAATAAAAAGGCTTGTGCCAAATATTTTAAAAAATGATGGAATACACTTTAACAGCATTGATATTTCTAAACCATATAGATATGCCCAGCTATGTTCTAAAACATAAAAGACAAGCCACCAGATTAAGAAAATGGCATGGTTACTCTTTAAACAATTCAGTGTGTCATAGGCAAAGCTGAGTTCTTGTTTGTATGAATTCATCTTTTCTAAATCCAGTGTTTAATAAAGACAGAGAGTAAAGCAATTATTCTATCCACAAAAATAAACAGATAGCTATTAAATAGAGTAAATATTTGGTTTCTATAAAGAAAATGTTTTAAAATATTGCATATATTTGCAAATGTTGTACCAGCTTACTTATCCTTGTTTATCTACAATATGACCAAATTTAAAATTGCCCACATTCAATTTAATTTCTTGTTTTGAATTTAGATAAGCAACATTGAATTTTCCTAATTTGTTTACTGCTGCTGCTTTGCTTAACTGGCAAAATACAGTAACCAGCTCATAACATACTCTGCATCACAAAGGTGAAGATGCTGGTGAAAATGTGGATGAACAACGCATCTTAATTTCTTTGCTTTCAACTTTTGTTATGACCAAGAAGGTCAAGCTCTAGTAGTTCCTTTTTCTTTACCCATGCACTGATATCTCCTGAAATTTTTCTCAGTGTTGCACAGCAGTTTACAAATTCCAGTGCAAGACTAAGTTGAAAGAAATGCATCATGATTGATCTATTTGTCCTGAAAGTTTTCTTACCTTTTTTTTTGTTACTATATTGAGAATGGTTGGGCTTTGTTATCTATTACTATTTGTATCACCATTACAGTGAACCTATTTAGGATCTTCCCCAGAATAGAAAGATAAAACTTTCTTCAGACATCCTAACTCTTACACAGAAAGTTTGACAATGAATGAAGAAGAGGGAAGAATGCAAAATATCAGAGCAAACTATTTCCCAAACAATAACAAAATATAAAAGAATAAAAGAGCAACAGCATGTCATTAACATTTAGTATATTGGTTATGCCATAATGAAGCATTAGCACTATAATCATAGTTGAGATGAGCAAGAGAATATTTTCTAAGTCACTGAAATTATTCAAGTCAATAAAATGGAAGTATCAATAGCTTTGCAAACAAAATCAAACCAAAAAAGTTGATACATGAGGGAAACAAACTTCACTCATCATGTGCAACAGTGTAGGTGTACTTCCATTGTCAGCGGCTTCAGTTACGTACAAGTATCTGAATGCCATAAATCTTTTTGCTTTTTAACTTCTGTTTAGTGTTTGACCGTGTGAGAGACCGGGTTTGTACCTCACTAGATTGCTTTCTTAATGTGTTAGATCAACCATCTTGTCTGTGCAGAGGGGTCCAGGCTTCCAGTATCAATGTCCACATGGCAAGTCCTGCAGCCGCTGCCGCAGCCTCCAGGATCAGAAGGCACATGGCATGGGAGCCGCATTGGGCACCTGTCAATAGACAAGGGCTGCCTGGTAGCCCACCCACACCACACCCCCTGGAGTCTCTGATTGTCTGTGGTGCCCCTCACTGAGGCCAGGAGGGCACTGAGTGAACCGCCTGTCCCACCTCAGGGGAGTGGCCACTGTAGCCAAACAGTCTAAATAGGCACACAAGGTCTCCATTTTGTCAGACCTTCTCTCCTGGAACCTGCCAACATGTGACCACTTGGCTGTAACTGTTTCTCTCTCCTCTCTCTCTCTTTATTCTTTCTTCTCTTAATCTCTCTTTTCTTCCTTTTCTCTTTTCTTCCTCTTGTGGGTAACTTAAAAATCACTGGGTGGTATTTCACTGAAGTTGTGAGTTGGTGTTTGCTGGTGCAAAGAAGGTTCCCTACTCCACAGTGATGCCGGCCGACTTTTAAAACCTGTGGAGGATATAGAGGTAGAGCTCAGAATGCTGTCTGGAGGAAAGCAGGAAAGTCCTTTTGTTCTGAGTAGCCTGTTGTGTAGTGTAATGCTTTCATGGAATCTTTTCCTTGGTTGTATGTTACTCCTGTAAACCTTTTGCCAAAACACCTATTTTCTCACTAAATTAGAAGTTCTCTTGGGAAACACTTGTGACGTGTTCTCTTTACATGAATTCAAGGTATCAAAGAACTAAAACTGCAAAAGTTTTGTGTGGGCAAACTATTGTGAGTCTAAATATAAGTAAACATCCAGGCAGTGTGAGGCTTCAGGCATTACAGACCTCCTAGAAATTTCTATAAGTGGGAATTTAATATCAAGAGGAAGTCAGGATATAGATATGATAAGGAAAAGTCCAGCTTCCAACTACAGAAATTCTATCATTGAAATGACTGCAAAACAGGCTAAAGCTGAGATACAGAAATGCAAGGGGGAAGTAAAGAGGAACAGAACTGGTTAGTAAGAAACCAAACAATGGAAAAAATGTCAGTTGAGACAGACTATAAGAAAACCTAAAGCTGAATATCTTCTATAAGAGAAAATTGTCCTCAAATTGATCTGTTCCCCCTAAAATATCATTAAGACTATATTCTATTTTAAACTGTTCAGCAAGAGATAAATAGTCACTCTCCTAAATCTCACATTTTATTGTTTAGCAATTCATCATTCTCTACTTGAGACTGTCAGATATTATCACTTACCAATGAAGATTTTTCTCCTGACTAATAAAGATTAAAGTAGATACTTTTTACAGTATTGCTTCAGTAGAAAAAGTAAAAATGCAACGGTGAGGCAGATGATAAGCTAAGAATTATTTTCATAAAGATTTTTGCCAGTTATTTATCTTTGTTTCTTCAGGAACTACCACTGGAAAACAAAGGTCTAGGTTGCAAGATTGGATAGCAGATGGTGTTTGTTAATATAATCAATATAATCAGTAAATCACATGCATTTATATTTTTCTGATAAGAAAGTATTGACATTTCCTCAAATAAGCCATCTGAACTTCTATTTAACCTTAATACAGTTCACTTTTTTCTAATTACTTTATTGATTTCTTTGTTGGGGAGTTGAGGATGGGATGGGAATTTTGTTTCTTGTTTTTTGAGAAACAGCACAGTAAAAGAGCCAGTCCGATATTTCTATGCTTAGTCAAAACTGATTACGTTTCCTTGTCTGTTTCATGTCCTTTATATATTTGTGTCATAAGCTTCAAGCTAGAGTTCATGGACATACTCCTTTCAAACCAAGGAGATAAAGCTGGTACTGACCTGGTTGCAAATCCATGCTTTGCTACAGATTTCCTGTTACACCTGACAAATCATTTAGTGGATCTGGACTGAATTAACTTGTCTTCTCAGCTCATAAAATTTAATACCCATCAAATTAATTGCCATGTGTCAGGTTAGAAAAGAGGAATTGCTGGGGATAGCTCAATGATATTTTCTTGTCATCGTAAGAAGCATGAGGGGAATGCACCCAGAATTAGTGTTGAAATGCTAACTATTAAAAATCAAAATAGTAAAGTTATATACAAAGAGAGGAAAATATTTAATATCTTTATATATATGTAAAATGTATCTATTCTCACATCTACATACACATAACATATGAATTATTTTAACATCAGATTTGTAATATTTTCTATTCTTCCTCTAGTTTACAGGGTTTAGTCCTTTTCTGTCAGGAGAATTGTAACTAGGTAGTTTCCAAAAGCAGGAAAAAAGAATGCTAGCAGCACTGAAAAATGCTCACAGGGGTTCACTGAAAAGTGTTATTTAAAAAGAAAATGAAAGAAAGATCATGATAAATATACTAATACAAACTATAGTATAGGAGAAACACTTCTGGTATTACTTTTTCATAAAGCAGACTGCTAATGCAATGAAGTATCCACTGAAACCGGAGAGAGAGCATTTTTTAATATGTTGAAAGGAAATCCTCCAGGTACACAAAATTCAGCTGCAAAATCTTTGCCAAAAGGGTGACCATCCAGCACAGGACTGAGTGTTAACAAGAGGACAATGAACAGCCACATTTCCAGTTAATTAAGACTAACATAACTACCTTAGTGTTATTAATCCTCAGGCTTCTAAGCACCAGTCATGACCTGAATGGTTAGGATAAAAAAAGAAACCTTCCTGGGAAGAAGGTTGTTGACCATTGATCATTTAATGTTGTCTCTTGGTAGTGCCCAATTTGTAGTATACACTGGTTTGAACAAGTGTGGTTATGTCCAACATTATTATATTTGGAAGTAGGTTATAAATTTAGCTGCCTTTATTATGAAATTGTTGATGAAACTCATGTCCTTCATTTTCAAAACCCATTCAAAAATTCTAGGTTCTTTTATCTACAGGGTTTATTATAATTTGCTTCTTATTGGAAAGATTTTGTATGACATGGCTTTCTTCTCCATTACTGTTATTATATATTCAGATCAAATCTCCTTTTACATTTGTCCATCTGAACTAATTTAATGTCTGCATATGTGCAAAATATATTGGAGGAGAAGTAAATGTAAGGAATTTATTTAATTACTTATATTACTCTCTTGGTCAGGAAAATTTCCATGAGTACTTTCATGGGAAGAATATATAAATAAAAGTCAAAATATATTTCTAACATGATTTTCCAAAAATGAAACCTTAATAAGAAAGCACTGATTTCTGTAACAACTACTATAAAAATTTACCCACTTCGCAATGACACTAATAGAACTCGGGCTGATTAATGTCTAACTTTTTCTAGACTAACTTTGACAGCAATTTTTTTCTCCTCTTACATGTTCTAGTGTTGCGTCACTTTCCCTGTTTTGTTCAGATTAACCACTATATTTTAGTACAACAGACCTGGCCACTAATAGTTATAACCTCTCTGTGGCTGCAGTTACTGAAAGCCTTTGGTCCCAAGCAATGATAGAATCTTTACCACCAAAACCACAACACTCATCTCTTCCTAGCAGAATTAAAGAATATTGTTAGAGATAAGAAAGTAGTAGATTACAGTTTTGATGGAAAGTAAGTCATGGTCATGTAAATAAGGTCAGTGTATCTTGGATTTCCCATCATTTAATACATTCTGAGGCACATTATAACAATCTTTGTGGCCTTTAAGAGCTCATGTCATTTCCCAAGATCAGCTTTATTATGAAAGCAACAGTCCTTAGTTAATGTAGAATGGCATTGCCACCTTCTGATCAATGCTTTAGCTTCTCTCTTTCATTCACTGACAGCATTTCACTGCTGGTCTCAAGTTAAGGAAGAGTTTCATTCTTTTGGAAGTCTGTGCTGTTGAGGAAAGATGGGGATTTAGTCCCTACTGACTATGTTTTCCTGAAAGTTGACAGCTTCATCACCTGCTTCTCCGTGCTTTGGAACTGATCCCCACAGTGGAACCTATTCCTGGCTCTGCATTCCCCCAGGCACTGTGAGTTCCAAGAGATTCTTCTGAGATTGTTCTAATGGTGCTGCAATTTGTTGTGATAAGACTTAAAATTAAATAGCACTTATTGGCAATTCTATAGCAAAAGTGAGAAAAGAATGAAATACCAGATGAAAATAATCTTGCCTGGATGCATGCTGTGGAAAATATTGCTAGGCAATACATACTATAGAAAACTCACCTTCGAGGTGCTGAAATATTCACTTGGACATATACCATCCTATGAGCCAGTGCTTTTCTCAGAATCTTGTCAAAGCAGCATGACACTCTGAAGGCAAAAACCACTCACATAGTTTGCTTTAAAGATCACCTGTGCTAGAGACATTTGGAGCTTTTGGAATCCTCAGAGCATTTTAGGGTTGCAATTGGGTTAGCCAAGCTAATTAATTCATTTGGACCGCATCATTCACAAAGAAAAATTATATTCCTTGTCAAACAGCTGTCTTGATTTTTTTTTTTTCAAGTCCCTCAGAATTGCAGCAAGAATACATTTCTTTTGTATTCTTCTGGCTTTCAGAGTAAAACTGTTACAATGTTCTTTGACAACTGACATTACTAGCATTCCCAGCTAATAGTTCTTAACTTGGAAGTTTTCCAAGCTAACATTAGCCAGCTAGCTGGACAAAGTGCACAATGCAATTAATTGCATAAACCTTTCAAATCTCTATGAAGAAACACTGTGAATTATGGTGCAATAAATACCTATTGTCACCTATGCTTAAATATGTTTGACTCTTAGACATAGTCACAAAAATACGTTTGACTCTTAGACGTAGTCACAATGGACAGTTCAGTTTAATGACCCTAAAAAATAATGATGATATTTATAGAAATAATTGATAGACATCCACAGTTTTCTTCCTTCCAATTTATTTGTAATAGTGGCAAGGCGCCTGGTCAGAGGCTGCTCAGATCCTATCCCTTACATAAAATATACTGGTTTTGCATAAGTAGCTTATCAGAAAGGGAAAAAAATCTCTTTTTGACAGTGTCCTACCTCGTGCCAACCCTGCCACATTGATGCCTCATGCCTCTTTTCAAAGGATTATGTCAGTCCATATTTAATTATAAAAACTATCTTACGTATTTCTTGTACACAGTATATTTTCAAACCAGAAGTGTTGTGTATAGATGGCTAACACATAGTAATAAGAATAAGAATGTCAATTCCTAAATAAACAACATATGAGTATTTACCCTCTGTCCCAATAAGAAACAAATAAGACTGAGAAATCATAGGTGAATTAGATGAGTCCAATACATGGGATTAAAGCCTTTGTCAGTAACTTTAAAGGCTATTACTATCCCACAACTTGTGGCTAACTTACATTTTGGGTTGCCTGTAGTTTTGATGCAGTATCCAAATTTATTACCATTCGTGATCATTTTATGCAGATCTGCCTCTCCTTGTGCAAGGTACATTCTTCAAACCTTTTTTTCATATTCTTACATGAAAAAACAAACAATTAACAACACCTGCACTGTTGAAGGAGGTGCATGCAAAGGTGTATGAGAAAGGAACACTTTCTAATTAAAACCTTACCAAAACAATCTGTTCTTGGGAAGAGAATAAGAAAAACTGTTTTACCTACAGCACAAAGCAGTCACCCAGATTAATGCGCTCCTGGATAGTAGCCAAATATTTGGTGATGAGAGTCATTGCAGAACTTGCATAATGGGATTTGAGCGGGTGTCTTCTCCACCTAGAGAAAAAGTGCTGACCAGACATATGATAATGTACAGCTTCAATGTAAGGCACTGGACTTAATGACAAGTGTTATCTGCACATTATTTATGCAAATTATAGAAACCTATATTTATATTTGAAACAAACACATTCTTGACATAGGTGAATGAATATTTGAATGGAAGAATGAGTTATACATACATTCATATCAAAATCCAAACTCTCTTCCTAAAAGACAGATCATTTGAAACTGGGCTTTGAGAAGAACCCTGTCTACTTAAATGCAGTATGCATTTTGGCTCAGCTCAGGGAAAAAAATTGTTGCATTGAAGTCTAGAATAAATTCATGTTGGTCAGATGAAAGAAATACCAGATGCTTCCAAATAGGAAGGAAGTAGTTTTTCCCCAGACAGTATAGTGTTTAACCAATCCTTCCAACATCCTTATAATTATATAGTTTCTTTTATATCATTACAGCTGTAACTGCAAGTAGATAAACTACGTGTTTGCTGAATAGTCATATAAATGCTGACTACTGTCTTACACATCTTTAGTCCTTAGACCTTCCAGTTCCTTCTCTGGCAGACTCCCAGAATATGCCCTACAGTATCATGCAAAACTTTGTCTGATAAAAAATAAAGTTCAGTTATCTATCTCTTCTCCATATCTCAAATTATTTGTCCAGAACAGATTTCTCACAAACATCCAAGTATTCTGAGACTTAAGCATTAAGTCTTGAAAAGGTGCTGCTATATTTAGATATTACAAACTCCTATTACACACTTTGAAAAGTATTAGCCTTATCAGCTGTTCTTTAATGGAAGGAGCACTTACGCAATTATGTTTGCCTTGTTCTAAAAGCTTGCAATCTATACAGCAGGGAAAAAAACAAAACACCCTAAAATACTTGCTTTTCTTTTCTGTCCAACATTCTTATTTCAGTAAAACTGCATTGTATAATAGATTGCAACAACTACCTCATGCCACTGAAAGGCCAGACTGTAACCATCACTTTTTCAGATTGGATTAAAATTTTAGCTCAGATATGACACAGACCTGAAGGGGAAAAACGGGACGGACCACTCCACACGAAACGCGGGATAAGGTGAAATGGCCGTTTATT
>JAWWEE010000074.1:105890736-106031353 GCA_035221455.1 Xenops minutus | reverse complement strand
CTGGGGGAAAACCAAACCAATCAAATAGGAACATTTGAACAAGTAAAAATAATTAATCCTATTCTAATACATTTAACGTGAACTACTCTATTTTAACTTATAAAACTGGGAATAACTTGTCAGATAATGAGGTATTTAATTGTTCCTGTCTTCGTTTTTGCTTTTCTTCTTATTCTTCTTTTTCCATTCCCGGTAGTCCTCTGACCGTACTCCCACACAGATACCTAGCAAAACATAAGTTTGCAACTGTCACAGCAGGTGGACTGTATGCAATGCTCTATTAAAGTAATAAAGATTAATAAAGTAAGTGCAACATGGTGTAATGCTGTGTGGCTAGTAAAATGTCTTTTAAAAGTATAACACTTATGATGCTGTCAGATTATTGATTGATGTGAGATAATAACCAGTTTTCCTAAAAGCTGAAAGTACTTGGATTCTCACAGGTCCCAGCCCCATCTATTCATGAGATAACTGACAAATGTTTGGAGCCAGGAGCAAGTCCTTACTCCCTGAGCATCTGGAACATTAGTGTAGAGACTCCCAAAAATGGGGGAAAGGCTGTTGGGTTTTGGTTTTATTTTTGCCACACAGAAAGGCATGAGTCAGGCATGGCTGAATGCAGATAATATTAAAATAATGAGCATGTTCCCTCTGCTTATGGCTAGATAAGAAACTACTTTCTACTGCAGATAATCTTGTCATGGGTATACTTACTGGAGTGTTATTTTCTTCTAAAAAGAAAATGCTCTTTAGAAGTGCAATGATATTTCTAAATGTGAGATTAGTGAAATTATGTTAGTTTGTCTTAAACTATGTTTAGGAGGGAGTAGCTATGTTTGCTTAGTAAATCTGCTTCTTTTCCAGTTCCTCCATAAGTGACTACTAAGCTCTCTGATAATGGTCGCTTTCAGTGGTAGCCCTTCATTATTATAAACATATATTAATTCTAGCAGGAGCAAGAATCAGGCAGAAGCAGCACATATCTATGAAAGATAGGCCTTTTATTAGGGATCAGGTGACTTTAGAGGATCCACGTCAGAGTAGCAACATTTATGACACATAAATGCCTCCAGCACAGACAGTAGGTCATGAGAGACATTTACCTTATGCTCTCCCTGCTCTTTTGAAGCAGCCAGCACATCATCAGCCTAAAGTCAGTAAAATAGCCAAGATAATCCACAGGTCCTGGCTATGTGTTCTCTTACTGTTGGACCTATTCAGTCTGAAACTGCAGTCATGGTTGAGTAAGAAGGTGTAGAAAGCCAGGTCCCATAAAGACAAACCAGTAGAGCTTCAGAAAGCTGACAATACTATAACTTTATTTGAGTCCAGTGCTGAACTGGGGCTTTTTCAAACCATCTTTGACTCATCTCTGCAGTCACCTGTTTTCAAAATGCTTGCTTCTGTGTTCATCCTGGTCTTATCAGAGCAGCACACAGATTTGTGACAGCTGTGGGCTAGAATGCCACAGCACTGCCACCTGTTTCTATGCTGTGCGACCATATACTCCAGAACAGGTTAGTCACTACATTTCAGAGTCCTCTCAATGGTATAAGCAGAGTAATGGGACTTCCATCAGAAAAAGTACCAGAAATTATAAAATAAAGTAAACACAAATTGCAGTTGTGTCCTGCATTAACTAATAAGCAGCATGGTCAGTTACTTGCTATGTATAATATGGATATTGTGTATAGGCACACAGTCCAAATTTCAGAGCAAAAGCTGGCATGAGTTAATCTCCTAATGTTCAATCCATCATTCATGGATCAAAACACTGTGCACTAAAAACACCTTTCACTATTAAGAAAAGCAATAGTAAATTGGCTGATTATCATAATTGTGTTGTGTCCTTAATACTATTATGATGCTTTCCAAATGTAGTTGTTTCAGTTGTTAAATTTATGAATTCTTCTTTTTTTTTAATATATAAGTCTTGGCACCTCTATCACACATGCTATGATTTCCAGTAGGTAGAAAATCACTGAGTAAATATAAAATGAACTTTTAAAAAAATGCATGAAGCTGGGGAGAAAAGAAATACAGCAACACAGAAACACAGTTAGTGTTGGTAACAGTCTCAAATAAACTTTGGATTGGTAAATTTACAGAATTTAATCCAGTGAGATTTTGTTAAGCCTTGATAAGCCTTGATACAAACTACATAAAGCAAATAATAAATTAGTCTCTTCAATCTTTCAATTCTAAAATAAAATAGTGTCCCACTTCTGGTATAGAATCACACACAAAAAAAAAAAAAAATATTTATATTCAAAAGATTATTCCCCTTGTGAGAAAAAAAATAAAATAATCAGACTATTATCCCTGAAATCCAAATGTGCTAAACAGCTGAATTCAAGAGGTCCTTTCTCGTTAAAAGGCAGAGAAACCCTAGCACTAGTCATTCCGTTGACTTAAATAGAATCACTTGAATAAGTGAGAATCTCCCAACTGGGCCAGAGCTTTCTTAACATTACATTGTAAATTATAAAAAGATATACTGTACTGTATCTGTGCCATTAGGCATAGTTCAGCTGTTCAAAATCATACTGTTGGTAACTCTTTTATCATCTAGTGAGAATATATCTAAGATAATGAAATCGTGCATTAGCCTTTGAGATTTACAAATCTGACACCACATGCAATGTCTGCTTTCCCTTCTTCAAATTAATATACAGGAAGACAGTTCTTTGTATGCTGAAAATAATTTCTTTCTCCATAATTTTAGAGGTCATTTAATGAACAGAATCATGATTTGATAGAATCTTTCTCCCATTGTAACTAATCTAATAAGTATCTAACATTTTAGGTAGTACTGTGCTATCTGTATTACTGCTCAATGAGGCTGCCACTTATCCTGAAGACACAAACTAGACTGGCAGGGAAGCAGCAGTTTGTCTTAACTTCACATACTCACCTGTCGGAGAATTTCAAATCACTCTTCCTATCTTTAGTGAGCTCATTCTTTCAGGAGAAACAGCCTGGGTTTGGCAACTGATTTGGGGAATATATATTTCTTTGATGTTCTGAGGAGTACTAATTTGTGCCTTATAAATTATACAAAGTACCTATCAAGCAGTAAATAGATAAATGGCAGCAAAGGTCAGTAGCGTTTGAACGAATCTGCTGCTGAAGATTTCTCCTCTGATATTTTAATTGCTTCCCTCTGATGCATTCAAAATAATGGTGAAAATGTAGACCCTTTTAAACTCCCTCTGCTTGATCAACCAAACCGAGCTCAAATTTTATGCATTCACCTATAAGGCCCCTTGTAGCTTTGTCTGCAGTACTAACTTAAATTTATCTTTCTCCTCTCCTTGCCCCTCCAGACCTGTCAAGCTGCAGGTTTTTCTCTTGATCATTTCCCATTTTCCGTAACTATGACTGCATATTTTTTGAGTTTGCATTTGTAGTGGTATTCTGACTAGTCTTTATAATTTTCCTGGCTATTTACATGATATACACATGAGGCTCCATTATTGGATATGCATTGCCCAGCAGACTAATGCTTCCTATTGTTTCCACTGCTTACAGAAACCCTTTGTCAAGGCTTGATCCTATTCACAGAGCAAAAAAACTTTTTTTTTTTTTTTTTTTTTTTTTTTTTTTTTTTTTTTTTTTAATGACAGGAAGATGAAAGGAACAGGTTGGCAGCTGTGTCCAGATTGCAACTCTGTAAATCCCCTTGTACAGCAGAAGATTGGAGGGTTTGAGCCAATGGTTTGAAACATAGCTCATGGATCTGGCATTTTATAAGAAGTTCTGAGGAAGAGGAAACAATTTTTCTTTTCCTGTGAGACAGTCACAGCCACCTCCATGTGATCAGTCCTAGGGCGAAGTGAATTTTGTTTAGACTCACAGCCATGATCCACTTTAAACAGCTTACTGAGCCGCAGGCAAAGACCCAGAACTCCACAGGTCACTTTACTACTGCCACAGAGAGTAGTGACTAAACTCCCTTACCTGGAATTCTCAGATATTTGTCTTAAATTTCTGATTTTCAGAGGTTTTAAGAGGTACAAAATCACTATAAGAGGCTATTAGTTGAGCAAGAACAATGAGTTCTGTCCTTCAACCTGTTTTGTAGACACAGGTTTCTTGTCAGTAGGTTACAAATTAAATTCCCCAACACACACAGACTATTCAGTAATTCAGCACAGCTTTTTAATCATAACTCACAGTATGTGAAGTAGTTCTCTGCAGGAATGAAGGATTTTCAGGAAAAAAAAGTACAGATACTGTTTATTCTATCACTGAACACAGGCTGGATATGATAGCCTCTTGAAGGCCTTTTTATGGTTCCTTTAAATTATTACTCCTTTTTTGTCCAGTATATTTTGCAAATACAGAACTTCAAAGACTACAGTTTTCCAACAGTAAAAGTATTCATCAGGCAGCTTTTTTAAACTGGAAGACGTTACCCAATTATCACACTCATCAGGACTTGTAACCAGAGGTTTGAAGCCTACAATAAAGATAATCTGCAAGACAAGCCCTCATGCATTCACCACTCACTGTAGATGGCTTCTGCTGTGAGCCACTTCTATTTCTTTTGATATGAAACTTCCCTAGGAGATGAAATAACAGGTATGCCTACTTACATGCTGATTGTCTACATCAATTCACTGAAACCTGTGGGAGATATGCAGCACAACAAAATTGCTTACAACAAACAGCTTGTTAAAGAAGTCTACAAAACTTCCATCTTATTTCTCACCCACTTCCCCACACACTCCCCTCTGGTATGTAAGTGGAGTCCCTAGATTACAGGGAAGGAGGCCCGAGAAATTTTAACAAAACCCAGAATGTTAAACCTCTGGATTTCTAAATTGCCTGCTTCTGAAGCTTCAACACAGGCAGCAGCCAGCTCAAACTCTATATCCACCCACAGATGTGATTATCAGTGCACAAATTGAAAGGAAACACAGACATGACCTGCTTTAGGTAGGCAGCAGAATGAGTAGCAGAGGAGAAGAAACAAAGCACACCTTTGGCTCAGTGAAAGCCCACTAGTGGCAACGGCCATTCCTCTGACTGGTGCCTAAATTATTTATTCCCAAACCAATTTTTAAAAAGCAATATAAAACTGAGGATTGAAATCAGAACCACAATTAGAAAAGAAAGCATTCTATTATCCAGAGTAGACTGCCATAATTCAGTCAAATCAGGACATTCCAGGATGGTTTGGTACCGAGGAGAGGATTTCTCGTTTGTTTAAAGATGGGAATTAGTTCTCAGCATTTGTTATTTACTTTGTACTTTATTTATATTGATATGTGCAGATTATTACTTGAAAATCTTATACCTGCAGTGCTGAAGACCTTTTGCCTGGGATAGTTAAAAAATAAAGATAAATCCAAAGAGCTTTTCATCTTACTAATCTTAAAACACAAATTGGCTAAAACAGTCTGTGTTTGCCTTAAGATAATTCTGTGTAAAGAATATTTAAAATGACATAGGCACTCTTTCCTGGGGACCTCCTGATGGCTCCTGACATTTCAACCTCATAATGTACCAAGCCAATTTTATTTTGTTTGTGCAATTAGTCATGTTACTTAGTAATACAAAAAGTGCTTTTTACACTAAACTCTAGGGAATAAAATATGCAGAATTCATGAGATACAAAACACATCAAAATTCATTTCCTGAGCAGAAGCACAGAAATATTGTGCAGCAAAAACTATTACTTTTTTCATTGTGTTTGTAATAAAGAACTCAAGCAACCATGCCCTTCAGGGCTGGGCTCCTCACCATTTCACTTGAACTCAGCCTCAGCATTCAGCCATGGCATGTGAAGTTAATTACTCTGGGCATTGGGGCTCTGAACAGAAGAATGACCCTATTTGCAGCTCCGTGTACCATGTACCACGCTACAGTGAATTCTTTCAGTACCTACACATTGCACACTCAGTGACTCTGAATGGAGTAATAATTCTCACACTCTGGAGGAAAGCTCAACTGTCATCTCACTTTCGCAGGGACACTTGTCTTCCCAGGTAACCATTTAATGGGGGCTGACATCAGTCCACATCCAATCACTGTCACCCTCCCAGTTCAAATGGCATGAAAATGCAAGGGTTACAGTTTTAAGAAACTGTCATGCAAGAGGGCAGGCTTGAAACAGTTTCTGAGGTGCTTCTATCAGCTCCCACAATAAGGACATCTTATCTGCAGCTATAAGTGACTCCTCATCTGGAGAATCAAACACTGTCTGCAGGACACCTGGTTTATGTAATTTGGCAAGATGGCTGACTCACCAAGGAGCTGAATATTTTCCTAGGAACTGCATAGCCAGGGAAAAATAATTTAACAAAAAAAGCCCACTGGACATGATTGTTTGCCAAATACCTAATGACTCTCAGTTACTGTTGGAGTGAGAAGTTGCAGCAGCTTTATGAAAATACGTGAAGAAATACACTGACCCTGCACATGTGCTGAAGTGTCTGGCTTTATCCAACATAGTCAAAAACTGTCAGCTGGTGTGATGTATATCTGCTCAACAATAATATTAACCTGGAAGGGGAATAAAATAACTGAGGAAAGATCTATGCCTGGTAAAAATCAGTTGCAAGTCCAACTCAAATAATAGAGGCATTTAGTTTCCTTAGTGGGATTCGTACCATTTTTTTATTAATATCATGATACAAATTCAACTTGAAATGAAGTCCTTATCACTCAACATTCTGAACAGTAACTGCAGGAAAAGGAATAGTCTTTTGGAGGCAGAAGACGGAAGGTGGGCAATTATTTCTTGGGATATTCTTTCATTGTACACCAACTTAAAGCAATAAATTTGCAGATTTTTTTTTCTTCAATCCTTCTTGACTTCTTTTTCTATTTTATTTTTTTTTAATTTATTTCCTGATGTTGGTTCATTAATTGATTTGTTCATTCATTGCTTTACGTCTAACCTAAAAATGGGTTATTTTGCTACTTCTGATTTAAATTAATCATATACAGACTTTGCATAATCAGGTAGGGAGAACAGAGCCCAGAGAAGAACTATGTAATTGCTCTTGAATATTGCCTTAATTCTACATAGGATAGGAAAATAAATTATAGATTCAGTTTTTAACTGATTAAGTCTGGACTAGTCATCCAGGTAATTTTTAAGCATGACTGCCATTTACTAATATTCTTTTGCCAATAATCATTCACAGGCCTTTGCTAATATGATATGCAGTTCTAACAGAAGCAGTAAGGCTTGACTAGGTCTAGATAAAAGCACACTCGATCCCTTATTGGTGCCTATATGTATGTGCTTGGATGAGTTGTATTCAGGGATGAATTAGCTGACTTTAAAAGGAAGAGCATTAAATGTTCTATCCTTTGGAAACTGCTTTTGTACCACCAACATTAAGTAACTGTCTATGACTTCTGATAGAACAAGGACATTCTTGATATGTTTAATGCAATATCATGTGCTCAGCAACTGAAGAGTGCTAGATTGGTTTGTTGCAATTAAATGGCACTTCTTTTCTGATTATTAACTCAGTAATATCATCCCTTATTTCTGTAAGATTTTTCCACGCCCTGTGAATTGCAATTATTTATATTTTTAAAAAAAATGCAAACAAGCATGCTCCTATCAATGAAAATTTTGCCTGAAACTTTCAAAATCCTAAAAATAATCTCCCAGATCTCCTGATATATTATCAAAGACAGAGCCCTCCTGTTTCTTTCTTTTACTCATTCATTTCTTTCTTCTATTCTCAAGCTCTGAGACATTTATTTTTTTCCCAGCACAAAATCTGAAGCTTCAAAACAGACAGCCACGAAGGTGACACTTCAAGAAAGCTAGAGTAGGTGAGATTTGGAATGGTTTTGCTTGAATTGGCAGCTTAGTGTGCAGAACTTTCACGTGATTCAGACAGGAGAGGAAACACCAAGTTTTTGTTGACATGCCCTGCAATGTCACTAGGAGGCTTCTAAGGGAAGGACTTGCCTATGGAGACACATATGCTTCCAAAAAACCTTACTCAGTTGCTTCAATATTAAAAGAATAAAGTGGGGTTTGGTCCCACTTTTTTTTTTTTTTCCCAAAGTCTCCTGTAAATTTTCCTACTTTACTAAGGAACTGTTACAACGATCCAGATTATGAATTTTTAGATTCATCTATTTGAATTTAAATCCTGCTAAATCATGACTTGTAGTTAGTGCTGATCTCAGTGAGTACACCTTTCAGTTAAACAGTGCTCAACATAGTATCTCTTCCAGATGTATTCTTTTTCATTATTTAGTAGTTGTTACAGTCAGCAGCTTGGTTGTATAATAATTTTTTCTTCTTGCACCTGGATAGCTAAAACATTAAAGCCAGAGAACAAGAACCAGAGGGTTGTAATTTACAGCATATGATACCTACAGGAGAATATTTAAGATTAATATTGATTTGTGAATACACTCCTCAAAGTTTTGTATCTTTGCATATTTTCAAAAATTCCAGAGAGTTTTCTGAATAAATATCAATATTATTGAATTAGTTAAATAATCTGACTGATTCAATCTCTCCTTATTTCTGTGGAAAATTGACCTTTATTTTTAATGTATTTCTAACTGTCTTGGTTTACTTCTAAGAAGCCAAGAATTTTTTCTTATTAAATCAAATCTGATCACATAAATAAGTATTATGTAAGTCTGTCAAGAACAAAACATATTACTCATTAATTAATAATAGTATTTGAACCATTCCTAATATTTTAAATGTTCCAATTAAGATATGCAATCACTGGGTGGATTTAGAATATGTTTAGGATATTTAAATTAATGAAATTGCTGTGTCATCACCAAATTTTCAGGGAAAAGTCATCTCATAGGACCTAATTACAAAGAAAATTATTCTAAGTACACAGAGATGAATTGTTTGAAAACTGATCAATAACCTCCAGAATTAAATTCAGGTTATGTCATGCTTTGTGTGACAAGTGCCCTGGATCTTGAACTCTGCAGATTTTTGAAACAACATCGAAAGGTTAACTTTAAAGAAAACACACTTGCAAGTCTCCCAGATTACAGGAGAAAATCAAATGCCATCTCTATATAATCTCACAGAGCAGCTAGTGAATCCAAATGAACAGCAAATTCAGTGATTTAAGAAGCTGCTGATTTGTGTGTTCTGTAGCAGTGCAGCAATTGCTGATGGAAACAAACAGCTTCTCTGAAACAGCAGCAATTAATCTGGCTAATAGTTTGAAATTTTACCATTTTCCCTAAAATAAGACTTAATTCTTAAAAATAAAGTGTAAAGAAAGAAGGAACTCACATAACTGAATCCCCTTTAGGACTCTGTACCAGGGACATGGAAGGCCCTTCAGAGCAGCAGACTGATATGCAGTCTCCTAATCTGAGTATGTTATGAACTTTTTATCCACTTGTTTCTCCCTTCTGTTCTCATTAACTTTACTGATGAAAGCCAAAGAAAGAGCATTTTCCAGAGAACTTTTCATTTTAATAAACCATCATACCAAACAGCTGCAACTTCCCAGATACGTAAGAAGTTTGTCATTAGAGGCAGAGGGCCGCTCTTTCTAACACATATCAAAACATGCATAAAGCCTGCTAATGACTCTGCTATCCCACCTAGTGAGAATCCTAGACACACAAGTTCAGTTCCTAAAAGTAATGGAGACACACTCTTAGATCGGATATGCAGAATTTGTTCCCCCAGTTTCAATATTTTAATAACAAAGTATAAATATGGTATCAATAAAAGTTGTATAATAAGAAGTCTTTATTGAAGTCTACAAAATCTACCATTGATTCATGGAATCTGCTATTTCTGCTAAGAATACAGATGATGTCTTGATTTCAGTTGAACTGTTCTTGCTTTTACCATCTGAAAATCAGGTTCAGGATATGAAGAAATGCTATTATTAGACATAGTGTTTACATATGCTGTATTATTATTGTTCTTCATCACTGATTTATATACTCTTTCTTTTCTACTTCCATGGTATTTATAAAAATTAAAAATTAAAAGAAGTAGCCATATAACTGCTGTGCTTGTTCTTTTTCTCTGTTCTAAAAATTATTGAGCAATATGCTTTTTTTTCCTACAATTTTTTTAACTCTCTTATCTGCAGAGCATCAAGTTATATTCACAGAAATGATAGTAAAAGACAGCGAGAAGTCACTGGATGTCAATATCTTGGTCTGCTTTTATTAAAAAAAAAAAAAAAGGAAAGGAAAAAATATGTTGTTGACAGGTAACCAGAGAAAATAACTTGTAGGAAGGTTTAAGCTCTGAGGATTTATTTGTACCTGCTGGGTTAGAGATGGCCAAAGAGCAGAAATAATGATCAGACAAACAAATACACAACCACAACTAAGCCTGTGTCATTGCTCCTGGCAACTGTTCATTATTTAAAACAGTGCAACTTTGACAAGAAGCAAAATGCTCGAGACCTGCTCTTTGTATAAAGGTAACGGAAGGCTCCATTTAAAGATCAAGCATCCTGAGAGATCTTTGAATGTAAAAGGCAGTCTTCCAGAAACACTTCTGGTGATGGGTATTTAGAAACAGGATGTGACTTGTTTTAAGTAAATCAAGAGTATTCAGAAAACTGCAGGTCCTTTCCTATAACAGTTCACAAGAGATTGTAGGTATCCATGTATGTCCTTTTCGTGCCATTTACTGAACCTAAACATTCAGTTTAACTACTGGTATGATTTACATGCTCAGTGTACTAAGTTTATTCAAAGGATGTAAATAGGCTAGTAAATGTTACACTTTGATGGAATGGAAGGGGAAAAAGGCACATATGCAAGCTTTTCATCATATGCACCACAGAATGAATTGGAAGCAACAGGAACAATCATGATTCTGAGAGATGGCATGTGACCCTTCATACATTAAAAAAGGTTTTTTGAATATCCCACAGGCTCAAATATAACTTGCTTGTTCACTCAGGGAGTAAATAATTTTTATAGTGTCATTGAACTGCTAGTTGCCTATTTTTAGCCATGAAAAAATGCACAGGAAGGTATTAGATTAATTTAATCCTTTTATTCTGGCTATTTTGTACTTATGCTAATTCAACACACTTGCTTGAACGACAACAAACTGCCCAAATACAAGAAGGAAGTTTGAGAGATGGGGCAACAACTTTTGCTGTCTTATTTTTCTTATTCCTTCTAACTTTTGAACAACCACATTGTAACCCAACAGTTTATCAGACTGACACATCTAGTTGTTTTACCACCTGATGTGATGTGGCACGGCCCATCAGGTACTTGAGAGTCAAGTTCTACATCTCCATTTTGACAGAGGCCACTCAGCCCCAGCGCAGGTTTCTTTTACTCTCTGTCTACTTTGCTTGGCTGGTATCACACTAACACTTGAGAGTTAAGTAACAGAGAAGTCACAACCTTGTGATGACACTTTCTGTACCCACTGTTCCTTCTCAGTCCTACATGACTACAGGTGTCTGTATGGTTTATCTAGACCTTTTACTTTAAAGAATAACAGAAAAACCGTAAGTGCTTGGTTTTTTTCCCAGATGCCATATCACGCTTAATAATGGATGTCAATTACACTGTCATCCCTAGGCAAGTGCATAGACAGAATTTAGGTTAGCAAAACCAGCAGGACTGCAGCTCCCACAAGAACATTCCTTTCCAATATCTTTGTTCAACATAAGTCACCATCAGTACTCTTCCACTCCTGACTTATTACTGGAGTTCTCCACAATGTTACAATAGCCTTATTACACAGAACCACTAGCACTTTTCCCATAAAATGAGTCTGAATTTTTCTAGGGTGACAATGAATTTACAGACACAAAAACTTGTGGAGTTGAAGATATGGCACTCCTCTCTTCTGTTGTTTGTGAGTTTCAATTTTAGGTGAATAAAAGGAATTCTGTATAGTTTGAAGTCCCTAGGAATTTTCTCAGCTACAAAGAAAGAAACTCATGTTGCTGAGGTGACACCATACAGACAAAACCAATACTCAGGAAATATAATACCAACAGAGCCTCACATAGTTCAATTTGCTGCATTATTTTTATTATTTGCAGCTAAGAATGCTGATACATAAATCGCTTATGGCCAACGTTTTTAACTGTAGTTTATACCTGGTCCTAGTCTTGTGTGAATGTTGATGAAAACTTCACTTTTAGCACAGAGTCTAAAGGTTTCTTTGTAGTGGATTTAAAATATACTCAAGTAATATTTTTCTCATTAAAAACAAATATTTAAATAATTTTGACCTTCTCTTTAATTATATATACCAATGCCCACTTTCATCCTCAGACAAGCCCCATACTTCGAAGATCAGCTTTGCACAAGGACTGCAGGCAATTCTGAGAAAGTGTTTGTAGACCCCTGAAAATGAGCCTAATACTACTTTGCCTCTAGGGTGGTTATCCTAGTTACACTCTCATCTAGTGCTCATGCTAAAGAATTAACCCTATTATCATACAGAAATAACTTCTGAGTGGTTGCAGATGAATTAAAATAACAAAGGGACCTGGATGTTATAAATTTCATAAGGGAGTTTAGAGGGTGAAATGAGGGAGGGGACTGATGGAAGGGCATAGATCAGTTGTGTAAATAAGAGAGCATAGCAGTTACTTGTTTCCAAATTTAATTGCCTCTCTCTGGGAAAAAAAGTTAGAGTAATGTTTGCAATGGAAGAATTTTTGCTGAAATCTCTTCCCATCCATTAATCTTTTCCTCAGTAATGTGGGGCAGTTTTGGGTTTGGGCTTTTTGGGGTTTTTTTGTTTGTTTGGTTGGTTGGTTGGTTTGGTTTGGTTTGGTTTTTTTTTAATGAGCACTAAAGTCTATTTTATTGTTGTGATCTGTAGAAGCAGAGATTACTTAGGGTCTGTTTTCATTTGGTTTGATGTGTAGGTTTGTTTTCTTTTTAAGAAATTAACAGTTTAGCTTTCCTTTGCCTTGTGATTGCCTAACTTAACCAAGGTCATAAGGACAAATTGAGATTTAAAAAGGAAATGTATGTAGTTCTGGGGATCTGGGCTCTGCTGTGCAGTTGCATGACCTCATCATCCACAAACTCATCCTTTCCCACAGCCCTTCACTGACTTTGCTACTTTCTTCTTCTGTCCTCGTCAAGCAGAATGTAAGAAGAGGACAGGCTCACACTCATCCCACACTCCTCCCACAAAGCATAACTAGCATCATCACAGAACAAGAAGGACTATTCCTTTCTCTTTCTTTCTTCTGCCATTTAGTTATTAAACTAAGGTAAATACATTGAGCAATAAGTAAAACAGGCATAACTGGAATCAAGTTATTATTGTTCATTCAGCAAACTTAAGAGCTGTAAGAAAACTGAAAACTGAAGCAGACCCATGTAAAGTGTAGTTTCATTGACTTGTGGATCCAGATGTGGATCTACTGCAATTTCATTGACTTCTGTGAGGTTATCCCTTGGTGAATACGGTCTGTAGAGAGATTAGTCCACTAGGAGAAAATGACACCTCATCAGCCCCTATTTTGCTTTCTGAAAACTGGCTATGTCTTGAAAGCATGGAACAGGGCATGAAACAAGAGGAAAAAAAACCAATTAGCAGTCAAGGTGGATGTAATTAGGCCTAAATCAATGTGATAGAAATTAAGTGGCTCATTTTTATAAGACAGGAAACTGTGCAAGTTGTAAATAAATTATAGAATTTTCTTTTTTCTTTTTTTTTTTTTAATACAGTAATAGAGGTTCCTCGAAAAGTAAACAAACAGCAAGCACTAGGAAGTTTTGTCAAAGGACTAGTTAAAATCCCAGCCAAGAAAGAGAAAAATACCTTGCATTTAACAAGAGAAATAAAAACATTTTTTAAAGAGCATATGGACAAGCCTTCTGATAAAATGCTTTGATTATTACAGGAAAAAATAGGGAATAAATATGTGTGGGCATAAGAAGGAAAATATGTGCTATATGAGAGCTTAGAATTGAAGAACAAGATTGCCAGGACAGTTTTAGCAAATACAAGAATGGAGGATCTCTTTAAGCATTTGACTACCTCCTAGTCATGGTCTTGGAAACACTCTCACGGCTCCAATACAGACCATTAATGGGCCAGATCCTTCACCCTTACTAACTGCATCTGGAGCTGTCAGCCTGTGACTCCTCCAGGGGACAGAGAAGATAAAAACCTCACAAATCTCAGTAGAGGTAAAACAGTATAAGCCTTCAACGTACATTTGTTAGCTTAACTAGAACAAGGGAGCTGTGGATGAACGTTCGCTTCTGCAGCTGTGCAAGAGTGGTGCTACTCTCCCACAGGAGGACTGTAACAGCTGACAAGGTATGAGACATGTTAACCTCTTCCACCATCTCATAGGGTTGCAAGGATTATTTTGAAGAACTGTGGTGGCATAGAAGTGACTAAACACTCACACATTGTTGTGGTTTAACCCAGGACATAGAAAAACATCAAAACAACCAGAAGGTGGATCAGGCTGCAAAGGTTGAAGCAGCTCACGTGGATCTGGACTGGGACCACAAGGGAATTACTTGTGGTTCTTTTGTGGTTTAACCCCAGACACATTAAGTACCATGCAGCTGCTTGCTCACTCCCCTGTTCCCACAAGTCTAGTGGGATGGGGAGGAGAGTCAGACAAAAGTAAAACCTGTTCGTTGAGATAAAAATTAATACTTGAATAAAATAATAATGATTTTAATTAAAAGAGAGAGAGAGGAATAAAACTAAAAAGAAACAAGTTATGCACAATGCAATTGCTCATCATCAGCTAATCAATGCCCAGCTTGACCCCTAGCAGTGATTGGCCCCTTCTGGCCAACTTCCCCAAACCAGTTTATATACTAGTCATGATGTTCTATGGTATGGAATATCCCTTTGGCCAGTTCATGTCAGCTGTCCTGATTATCCTTCTTTCAGGATTTTTGTGTAGCTCCTCACTGACAGAGCATGAGAAACTGAATAGTCCTTGACTTAGGGTAAACACTGCTCAGCAAGAACTAAAACATCAGTGTGTTATCAACATTTTGCTCATACTGAATCCAAAATAGAGCACTGTACCAGCTACCAGGAAGAAAAGCATTTCTGTCCCAGCCAAAACCAGGACAAGACCAATGACCTCATGAAACCTCAGGAGGAGGAAAACATGTGGCCACTTCTTGGGGAAGAGGAAGAATTCATAAACGAGATGATAACCACCCAATGCCTTCCCCTGAGTGAACTGTGAGATATGCAAAATGGTTTCAGCTGTTGTCCAGGTGAGTGCATTGTCACATGGCTGCTACAGTGTTGGGATAATGAGGTCAGTAACCTGGATTTAGAGACTGAGGTAGACAAATAGCTAGGTTCTCTTTCTAGGAAACAAAGCATTGGCAAAATGATTGAAAAAGGGGTCAAAGTCCTCAGCCTCTGAAGGTGACAGAAGGGAAAGGAACTCCTTCAAAAAAGATCTTATATATCACCCAAACAAGTGGATGTCATGAAGAAAGGTACCCAGTACCCATATATCACCATGGTGGGGGTTATTTATCATATCCTGGACAACAAGCAGTTATCCGAGATCCTGAGGAAATCAGGAGCACATGACCTATGTGGCAGAAATTTGTAAGGAGTGCTTCAGCATCTTACAGCAACTCATTGACAGTAACGACATGGAAAGCTGAGAGGGACTAGAGGTGAATGATTTGATTGAACAGCTCAGACAGTATAAAGTCTCCCTTCCTCATTCAGCTGTGGAGAAACTGGTCCAGCAATTCAAAGAGGATAGATCTTACCCATCACCTGTATGGACAGGTATCTCAACTATTAGGAATAAGTTCCTCTGCTCAAGAAAGAGGATATCATAGGTAAACACCATAGGCCACACTGTATTTCCACCTGTGTGACCACAGAGAGGACATTGGGATGGAAAATCTACCTCAGCCCTAGACTCACAGGTGCATGAGTTGCAAGGAAAAAGAATCACAACGGGGGTTCTTCCAGGTAGATAGAGGAAAGGGACGATGGTGTTTACTGGACTGTGTGGATTCAGTGTCCTGGCACATCAGTCCCACAGGAATGTAAGACTGTCATAGATACTGGTGCACAGTGTACCCAAATGTTATAAAGGGCCAGAACTCTTCTGTATTTTTGGAGTGACAGAGGGATCCCAACCTCCCTTCTGTTGGAGGCTGAAGTGAGTCTGATGAGGAATGACTGGCAAAAGCACCCTTTTGTGACTGGGCCAGAAGCTCCATGGCATAGACTACCTCTGGAGAGGATATTCAAGGACCTGTATTAGGATAGCTGACTTTGAGACAGAGGAAATTGCTCAGTCTCTCAGAGGACCTTTATGTTGTGGGGTTCCTGAAAATTGAAAAACAGGTGCTGATTGCTACCACAGTGGTGCACAAGCAGCAATATCACACCAACTAAGACTTCCTGATTTCCAGTCGTAGGTTGATTCATAAACTGGAGAGCCAAGGTGTATCAGAAGCACTTGCTCACCCTTTATTAGTCCCCAGTGAGAAAACCTAATGGAGAGTGAAGACTAACAGTAGACTATCAAGTCTGAATGAAGTCATGCTGTTGCAGAGTGCTGCCATAATGGACATATTGGAACTACAATATGAGCTGGAGTCAAAGGCAGTCGAGTGCTGTGCCACAGCTGGTATTGCTAATTTTTCTCAATCCCTTTGGTAGAAGAGTGCAGGCCACAATTTGCTTTCACTTGGAAAGGTATCTAGTACAGCTGGAATTGAATGCCCCAGGGGTGGAAACGTAGCGTTGCCATCTGCCAGGGACCAATCCAACCAGCACTAGAACAGGGTGGAGCTCCAGAATATCTGAAATACATTGATGTCATTAGATGTCAGTGGATGTAACCAACAAAATAATGTCTTCATCATTTAGCAGAAAAGGAAATAATAGCTTTCTCAGGCATTTTGAGTTTTCAGAGAATGAATAGTCCAAATTACAGTCTGATTGTCAGCCCACTCTATCAAGTGACCCGGAAGAACAATTTCAAATAGGGCCCTGGGTAATGACAAGCCTTTGAAAAAATCAAACAGAAGATAGTGTATGCAGCAGACCTTGGGCCATTTTGGACAAAGTAAAATAAAAAAAAATGTGTTTAACACCACAGCCAGAAAGAATGTCCCTACCTGGAGCTTCTGACAGAAAGCACATTAGGTCGGCCCTCAGGGTTTTGGACTGGGGGATACAGAAGATCCCAGGCCTGCTATACTCCAACTGAAAAAGATATACTGGTTGCATATAAAGGGTTTTGAGTTGTCTCAGAAATGATTGGTACTGAAGCACAGCTCTTGCTGGCACTTCATCTGCCAGTGCTGGACTGGATGTTTAAAAGGAAGTGTTCTCTCTATACATCACGCAGCTGATGCTACACATAAGTGGGTGACACTGATCCCACAACAAACTTCAACAGAAAACTCCAGTCACCAAGGAATTTTGGAAGTGACCATGGACTATCTAGAAATCCAATGATTTCAGAATATTGTTAGAAAAAGAGGTGGCAAGTGCTGAAAAGGTCACACATTGGGCACCAAAAAAGGACTATTGCAGTTTTAACCAAGCAGGTAGCTAAACACCATGCAACCATTTACTTACTCTCAGCCCCAGTGGGACTAGGGGGAGAAGTGGGGAAAAAAAGAAAAATTCATGGCTTGAGATAAAGGACAGAAAAGTAAGCTATAACAATAATAATAGCATTATTATATACAAAATAAGTCATGCACAGTGCGATTCCTCATGACCTGCTGATCAAAGCCCAGTCGGCAATGCCCAGCAGTAGTGTCCCACAGCTATCTTTCCCCCTGGTTTATATACTGAGCATGGCATCATATTGTATGGAATATACCTTTAGGCAGTTTGGGTCATCTGTCCCATCTTTCCCTGTTTCCTTCCAGGGAAGCTGCAAATGGGTCATTAAATCAGTTATGGTTCCTTTGGTCTCTCCTCTCCCACTCCTTGAATAACTGTGGTAATTCTAGAGCTAATATATGCCGACGAGCGATGACCTCTGGGGACGGATGCATTTAGCAGACCAAAACCAAACTGAGCCTGACCGGCAGCTTTGGTGACTGTAGATAATATTGAGCTGATCGCACACCCCTGCAGTGGTGATGATCTATTTGAATGTCTGCCCTATCAACTTTCAGTGGTACTGTCTGTGCCTACCATGGTCACCACAGGTGACAGGGGATCAGGGTTTGATCCTGGAGAGGGAGCCCGAGAAACAGCTACCACATCCAAGGAAGGCAGCATGCGTGTACTTTTGTTGTGCACCTTGGAAGCTTTCAATAAAGGAACTACTTTATCTGTCTATCTCCACTAATGTTGTTTTGAAAGTCTTCTGCAGGATTTTAGGCATCAGTTCTTGTGCTCTTGGAGAGCTGGTCAGTTAGTGTAAGTGGAAAAGTCCTTGATTTAGTGTAAACAGTACTTAACAATAACTAAAACATCAGTGTTTTATCAACATTATTCTCATTCTGGATCTAAAATACAGCACTGTACCAGCTACTACGAAGAAAATTAGCTCTGTTCCAGCCAAAATCTAGAATCCATTGTTATCAATTATAATTTAATAATAATATAATATAATACAATATAATTATAGTGTAGCAGCTATTATCAATTTTATAAAATGTGAAAGATAAGTCGATCTGATCTATTGTAGTAGAGTTTGGGGAAAGAAGAAACAAGAAAGAGTAATGAAAACTAATAGGAGAAAGACTAGGTTTTCAGGAAGCTGCTGTAAGTTCTTGCTTTTCCTGAAATACTTGCTTTTTACTGAAAACTTGCAGCTATTCCAAAGGTTTCTGAAGTTTATTTTTGCATTTCCCTTTGGAAGGAAACTTACTGCCCTATTGTAATTTAATCACTAAAACTTCCACACCAGAAACAGACCAGGGGCAAAGTTACTCTGATTTTTGCACTGTCCCAGCACAGTTTCATTACTGCATCACCTCAGGTCCCTAAGTTGTAACAGATATCAAAGTCAGCTTTCCAAATCTATTTTTACAATAATTAAAGCTGGTTCAATGTTGTTGGGGTTTTTTCTATGTTTTCCATCTGTAGCCCATCTAATGAATGAAGCCAATTATATGTGAAAATGTAAAGTACCCTGACTTAATGAAAAAAATAAAGACCACATGTACACTTGAGGAGAATAAGCTCTGTCTGTGTTAATCATTGCATTTGTCCTATGCAGCTGAATATAAATACAGGTTTTTACAGTTTTGATCAAAGGTGTTGTTGGCACTATTTACTGCATTCCCATGTCTCATATTTATTCAAAGTAGATCTAAACAATAAATAAAATTTTTGCCAAGGTTACTTTTTCTAAAAGTGGCTGTTACAATCAGAAAAAGGATGCTATAAAAATGATATCTTAGTATTTCACATTTATTCTCCCTCACTGACTTCTTTATCAATTGTGCTCATTTTGCAAGTCAAAACAAGATTCTTCTCACTGCCAGTACTGCACTTCCACATGTGCCTTGGAAAGCAGACAATATTCTTCTCTCTTTTTTGGTGATAAATATCTTAGAATAAAAACCATACCCACCCATCTGGATGATGGTGGAGAAGGTAAAATATAAGGCTCTGTGAGTCTACTTTGCAGTTCAGATAGTGGAAAACATATTAATAGTTAAATATATGAAAATTATGCACAACCGGAGGCAGGTACTTGGGCTGCCAATTTGTGATCATCCTTCTAATGCCAAAGCCTTGACTTGAACAGCAGGCCTTGAGGTATGGCCAGCGTAGGTGTTAATGCAGCAGTGATTTTGAATAATCGTAACAATGTTTAAAATAACTGAAATTATATTGAGCAGTTGTCTTATTAGTCAGCATCTCTAGTGAGATGACTGAGAGCTCAAGTCTGGATCTAATTCAGTAGATGTTCCTGTCGCTCTGGTCATTACTTGGGAAAGCTTTATACAGACAAATTATTACTGTTAAAAAGGGACCAAGTCGAGTTTTGTAGGTAGGAGTCAGGTCTTCTATTCATTATAGTTATAAGACTGGGGTGGGGGGGAAGAAAAAAGGGAAGGGGAAAGGGGAAAGGGGAAAGGGGAAAGGGGAAAGGGGAAAGGGGAAAAGGGAAAGAAAGGACAAAGAAAAGACAGCCAACATAATCCCTGTGACATTTATGGCACAATTTCTAAGAAGCTAGTCAGACCCTTAGCACCTTTTTTAGCCCTGAGTGTTATGGTAACTGCAAAGACTGTAAATGCAAAAGGATTCAAGACTGTCTTAAAATTCACTGTTGTGTTGGTTTCCACGTCTTCTGGTGGATTTTTGGCATATGTATAGAAGAACCAAGGGAATCAGTAATCGAGGCTACAGGTTGTTTTTCACCTTGAATTGCCTTCTACCTTCTTCACTGCAGGCCTATGTATTTTTCTGATTTCTTATTGGTCATGAAAGGTAAAAGCATGCTACACTTGCTCCACTGCTACACTTGAAAAAGCATTTTTTGTTTATAGCAGATACAGTGCACAGAGAATAACTGCTGTAGCAGAGACAGAATTAAGGATGCCATTAAAATGCTGCTTTGCTTTGCATTGCCATATGTTAGTGTTATCATTTATTTTATTTTAGTGCTGCTTATTTCAAAAAATATATCTATGGTATTATCTATTTCTTAATAAGAAATTATGTTGTCTTATTTTACATGGATAGGACCAGAACTGATTTCATGTATGAACCTGAAGACAGGGGGGAAGGGGGTGGGAGAGGGGGGGGGGGTGGTGAAGAGAGGGGAAAAAAAAAAAAAAAAGAAAAGGGAAAAAGATAGATTTTAGTAGTCTTTTTTGGGGGTTTTTGGGAATGATACTTTTTTTTCCCCTCATAAATTTAACAATAAAACCCCTGTTCTTACTGTGAGCTCAGAAAATATAAAATTTTAAATAATTGCGAGTGATTGGCACAAATTATTTAAAAAAAAAGTTGTTTGCCCTAACTTGCTTCCTTTGGTTTACTTTGAGTCTTTAAAAAACATTCTTTCTGCTAACTATTAGCAATGTAACCTTTTGTTTGTTAAGCAGCCAGAATCAATTTGCAAATCTTTTTTTTAAATAATCATTAAACAGATTAAATTAATGGCATATTATGTGCCACTTCTGATAATTTAGTTAAGACAATAACGATACGTATCTAATAAATATGTTTCAAGTTTCATTGGACTGTCATTGAAGCAACTGCTATATTGATCATTCTCTTTTCTTCTGCTCTAAAGGGCTACATTTGTATGGCTCTGATGTCTAACAAAAATAATCTTTCCTTCAATAATCTTTATTTTTTCTGAGCTTTTAGCACATTTGATGTGCTGCTCCTAATAGTCTAGAATTTACAAACAGAACTTTAAATGGCATACACAAGTTCAGTGTAATCTCCCTAAACATATACATTTATTTAACTAAGGAAATTGTCTTTCACAAGTCTGTGTGTGACTCTGAAATTGTATGTGCTCAAATACTTTGCTGAATTTGCATCTTAGAGAGAGATGTTCAAGCCTTTTGCAATGTCAAGCTGATTATCACCCAAGATCTTCTAGGTGACCCAGGCAAACTTCCCAGGACTTCTCTTTTATTTATTTTCTTCCATCCCATCCTCTGTACTCCGCTCTAAAGCGGCTTCCTCTTTAAATTTCAGTGAAGGAAGCACATTGCTCTCACATCGCCCACCAGACATTGGTGCAATTGACATGATTTGCACCAGAACAAGCAACAAATTAACTGTGTTTACAGTGAATGCATTTTACTTTAAATGTTCAGCCTTGGACACTGGCAAGTTACCCTCAGATTCTACCCCAGTTTACCCTTTCCTCGATTATTTTTTTTTCCCAGGCATAAATTTCTGAATAAGATTTTCGCTTTATTATTGCTTTTTATTTCTTTGCAGCTGCCTCTCTTCCTAATATACAGCTCACCCACCACAAATAGCTGTCAGTTATAAATAAGAAAGGCAGACATTGACTTGTAGCCACACATAGGCCACCCAAATTAGCTGTAGCTCTCATCAGATTTCACCTTTCTTGTCTGAAATGAAAAACAAGCAAAACTGACTTCTTATTAAAGTTCTGCAAAGCATATTAAAGGCAAACTCACCAATAAAGTTTAACCATGTTTTCCTGAGCCATATATATGTGGTTCATATTACTGGAGTTTATGATGTCTGTGTAGTGCTGGATCTTTGCCCCCTACTTTCATTTGTTTTCCCCATAACTGAAAAGCTAGCCTAGGTTAAACAAAAACCGTAAAAGCTATAATCAGCAAAAAGAGAAAATCAGATGCAGTGTGAGATATTTGAGTCAAGCAGCACAGCTAGAATCTCAACTTAGAGGTGCTGTTGATTCAGTTAATGTGTGATGCTGAACAAGCTGGAAGCTGTTCTCAAGATTCTTTCTTTAAAAACTGAGCACCAAAGAAAGAATTTCTGCCAAGTACTGTCCGACAGCAAATGTAAAAGTCATTTCATTCCTTTTTCATTTCCTCAGATTACAGACAGTCAAGAATCATACAAAGACAGAAAATCTATTCTTAGCTTCACTGGAACGGGTGAATTGGTTCAGATTAAAGCAGAAACAGCACAAATCTTTGACTGAAACTTCAGCCAAACAATTTCAAACAATATAGGATATAAAGGAGTTTAATTAGTTTTCTGTTATTATTTCTAGCTCATCACTTCATCTTTTCTAGTGAAATTAGAATTGGAAATACTAAAATAACAGAAAAAATATTCTCATGTTTTTATCAAAAACTTAGAGACTTTGTAGACATACATATAACACTACACAGGACACTCTTCATGTCTGGCTGAGTCTGAAAGCAAATGAATGCACTATAGGAAATTATAAGAAATAATTTAAAAAAAAATATTTAAAATTGCATGCTGAGGCAGATATTCAAATTAGTAATTTGTAAACAAGCCTCTTGATAAGAGTACAGGTAGTTGGATCCCTACCTTTTTACTTGCTAGAACTCATGCGCAATGCCCCTGTCATATTTAAATTCTGCTATCTATAGAATTATTGTCTGTGTCAAACAATTCATTCTATTTAGCTTTGAATGCAATACACTATACATGAAAATCTAGTATATTACAAAACCCAGACAATGCAGAACACTGCACAATCTAGGATTGCCTATTTACAAATGTTTGGGACCTTTCTGAGATGTGCTACTAATGATGTTACTGTGTGCTGCTGGAAGACTTTTTTCCAAAAGCTTCAGAATTAATTTGCTATCAAAATGGATGACAAGCATTCACACACCAAATAATGATATTTTTAATTAATAATTTATCATGTTATGTGATGTCATAAATTAAATAAGGCTATATTAATTCTGAGTGAAAACATCCTTTCAGTGAATTGCAATCAGTTCCCACATGACTGTGCTTTTCAGACAAAGGGGGATGGTGTGTGAAATAGTTTTCCCTTAAAAAAAAAAAAAAAAGAAGAAGTGTTTTCAAAACCTGGTGAGGAACTTTGCAGGAAGAAATGTCTGGAATGATAAAATGAATAGAGTCATTGTTAGAGCTATAAAGAGCACAGGAGATTAAAATGGTTTTGCTTTTCTTTTTAAATGTAGAAATAAATCTGATGTCAATTTTCAGTCTCTCATTCAACCAGGATTATGTTTGTTGCCAGTAAGACTTGTTCCACTGTGGATAGGATAAAAACTGAGGGTCAGACTGAACATTTCTTTCTCTAGTGGAAAACCTGTGGATGAAACTATGAGAGAAAACTGACAGAGAAGTATTACACAAAATACACCTAATTCCTGCTAGTTATTTTACTAAAGTCAGAGGGACAAGAAGCAGCAGAAACTAAGCAAAATGACAGCAGACAACGTCTCAAAATCCTTCTTTAACCTAACAGATCCAGAAACCCTAACCTGTAGGCCTTTCAGTATTTGTTGAAAACACAAAAAGGCACAAAATACTTCCCATTTGTGCAGTTAATTTTTTATTCTAAGATGGAAATGACAAACTATAAAAAGCTAAATCTGTCAATACTTGAAATTTATATCTGATGGCAAAGAGACATTTAAATAGGAAGACACTTAAATAAGTGCATGAGGACAGGGGCAGAGGGGATATCTTTTCAACCAGTTCTTCTGTCTGTTACAGCAAGTTTGAATAGCTTCTTACATCAGATAAGCTCTATGCAGACCCTTCTGTGTTCCGGTAAAGGAGTCTTTATTTCCATTTCCTTGGAGTCTGAGCTCTGTTTCTGCTCCCTGCAGCATGCTGGCTCCCTGTACCCTTGAGGGTCTTCAAGGAGATGCTCACACTAACAAGTTTTTTCCTCTTTGGTTTTTTCCTTCATAACCCCATTCTGCCTTCCAGGATTTGAAGACAGTATCTCCTTTGGATTTTTCAGTTCAGGACAGAAGTGCATAAAATTTCTGTCTTGGAGCACCTGAAGTAGCTGTCTTTGAGATGAAACCTAAATGGCTTCCAAACACCAAACAACATTCTACCCACAGCACTAAAGTTCATGCAAAGCAATGCCCTGCAATGCAAACAACATGGATGCTGGATCCTCAATATTTTACTGTTTTACTCCTACCCTGCACCATGGTAGTTGCTTAGACAGACAAGCCTTCCTCTTCTGTGGTGACAAAAAGCAGCCTGCTACCCTGTGTTCACATGAGCTTTCAGCCTGCCTCAAAGTATTCAGGAAAAATTGGTTAGGTAACCTTCCTCCCAGCTGTAATGATAGAGAGCACAGCACAGTGCATTTAAGTAGGAAATTGAACAAAATCCAAGCAATTCTAACAAACTCCCGACATCTTTGCACTTTTGAATATTATAGGGCCTCAGAGACAAAGATTCACTGTTGGCTAGAGGATTCCTTGAGGAAGTGAGAGTTTCAGCTCAGATAACTCTCTTCAGTTTTCTTCCCCTTGCTGGCTGTCTTCTCCTCAGAGAACTCATACTGCATCAGATGTTGTGGGAGAGAGTATAAAGCATTATCGGCCTTGTTCCAGGGGATAACCAGGAAGTTGGAACTGAGCTGCTTGATTGTGTTTAAACTTGGGTCATTAAAAATACACCCTAAAAAGTCACTGTTGAAAATTGCTGGCAGAATTTAAGGTGCACCTAGATAATTAGGGGCTGAATGGAGATGTAAATGCCAGTGAAATACAAAAGAACATTTTGGACACTTTGTAATTCATCTTTACTATACAAGGCCCAGACACAAATTCATCAAGGTAATGGTGGTCAGATTCCTACATCCCCACATTTTGGTTCACGTGATGCAAAGGTGCAAAACGCTGTCTAACTAATGCATAGCCCTGGCTGTATAGAGTACATATTAAGCCAGACACTAATTTTGCAAACAGTGAAAATGTAGTCTTGCAGTCTTAGTTTTATATAAATGTCTTATAATTTTACATAAATAAATTGGTCCTTAGTAATTCAGGAAAACATAAGGCTCTCCAGTTTCATCAGACACTTTCAGGCAGATAATAGTTTGTAGTAAAAAAAAAAAAAAAAAGATACTGAAACAAAGCAAATTACATTCTGTCCATATTTCTCCTGAAACAACAGCCAAACACATTGCTTATAGCAGTCAATTTGGACATTGCTAGGGCTCTGAAGAGAGATGGAAAAGCTGTTGGGCAGACCCATCAGGTGTACTAATGAGATAAGGGAGCTGGAGAGCTCCTTTGAAAATAGTTGTTGGAGAGGTTAGGAGGAGTGAGTTTGGAGGTTTGGGTTTTTCATTTTGGGGCCACAAATGCTCCAAGAAATATTTGTATTGCATATCTCAAAGGAACCCACATAGTATACCAGTAAGAAATACCAAACAATCATAAGCAGTGCCCAGCAACTTCTGCCCTCAGTGGATACATGTACAGAGATGATGAAATGGCAGCTAAACACCACATTGAATAATACAGCCTCTAAAATAAATCATGGTATTCAGTCTAAGCGTAACCAATATACTCAACATTCTTTTGCCAAAACAATAAGAAACTGTTGTCAATTCTGCACTGTCATATTTTTTTAAGAAAATGTTTCATTCCTTCACCTCCAGAGGATAAAATCAGTCCATGGAGAATGTTTAGGAAGGTAACTTCTTTCCTTATCAGATATTCCAGATATAACTGACTGACTAGCTTATTCTCTTGGGGGGGGAGGGGGGGGGGAAACAATAAAAACAATTAGTTAAATGGAAATTATGTGTGATGGTTCAGATAAGTTCAATTATTTCCAAATGTGGGTATACTGTCTTTTGTTGATGAGTTCAAGTAATCTAGATTATTCATGCAAACTAGAAATTACTCAGAAAAATAGACTTTTGACTTATGGAATGATCTTAGCTCATCTATTCGCTATAATCTCTACTTGCTTAAAACATACAGACATTTTTTTCAAAATCATACATGACCCAGGAAATAGAGATCAGAAGAATTTTCAGTATTTCCTTTATTTTGCAACCTTTCTCTTACCATTCAGTTCATGCCCATTAAGCTTTGTATGTATTTTCTTCCACTAAAGAAGACAGAAAACATGGTTTAGAAATGATGTTGAGCTATATTTCTTCAGTTTAATGGAATACTTCTATTTTTTATATGAGAAAGAAACAATATGAATATAAAATTTGCATGTGTGCTCATGTTCTTTCAAAGTTTGGATTTTTTGTCACATAAGCCTTTTGGGCTTTCTGGAAAAATAATCACAAAAAAATGCTTTGTATATTTTTAAAAATAAAAATAACTCATTACTCTTTTTTATGAACATGAGATAATCACATCTCTTTTGAAACACATCTATGCAAGTGTAAACTACAAAATGCTCTCAGATCTTGAGGAGATCAAAAAGCTCATAGCTTTGAAAGTCAGCCTCAGTTAACTGCAGAAACTTCTACACATTTGGATATTTTATGATTGCTAAAATTTTGAATATTTAAAGACAGGACTGAGATTGATAGAAAGTGGGAAAAGGTACTTCTTGTATGACTCCATGGTCATATGGGTTCAAAGGAGACTATTCTGCAAATCTTCTTGCAGGACAATTAATTTTGGAGGTCTTAGCCAGATAGAAAATTAACTTTTTTAGACACATACATAGATCTATTCAGAAATTCTGTCCTTAATAATCTCACCCAGGCTTTGCTTTGACGTAACTGGGACTTGTGTAATGAGCTTCTGAAGATGACTAGATTTGCCCTCATTCTATCTGAGCAAGAATATTTCATTCTTCCATCCAAATGAGGTCCTACCAGACCAGTCTATTAGGCAATGAAAGGAAGAATATGGTCAACTAAACATGACACAACACTGTAGTAATCAAATGTCTTTCAAGACTAATGCATTACAAGATCCAGTAGACCCTCTGATGAAGAAAAAAGATGGATGAACACATTTTCTTTTATCATCTTTTTCTTTTCCTAATTGAAGATTAAGATTTAAGAATTGTGTAGTTGAAAAGCAAAAGTGAAATTCATATCTGTCATATCACTTCTAATTTTTGTCATCTGAAAATTATGTAGGGCACACTTTTGTCAATATTTGAATACACACTAAGGACTGAGGACATTGTAATCAACTAATGCAGCAATCAATCTGTCTATTTCTTTACTTTCTAGATGCTACCTCCTAAGAAAAAAGAAAACTGTATAAAAGAAAAAAAGAATATGAATGTGGTAATGGGAGGAAGCCAATGTAAAACAAAAGCAATCAAGAATAAACACAATCTCTTAGAGTTATATTTAGGCACACTCAGCTGGGACATGGGGAGGGAGAGTAATTATGGAGGTTAGATGGGTCAGAAGTTAGGAAATTAACCTTAGATTTAGAAGACTCACATTCTATTCCCTACTGTGCCACAGAATTTCTAGGTGAAACTGTGGTCTATTCCTTTTACTTCTATCTTGATTTCAATTCTTCACATGCAAAACTGAGGATAATAACACTTCCTACACGCATTCTGCTGATGATTTTCATTATGTGAATATCACAGTGGCTTAAATCATATAGATTTGGATAAGGGCAAACAGAAGGACAAAAGTAACCATGTTTTTTGAGAAGTTGAATTGCCTTCAGAGGGGAAGTCCCCAGAATAATTATAGACATTAAGACAAATGCTCCATTCAGGGGATTGCAATTCAGATTCCTGAAATTTATGCTGTAATGTCACTGTAGGTATTTTTTTCCTTAAATCTTCACTTTTCTTTGTTTAAATCAAAGCCTTACCATTACTTTGCTCCAGTTTTTGTGCTAAAGTAAAGTGGTATTTATTATTAGGTTGGTCTTTTAGTTTTGAGTCTATAATTCAAGTAACAATGAAAGTCAAGATTCAGTAAAACTTCTGTCCAGAAGTTCACAAAAGCTTTGGTAAGGGTGGCACTTTTATTGAAACTGTTCCTCACTTACATAAATTACATGGTTTGTGGTGTTATATAGACTTAATATTGCTGTTCTGAGTATACAACAGTTTGCAAAGGCCTAGTTGATGATTGAATCATTTTCTATACATTTGTTTAATTTATTGTGTTCAATGCAGCTCATTAATGTCTGAGGCTGAAACATATAATGCTGCTGTGAAGCAAACATGACCAGAACAGTTCTAAATTGCACCACATCATGCGGTTCCTCCTCAAAGAAGACAGGCCATGAAAAGACATTTCACAGGGAAGATTAACAGTGGAAAAAATAGTGCAGAAGACTAGCCAATAGTTGAATTTATACGCATGCCCACAGTCTCTTTCTTCCTACGGCAAATAGTCAGCTCAGCTGTCTACAGCTTTTTCAGTGCCTCTTTTTATCACTTACTTATGTAAGTATTCCAGGAGCATATGCGAGTAACAACAATTAACTGGTCACTATAGCCTAACAGAGTTGTAACCCTTGTTATGTTCCCCTTATTTGCATCACCTGCTCCAATAGCACTTAAGAGGCATCTGCAAAACTGCACAGCCCTCTTCCCAACTTGTGCAGGTCATGTTCTTGTTGTGGCCTCTTAAATGGAACAATTTATCCTCAGGGAAGTGAGTCACACTTCAGTTAATGATGATGCTGAAGCTAGTAGGGGACAATGTAAAGGTTAGCATGAATATTTTGCTGCTGATATTATTAACAGTATCATCCAGTTTTCCTGGAAAGAGAACACTTGTTCTCCACTGACTTAGTCCTGCTCTATATAAATGTCTGTAAAATGAAGACGCTCCAAAGAATAAATTTAATTCAGGCAAGAACTCACTAAACAGTACCAAAGACAGGCAGAAGTAGTTCAAATTTTTTTCATTTGTTTCATCAGCTATAAATGTTGATCTCAATTTGATAAAGTCACTCTTCAAACCCTGCCCCCTCCAAGTGACTTTCTAAGTAAACCAGCTATGATTTACAGCTTGTGCATGACTTAAGGTCCCTCTGACAAAGTCTTAGAGTTACAGACCATTACAATCAATTTAACTACTTATCAGTAGACTTTAGTGTAGGCTATAAGGACAATGAAAAAGTCCTGAGATTTAGTTGTTAATTAAAAAGCAAGACTAATCAAGCATTGATCAGTGAGTTATTCCAAATGTTATGAAAATATTTACATACATAACATTTACAGTGGTATAACAGGTTCTGTCAAAATGGCATGAAAAATAATAGAGTTTAAAAACACCTAATCAAAGATTTGTTCCATATTAGTATATAACAGATATAGCAGACTTTCATTATCTGTAAGTAGGATTTATAAAATAAATTCCATTTTCTTTTCTGAATTAATGACTCTTACTACATAAGAGACTTTGCATCTCAAATAAAAATAAAACACAGAAATTCAACCCCACCATGCATAATACAAAAATACTTACATGGCTATGAAACCCTACAAAGGAAGAGTTTAACATAATATTCTGCATACTGCTTCATATCTAATAATTTTATTATTATTATTATTATTATTATTATTATTATTATTCTATAAGATAGGGCATTCATTAATTTTAGGGTTTCTGTTGAGATTTTTAGTCCCTTTTTTTTCTTTTGCAATTAAAGTGTACATCTTAAATACTGCTCTAAGGAAAATTTGAGATGGCACGAGTCTTGGATTTTTTTCTTTGAGTATTTGAAAACAAACAGTTGAGGTCAATAAATGTGAAGAGAGATTTGCTTGAAATATCTTTCTGAAAGCATAAGAATAGATTGTTTACCTTAGTTGTTAGTCCCAACTCCCACTCTAGTAACAGATCCAGGATATAAAAGTCCTGAAGACAACACTGGATCCAAGCACAAGTACAAGTGATATACCAATGACAAAAATTTTAGTTCAGGAAAATAAAGATGAAATATGTCTTCTTTGTGCCTACACACCTAAAAAAGTCATTTTCATCCAGCTTTGCTATCTCAATATACTTTCCTTTCCTACCCACTTTTACTGTTTCTCTCATGTAGTTTTAAAATAATAAGGACAAAAAGGCACTCTCTGCATAGGATTCTATTGCTTCCAGGATTCATTTGATATGATTCAGATCTCAAGATCTTGAGTGATAGCAGACACGTCACCTAAGGCAGCTGAAATAGTGAGAACTGATCAGGACCAGAATCATCTCTCTAGTCAATTCCATGTTTGTTGTGCTTTACGAAGATACTGTGTACAGAACCAAGAGAGCAAGGAACTTAAGCACAATAGATTACATGAAATCTAGCTCAACTTTAATAAAGATATGTGCTAGACTGTATCCTAACCCAAGTGAAACACTGAGGTCCCATTTGTGTTCTGTGTGAGCCCCAAAGGACCAAAGTCAAAATTGTTAGTAAGTGTCATTTCTTAGGAACATATTCAAATGTTGATTAATTTTATTTCTTGAGGTTGGGGTTTTTTGTGTAACTGCTAAAACAGTTTTGTACTGCAGTATTTAAACAATGACATCAACCATCCATACTAGTAATTTCATAGTGTTTCCTACAACTGAATCACACTTGTCCACATTTGACCCTGGCAAGAAAGCCACTCATAAACACACAAGCCACCATTTAAACAGCAGACGGATCAGGAGGAGTGGGAAATGGTCCCACTCCCAACTTCTGCCAGAACCTTGCTGTGTTCCTTGGCTGTTGAATTTGGCTGTGATGGTTGCCACAAAAGAGAGAGACAGATTGTGTTGTCCTGTGGCTGAGAGTGCTGCAGTACAGGTCTGGGAAGCCCCTTCCAGAAGCATCATGGTCTCTCATTGTATCTGATATGCAACAATGGTTGAAAGGCCAGTTCCCAGAACAGGGTTCCCCCTGCCTACCCTAAAACAAACTTATCTGTTAAAAGGTCCTTGAAGCCATTGCTGAGAAAAAACAGTATTCCCTCAGCCTGTCCTTCCTGTTTTCCCTTAGTGAAACTCATCTTTCTGAGTTAAAAGGGAATATATCTTCTGGTGTAAATAGGAATCCAATCTAACATTTCTCTAAAGGCACTTGTAATCAAATAGCATAAATCATACAGTTAACCTTTTGACATAGTTATTTTAATTAATACATTTTTAATCCTACATGACTAGCTATAACTGCTAATGAGTGATGACACAGGCTAGAGAAAGAAATACGGTATTAAGGCTCAGAAATTTTGCATTAGGCATGGGTGTGTGGATTTCAGCAACTAGCTTACATTGCCATTCAGGAAAACTCACACGTTGAAGTTTCAATATGAATGTATGAATTGCCTTAAGACATTCTGAAAAAGCTTTTTGAATCAAAGTCTTCACCTCCAGATAGCTTTTATAGCAGCATGGACAATAGAGACTATTTAATCTAATGGCACTCTCACAAGAAGAGAAGGATAATTTCAAAACTCTTTGGGGCTAAAAGATGTCACTCACATTCTCATCTTGTGATAGTTTATTTGCTAATCTCTTCAGATCAGCCTTTCCTCTTAAACAAAGTGAAGGAAGATGGAGGAAAAAGGTTTTATTTCCATGTTCCATGTTATGTTATGTGATGTGTTTGATGGTCCATTTCAGTAGAAGATCAAGAGCGTATGAAAATTTCCCCAGAGACCTTTGTCATTACTGGTGTAGATCTCATCACAATTCAACACATTTATTGCTCTGTCTCTTTTCACAGATGGCTGTGACACTAGTTTTCCTCGTTGGCTTTTTTTAGCAACTGTACTTTAAAGAAAACAAGCTGGACTAACAAATCTTGTTAAGATACTAACATAAAAGACTAAAAGGGTAGAAAAAGTCTCAGTTAAAAGTGAAATGTACTATATGCCCTCGAACAACTATGCATCATTTAGAACAGCCTTTGTGACTGTCTTATTGTTCCCAATTGTACCTGGATATATGTAGAGATAAAATTTTCACTCCTGTCACTCCTTCACTCCTTTCTTCCTTTTCATTTTTTTTTTGTCAGTTCAGAAAAAATAATTTTTGTATAGTTTTTTCTGAGAGATTTTATATACAATGAGCTATGTAATATCTCTATAGACATCCCCTACTATGAACATTTTGAGTTCAAGAATGCAAACCAATTTTAATTAATGGGGATAAGTTTTTAACCTACTTGCTTTTTACATGACTTATTAAAGATGAAAGTGATGCTCTCTTTGAGTTTACATTATAACCCTTATCTGCATAATAAAAGAGACTATGCACAAGCTTAAGAGTAATCATAAATGTATATTAATGAAGACATTTATAGACACATGAAAATGTATAGCACGTAGGGAAAAAATCTAAGTTATTAATGTTGACAGATTCAATACAGATGATGTTATGTATGTTAATATTATTATAAATCCTTATTGTTATTCATAGGCTTATATTAATATTGTCATTATGAATCATATTCTGTCAGTTCCCATGAGAAAATAAAAATACATGGTAGAAATACATAGTGGCAAAGTGGCATTGTCGTATTTATATTAATGTCAAGTTCAAATTAAAATTAGTTCTAAAATGAGTGACATTGTTTTGCATTTAAAAACAATGAGCATACATGTTAATGCTGCTAATAAATTGATATTGAAATAACCAGCTTCAATAGCTATAGATTGAATGTGTTTGTTGTCAAAGTAAATGGATACATAATCTTTTGAAGTTGTCATTATTGGGCAATGAATAAGGAAAATTATGTGCAGACTCTTTGCCTATGAATATGATGATCCTGATGCTTTTTCCTGATGGCATTTATTTTGCCTTAGAGTTGTTTTACAGATGTCACCCTGGTTTGGTTTTTTTTTTTTCCTTGTGCCACAACTCAACTGTCAGGTTCAAGACTTGCTGAAGGGCATAGATGGCTCTGAGATTCAAACAAAAGGCAGTCACTGGGTATCATAGGGTTCACTGAGCAGTACGTCACCTTCCTTCACCCCAGCTTCAGTTATGGACCACATGCAGTGTTGAATTATCTTTGGTCCAGCCTAGAAGAAGCATCATACTTCTTTGGTTAGTTAACAATTCCATTCATTTTCTAAGAAAAACTTTAAATAAGAACTTATATTTAATATAAAGGCTTTATTAACATGATGATAGAAATTGGGTTTTGGAGTTGTTTGTTGCATATAGAGTACAGTCAGGATTTTCATACTGTTTGCATCACACAACATAAAGTATCTGTGGTCTGTTAATCATAAACAAAAGTCTAAGCCTTGCATCATTTTTTCTCTGCCTAGTTTGCCTTGATTGTGCCAAAAACAGAGAGAAAAATCTATCTAGGAATAGCACTTAGGATATTATTATTTCCCAGACAGAAGCTAAAACAGTTGTGATACACCACAGCACAGAGTGAGCACCATTTGTGAGAATTAGAGTTTGCACTGAATTATGTTGCTAATCTGAAGAGGATTTAAGAAAACTTAATATCTGATCCTTTGGAAAATACAATATCTACACAGGGAGAGGTTCATTTTAAAGAAAGTGAGTTGCATATAGATTCTCACAGGCACAACATACTTTTTATAGCTTCAGCACATGCAGATGGACATCTATGTACACAAAGGACTTTGACTGTATATAAGAAGCTATCCATTCATGTATTTAATTTTCAAGTTTACTTGCCATAGAAATGTCACTATTTAGATAGAGTTTTTCATACTAGTCTACCAGTAGAGCTCATCCTTAATTTCATAAATATTTGGGCTTAACTAAGGATGTAAAAAAACTATATAATGAGAAACTAGGCACAGGATGTGTATATTAAGAGTATTTCTATCCTTTTTTCTATTACCTGACAGGTTACCCTTCTTTCAACCTATGCATTACTGGTGTAATAGGGGCCTTGATAAAAGCAAAAACCTACATAGATGTAGTAACCTTACCCAGTGGTTATCCCACTTGGGAAAACAAGTTCCACTGTCTTTCCCACTAATACAACTCATTAAATTATTATCTGCTCTGAGCTGAACTGAATTCTGCAGACATACTGATTGAAACCTGACAATCTACTTGGGAAAAGTTATTTCAAAATGAAGGCTACCTAGTAGTCTCCACTAATATCTGTGTACAGATGTCATAGGTAGTAAGGACTCAGAAACATTTGTGAGAGATGAAAAAGCTAAGAAGAAAACCTAACTTTAAACTAAGCAAATTCAAAATGAGAAAGAAATGCTACTTCGAATCCACCCAATCAGAACTGATAATTCTGTCTACAAAGACCTAATCTTGTTTCCTGATCAGGAAATGATGATCTCAGTAATGCATAGGACCCTGTTTCAGAGAAATATTTTAATGGCATGATTAGTTTTAATAATGGAAATTATCCCATTAAAATCTATTTACTAAATCTGGGAGTAAAATAGCTCAGAGAGCTTCATATCCTTTAGTCTCTTAGAAAAGCACTTTTTTAGCCTAGAAGAACAGAATTTTGTAATGATGTCTAAGCAGAAAAGTACTGTACTCTAAAAAGTGTTTCAGAGTTGAATTTTTCCACTTAATGTGCAGCAATAAAATCAAGGGCTTTCCTTTAGGTGTATTTTCAGACTATCTTGATTTTTGTATGGATAGCTCTCACATAAATCAGTGATGGCACTACAACTGGACCATCACTTTTCTGTTACCATCAAAACTGGAGAAAAAAACCCTCATTCCCTCTCCTCTTTTTTTCTGCCTGTCTGCCTTTCATTTCTGAATGATGAGAAACCATGTCTAACCCAAGGAAAGGAAGGAAACACAGACAAGCTACATAGCAATCTGCAGCTTAAGTCTGGCATGAGATCAGCCTCTAAAGTGCTCCCTTTCAGAGAAGCAGCTTACCTACCTTCCATAAGTATGTGAAAGTCTGTTTCTTTTCTATGTTTTGTCAACACTTGTTTATCTCATCCTACCAAATCTCCTTGAATTGAGTTGTGTGTCTGTAAAATGAATCCAAAGCTCAAACAAGCTATTGACATTCTCTGCTCCCATCCAAGAGAAGTTTCATTTTTCTGTTGGCAATGATACATGACATTTAAATTCTGTCTTCCACAACAGCCTTATAGAAAACTAAGGAAAGAACTACAGTGCCAGTGAAGGAAACATAACTTTATCACTCTCATTTAAACCAGCTGGCAAAGTCAGTCAGGATAATGTGAATTTTCTTTACTACCTTATTTCTTGACTTTTTACATGACTGACTTTCTAACATTCTGTAGTATGTAATTTTCAAGATCCCAGTATGGGTTGAAGAACAATAATATCCATGATGGTGAAAGAATAACAGCCTTGAGACTATATATGAGTTTGTCAAGAATCAATTTTAAATCCATTTTAGCAAGGCTAACAGCTGTTTTAAACAGAAATTAAAAGGGTAACAAACTCCCCCAATCAATCCAGGCTCTCAGCTGGCTTCTGCGTGGCCATGTTCATGCTACCACTGGTCTGGAGGGACTCCAAAACAGACAGTCTGGCTGTCTGGTGTATTTCTTCTCACTAATTCTTAATGTTAACTCAAGGCAAAGCTTTTCTTTGATGAATGCCTTAAGAAAGCAGCGTTACCAGGAACCTTGTCTCTGGGGTCTACAGAAACTCAAACTGTAGGGAAAATAAGTCCAGATTTCTGGAAAATTAATTTCCTTGAAGAGATGTCCCATTCAATGTCATCTTATCAATCTCCTATGATATCATGGCAGAACTCTCAGCATTCAGGCCTTCTTCCCATTGATCTTTAACTCATTTTGCATTTTTCCTTTTATTCCTGATTAAAAAGAAATTAACTCTTGCAATATTTTGTGAAACTGATGAGGACCGTATCACTATAACTTTCCCTCTTTCCAGCAACTTGCTATTCCTCTGCCTCTTACCAACTGAGCATGATTTTTTTAATAATAATGAGAATGAGAAAGATATGCTAAATATATTCTTATAACTACAAGTTCATGATTACTCTCTGACATATGTTCTCCAGGGTTTTTCCCAAATTTGCTGCAAAAATTACGGCATTCCCGAGGGAAAAATATTACCATGAAAAAATACACTGTTTTCATATGCAGCCTATATTTATTTAACCATAATGTCATTCTAAGTTTAGATTCTTTCCTCATCCTGTTTCATAATTATATTTGTCTTATGTCAGCTTATCCATTTCCATATTTGCTGTTGGGCTAAGTAAAATGGTAGGGACCTTTTAATTGTTCCTAAATATATCTATACCTTGCTGTAGGTGACAGAACTGAAGGCAATAGTCCAGGTGTGATCTGGCCAGAGATGTATAATCATAATGCTGCTGTGAAGAACTATTATTCCATTGGTTTAGTACACAAGATCACATTTCTATTGCCACTGCAGTGCATTGCTAACTCCTACCTAGCTATTTACCAGCTTTCAGCAACAGATCTCTTTCAGCAGAAAGCATCTCACTTACTTTCTTTTCCTGGAATATCCGTACTTTGGAAGCATTTGGGTTCTGTCCTTTAAACAAATTAGTTTTCCACCTGGGCATATGTCAGAGTATCCCCATATAGGAAAAAAAAATATTTTAGTCAGTACACCTACAGACATAAAAATAATAATATTTCCTCTGGCCAATACTGTTTCAGTAAGATTTACTTGCTTTTCTGATCATTGTGCAGAAGGAAAAAAGTGTTATGTTCCACGTCACACAAACCCAACAATCCAAAGACAGATGTAGCCTTTTTGGTACTCATAAACTCCTTATAAACACATCCATTTGATGCCTAATGATTTTAGTGTGTATTTTGTAGATTTTCATAGAGTTATATAAGTTAGATAAGTTTTCCTGAACGTCTCACACTTTAGGTGGCATTTAGAAGTAACTGAACACTTTCTCACACATTTCTTTATTTCTGTCAGACACACATTATCAAGGACATGTTGTTTTGAAGAACACCTGCAAGAATTCCAACTGAGACAATAAGATAGCCTGTCAAAACAGAAGAGTAAGCTCAAAGTCCTTGGAGGGACTCCAAGGGGCAGTTCTGAGGAATTCTGAGGGTGGGTACCAGGGGAAAATGGTACCATGGGTTGGCTCTAGATAGCAAATGCATTAATTAATGAAAGTTATTATAACTGCAACAATGTGGCTGATGCGCATGGTGTACTTTTGTTCTGCACCTTGGAAGCTTTCAATAAAGGGACTGCTTTATCTATCTATCTACACTAATGTTGTTTTGAAAGTCTTTTACAGAAATTTAGGCATCACATTATCACTTAGAGATACTTGATACCATAGAAGACCTCCTATAAATTAGGCAATATAAACTTTCCAGTTACCCTAGTCTTGACTCCTGTCCACCTTTCAAACTCTTTTTACTTTCCAAATATCCAAAATGTTTTAAAGAGGAGAAGGAAAAGGAAGAATTGTACCATGAAACTTGCTGACCCCCTTTCTAAATGTCATGCAAGTGCTTCTGAACATAGATAAATATCTTTTCTCGTGGTTCCTATGGCAACATCCACGTCTACTCTCCTTTATCACCATATAGCTTATTTCTCATGTCTCTAGGTATTTTCTTTCTCTGCTTCCCAAAATGCTTCAATTGAATATACTTTTCATATTTACTCCTTATGTGATTTGACACTTTCCTTATCACTGATGGAAACACTCAGCAAGACTTCAAGAGAGTCTTTCACCCACCCGTTGCAAAATCTCCGTAACTTCACTAGGGCAAAGGAGGGACAGTCAGATATTCTATACAAAACTGTTTCTTCCAAAGAGACTATCGATATTCATCAATGAGACAGGTAGAACGAATGGCTGAAGACCATATGCAGCCTCTCTTCAGCATTAAAATCACACATTTGCCTGTAAAATTAACCAAGGTAATAACTGCAAGCATCTATTCTTGTGCATGCAAAAATGTGAAATACAGGTTGAAAAGGCAATTTTCAAAGTGTTGCTTCTTGTTCTAGAGCAAAGTAATATTTTTGATAGATTCAGTACATTAAAATTAATTCTAACTTTTAAAAAAGCATTACATCAGAAGAAACCGTTACAGATCATGAGTGATATTACATTCAAGTTGTGAATAGATAATTTCAGTCCCTCTTCATTTCTTAGTAAAGAAAGCGAGCATGGAAAGCACACTTCTAAATGTCTAAGACCAAGTCTGAAACAGAATTAACCCATATTAGCGGGAGGAAAGTAAGTTTTTACATCACCTGGTGAAGATTGAACTTTCATTTGACTTCAAGATTAATGGTTCTTCACATCCTTAGTTATAACACTACTTCTAACTTCCCCCAAAGGGAACTGTCTTTAACAAAGTTTACGTCATCAATGAAAATTACAATGTGGTCTCATTAACAATTTTATCAGCAAAGCTGGGATGCAACAATCTCAGTGCAAATAAAAAAGTACATCTGTGGATACGAAGGAGGAAAAAATGTTTTAAATTAGTTCTATTACAAAAGCCAACTCTAACATCAAGTCATGAAATTACCACTAAACAGCAATGATGGAATTGCATATTGAAGCGTGATAAGAAAGCAAGCTAAAGAGCAAATGTTGGGCATATTTCTAAAAAACAGAAGCCCCAAGTAACCTTCAACTTCCTTCCTTCTTGCACTCTTGGCATTCTTATTAGATGATGCACAGAGAAGATAGTAACATTTATCATTTTAAAACATGAGAAAATTTTGGAGAGGGCTTGTGTTTGGGGGCACATAAGTCTCAAGGTTGCCAAAGTGCTGTTACATTATTGCACTCAGGGTGTACTGCTGACAGTCCCTGTTCTGCAAAAATGACAGAAAAGGGGGAACAGGAGTAAGCAGTTTCCCTTCTTGCACACAAAATGTCAACTTAGCTGTTATCTTATGGCCTAAGTGATTAGCAGAAATACATAATCACTTCTGAAGCTGTTTACTGTATCTGCCACAGAGGCAGCCAAATTCCCAAGCTATCTGAAATCCTTTGCTTCCAATTCTCAGGGTTCCTTGCTTATATTAGAGCTGATGCTTCAATCTCTCACAGTGATTTTGCTGCCAAATTTTTGTGTGCTGTTATATTATTTTCTAAGTCACTTCCCTTTAAGTAATGTTCTCTTTTACCAGAAAGATGAAGCGATCAAGCATTTTTCAGTACAAAGAAGCCACCAAACAAATATTTGTTGCATAATTTAAACATGTGGTGAGGAAGGGACTAACTTGTATAATTCTGTTGTATTGTTTACCCAGCATACCCAGATAAAGTCCCTAAAGGCCTGTAACCATCCAAAAGAAAGAAAAAAAAAAAAAAGGTTGCTTTTTCCATCTTTCTTGTTCTCTTACTCCCTCATTACACACTGGGATTACTTCCAAAATACTGGAGGTAAGTCTGATGGGTTTTTTATAACTTAATCCTTAGAATCTGGAACCTACACTTGTTTTTTGTTCACCTAAAAGAAAACAAAAAATTAAAACTCAAGACGTCATTCAGTTATAGTCTTCTTTTCTAAAGAGGAAGTTGGATTCTCAGCTCCATCAGGAACTACATTTTCTTTCTTCAAAATGTGTCTGGTTTTCAGAAGGCTCCTAATTATCTAATATAAAATTGCCTGATTTGTCTTTTTCAATGTCTCATATAAAGCAGAATACTTAAATCTGCCCACTCTGACAGATTGTAGCTAAAGTAATATTTTATTTTTTTTCATTCTGATATAATTTATTATGATAAATAAATTACTTTATTATGGTAGTGAATTACATTCATAATTGCTGTTATATTGTCTTCAGGGCTCATTAAAAATATATGTTTCTGCTGTACTAAAGAGTTTGCACCAATGTATCTCAATACTGTGCTTTTTAAAAATATATACTATGATTGCAATAAAAATACTGCATTTATATGGTATCTTTCACCTAGGAAGAGACTAGATCATCTACTATATATACTTGTGATGAAATGCAAAAACTCCACAGAGAATTTTGGCAGGAAAAAAAGGGTTCATATTCTTTTAGTGGACATGGAACAAACCTCCATACAAATGTTCTGGCCCATTATTCTTTATAGAAAATTAGATACAAGCACTAACTTTCTTCCATATAGTCTAAAAGACTATGTGAAAATTGTGTTATCAAACATTAAAGAGAAGCTTTATCTAGGGACACCACATGTGTATCAACATTCCATCTTCCAGGGTTTCTCAAACTATGTTCCCTGGAAATCACATATTAAAAGGCATCATCACACTCGTCTTTGGAGAGCACACATTTTTCCCATCAGTTCATAGCAGGGATATGATGAAAGAGGCAATAAGTCAAACTCTAAAAACAGTATTCTATAGAAAGGGAATGTATTTACTGTGTATATTGACATAAAGGCAAGCTCAAAAAAGCTTGTCATGCTGCAGAATACCTCATCTTATGAATTTTATGCTGAACCAGAAGCAGCTGAGAAAAGAAGGCAAAAAGAACTTCTCCAACTTTTGAGCTTTTTTACAAAAAATCTTTAACAAATAGTCTACTATATTTTCTTCAGTAATCATAGAAGCAGAACATGTGTGAAGGTTTAGCACTGAAGAACCATAGTGGTATTTGTTCCAGACTTAAATGTGCTTCCTACTGACTTTGATTGACAAATGAAGTCAATGATGCCTAAGACTTTTGTTCCTCTGGGGCTTGACCAAAAAAAAAAATTTGATATATCTATGTTAGACAGCACAATGTCTGTTTTAAAGAATTTGTCCCCATAAGTATCATCCAAAGTCCATACCTGTAAGCTGTGTTCCCTACGTAATATGAGAGAATCAAGTGCCTTAGATTTATGTATGATTCAAAAGCTCACACCCTTACCTTTGAAGAAACTGGGCATCCAAAATACAAATCCAAAGGGGTAAACTCCTAGTTTTTTTCACATTGATGCCTGTCAGCATAACACATGAGTAGTCACAGTAGCATTCCTTTCTTTCTGACACTTTGACTGAGCGTGGATTTGTGGGATGGGATGTGAGAAGTTTGTTTTGGACCAATAAGTTTTCATGTGGACAATAATATGATATCACCATGGCATGCAAAGGAGTACTTGTTTAACTGCCTTAGCCAAACATGGAACCAGAAATGAGATGGTTTCCACACAAGAGTGCTTGGGGCTTACACTGGACTTGAAAGTCCACATATTTTGCAGTATGCTGTCTAAGATCTGGAAAACTCTTGGAAACAATTCATTCACCTGCAGGGAACAATGTGAGCACTTTGTTAGTGACCTCCTGACCAATGGTCTTTACCAAAAAAAGTGGCAGAGGCCATGCTTTTAACTTTGTAGACAGAGCCACTATACAGGTTTGGGAGCTGAGCTGAAGGGCAGCCTAGCACCATTCTCAAAATAGAAGCTAAGTAGCAGCAATAATGAGCAGGACACACTTGCCCACTGATGGCAAGCTAACTGCGAGCTATATAGTGACCATGTGTAGTGGCTAGGTCATGCTTCCAGTCACCAATAAGCAAGAAAACGCACTCTACAAGGTTTGCTCTGACACTGAACAGTTCTCAAGTAACAGACTGAAGACTACTGCTTCCTTAACAATTATATCCAGGAATGTTCCCCAGTTTCTATCTTAAAAGGCAACTGTCAGTCCCAATTGAAAATTCTTCCCTTCCACAACTTTCAGCTAATGAACTGATTTCTGAACTGACCTGGAGTTTGCTCAACCATAATAAGAAAGTTCATTCAAAACAGAATGTTGGGCCATTTCTAACTCAGCTGATAAAATCACTCTCGTTGCAATGAGAGAAACATTAATATGTACAGAAACATTACATTAATATGTACAATATAGTGTTATTGAAGCATTAGCCTTGGAGGCTGGGTTTTGGTAATAAGATAAAGGCTCTTTCCCTGGCAGAGCTATGGTGAAAGGTATTTAATATGATTTCATTGCCAGCAATAAAATTGACATAACAAGGTTTTCTGACTTTATAACTAGTATTCATGTAAGCAGGTAATCTAGCTGCTAGCCTGCTGAAAATCGCCTGTTTAGTGGTACTCAGTGGTAACCGATTTCTGATGCAAAACTTTTTTGTGGTTATTAGTTCCAGTGTCTTTCCTATTTCCTTTCGATAGTGATGATGGTTTTGTTTGTTTAGTTCTTTTGTTATCTTTCAGTCCAAAACTTAAGTCTCATCAGGTCAGAGTGTCTCGTGTTAAAAGGAATTATGATCAGATCTCATCACATCATAATACCTCTACCTTTTTCATATTGCCAAATTAAAAGACCTCACCTGGAAACCGATGGTCTAAGACAGATAACGTGGATTAGCAGGGCACCAGAGTTACAGCTATAGAAATGTTGGGGTTTCTTCATCCCAACTTTCAAAAGAAAAATCAACTCTTCTAAACTCTTCTAAGCATTCATGTGATTTCAGTTTATAGAACCAGACCAGTGGAAGAAGAAATACATTAGCAATGTAGTTTTAAACAGTTTAACGACTACATAAAATTATACTATTTACTTAAATAATGCACAGGATTTAAAAAAACAAAACAAAACAAAACAAAACAAAAAACCTAAATATTTAGAAAGAAATAGAAAAGGAGAAAAATGCAGTTTGCTAAAGTAATTGCCAACTGTGAAACTGTGATTCATAAACTATAATTTTTAAGTACCATGCGCCACTGAGCCATTCATATGCACATAGTGCTTCTCTCACCAGGTTTACAGGTGATATAACAGGAGCATTTTACCACAGCCAGACTTCTGAGGGAAAATTTTAAGTGAATCAACATCCTTTCATTTTTTATTTCTTGGTTTTTCTGATAACTAGCAGTCTCATGACACAGATATTTGTCTATTAGGAACCTGATGAAAATTACCAAGCTCTTTCCCATATATCACATAGTTCAAGGCAAAGATTTATTTCCTGATATTTTTGTTAGTTAAACTGTGCTAAAGGTGAAGTTTTAATGAGATAGAACTCTACTCAAGTGTTTCTTATGAAAGATCCTTTTCTTCTCTGTGGTTAAGATTAACTTTGAATTCTCATCAAGATCAAGCATTTCTGATAAAATTTTGGAAAAGAGATCAACAGGCACTACTGGGTTTTTAAGTAATATTATTCTCCTCTTTGAATACAATTCTGTTTCTAGGCATCATTTTCTCCCAATTTTTTTTAAATTTTGACATGGAAAACCAAAAATTGCACAGGTCTTTCTGAAGCTGCTGTTGATATAACTTCAAGCTATATGAAGGATACCTAAAACACATTCTGTTAAATATTCTAGATATGAAATATCTAAAATATTTTGGGGTTGTGTTTAACATTCAGAGATGGTGAACTAACTTGTAAAGCAGTTGGTAGTTATTGTGAGAAGCAGCTCCAGCACACATAAATGTCAATATCACTGGAAGACACAAGAGTATGAAGAAGCATAAATAAACTCCACTGACCTTGTTGGAAAAAAATAATGGAATAAATTTGCCCTTCCCAGTAACCTTCCTCTGTCATTTACACCCTGATCCATTTCTGTGAAACCTCAAGACCAGGCTATTCAAAATGAAAAATTTCCATCAGTTTTGAATCTAAAAGGTTTAGATATTCTTGAAAATCTCTGCTACAAGCCTTGTCTCATTTTAAAATCAAACCCCTGCTTGTCTGTCTTTTAAACTGAGATGAAGGCCATTAGATCATTTACTAGGCATCTCTGGCCTAAAAAATGTACTTCCATAGGAAAAAAGATAGATCTTGTAATCTGCAATACCTTATGAAAATCATATATTTCCCTACATATATATTATATATTCCATATATTTTAAAAAATAATGGGCATTCTTATTTTTAAAACTTTTGAGTAACACAGGAAGTTGCTCTTGTTATCTAAAGCAGAAATCAGATTCTCAACTAATGTAAAGATTTTTAGCTCCATCAAATTCAAATTTGCTAACCAATGTACACCAACTATAAATCCAATAAAGCTGTATGTTAAGCCTCATTCTACTTATTGAAACAAAAGGATAACTATATGACATAGTCAGACTGTTTCTTCCTAATACTGTCAGAATTGTATTGATGTTCGCAATACCAGTCTGACCATACACCTTAATAAAGAAGAGAGATTTGTTTAAACCAACTATGTGTGTGCCTTGCCAGCCTGTCTCAGAGAACACAGCAATTTCCTCTTGTCCTTTTTGAGTATTCTTTATAAATAGCTTTATGAAAAGTTATAATATTCCCAGAGACATAGAAGAGATCCAGCTAGTCTTACTTACTCAGAACTGAAAGCTTTAAAGGTTAGTCTTGAGGGACATTATTACACTGCATGTCAGTAATGCCTAGTAACCTTTGCCATGCCTTCTGAGGGCAAACACACATGTTATGATACTCCATTCTGCTAGAGGTGAAAGCCTTTGGAAAGGCTGTCTTAAGGTTAGGAACCATATGGAGGAATCCCTCAGAGGATGCTCTGCAAGGGGACTAAAATGATATAGAACAACAAGTTTACTTTTCTTGCCCCCTGCTCTGTGTCTTTGAAGCAAAGGGAATTCTTGACTCTAACAGATGATAAAAAATATTTTAGATCCATGCTTCCCACACCAGTTAATTTAAAAGGAAGCATTTGAGACTTAGCTGAAGATGAACACTACATTTCAAAAATGGGAAAGAAAAGACTGGGTGAGTGGGTTGTTTTGGGGCAGGGATGCCAGTTTAGGTGAGGTTTTAAGTTGGGGATTTTTTAAATATCTATTCAATTTAAGATTGACTGTGCTCTTCTCCACTTACAAGTTAAAGTTTCTGCTCATTCTGTTTTGCAATTTCTCAGCTAAGCTGAGAAATTTAAATTGCTCCAGAATTTTTTCCATGGAGAAGTATTTCTTTCAACAATCACCACAGCCTTTATTTTAGCTTCCTGGACTAGAATGACCATACTAGATTTTGATTCAGTGACATGCTAGAGTGTGATAAACTCACTTTTTAAGTTAGTCTATCAGACTACAGTGGTGAAATTATACATTACCATTTGACTTATTGAATCATAGCTAAAGGAAATACTTGAAATATAGACTTTACAGATACAGTGTTTTGTGCTTAGTTTCCTCCTTATTTATTGTGCATTTTGGCAAACCAAGACATCACATTCATTTTCCACTTAAAAATTATTCTATGATGTTGAAAATTAGGAATTATTTTTAAATGACGGTGTACAAAAAATAAATTCTGCCTTCCCTCAGAAACTCATAGAAAATTAAGGTAAATTAACATTCTCTGACTTCAGCTTATAGCAAAAGACTGTCTGCAAAATTAAGCTCCCTATGTAGGCTGCATTGCTTAAATTCTAGAATGCTTGGATCATCAGTCCATTGTCATTGATAGGAACTAGAAAAATTAGCAGAGAAAATCATACTTTCAGCTGACATAAATAAATTACACTGAGCTGAAGTCTGTTGCTGCACACTGATCTGAACAAATTTCAAATCTGGGCCTTTAATGCCTAGGATGAAAAGTTTAATAGTTCAAGAACTTCATATTGGAACAAACCTTTCCCATTTGGCTGTAAGAAATCTGTTTCAGAACCAGCTCTGCTTCCAACTATCTGGTTTATGCCCAAAAGCCAATAACAGTGTATTGCAAGGGGTTTAAAGCAAGGAGGTTAAAAATAATTAATCATTTTGAAGAAGCACCATTTCCACGGGCTTTGCCTTTTTTTTTACTTTGGTTTTATCCTGTCTACATTCTCTACCAAAGTATTTGCTTTCAAATTTGGAAGAGGTCCAAAATACAATCTACCTTCTTTTTTTCTCTACCTTTGTAGTGCCCATTTCTCTCTTGGTTAAAGTGCAGTTTTCATGCTTTTTTCTAGAATCAAGAGAAATCCTTGCCAACCTCACAGAGATCAGGACAATGAGCAACGTAGCTGGAAAACATGGATAGTAGGTGAAAAGACATGTTGATGCAGTGTTGCATTTTCTCATCCAACTTTCAAGAAGTGACAATTTGCTGTTAAAATGTGTGGGGTTTTCTATTAGGATTAATTACTCTTTTAAAAACATTTTTAGGCTCACACAGGTGCATTCTGATTTTCAGGTTGCTGAGCATTGAATCAGGACTATCAAATCTTGAGTGCCGAGTGTGTGTCACCTAATCCTCTCTTCACACATCCCTCGGTGTAGGACTACACCTCATCAACCTGTCTGACAAAATTGTTTCACAATCTACAAGCCCCACCTCGAAACCAGTCTTTCATACCACAGCTACAGCCTGACACCCCAGCCACTGCATGTAAGAGTCCTGCACATCAGAAACTGAAAAACTCAAGTTTCTTCTTCAATGGTTCAGTGGGACACAAGGAAGCTCAGCATTTCAGAAAAGAAGGCCACTTATTTAATCACCTAAGTGTTGATTTAGGCTCCTATTGTTGAGAATCTAGGCTGCAGCATATGAGCCATTTTCACTAGGACACCCTGACCCCTTTTTCATTGCTCTAGCAAAGAAAGCAGCTGTAAATCCATCTGGGTTTATGGCTGTTTTGTATTACTGGAGCAGCAGAAAGTGACCAGAGAACACTCGTGAACCTGCCCATGTATATCAAATGCCTCAACAGTGTAATTTTTAACCCTCAGATTTTTCAGAGAAATAAATCTGTATCTTTTAATGTGTGTTGTGTAATGGACAAGGATAGTTAAAAAGCAGATTTCTCTGCTTTCTTGGACCTTTCACTGCTGACTTGACTTTTCTAGCAAGAATTTCTTTTTCCTTTATTTAAACAGGGCTACCTGTCTTGAACTCCTCATTGCAAAATGGTGCCAATATATATATGACTTCAACTTTAAGTGCTTGCTATGAATAGATAGCACAAATAGGCACTTTCGCTATTCCAGTCAAAGAGCACCTAAAGAGTAACACTGTATTTTTCCAGCACCAGAAATGGTGGCTGTGTGAAGGTATCCCAAAGCATTCTGCGATGGAGATGATAAACCAGGCCTGTCGCTCAGTTGAAGGTTTAGTAAGCCATACTTAACATTCTTCCTATGATAAAGGGTGTTCATACACATGATAAAGGGTGTTCATACACACTTATACAGGCTATATATATATGGAGTCACACTTTGAGAAATAATTCATTTTGCACTTGCATGATCATCTCTCCGTCAGTTGTTTGCAACCATTTAACTATTCCTATTTATTCTGTTCACACAGGGAGGCTTGATTTGAGAACTGTGTTCACTGTACACACAAAGATTGCAGGTAAAAACTTAATCTGAACAGACGTTATTGTACATCACAGCTGGCAGACAGCACTGCCATTAAACATGTCAATTCCATAGTTAGAAACTGGTTAGGAAATAAGTCAAATCACAGAGCTATACATTGAATTGCAATAGAGGTATTCTGACTACATAATAGGTATATTCTGTACTGGAAGCAGTCACTTCGCAGTTACTTCATTTTCCACTTTGAGGCAACCCTTCCCTGAAGAGTAGTTTTCTGCAAATATATTCATAATAGAAAAATTCATAATAAATAATAAGCAGCAATAAATTGCATATAAAACATAAAAGAATTTGTAACAAGCAGTATGATTTTCTGGAAATGTGTTCTCACTGCAATATACTGTCAGAGGCATTAAAAAGCTAAAAATCTATTTATGCTAATTATTTCTGTCACTAGCAGAGAAGCCAGCTGGAAATTGTCACAAACATAGACATGGCCTGCGTTTTCTCCCCTAGAAACTATGCAGTGGCCTTCCCACGGGGCCCAGTACGTGAGTCACCATGACTGATAGCAGCAGCCAGCATGTACACTGTATGAAAATGTCCATGTATTTAGCTTCAAATCAGAACTTGTGTAGTGGCTTCTACTGCAAACAGGACATTTCCATTTGTTTTTACACTGTCTGATAATTTGAATACTTTGCAGCCATCAGAATCAACCAAGTTTTTACTTTAGCAGAAAGAAGTCAGTGTGCAACCATGACAGCATCACTTTTTGATAATGCCACTATAGCTTTCTGTCCTACTTTTGCAGTTTTCCTTCAACAAAGATTTGCTGAAACTCCTGAAGGATACTTCTATTTTCATTCTTTTTTAAGCCTAACCAGCTCTTTCTTTGCAGATGAAAGAGGGATTGGTGTGAAAATATTTACAACTCTCTCAGTTGCTGTGATAGTTGGGAGCAGCCTTTTCATCCAGCACTGACCCAGAGCTGAAAACAGCACAAGAATCTTTCTTTTATCCTTCTCCTGACCGTGCCTCTGACATGTCTTCTATACCAACGGCAGAGATAGTTCCCTGTGCAGAAAATGGAAATCTACCAAGGGAAGTCAAAACCAAACAAACAAAAAGTATTTACACAATGCAGAAAATAAGAAATTTGTGGATTTCAGTATCAACACACAGAACCAAATTTCTGGGTAAGTAATAAGTGCCAATATAAATAAACTAGTGCTGGATGCCAGCCACACCAGACACCAGTGATAGGTACTCTGTGTTGGCTGTGAATATCTGCTTAGTGTTCCATCCTGTGAGGTGACAGGGTTTGGGTCTGAACTCTGATAAATTCCAAAATCTCTCATGAGGCAGAGCAAGAACAAAAGGGCATTTATTAATATAAAAGTAACATTCATGGCTTGTGCCAGGACCCCTTCATTTATTCAAACATAAAACTAGAAAACGGTTCTTTCCCCACAGATACAGTAAATCATTGTCTTGATTTACAGTACATCTGCAGTAAGTGGCCATGTGCATGTTTTCGTCCCACTATAAATGTGAAGTTCAAAAGGACAAGAAGAGACAGATGCATCCTACAATTAGCCATATATTTCAATATGGGCTGTAGGATATTCTCCTTCACCTTGAATGATACATTATTGTTCAAGTAAGACTCCTGGAATGCAAATACACTGCTATAATTTGGAGATAAATATATATACGCAGTGAATACATGAGCAAGCCAGCCCTGTTGTCGGCACAGGTATATAGCTGCAGAGGTATATAGCTTATGCTGCACAGGTATATAGCTGTGCCAGCTATAATTCCATGAGCCATACTCAAGATATCCTTGCTATTTTGAAAACTCAGCTATTAGTAGCTCTATGTATATTTAATAATATGCTGCTCTTAGCATATGTTAAAAAATTCAAGTCTTCTTTTTGACAGTAAAATTGACATAAATTTACTTATTCAACTTTTGTGGGGAAGGCTAAGGTCTGAAATAGCAGTGGTGTCACAGGTTAAATCTCTTCCAGTGTGTGCCTGTTAGCTAGCTCTGCTGATCATCAGCTGAAATTCTGGGGAGAGGATGAATAGTGAATTGAATTTCTCCTTTGCTGTCTTTCCCAAACATATGTGTTGAATCAGTAGATACCTCTTGGTAAGGGATTTGTCATTTCAAATACACCAAAAAGATAATGCTGATTGAAAAACCTTCAGAATACCTTGTTGGCAAGAAATCCAAACTCTTTCAGGGAAATTTTAATTTGGGCTTTGAACATTGTAATCTATGTAAGTTCTTAATTGTTTTCACATCATTTTCTAACACAACAATTACAGTGTACACTGGGAATGCTGTTATATCAAGTTGTAGTAAGAATAGTATTGCATAATTGTTTAATATTTTATAATATTTTATTTGTCATTTTATTGCTTAAGCTTTTATATAGTTCTGACTAAAATATTTTTTCCTCTTTTTTGTTTTATCAGAACACCCTCAGTTTCTTACTTAGGCTTACAGTTTGTGACAGCATATATAATTCCAAACTTGAAAAGAGAATTTTAGGAGTGAGTTGAATCTCCATTAATTTTGTGGGTACGGTTATCAGGTGGAAAAATACTGAATATTTAGAATAAATTAAATTAATTTTGTCTTCAATTTTTCTGCTTGGAATGGAGATTTAACAATAAAATAATTATCCATTTTAATATAGTGCCTGTTACAATCCTAATCTTGGTATAAAACATACATAATACCTATTATACTACAGCTCTGATTTTATGATGAACTGTCTGTATTTTCCAGATATGATATGACACGTACTGACCACTGCTGGGAGAAGTTGCCTAAAGTAAAATGTATTTTCTGGAAAAATTATCAGAAATTAGCCTGATAAGAAATGTTACATGAAAAGATGATTTTGGAGGAGAATTGGTCTCTTTTTGACAAATTTAGCTGTTGAAAAATCTTGTTTAAAAGCAGTTTTCAGTGAAGTAATCCTCAGTCTTGATCTTAAATCTTATTCTATATCATCCCCCATATATGCATAATGGCCCTAATTTTTCCTCAAGAAAATTTATCTTATCCATAGCAAAACATACTCCTGAATACTTCTAATTAGAAGGTGTCTGTTTTTAAAACCCACAGTTACTTTTCTTTCTGCAACATGTGGGAGTTGTCCCACCCTGAAATGTGTAAGTGGCAATACAAATAGATGTTAACATTAAACTCAGCTATCATTGTTCCAAATGTTTGAAATACAAAAAGCAATGCCTAGTTTTCTGCTTTATGCCTGCAGATATTAGACATCTCTTATGTACCAGTGTTTATGACATGAATATTTCCTAATCACTGAAGACAGAAGCACCTCTCCTATGAAGACGGGCTGAGAGATTTGGGGTTGTTCAGCCTGGAGAAGGCTCCAGGGAGACCTCTAAAGCAGACATCCAGTACCTAAAGGGGTCTACAAGAGCGATGGAGAGGCCTTTTGCCAAGAGCATATAGTGACAGGACAAGGAGAATGGCTTTAAACTGAAACAGGAGTAGGTTTAAATTACATGTTAAGAAGAAATTCTCTACTGTAAAGCAGTGGCCCAAGTTGCCCAAAGAAGTTGTGGCAGTGTTCAAAGCAACCTGGTCTAGTGAAAGGTTCCCTGCCCTTGGCAGTGCAGTTGGAACAAGATGGATCTTCAAAGTCCCTTCCAACCCAAACCATGCTATACCTCTATGATTCTATGGTTTGATGAGATCGTACATTTAAGTGTCTTTATCCACTGTGTTAGTTTTATTGCAGTTGTAATGGTCACCTGGTAAGTAAGAGAGAAGTTGTATAGCTTTTTTTTTTTTCCTAAATGATATCACAGGAAGGCTTTAGAGGACATAAAGTTTCTTTAGGGTTTTTTTTTTTTTTAATCCAAATTAGGAATTGCATTGACAAATTGAGCATTTTGAATGGATGCTAGCTAATTAAATGCTGTGGCAGTGAGTCGATGAAAACCTCTGTGTTTCCTGTAACAAAAAGACTTAAAAAGACCCTTCATGCAGCTTATTGCCTAGAAGAAACATCTACATCTTTTCTAAGCCATCCATCAGAAAGGCATCTGAATGCTAGCCACAGTTCAGAGAGCTATATAAGAAATGTTAGATTGTGATTATACTCATTCTATGACAGGAACCTTGTTTATTAATATGGGGGTTTTAAATGGTACTCCACAAGTTAAAAGCTTTATGCACATTAAAATACAATGCATATTTCTGCATTGGATTTCAACATATATTATTCAGCACTTGTAACCTAATAAAGCTTTACTTGTTTGTTCAGTGAATGCTTTATTCTCTGCAACTAGAGATTTCTGGGTTTTGGGGAAAATAAGGACATAACTACAAATCATAAGATAACTAAATGCTACCTCAGGAAACTATTTAACAGTACTTTCCCTGTTATATGGGCTTTAGAAAAAGAAAAACTCTGTTTCACTGGCAATATCTTAAACAACATTCAGTTCAATATTGAGACATGTCATTCTTTTTTTTTTTTAATTCTTTCTCTTCTGAACATTTTTAGTTATTAAGTTTATGATAATCAGCTCCGTTTCTTTCTTTATATTTGGGTTCTATTTCTGTAAGTGATGCTGTCTTGGAGCACTGATGTTCAAAACTGAAGGGTGCCAGACCCAAATCCCACGCTGTGCAGTAGTCTGAAAGATTATCTTCCATATTAAAGTGATTAAATTAGACCAGAAAGTACCACAGCCCCTGATGTGCATGTGGTAATACTTTGAAAGGACAGAAACTGTTCCCAACAGCTTCAAAATTGTCCAGCACAGAGTAGCTGCTGTGTGGGCTTTTATCCTCCTACAGATAATGTCAAGCATATCTACTGCTGTGTGCATTCTGCAGCCTTGATAAGAGGAAGAAGAAAACTTTTCAGGACTGCAAGACATAGCTAAAACTAGAGCTTTCTCTCTCTCCACTGACAGATTTTTGGGATTAAAATAGCATAACTCCAAGGTATTTTGTTAGTTTTATAGATGTTGAGTCCATAAAAGCAGTTGGATTTTGTTTTTTTGGGAATCTACTAAAAAATCTATGCGGCCATAATACATTTGATAATTACAGTAATCTCTAACAACTTGAAATACAGCCACAGTATACAGTGACCTTAGAGACAGGCCAGATAATTACTGTGCACTGCCAGAGAAAACTTCAAGCAGTAGAGTTGTTGTTTTCACTGTTAGCACTGTTAATGCAGTGCATTTAAGTTATGTAATAGATTTATATGTCAAATTAATCTTTTCCTCAGCACAATCTCAGGAAAGCACCTTTGTTTCTATGTACACTCTAAAGTACATCCCTCTGTGAATCATCAGTCTATGTTATTATTAGTCTTCTGCATTTACTGTGTAACATTATGGAAGGTAGCTTAAGCAAAGTGACCTAAAGTACTACAATACATTTCAGGAACTAGAAAACACCACTGGAGGCAGAGGAAGGAAGCAATCTATTGCAAAGGCCCACCTATGCTTTTTTATTATTGTTTTGTTTTCTTTGCTTTATTGGTTTGGTTTTAACACAGTATTCTTCTAAGCAGATGAAGACACTTTGGCAATACTATTGACCAAGAATGCAAACAGGTTATGTATTCTCAAATTAAACATGCAGTGAGTGCAACAGAAAGAGAACTACCCATATTAGGAAGCTAAATCCACAAGGAACCTCTCTTATGCCTGATGGGTAGTCTTGATTGTATATTTTCTTTGGCAGTGAAGGCAACTTAAGTTCCCATGTTCCCAACAATCTTCCCACTAGTTAGGTCTACCTCCTGAAGGAGATTTAGAAGGCTTGGGGAGATTCTTTAGTGTTATTTTGGGATGCATTTTTTTTAACTTGCAAGACTTCAGGGACCTGGTTGAGAGCCTGATATCCCAGCTTGCAGTAGCATGGCTGAGAGTGGCGACAGTAGAACAGAGAGGTGGGAGTGGAGAGAAATGGCCAGGGAAAGGAGGCAACTCAGCTGAATAACATAAACTTTTTGTTACACCACGAGTTTATGAGCCCATCTTTGACACCAGTGCTTTGCCTTGAGGGTTCCAGCTAGCTCAGCAAGCTCCTCTCACCCAGAGACTGCCTGCCTGCCCTCAGAGCCAGTGCTGGCATGGCATACCTAACTTGGACCCAGGACACTGTGAGAGGGCTGTACAAGATGAGCTGTGAGAAGCCTTTCTGGTCCCTATCCCTCCCTTTTTGCTCCAGATGCATTTGCACACAGGTAGCCTGAGCTACTTTTTGGTGTCTCTGCTGGCCATGCACCTTTCTGGTTCAGACCTTGATTTGATTTCCAAGTTGTCCTTGGACTTTCCCCATCCCTATGGACCCACGTGGTGATCTGGACTGTGTTTGACAGTGGTACTATCACTGGACCTGCTCTTCAGTTCCTGATGGGGTACCATGGGACCTGCATCCTGTGTGTGTGAGGGCATTACTGTGCTGGCCATGCTGTCACCCACATGCACAGCTCTCTACAACTTCTGGCATAGCTGGCTCTGCTGTTCCCTGATACCCAGTTTCAGAACAGCTTTAATACATCCAACCAACCTAAGTTATGTACGCTGAAGGCCTGTTCTTCTCCAGGTGGTCATCTCCTTTACCCACAAGCTGTGCTACTTTTCTTACTGTTATACAGCTTCTCATCCAGGTACTAAGGCAACTCCAATAAATCACTGGTTTTACAGGACGGGTTTTATTTTATTTAAGGTTTGGTTTGGTAGAATCAGTTGTTCAACTGAACAGTCTCAGTTTGGGAGCAGATTCACCTTGATTTGTTGTAAGGGACAAGATGAGCAGAAGAGCTCTTAAGGTCAGTACATCACTTACTAGATTGCCTTAGCTGTAGTGAGAAGCTACATTTGAGACTGAATTAAAGCTCCTGTGAAGGCATGAAAGCTTAGTCCTTAATCACCAAGATGAACTGAAGGAAGACTGACTGACTTTATCACTTGATGATTATGGAACTTCTGTTCAAATTAGTATTCATTAGTTATTCAAAAGAGAACAGCTGCAAAAAGAGCTCCTAAACTAACCCTGCAATACTGCTATGTAGAAGGTTAGGGCAGTAATATATCAGCAAAGAAGGCTTAAATAATAAATGCTTCTGAAGAGAGAGCAAACTCTTTTAAATGAAACTTTTTTTTTTCTGCCAAATCTCTGACTAAACTTGATATAAACTCATAAACTATTCCAATGAAACTTGAAATTATATTGTGCAGCAAATAGAAAATCATTGATTTTTTTCAAAATTTCATCACTGCTGAAATAATCCTTCATAGATACATCCCTCTTAAGTGAGGTCTTCTTCACCAGCAGTAGCTGCATGCGGCAGCTGTGTTAAACCACTGGAGAGGACTTGAGAACAATTCCTTCTGAAGTAAGCTGAGGCTGCAAAGTAGTAGGTTTTCTCCTGAGGTATCCATAACCAAGGAAAATAATTTAATCTATCATATATTTCTGTTTTAAACTTCAGTCACCAAACAAACATATCCCTTAAAGAACTCAGTCAGTCATGGTATGATGATTCCACATCATCAAGTAAGCTAGTTATAAGAAGTTAATGGTCTTCATTTGAGACAGACACTGCTCATTAGTCTACTCCTAGATAGTTTTCAGTAGTGCTCAAGGTAGTAATTTTTATTTTGCATGGCAAAGACTTGGGATCTGCCCAGCCATTGTGGGCAACCACCAGACTTTCAGCTGAGATTGATGAATGGTATAAAGCAGAGCAGACAATGATCTTATACTCCTGCATGTGCTAGCATTCTTTCTTGAATGACTGGAGAGTAAGGCAGTTCAGAGAGTCAAACCAGCCCTTAAAAAAAAAAACAACGCATTTTTAAAAAGAAGAAAGAAAAATATGCCCACAACATAGCATTTGGAGGGATTTTGTTTCTGAACTATTTTAAAGGACATAGAGTGCGCGTGCCAGTGAAAGAAAAGGAATGGAAATATCTTTCAAGGGTTGCCAATAAAGGCAGAACCATGGACATGTTGACTTAGAATGACTGAAGCTATCACAGGACTGTCCCCTCTGGGGACAGTAATTTTCAGCTGTAGGCACTAGTCTTTTAAAAAAAACTGTAGATCAGTCAATTGCAATTCTATGACCATAATGTGAGGCTAATGTCTTGCCTTAGCTGAGTCATCGTTAATGTCATAATGTAGCTGGCATTCAGTGCAAATGACAGCAATTTTAGGCAATGAGTGTTTGAGGCAAGTAAACATTTTCAGTCCAGGCCTTGATTAGGTTTCTTGTGTAGCAGCCATGACAAAACACCCTCACATATTTATTAATGAGGCTGATGGATATGAGCACTAATGAAAATGGACAGGTAGGTAATGAGGGAGGTACAGTCAGAACACAGGATTAAAGTCAGGTACAATTAAAGTTCAGCTCCCTAGTTAAACACAGGCTCCTTTGGGGCCCTAGGTAAATCATTTATGCACAGCCTCTCAGTCTTTAAAGAGAGGGTAATAATATTCATTATCTTCACACTTACATCCTGAGAGTTTGAGTAGTTTTGCCGTATATTTTTTTTTCCTTAATTCTCAGAAGTGCCCAGTAGATTACCAATACCATGATTACAATACTAGCCAGAACTGGAATCAAACAAAAAGTTTCTTCACAGAGCTCTACTAACATATTGAAGACATCTTTACCCTGTATCAGTTATGCTATTCCACTCTAAGCTTAAGACAAGCTGCCAGAAAAATATCTGCTACCTCTAGGAGTGATGCCACATCATGAGACAATCTGTGCTGTCTAATGCCATTCCCAGCAGAGCTGCCTTTAACGACTATGTCTCTGGGAGTGACTTTAAAGACTCTGCAGACAATGGCAGAAGAAATGTCCAGTAGAGGAGAAAGCAAAATACCTTTCCTAGCAAAGGTTGTAAAACAGAATCATACAATGCAGACAAATTGCAGGGTAAGGAGAGGAGGGAGGGAGTTAGTGAGAGGGAGACAAACTGCTACATCAAGCCATCTGGATTAAAACCAGATAAGTCATTCTAAATCGGTGTTTGAGTGCTGAGCAAATGAGCTGGAGGAAGAAGGATATCTGTGTCTTTGTATAGCTGCATCATAGGGCATCAAGAAAGTGGTGGCTTACATTTTAAGCAGAGGAAAATCTGTGCACAATCTATTAACTCTGGCTGATATTATGAAGCTGTTTCAAAGAAGTCAGGTGCATTTTGGGATAGCCCCATATACTTGTACTTCTGACCAAGGTCTGCATTACAATCCATCCAGAACCTAGACAGCAGTTAGTAATTAAATCTTAGTGGTTATCTGCTGAGATGGAAATGCTTGGGACAGCAAGAAACAGAAGTTCAAGAGGCTCACCACTCCACAGAGAGAGTCTGGAGCCAGGAAGACTTACCACAACCAAAAAAAAAAAAAAAAAAAAGACATGGAAGGTGGGGATTAAAGAAAAATAAAAATGTACAGAGGTAGCAAAGGAAGTGAAGGAAGAAGAGCCCTGGGGACAAGCCAAGCAGGAGTTAACTCATGAGGTACAGAAGAATCTTAGGTTGTCACTGAATTAAAAGAAACTCACACTGGGAATATAAAGAGGAGTTGTTATTTTAGGCAAGTTTGAAGATTTTCTTGCTCTATTTAGCAGAGAATAAAGATAATTTGTTTACAACACCACATGCACCTGAGAAATGAGTTGCAGCTCAGCATGCTCATACTGGATAAAAATTGGGAAAGGGTAATCTGAAGCAAGGACAAATCTCAAGGACTGAAGTTAATCCTAGTACTATACAGATTTTGTTCAGACTTCAGGGCTTAAGGTATAGATACTCTAGTGTCTAGTCAATGTCTAGCCAGGAAGCTTAGCCAGATCTAAGACACATGGGCTATTCATACATATACATGCCTTTAAACAACTAAGCTTGCACACTTTGCTGTGGTATGGGATCTAATGTAACAGAACTGTTTCTAGACCATGTTTCATTGTGTACCAAAGTCTGACAAGAAAACAGGTGTTTTGTAGGTGTCATATAGACAGAAATGCATTTCCTTTCTTCCATAGCATTTTCTCCACAAGTAATCTGGCTTTTGGTGTTAAACTCACTGGTCATCTTTTAAGTGCAAAAGGCATAAAACACATTTCAAAAACTTTTTTTTTAAATTTTGTTACATATGTAGCATTATTCCAGCTGATGTGAAATTGCTGTCAACACAAGTGCTTAGATTCAACCACCTGTGAGAAAGGGTCTAGCACAGTTGACAGCTCCAGAAACAATGGGAAAATCACAGAATCACAGAATCATTAGCAATAGAAGGGACTTCTGAAGATTATCCCATCCTGCCAAGGCAAAGGGACCTAAAGTAGGTTACACGGGAATGCCTTCAGATCGGTTTTTAATGTCTCTAGAGAGACTCCAACTGGGAGGGAAGATGCTATGTAAAAGCACCTCACTCATCAACCGTGCCAATCTAAGACTGGAAAGGGAGGTGGAAGAAAGTTTTACCTACAAGCATATACACCTTTGTGAAATGGAATAATTGCTGCTATTTTCTCTATTATCCCTCAGATTTTTGCTTTACAATCAAATCTGGTTGAAATTGCCAGCAAGTTTTACAGTTACTGAAGAGAAGACTATTACCCACTATGGCCATGCAACCTGCATTTCCTTAGAAATCTGGATACAAATATCTTCAAGTTACTTTCTCAAGGATGTACATAGAATTCTGATTCGTATTATTTCTTCATTTAGACCTGTATCAAAATAATCTGAGGAAGAAGTTGCTGTTTTGTTTCTCACTTTAGTTTCTATTTTACTTAACCTATTAAGCTCAAGGAAAGCTCAGTCCCTTTATGAGAGAGACTGAAAAACAGCAGGTGTTTCACTATCCTTGAGAGTGTACAAATTTGCTTATGAAAGAAATGGTTTATGACATGTCTCAGACTAATCCTGCATTCTTGGGAAAACCCTCTATTTGGTGATGTTCAGAGATGTTAAAGGGAAAAAAAAACCTTAATATTTTCAGCAAGTTGTTTTTCTCTTAAAAATCCATTACTTCCTTCAGAAAGCATCCCTTAAAATCAAAATTAAAATCAGCTTCTAAAATCAAATTGGAGACAGACTCTCCTTCTGAATCTGTCAGCTTGTAATATCTTGGAACTGAAAGTCCTTGCAGTCTTGGAGTCAGGATATCATTCTAGTCTGATTCTCTCTGGAAGCAAGGCTTGAGCAGTTCCACTGTGTACAAGTGTGTATACACATATTTGAATCCTGCAGCTCACCTCAACTGTGAAGAAAGGTTGAAACCTCAAACATAATTCTGCAAGTTTCTCATAAACAAACAGAAGAGAGAAAGTTTCTGCATGCTCTGATGGATCTGAGGGACCACTTGCATCACAAAAACTCACTTTATCAGACTCCAAGTAATCCACACTGCAGGATCACTGCAACAAAGATCCCAGTCAGAGCTCATGAATAGATTAAAAATACAAAATCTTTAGCAAACAGTCCAGCGCTCTCAGAGTAACTTACTAAGTAGCTCCATAAATATACAAACAGTCTGAGCATCCTCTGCTTCCTTTCCCTTTGCAGATTGGAGTATTGCCAGGGGATGAAAAAAAAAAGAAAATAAAAAAAAGAATATGAAGAAGAAAAAAACATCATAATGACTTTAAGCAGGTTCCACAGTTGTGCTTTTGTGATTTGAAATGTGGTCGTCCCAAATATTAATAAAAGTATTTTTATCACTATATGCTTTCTTTTCTTCCTCCCAAATGTGATATAGCAGTAAATGATCAGGGTCTATAAAGTACATGCAAACCTTGGAACCATAAGAGAAAGCATGGGGCTATTGGAAAATGCTGGTCAAATTACTTTGTTCAGAAAAATACATCCCAGACAGATGTATGACTCATAACCACTGCCATCTGTTAGACAGAAATAAGCCATCTTTGCCTCATTAAAGTAGAAATGATCCTCTTTTGTAGTCAATGATGACCTACTGACCTGGGCCCCAACTGCTCAGATCAAGCAGGTTGGGATAGCTGATTCTGTTAGGACCAGTTTCTTAAAAGTGTCAAAAATTGTAATTTAACCAAAATTTCACCCTCTCATTCTGGAATAACTCCTCCAGGTCACAGCATTAGGATTCATTACCCTCCCTTCTGTACTTGGTTGAAGGCATAAACTGCATAAACTGTAGCAGAGCATCCCTAATCATAATAAATCCTCCTCTGCCCCAGAACCTCGTGAAAATCCCCTGGGTGTGGGAGTGATGTGAGGAGGGATTCACAACATTCGTGAAGCCTAAAGAACTACTCTGTGGGTATTTCCAAGATATCAGCACCCAGAGAGCAAGAACAACTCTGTCAGCCCCCAGGAGCAACAAAGCCAGAGGATCGTCTGCTTTGCACCTCTCAAACCAGAGAATTTCAGGTGCTCCCTTGCAGCCATGGAGTCACAGCAGTGTTCATTGAAGGGATCCTGCCAAACGTGTGCCAACTGCTGACCAAACAGTGTTGGAGGTCATGGAGGTGAGCTGACAGCACAGTGATGGCTTTTGCATCCAAGAATTCAAATTCAGGTTCAATTAAAAAAATACTGTTCTTGCAGTCTGTGTGTGAGTGAGAGTTAATCTTGTGTGTGTCTGCACAAACTACTAAGGGTTGTATTTCTTAACATTCCTCAATCCCAGTACCATGTTATCATTTTGGGGAAAAATAAGGAAGAGCTGAAATAAGAATCTTAGAGAAGGATGAATTTAAGGTTTTTATTCCAGAATTTCCAGTTGTTTTACAGTCCATCTTCCATTTATTTAGGGACTCCAGTTCTGAGCACAGTCTTCAGGTTGAAATACTCAAACACACAGTGGCTGAGCTGGGGCTATCCCAAAATTATGGCCTTTTCTATCATCACAGATACAGCATCCAGTCTTCATAACATCAACTGGCTTCAGAAAGGGAATATACATTTTGTTGCAAATTCTGTCAAGATTACTTCCTCCTGAAGATCGATTTCATAGCCACGGCCACACTACAAAGAAGATCCCTCCTGTCTGATTCCCTAATAAAATAATAGAGACACTATAAATAAAAGGTATCCAAGCTTTACAACTTACGACAATTTAAATGCTGAAATAAGAATCTTCCTGCTTTTCTCTAAGACTGGTGAATTATGGGCCAAAAATGCTTCTGTCATTCCCCTTCAACCACCCCTCCCCCAACCATCGCCTCAGGGAAAAAAAAAAAAAAAAACAATACGTTTATATGTGCATTTATAAAGCACCTGAGTTGTGCTGGAGTGTGTCTGACTTGATACAAACAAGCAAGCACAGCATGGTGCTTACTTCCTAGTAATGTACAACCTAATTAGATGGAGACCCAGAAGTTCTTGTCAACTCCTGTACCAGGGGACCTTCTTTCTAGCTCTTTGTGAAGCAACAGCATTCCTGCACACCACGAAAGAAATGAATTGGATCTCCACAGAGTATGGGAAGAATGGCTAAAATGGTTTTGAAAGCTTGGCATTGCATGCAAAGATAATGAGTACAGCAGGGGCAACAACATGGTTGAGAGTTTTGGGATTTTCACCTTCCATAGGCTGGAATTTGGGAAAAGAGAGGGTGTGAGTATCCGAAAAAAGCATGGATGTGTTTTCAAGCTTTTTAAATTGAAAGCCCCACATAAACGTTTGAAGAAATGCCATGGAGAGCTTCACTGTAGACCTTTCCTATTACGGTCCATCAGACGGTGCAGAGAAGTGATAGATGAATAAAACAGCATTGTGGTAAACACATTTATTTGTTTCATTTTGCAAAGCCATAATCTTATTTTTAGAATTAGCATAATTTTAATTAGGTACAGACAGAACTCAAAAGCTGGCTCCAAACACTGCCTGTGTGCTTGCAGGGACATGCTATATCTGCTGACTGTGAGGGACTTGAACGTGTATGTGCTTAGAAATGATCCATAACAATTTTGCTCCTTTCTTTCTCAAGTCTGACATCCCTGCAACGATATCCAAAACAGAGGCTGAGTTACCCTGAGCCTGGCAGGACATGTCAGTGAGATGGATGAAGGCTATCTTGGCCTAGATGAAAAATCCATGACTGATAGCAGGAGGAGACTTTTTTATGAACTCTTACACTGATTGCTGATACCAATTCCAACACTCTTTTTCTCTGCTATTTTCCTTATTAGAAAAGCTCTAATATTCTTCATCTTGTAGGGTTTTTTTGGGGTTCAGTGTTCCAGTGTTGAGCTTTTTACTTTCATGTAGGCATAAATTGTTGCTGACTGACTGCAGTCACATCTTTAGAGCTCACTTCTGCAACCATGGAAAGAGCTAACAGCTCTGAATACTTGCTGTTCACAGGGGGTTAGGTCTAAACTGGTTTTCTAACCGTTTAGACACAAACATTTCTTCCTAAGAATGTCCCTCCCATTGAATGCTTTCAGTCATAGAGTTTGGAGTACATTTCTCTTATTTCTTCTTCTTCCCCTCCCTTTTTTTTTTTTTTTTTGATTGTATAAATACTTGTATTGCGTGTCAAATATTACTGCTGTAAAAAGTGTGACATACAGTCTAGTGCAACTTGTCAAATCCAGGCTGTCTGGCAGTCAATTTCCGGCACATTGTGTTTGTCTCATAAGCTGTGACTGTGACTACAGCCCATATAGTTTTGATTTCTAGATCTCTTGACTGACCGCATACAGTTGATACAGCTGCTGTTTCCAGAAGTGTCATATTTAGGCAGAGCATGTCAATCAAACCTTCTTACTCTATAAATACTATCTTGCAAGAGATTAATCAGGGAAATAAACCAGGAATAGACTCAAAAAAAAAAAAATCTAGATATTGCAAAAGCTCTGTGTTAAAAAAAAGCAATAAGCACATATACAATACACCTACACACTCAGACATACGCAGGTGGGTATACTTATATACTTCAGTATATAAAGAAGCACACTTCCATGATCATTGAAAAAAATAACTGTAATATTCATGGATTGCATTCAGTAAATAGCATTCACATTCAAGTAACAGTCTGTCAATTAAGAAACTTATTCCAATACATTTTGCAAAGACATATAAATTGCACTTGAAAACAAATCCCTCTTTCACTTAAGAAAAATTTTAAAAACAGTTTCTCTTACTGTACCTTTTTTATGCCAACCCATTTATAATAGAAGGGTACAGTAAATATCCTAAACTAACAATTATAGATGACGACATTCTCTTTCATTATCTAGGATAATAAGCAATTTTTATTCCTTGAAACAAGCAGATTCTACAGCAAGCCTTCAACAAATAAAAAGATGCATAATAGATGCTAGAATCATATAATATTTCTCTTAATTTCAGGCTTTCTTCTGAATGACAAAGTTATATTCTACATTGAAGATTATTTGGAACAGAATATAAGATATCTTGAAAGTAAGATCTTTAATTGGATTTTAGAAATACTATTATGCTTTCAAAAATTATACTGCCTTGCATGCACTGCCAGAAGAGGTATTGAAATTCACAGTTCTGAGGGTGAGTATTTTTTTCCTTTTCAGCTGACTATAAAAGCATTTCTGACTCGTAGAGAGTTCTCACCTGTGCAGTAACAGACATTCTTCCAGCATGGCCCATGAAATTAAACAGTGTCTTTAGCAAGCAAATTTGCCACAACAAAGAAAGATTTAAAAAAAAAGAAATATTCAAAAAGAACCACCAAAAAGTTGCTGGCAAACATTAGCAAGAATTAAATAGAAAATAATTTACTAGAAAAGCATAGATGGAAGCAGCTAGTGTTGACTATTTTTTAAAAGACTCCTACAGCCTGTACAAATTGGCCTTAAATGGTGGCTTAGTTAGAGCCAAACTGACAGTCTAAGAACATCAAGATGACAACTCATATTTTGTTACTGCTTTTAGAAGAAGACAGTAACTATTTTTAAGGGGGCACATGTTATACATACTCTATCTGATCTGTCTCACAGAGCTAGTTCTTTTCTTCTCTTAGCCCACTTCTGATGCAAGCCCAAATTCGGGAAAGGATTTACAATTCATTTTAGATAGATGAACAGTGGACTTCTGAATGACATATTTAGTTTCTTTAAAGGACGGAGAAGGCTAAAGGCCTAGGAATGGATTTACCAGAGTAATAAAGAGGTCACATCTATGCTTATCTCCACCCTCACACCAACCCCAGAAAAACACTTTAGTCCCATCTGAAACCATATGCATGACTCCAGTTGTGCCGTTCCCACTTCCATGGATAATGGTGCTGCATGGCGTCTCAGTACTTCTCTGATCTGAGGAACTTGTTCTTTTCTACTTTTTGGTAAAAATTGCAGGATGTGCTTTCTCCCTCCAACTTCGCAGCCACAAGTTGGCATGCAAAAGGACTGAGGCATCAGGTAAATTTCAAGACACATTGTCACCAACAGAATAGACACAATACAACTCTTTTTCTGCAATTCAGAATGTCTGTTTAAATGACATTTGCCCCTTACCTGAATGGCTCAGCAATAGGTGAAGAAATTGTGTCCCCTTTTTCCCAATCACACATGCCCACATTATATAGAGACAGTTTGGAGTTTGGTATGCATTGAGCCTGTCCTGTGAGTTTTAATATACTTTGCAGACTTAAAATAGGTAAAAAGAAAAAAAAGTTATTTCAGTACGAAAGGATAGAAGGCATATTTCATTTTGAAACAGGTGTCATATCAGATAGGGGAGGAGAAAAATAGGTCCAGGAACAGGATCTGCAGAGGGAAAACTAATCAAAAAAACAGGAAAGACTATAAAAGCTATCAGATACACTGCTGCTAGTGCTGACAAAGATAAAATGAGTTGGTATTCCTTTCACATGCATCTTCTTGTTGTTGTACACTTAAAAATCAGTCCCTCATATACATCTCTTTTGAAACATGACAATTTGTGCAGCAACTGTTTCCAATGCTTGGTGGTTTTTGCCAAAATAAATGCAAGTCTAGTGCATCAGAATGTATAGGAGCTATCCAGACTTCAGTACATAATATGTTCTGTCAAAGCACAATGGTTCTGACAATTCTCTAGGTGTTTAACTATTATTTGAAGTAGATAAAAGTAGTCTAAAGACGTTTTCTCAAGAAAAGTTGTACCTTCCTGTTTTTCAAATGGTAAAGAACATTAATAATGGAGTATTAAAACAAAAAAATATTGCAACATCGAAAATATATACACCTACTTTATACAAATTCAAATGTTACTTGTCATTTATCTGGAAAACAAATTGCAGTACTTTTACAAAATATTTTCCATACTGGCATGATGAAGAACCTTCTTTTCAAAGGCAGATGATTAGGGTAAGTATTCATTCCGGTGAACCTAGTGTAAAATGCCCTGATTCTTTAGAGAAGCATTAAACAATTAAATATACTGAGTTTCTTTTGAATTTGAAGAATTAGAAGATAATTTAGGGTTTGTAGCATAGCAGCTGCAAAGCAGGACTATGTAGCATGTAGGCGATAAGAAGAAGCTCAAAACAGGAAATCTGTGTTTGAAGCCATGGCATTTATTAGTAGCTTACACAGCATTCTGCTAGTCAACACTATCTCCTTAGCTCATGTGAAGTATGTGTGAGGATTTCATAACCCAGACCTCTCACTGATTTTATTCTTCACGCCTGCAGGGCTATAATCTTACTGGCATCACAGAGATGTAGTGGGATGGCTCCTATGGCTGGAGTGTCAGAAAGAATTCAGGCTCCTCTAGAAGGACAGGCAGGGGGGCAAGGAGAGCGTGTCACCCTCTACAGTAATGACCAGCTGAAGTGCATGGAGTTCTATCTGGGGATGGATGATAAGACAACCTAGAGTTTATGGGTCAGGATTAAAGGGAGGGCAAATACAAGTGACATTATAGTGGGGGTCTGCTACTGGCTGCTGACCAGGAAGACTGAGTGCATGAGGCTCTCTATAGACATACAAGAGCAGCCTCACATTTACAAGCCCTGGTCTTCATGGGGGAATTCAACCACCCTGACATCTCTTGAAGGAACAACACAGTGGGTCACAGGCAATTCAGGAGGTTCCTGGTATGCAGTGATGATAATTTCACTCTCCAAGTGACAGAGGAACTGATGAGAGGTGCTATGCTGGACCTTGTTCTCACCACAAGGAGGGGCTGGTGAAACTCTGGGGCAGGCTTGGCCACAGTGACCGTGAAAGGGTGCCATTTGAGATCCTTTGGACTGTGAGGAGGGTGTACAGCAAGCTCACTACCCTGGACTTCAGGACAGCAGCCTTCAACCTCTTCAGGGATCTGCTTGATAGAGCACCAGGGAATAAATCGCTGGAGAGAGGCCCCGGAAAGCTGGTTAACATTCAAGGATTGCCTACCCCAAACTCAGGGGCAATGCATTCCAGTGAAGAGGAAGTAAGGCAAAAGAACCAGGAGGCCTTCATGGATGAATAAGAAGCTTGTCGGCAAATTCAAACACAAAAAAGAAGCCTAAGGAGGATGGAAGCAAGTACAGGTAGCCTAAGAGAAATACAAAAATTTTCTGAACCAGAGATCACATCAGAAAGCTAAAGCCCTGATAGAATTAAATCTAACCAAGGACATCGAGGGCAACAAGAAAAGCTTCTACAGATACATCAGTGATAAAAGAAAGATTAGAGGAAATGTCCCTCTCCAGAAGGAAATGGGAGACCTGGTTACCAGGATCATGCAGAAGTCTGACATGCCCTATTATTCTTTTGCCTCAGTCTTCATTGGCAAATGCTTCATCCACACTGCCCAAGTTGAGAAGACAAAAGCTGAGACTGTGATAATGAAGAACTGCCAGCTGTAGGAGATCAGGTTGAAGAACATCTAAGGAACCTGAAGGTGCACACTATGACCAGCAGGTCAAGAGAAGCGGTTCTCTCCCCCTATTCTGCTCTTGTGAGATCCCATCTCAAGTACTGTATACAGCTCAGGGTCCCCAACATAAGAAGGATGTGGACCTGTTGGAGCTTCGGAGATGGTCAGGGGACTAAAGCATCTCTCCTCCAAAAAGAGTCTGAGACAGCTGTGGCTATTCAGCCTGGAAAGGAGAAAATTATGGGGAGACCTTATAGAAAAATTGTGGATGCTCCATCTGTGGAATTGTTTAAGGCCCAGATTGATGGGCCTCTGAGCAACCTTGTCTAGTGGAAGATGTCCCTGCCCACGGCAGGCCAGAGGGGCTGAAATTAGATACCTTTTAAGAACCCTTCCAACTCAAAGTACTCTATGTTTTTATGATTTTATGGGAAGTGACTGTTTTTATTTCATTAAATCATTCCAAATCTTTCAACTGCTGCAATAGTTCAGATCTGTTCTTTATGCACCAGGTAAGACATTGTCTTCACATCTAGACTAACATCTAAAGGGAATAGGTATCAAACTGCATGACTGAAAGCAGTACTAATCATTTATGCATACTGTTTGGAAACAATTCTCAGGTTTAAAAAGTGCCTTTCGAATAAATATAGACCAAGGAAATGTAATCATCAAAAATGACTTAGACATCACCCTCTTCAAAAAGAACAAATTACAATCACGACATGTAATAGCTCTTGAGCAACATTCACATCCCTGTCAGGGGTTTTAAAAGATTGACAAAACGGGATGTGGATATTTTTTTTTCCTAAAAAAATACACATGCATGATAACAGTTTCCTGGCAAGCTGAACTTCACAGTTTTTGTCATTTTTTACAGTCTGTCTTGATTTATAGGAAGTGTTATCTCCAGTATGCAAGCTACAGTGCAAGGGGAACTGCTGTCTCTGGCCATGCACAACTGACCCAGTTCTTCACATGTGGAGATTAAAAGCAAAGACACTGGAAAATCTAACATCGTCTCTCACATCAGGGTTCTGAAAGCTTCACAGCACTCCCACGTTATAATCCAAGAAGGAAAAATCTCTTCCCTTGGACCAATCTTTCCTTTTGGTATCTGCTAAAACACGAATGAGACCACTTCTGGTGGCTGATTCCTTTGTTCTTTACCCCAAGGCTGAAACCCTGGGTTTGCCCAAGGAGCTCTCTAGCAAGCAACCTGGGAAGAAAAGGGACTGTGGGAAATCCTCTCCTCCCTCTGGAGAACCCACACACAAAACTGCTCCGCAGATCAGAGGTTGGAAGGCTGTGGTCCTCTCTTCTGCCACACGAGTGTGTCCCAAAGATCATACAATTAATATCAGAACTGGCTGGTTCCCCCTCCACAGCTTCAGTCAGCATGGAAGCCAGGCCACTGACTACCATGGCCTTGCTTCTCACATAGGCAACTTCTTGCTTGTCTTTTCTGGTTTTTTGCCAGTTTTTCCCCAGTACCAGGGGCAGGCCTGAGATGTCAGAAAATCAAGGGAGCCATACTTGGGGTTCACCTCACCTACTGCCACTGCCTCAGCTTCTGCTCTTCACACTGGATCCCTGCGAGAAGGAAAAGAGATGAAGAAAAGCAGGAGTATTTAGTACGTCTTCAATGCACTGTCATTTGTCACAAACCAGCTTGTAAATATGGATAAAATGTCAGCATAGTGTTTCTCTTCACAGTGGTGGCCACTGCCCCAGACCCAGAGACATCCCCTTCCCATCTCAAACTGAAATCTGTATTCACAGTACTGAAGGTCACAATAATAACAATGGATATATTTCTCATGTGTCTCTTTTCGAAGCACAGGGAATGAATGAAATCCCCCATCTGTTGCTTTATATCCTGCTGCTTTAATCCTCTGAATCACTAGCAGTGAGAAAGGAAGCACTGGACATGCGAGAGAGCTATCCCATCTCCTTTCTGCCACACTGCCACAGTTGCAAGAAGAAAAGCCACTCAAGCTGAAAAAGAAGGTGACAGAGTTACAGAGCACTCCCTGTGAGGAGTTCTCAGCTCTAGAAAAAGGACTTACTGGTCTGAAATAGCCTGGAACTGTTGATCTACAGAGCATGCTACAAGAAGATTCCCTCTGCTCATATCAGTGATGACTATGACATCTTCAGAATAAGAATTTGTGTCAGCTCTGTAACAAGTGAGGGGAGAGTGCAGTTGCCTGCTCTAAGTGTTGACAGCAAATTACCAGGTTTTTTACTTTGTTTTTAGTATTTTGTGTTGAAAGAACACTTGTGTACATCCCAAAAAGATGACATATATGTGCAGACAAGTGGTGACAATTGTTTTGGTCTTCCCTTGATGTTCCCCTGCCTTCCTCCTGCAATGTAACTTACTTTTCAGTTGTTTCTTGCTGGCATTGCGCAATAGGCTCATAATTCCCTTGCACTAGTATATCTGCAACCCAGACACCACCTGTAGCCATAATACGTTCAGCTCAGCTTTAGCCTTTAGGCAGTAGCAGCTTTTTTCTCTTTAGTAGGGCTGGAAACAGGTGTCCTTTGTTTGTGTTCATTTTGCTTTAGTGTGGAGCCTGTGCTACAGGGAGGGACATAAAGGCAGGGGATGGAAGGGTGATTTAGAAGTGAAGCTGTTAAAAGGGAGACTAGTGTCTCCTCTCAGTCCCAGGTGGATTTCCTTTTGTTTAGTCTAACAGAAGAGAATCATATTTCCTGCTTTGCATGCACAAACAAAAACATAAGAAAATGAAATCTCTCATCAACAGTGTTGAGAGTTGTGTGCTTAGAGGAAAAGAATGAAAAAGGAACAAAACAACCCCCTCACAATCCCAGCTTCCTTGAATGGCACAAAGCACTGTAAACAAAGTTCTGCAGTTAATATAGTGCTGATACACAGAGATACACAGTACTGCCCATAAAATTAGTCATGTGTTATTGCACAAAATGGTGTGTTCCATAAGAGCTGCCTATTTAGAAAGCTTGATCAAGAACATTAAATATGAAAATAAGGAAAAAACATTTAACATTGTTGAAAAGTAATTAAAAATATATTTCACCATATGTTTCTCTGCCATTACTTCATTTCAGCAAAACAAATGCCTGGAGCATTTATTATCCTCCATCATTTTTTAAAGAGGCCTAATGTTCCCACTTGGCACAGCAGACATGCAGATAAAATGAATCAACCCTGAAATGAATTGTGTGAAATGCATTTGTCTGAATTCAAAAAGCTTCCCTGTAGTCAATAAATGCACAAGTACTTCCAATCTTTCAAAATACATACCTCTGAAAAATAACTATTTTTTTTGCTGGTTATACACTGTGTAATCTTTGACAAAGGCTAAAATGCCATTAGCTATATTAGGGCTCTGCTTCAGTTGCAGTTGGTGCTACAAAATTCATGTTGCTAACAAAGCTGCCAAACAGCCTTGGTGTTAAAAAAAATAAAACAAAATTTTTAAAAAAACAAGTATAAATAAAGTGCAATACATCAAAAAGCTTTCAAAGCACAGCTAAACTCTTGAGACTGAGTTCATCCATGGTGCAATTATGCTGTTTCCTGCACTGTGATGCCAGGCATAAATTTGACCACAAGGATGGATTATAAGCAATTTTATTTTTATTCGTGGTGGACAGAGGGAAAAAAGTTACCTTCTTTTATAAGTGATCATCATAAGTGATGATCCAAAGAGCAGTAGTTCCCAGGGCTCCATTCTGAGATTTATTTTTAAAAGTGATATATCACTGACCAGTTAAGGTAGGGAGGGCGTGCTTGGGGTGGATGTGGGGGGTGGTGTGGTGGCCAATATTATTGTTTAGAAGAATAATGGATTAATAAAAAGGCAACCTAAGAGGGGAAAAAAAAATTTAAAAAGTCCTTGTTTGTGTCAAATGATAGGAATAACCATAATTAATGAAAATAATATATAAACACAGCTGGATAAAGATGTTCATGCTGTGTAGTTGACGTGGTAGTTTATTCATTACTGGCACGGAAACATATGCCGTTTCTCTTTGACTTTACACTGGCTCCTTTTGAGCATGTGAAACTTGACCTACCAGTCTGTATAACAAAGCCCTGCCATGCAAGACAACTCACTGGCACTGACCTGGCATGTAGCTGTGAGACGAGTGACCTGAGACAGAAATCAAACACAGCAGATTCTTCCTGGGTGACCGGTGACAAGGAATGCATTGGAAGTGATGTGAGAAAACCCTACAATGTCCTAAAATGGTCAGTAATAATCCCTCCCTTTTTGGGAGCAATGTGGGGAGACAGAAGAAGAGGAAAGAGTATTACATTAATCAAAAAGATCTGACTTTTTCTATCACTTCTTAGAAGGAGGCACAGAGAAAAGTGTGGTAGGAATCAAGGAAACATGGATATAGGATTTGGGTCTCTAGTAGATGCAGCAGTAGCGATCTTTGCCACGGTACCACAAAGTCCATAGGATGCTTTTGCTAGCAAATAACACATCTTTCCTTTTCCCTTCTTCTATTCCACCCCAGAATGTAATTTCAGTTCAAACGCCACATTCTGTTCTCATCTGAAAAAAAAAAAAAAAAGTAAGTGCAGCACTGGCTTCAAATGACATCTGCAAATGGAAAAACTGGATTGAAATGTTTCTCCTGTGAACCACAATGGGGCTTGGTAGCCCAGAAACCCTAGAAATCCCAAGTGAATGATTATTATTCACTGCTGACCACCATTAAAGAATGTCTGACATTGGCAGACCTGACAAAATGTCGAAATATTATCAGGTGCATAGTAAACCCATGATAGCTAACAGAATTGTGTGAATTTCAGTGGATGCAAATATTTTTTTTTATGGTTCCAAATGACAGAAGCTGGCTCTTCCACTCAAGCTCTACGGATGTGTTCGTTCAACTCTGGAAATCCATTTTTAAGTAACACTTTAGCAGACAAGAGCACAACATTGATGCAGAGAGTAGAGGTGGTAAAGCTGGGGAATATAACAGATTTCCACCTTTACCAATGGGATCAAAGGCCTATGCCGATGAATCAATGCCATCAATACAGCAATGAGCATAAGGGTCATTTGCCCTTTACAGAAGAAAATAATATTATTCTGAATGAGCTTCTTTAGCACTTTCAGTTCATGATTTGATCTACTCTTAAAAGTTTATTTAGCATTACTGAGCAGAACAGAGGTATGAAAAGAAATCACACTTTAGACTAAAATATGAAGATATAGCTCCTCAAAGAACAGATTTTATTCTGCACGGAAAGAGGAACAGTTTTCTAATGTAATCTGTATTTCCACTTCAGAAACATGTTGGTATGAGTGGGCATAGCTGTATAGGTACACCATTGTAGGTGCAGACAATCCATGTAAAATAAATTAAATGTTTAAGTACAGAGTCTAAGAAGTTCACTGAATGTTTGCAAACTAATGTGAGGTCTCCAAATGAAAGAAGTTCTTAAATGCTTCAAGATTAATGACTGCTAAAAATAGAATATTTGGCTAATTCAGTTAGCTGAAAAATCTTTTGTAATTTTATTATGTCTAAAATCATCTATAATCTTCTAAAGACTCAGCATGGTGGATTTGTAGTCTCAAGCTAAAAAGCAGAGGGAGGAGACATGCCAATAACTTTCAGCACGGCGACTCCCCAGATTAGCTGTATATGCCTATCAGAGGTGTTTCCTACATACGAACCTGGGATATATGTCCCAAGGGCCTCTCAGCCTCCAGGTCCCTGCTATGAATTAGTACAAAACGGCATCATAATGTTGATGTAACTATTCCACAGTTACTGTGCATATTGTAGATATTAATGCAAGATGTGTTTTAATTAACTAGCAGTTTTAGCTACTCAGAATGACTGAAGCTCACTTTTCACTAGCAAGGATCTATATCATGTTAAGTATAAATTAGCTCTATTTTGAGCTCAGAAGTCGTGCATAAGAGTGTTGCTGTCCTGATTAAAAAAAAAAAAAAAAAAAAGAACAAGAAATTACATTTCTTCCAGAAAAAGGAAGAATAAATAAGTGTCATCTCCTGACAAACATAAAAGCAGAGGAGGAAACACATATGTGATTTGGAAGCAGGATTACTCATAGATTCAGAAGTAATAAATCCAATTACCTTGCTTGATTCATCAATAAATGTGAAAGTAGTATTTGTTTTATTATCAAATTAAGTTATTCTGTGGAAGTAATCCACTTAAAATAATTGTTTCCTAGCATCAAAGAAAGTAATCAGTAAAAAGGAACATAAAATGTCTTTCTACTGCTTTCTGTAAAAGGCTTTTTCACATTTTTTTGAGCACCAGATTATTCCATTAAAAACAGTGGCTGAGAAATTCAAGGAATCCAGATAAGTAAATGCTGCTTTTATAACATCTCTCACTCCAACTACTTGACACAGTGGTTTAAAAGCAAAAGTTCTCACACCCTAGATTTGGAATTAAATGGTCTTTTGGGAACTTTGCAAGTCAGCTACTGTTGAATTTTCTGTCTTCAGTGAAGCAATGTTGGTGAAACCTTTGACTGCTAGGGCTGAAGGATGCTCAAGAGCATCTGCTGCTCACAGGACCTTACTCTCTGTGTGTAGAGTACAAAAATATTGGGAACACTGGTTCACCAATATTGACACAAGAAATAGAGGTTCACGTATCTCAGGATTAATAGTTTCAGTAGAGACAGAGGGACACGAAAAAGCCTACAACAAGCAGTGCATTGTGGCTAAAATGTGTTCCTGCAATTTTACATGAGTGGAACTTGCAAATATAATATATGGAGTAAAACAGGGAGAAAAAAATAATTAAAATCCTAATCTTTCTTTTTCTGTCTCCTTTCCGCAAGGCAGCCATATAGTCTACAGTCTTTGAGCTCTCAGACAGTAAGGCATCTAGAATACTGTCTCATATTCAGTTTGGTATGCCAAAGAATTAAACATCCCCCTGCTTTTTGAAAAGGAAATCCTAAATCCCACCAATGCAGACAAGGCTTTTATTTGCCATCAAAGATCTGATTCATCTCATGTAGAGTGAGATCCAAAACTTGGATTAGAGAGATTACATGGTAGTGTTCACTCTGTTCTAGTAAGACTGAAAGGGTTTTCGTCCATCTGCTAGTGGAGCCTCCACTATATTTCTTTGGGAAGAGGCGAACCAACTTACATTGCCATGCTAGACATGCCAGCATAGAGTGTAAGATAAAGCTGTGACTCACTGATGATCATTTTTAAATAAAAATTTTCTAACTTTGGACAAATGACAGGCTGAAGCAGTCTTCTGATAATGTAACCACCAAGCAAATGATCAATTTTAAACTGGAACTAAAAGTATCACTTTATGTCGTTGTCCATGGAAAGCACCATCATGTGAGAACCCGGCTCCACGAGCCAGAGATTTCTTTCCCCCCTATATCCTATGCTCCTAAATTGCTAGGAGCTACAGCATTGTACCAGACCACAGTTCTCTAATGAAAGCAGCCATTAACCTTTCAGATATGTAGGCTGTTCAGCTTTATATTATTGCATATACTCAAGGTAAAGTCTAGCCTAATAATGGATGAGCCACAGAATTCTTTGGAGTTATTTATTTCAGCACAGCAATCTATTTCTGGGTGTCACTAATACTAATGTGGAGGTTGTATGTACTTATCTAGGACCATATTTTTAGCTGGCAGAGACCCATCTGAAGGCATAGTTGGCCGTCTAGAGTTGGAACAAAATGTCAAACCAACCAGTATCTAAAAATATTAATATAAATGCACACTGAAAGTGATAACTATGTAAGTGAATACAAACAGATGTCAGTTTCAACTTGTGAAATACATTAATTTATTTTTGCTTGCAATAGGCATCAATTATTTTATTTTTTTAAGTTTTAATATCCAAATATTTTACATACCCCAGTGAAATATTTTCATTTAACTTTAAACACATTATGAAATAATGCATTTCTAATGTTTACCCCCCAAAAAAAACCACAAACCCAGCAACCTAACTCATTTACATATTTACAGAACATTCACATATCCTTTAATAATTATATCTAAAAATACTAAATTCAAAATTCTTATTAAATACCCATGTGTTAGCATGATGATCAGAATTGACATTATAAACATTATAAAATTATAACTACATTCTGCTTATGAAATGGTTTAATCCACCAGTTTCATTTAATGGTACTCATTCTCAAATTAAATTGCTGTATTGGAAATTTTGGGGAACCTGAACTCAGCGAACAACAGTTTAGATCATAATAACTGATGAAGTATCAGAACAAAAATCTAGGATAGTCAATCGGAGAAAAAAACAGCAGTGATCAAAATAAATTAATAGAGAACAAAACTCGTAGATATAAATTAAATCAAATACCTTTTACGCTCCTCTGAAGTCTGAAGCATAACACTACAGGCTAATTTCAGGGAGAAAAATCAGAGAAGGAATTCTGCAGTGATTCTAAATAAAGTATACTGTGAGGACAAGGATTAACCGCAGTGTATTACATGAAAAGTTACTCTATTTTTGCCATCTGGATTCTACGACTCCATAGTTTTCAGTTCCACTATAACAGAATTTGGGACATTTTTTTCCTCCTCTTTGCCACACACACATGATTTTTCACTGAGAATTCATCTGAATAACAGATCAAAAGCACTTCTGGAGCATGAACACACCAAGACCATATGACCAGAGGGAGCATTTTACCTTGTAAAATTCTGAAATCCATCATTATTTCCTCATGTGAAGTCCATGGCTCTTAATCTTTAAGTTATGTTATGGACACAATTCAGTGCTGAGGAGACTAGCAATAAGAAACTGAAACTAGAGAGCGGAGACTTGGCTTCTTTAACATTTGAGGGCTTGGGCTGGATGTATCTGTGCTAAGGAGGCTAGAATCTGTAGTCCTAGATCCTGTGTGCCTCACTTGCAGGGGAACTCCAAACTGGGGACTGACCCAGACTGTTCTACAATTTTACTATTCCCTTATTTTCTGAAAAAAAACACAGGAAATATCCTTATGACTGAGGTGGGCACCATTATACATTGCAGTTTGTGTTCAGGGAAGGAAACCAAGAGGCAAAAACCCAAAGGCAGAGCCTCTGTGACAAGGCAAACTGAACCAAATAATTAGAAGTGGTTTGAGCAGAAAAATCTGGCCCCTTTCCACTGTATTATTAAAATCTGAAATCCCCTACAAAGGTTGATAATGCATTTATTAATATTTCCATTACTTGGAGTTCTGCTGAGCCACTCATTCCACATACATAGCCAAATCCAAACAGGGTATGTGATCTTAAGAGGTACTTGGGCTTCCTCAGCTCTAGCTATTCATTTCACTGAACTAGGCAGAACAGAGCAACTATGAAATAAAATATCAGATTTATGTTTAAAAGGAGAGAAACTATCAAGGCAGACTCAAAAAGCACAAACATTTTTATTAAATAGCAGTTTACAAAACCCTGGGTGATATATCGAGTAATGAGTTTTATTGCCAAAGGTTAAATTTTGGGTGCATTCATCAGTTCAGACTTCATTATTTCTGAAGTAGTTTGTGGAACAGACAAAAAACCTGCCATCGCTGTCTGAACATGGCCCCCTATGAAGGCGGAACTCACATCCAGAAAACATCAGAAACCTTAGAACCTCAGTGCTTTCAGAAATCAACATGGAGGTTGTCTTTTACACTCACTCTTTCCTCGGAAACTCACACAGAGCAATTTTATATTTCCACCAGCATGGAAAGAAGATAGTCACAGCGATCTGTTTCCGTCTATGAGGAACAGCTGTAGGTCTACAGATTTTGGGTTTCATTTGGTAGAGCACAGCCATTGTATCCTCTCTGTTAAAACGTGGTGAGCTGGGTTTTGATGTGCTGTTGTTAAGTGGCATAGCTCCATTTGCACTTCTTGGAGGTCTGGACTGGTGTCTCTGTCTGGGTTTGTCCTTTTGCTAGCTGAGCTCAGTGAACTTAGGTTCATACAGAGAGCATAGGCTTTGAAGTTATCAGAGGCAGGTGTCAATGTTATCATCAATAGCACTTCTGACACCTGACTTCAACCAGGATTCTAACTGCATTTTTTGCCAATACACAATCCTTTAACTTCCTCTAACTTAGCATAATTGCATTACAAGAATTTCAATGAGTTCTTTGAACCAAGGTACAATTAACATCCTTTCAAAGGACGTTCTCACCCAGAGTTTACCCTAGGTAAACTTCCTTTCTGAAAAAAAAGAGACTGTTTAAGTGTAAATCAGCTTCTTGACTTCTGGAAATTGTTTCCAGTCTCTTCTCAAATACACTTTCACACCAAAGTGATCTGCAAGGCTTTGCATGTTATAAGGTACATTTTCAGCTAGAAAGCAGCCAAACAGTGAAGTTAATTTTAAAGATGTAGCTGATTATCAGAAAATGAGTCTCTGCTGTAGATTACTAGAACACAGATTCAAGTAAAAGCTATTGATAATGGATTGCTAGGTAAAATATATCAGTGGTCTTCCACTCTTAATCTAATTTTTAAAGTGTCTTGCAAACTTTGGCTGATTGGAAACTGAACAGCAGCTGTAGGAGACAGATGAAAACCAGCCTGAACAAAGCAAAGACCATGGACAGGTAAAGAGGAAACCTCAGCCTCCAGAGCTGTCATTTTAGCACCTTTATATGGCACTAAAATGCATGTTTAGAAAAATCCAAGTGTCTTAATCACTAGACGTGTCATTTAGGATATCATCTGACATTGCCTAATCATGCACATCCTCTTCACTTCCTTAAGTCAGGCACTGCTACTGAATGGGAAAAGACAAGAACCCTGTTCTAAAAAGATTTTAAAATGACAATATTTAATTTCATCTCTATTTTCAGGAAAGAAAAACCTTTACAAGCCTTTTAAATAACAATCCATGGCCCCGTGGTAACAGGCAGGCAAGTGTAGGTGAAGGTACTGTGCTATAAGAAGCTTTGAAACGTCATAACAAATTCTTTCCTTTCCTTTGCATCTAATCATGTTGCACTCAAGCCATGTAATTTTCAGAGGCAGCCCATTTGTGTGCTGTGAACATTTATGAGTTTACACATCATAAAGTATTTGTTAGAATTTGGATAGAAAACTAAGTTTTAATGGTGAAATTGTATCTCATTTTTCTAAACACACACAAAAGGGCTTGAAATACAGCCTCTTTTTTTTTCTTGGATTATCAAGGATTAATTTAATTATTTCTGTGGAAAAAAAAAACTCATAAAAGGAAAGAGACATGGAGAGGATAGTTTTGGTCCTATTTAAACAAAAGAAATGAAAGCTAATAGCTAAGTAGATGTGATGAAATTGCAATTTCTGCAGCTTACAGGTTCAGTTCAGGTTGAGTGTGTTCTGAGCCAAATGTTCAGTCTTTAGATGTCTTTAGGTTGGAGATCTAATAAGCTTCATCTCTTTTCCTGAAATATCTGATGCTATGACTAAAATACAATATCCTTCATCACAGGATTTTTGGTCAGGAAAACATTATTCATAGTTGAGACATTTGGGTCCCTCAAAATATCACGTAACTGTCACTACAGGGTCACACGTTTATTCCTGGACAGCAAGGGAAGCTGGGTACTACTGGATAATCCATTTTAGAGTTCAGGACCTGAATAAGAAATCTTAATGATGTTTTAACTTCTGGGTTTAGTGGTTTATGCCACATATTTTGATATTTTTTGTTTAAGTCCAAAGCAGTGAAAATGCTTATAAAGTTCATCCTACATCTGGCAAATACATGGTAGAGAAGATCTAAATCTGTGTTCTGGAACTAATACTTTCAAAATGGAGTCAAAGGAGGATTTAATCAAGTAGAGTTAATAAATTCACAAAGCCCTTATGATCACTATGGTCATGCTTTTAGAAAAGATCACAAATCTCAAAGACAGCTGCTCTCAAAAAAACCCAGAAAAAACTAATAAAGCAGAATAACCTTAAGCTCCCAGAAACTTGTTCCTTGCTGTGCTAGTCCAGATTGTGTTTGGGGTGAGGAGATAAAAAGCACTGGATTCACACTGCTCCAAAATTGAAGGAGAGCAGGGGTGAATCAGGCCATTAAATTTGTAATCAGATCTGTTGATTGTCCATAGTGTTTTTAGTTCTGCTTTGTTTTAAAAATAACTGGGATTTTACTTAAAAATGAGAGCATATAACTCAAATACCCTCACAGCCCTGAAGAGCTGTTTGAAAAATTCTCACATGGTCAGATAATTTCTTACAAATTTGTATTCAAATTAATTGATTACAAAATCCATAGGAGAACAGTTGTGGGAGAGACTTCAACTAGTAAGCATGTCTCTCATGTGGAAACACTGAGATCAAGGTGTTCTAACTTGTTGCATTAGGGTTTTTTTGTTGTTGTTGTTGGACTTTTTTTGGTTTTGTTTATTTGTTTTTCACTTCTGCTGTCAGATCACACCTGCAGGTGCTTCCTTCCTTCCCAAAACAAACAAAAAATCAAATAAAAAACCAAACTACTATCCTTTTTCAGAATTTATTTAGTCACTAGGTTCAAATTTTCAAATTAAAGAGAATATATTGTTCATGCAAAAACAAATGTGTGTCCATTTACCTTTGCTCATGCTTCTTTTCGTACTCATTTCTTTGTCACACAGACATTTAAAATAATATTTATATATCGATATGTTTGCATATGCATACATGCATGAATTCAGATGCTAACTTAAAAAGCTTTTCTCCTTGCATATGTAACTTACTTTGGCATAATTGCCCAAATAAACATCAATAACAAAGAAGTTAGAAAGTCCTTGTTGGGAATAACCTTAAACAACACTGCTTTAATCATTTGGCGATCAACCTTGGATCGGAGACAGGGAACATTATGTATTTCCCCCACAGCTATGTAGTCATCTGTCATGTACATTGAGTATATGGAAAGGACATTCTTTAAACAGAGGCAGCAAGAAATAAAGTCATCTTCAATCACTGTCATGAATATTCTGTTTAATTGCTGCTGGCTTTTATTTCACTGCATTGCAATGCCCAGTGTGCTGTCTTGCAGACAGGCTTTGCAAGAAATCAAAAGCCACAGTGGACTCTTACCCTTCTCTAGAGGTCCAGAAATGAAAGCAGAACCTGCCAGTTCAGACCACTATCTGCTGTGGGACGATGATGGTGCTGCAGGAGGAAACAGCCTTCTGAGAAGGCAGAAGACAAATACCCTTCCCACTCACTCTCTCTTGATCGAAATGACACATTGCTACATCTTTTTCTTGTACACGACTTTTACAATCACAGCTCATTGTCCTCGACCTGTCCTCAAGGCTGTACATTCTGCCTAAAATAAAGGCTCAATAGACTTTTTGACTGCCCTGTTCCCACAGAAAACTTTTCTTTGTCCTGTCAGAAGCCATATTTTTAAAAAAAAATACCAAGATTGACAATCCCAAGAGACCTTGGCTGTATCAGCAGAGTTCTCATCTTTTAATGGAAATACCCCCACCAACAAGAAGTAAATATATCATCCATAACTGCCTCTGCTCTTCTCTTCTGTCTGGCATCCAAAAGAGTAGATCCAAATAGAGTGTGTGGCTGGTTGTCCATAGAGAAAACTGTAATTCTGTCCTAATGAGGAAAACAGACAATTCTGGAGGGAATCCAAACTAGAGGAAGCAGGAAAGACCATGCTGATGTTGTTTGCCACATACTTATAGTCTTCCCATTTTAGAAAACTCCACATTCCTTTGAAGTGCCCACAGAAATTGCTGTGGGTTTGTGGGTTGGTCCTTGTTAAATGTTAACTACTTAATGCCACGGAGCAGGATCTCTCATCAGAGCCTGTCATCTGTTTGAAGAAAATACTGCAAAAGAAGCAGGGTAAGTCTTGAAAAGCTGTCTGTCTAAAACTTAGTGAACATAAATAATGTATTTCTTCCTGCTCTCAGTCTGCTTTAACACAGTAGCAGAATAGCAGCCTTGCCATTGCTGCTGAGTGCAGCTAATGGTCTTTTTTGTCTAAATTACAGTTGGTCCCTCTAAAAGTGTGTTTCCTGCCAAGTGCGGTTTCACAAAACGCTGACTCAGAGGAGCTGGGGGAGGGACCAAGAGCAGCAACGGGGGCTGGCAACCCACCCATAACATTAAAGGCAGTTTTAAAGGAAGGTTAGGAATAAATAATGTTTCTGGGCCAAAAGAGAAAAACTGGAAAGCAAATAAACTGTAAGGAAGGGTAAATTACATTGTATTATTTCCCAGAAGGGAATATCATACTATAGTGGCTTGATGACATATAGAGTAATGCTTTAATATTTAGGAGTAGATTCCTTAAAATATTCATGTGCTTCCTATTGGACTAAGGGCTCACATGTAGTCAGGTCACCATACATCAGCACAGTGGTCTGCCCCAGGAAATTCAAGGCGATTTGCCCTAGTTCAGCTTTCCAGAAGAGAGACTTAAGTAAGCCAGCTCACTTTATATTTGCCTGAGGAAATGCACATTTGCAGCTATTGTACTTCAATTGATAAGCTGTGCCTTGTTAATTCACACCAGTATCCAGTGCACAGGAAGTCTGAATGCTCATGAAGGTGTTAGCCAGCTTTCTGACTTCCTGCTGGGGTAAGAGTTTTGCCACCTCACCTACCCGAGCTTGTTCTCAGCACTACCAGCTAGCCACTGTCTCTGAAAGACAGAAGTTGACAGGGCCGAGCAGCCAGCAATGACAGTGATGAGAAGAGATGAAATATCATTTGTTTTTTACATTTCATGTCTGGAAATGGGAACAGGAAAAATAGCAGGAAAAAAATAAAGTGAGATGGTGTTAAAAGTAGTTTAAGAAACTTCCAGTTTCTCTGGCCACTTGTCCCTGCTTCCTGTCACACTCAGTGTTATATCTGCACATCATAAGTGGGAGGACTACATGAAGGATCTCATGCATTTGAAAATTAACTCCCACCAAAACTGCTTCTTTTCCTCCCAGAAAAGTAATTTAGCTCTCTTTACAAACTCTGGGGTCAGTGTAACAAAGAGGATGAGAACAAACGGCTGAAAGGCTTTTCAGTCAACACAACAATGGAAAAATATCTGTATAACCACAACCACCTTCTTAATTTTCAATGTCTTTTCCTGCTCCAAGCTTTAATTCCAGCCACCTGGGATCTGATCTTGTTTCCACTTAAATAAACTGTAGATTTGCCAATAACCTTGATAGGAGTAAGATTGATGCTTTACATACAAAGGATATGATTTTCCACATTTCTTCCAGGGTAGCATGAAGGAGTACACTGGCATTACTGAGTCCAGTCCTCTGCCCTGTCTGCTCTGTAGCAGGCACTTGGTTAGGGCTGCCAAGAAAACAGAGACCAGACCCCACAAGCCTGCCCATACCCCACAGAAGGGCTCCCAAGCCCACAGCATGGGAGAGCAAGGATTTAGCAAACTGCAGCTGGTACCACAGAAGGAAACATTACTGTTCTGCAATACGGCCCTTTCATTAGGGCAGGTGTGTCCCCTGTCCAGGGAGGGGTTCCCGCAGCAGCTACTGTCAATTGAGGGCTGTTCTGCTTTGCCCAAATCCCTCCATAAAAAAGGGCCACAGAAGGAAAGGCAAGACCACATCAGCAATACCCAGAAGTAGCCTTCAGTTACACTGAAACCTCGTGTAGGCTACCAAGTTCAAAGTGGATAAACACAAGCTTGCTTTCAGCTTTGATATGGGCAGAAAGCTGTGGCCAAAAGGACTGGAGCCTGGCTTAACCCTGCAGCCTAACATAACTGCTGAGCAAGTTACTTGCCCAGAGCAATGAAGAGGTTCAAATGTCCCAGATTGGTGCTTTGTATCTCAGGGAAGAAAATACCCACAGCAAGGCTTTCTTTTTCACCCAGAACACTGTTGCCTCCTGACCTGTTTCTCACCTTTGACAGGGTTCAGAGGTTTCAGACATGGTCTGCTCTTTCTCTTTTTTTTTTTTTTCTCTTTTTTTTTCTCCTTTTTTTTTTTTTTCTCTCCTTGCTCATACTTTAAAATGATTGTTGATGCATACAAGCAATACAAAGGGGAAATGGACCTCCTCATGTTCCCTTGTAACCTCAAACTTTATTTGTGGAAAAGAATCAGCAACACCAACCTGGAGAGGTATTTTGAGAAGCCACTAATGGATTGGTACAGTGAAAGTGTTCAGCTCTGATGTTGATGGGTTCCTTATGAAGCCAGTTTTACAAGGAAATAATAAGAAGAATAATTTATGTAACTGTTTTCCATATCATACCTTTTATTTCAGAGTCGTTAGGTTTTGGTTGGGCTGGTTTTTTTCAGCAGATATATTTGTGGCATTTAGCTGACTCTTGGCCCAGATTTTTACTTGTAAGGAATGTCACAATCTAAGAGCCTAAATTTATTCATGCTTGGTTTATTTATTTTCTCTAAGGAAACATTTTAGCATATCAATGAAAAATACAAGGGTGTTTTCCTCAAACTATTTATTAGGGTAACTGTTAAGGAAGGCTGCCCACAGTGTGCTGAGGAAGCAAACGATACAGACATCCTTGGGCATTCAAATATCAGGTTGGACCTTTGTGTACTGCAGGAGCAACCTGTATGCTTTCTGCTGATGGCTCAGTTCTATTTTACATGTGCTGTGTATGACTACATTTTATTGTTGTTCATAGAAGCTCACTTGTAAATTCCCTTTCATTCTTCAATATTTTTCCAGATGAAAATCTGCCCAAAGCATTTTATGTACTGATAGATGTTCTCCTTTCTTTTGCTTTTTTATTTTAGTTTTTCCTAAGAAAACTAGACAAAACTGATAAGATGGGGTATATAAGGACAACAGAATTGCAAACATCTAGAGAGAGAAATGGGACTGTTTCTCAAGAAGGCAATGCAAGTTTGTACAAACACCAACCAAAGTTGCCTGGAATGCACGGAGAGTCCCTCCAAGATGTAACTGCTTACTAAGCTGCTTTCTCTGCTGCTAGCTTGTTTACTTCTCTTGCATGTGCATTTTCAAGGATTCTTCCAGATATCTTCCTCATTCTTCCTCATGGCTTATCACCATAGAAAAGTAACAAGGTGCAGGGTCTCCAAAGTGAACAGGCTGATTTGTGCTGCTTCACAGTTGTCAATTTTGTTTGGATTGTGTTTTCCTTTTCTGTCCAATTTTCTGCCTGTAGCTGTTGAAACAGTTCAGAGGAGCTGACAACTGTATGCTCCTCTGCTAACAGGGGGCAAGTGGTAAGAGGAAAACACCTATTTTTCTACTTCCAAGACTGGAAGGCATATTGATAAACACACAGCACACTGCTACAGAAATCAGTAACAAATGAACTTTAAATCTCTTTGCTGTCTTCCTTTTTCTAGAAGTGTTAAGGAAGTAGCAATATGAGACCTGACCTATGCAGGGATGCTTGGAAAAGTTACGGCCTGCTAATAGCCAATTTAGCAGGTTAAATGTGCATAAATAAATGTAGGATTGTATGTTTCACAAGATTGAATTTTATGGTCATTTCTGTACTCATCGATTTTCCCCTTTTCTTTCCTTGAAGAGCACCCATAAAGGGAAACCCTACAGGCTCAGATTCTTCTCATCCTCATGAGGATGCATAAGGACCATTAACTGCTGTAAGCCTCTATGTTTTTAGCTTTAAAGGAAACCTATGTAAATGGATGGGCGCTATTCAGAGCAGCTGTCTCTGGGCATAGCATCTCTCCCTCTCTGCAATGAGTTCCTTCATTAGCCCAATGAAGGAAGGGTGAGGTTAGGAGGAATGAGCCTGACAGATGGTGCTTTATTGATTGGTGGGGGTGTCTTCTATGGGCTCACTTGGAGGCTGATGAGGCTGGTGAGTGCTGCTGCTGCTGCCTCAGAGGCACTTGAACATGGAAGAGTTTTGCCTCATCCCCTTTGTGGACTGGTTGGCACTTCTAATAATTTTCAGATAATGGGGAAGGAACACAAAAGATCCATTTTGAAAAGTGAATGTGAAATTTTAGTCATAAGAGAGGATTTGAGTAATTTCGTGTTTGTAGATTTTTAAATGGTTGGGCCTGATGCAGTGTCAGAGACCATACATCCTATGGCATCCCACGACTTCCCAATACTGGCAAAAGTAGTTTGGTTTGGTTTTTGTTTTTTATTTCTGTGGGGTTTTTTTTAATAACTCGAGATTTTCCCTGGGCTGACAAATCTATGGGTTTGGTACGCATCTTAGTAATGGAGATTAATGATTACTGATACAAGCTGACTACAGTTTACCCTAAGGCTAATATATTTGAAATCTGATTTTGTTTTTGAGCAGGATAGGTTCTTAAATCCCATGGTGCCTTCTAAATATTAGAGCATAGGTTATTTCTGCTGAAATCACAGAATCACAGAATTTTTTAGATCATATAATTGTGTATTCTTTGGTCAGCTCCTAGAGTACCATAATCTTGTTTGGATAGTGCAGTGAGTTTGTTAGTAAAAACCAGCATTTTTTATAGCTGGCCCTGCTCTGGAGCATTCCAAAATGGGATATTTACAGGTTGAAGAGAGTTTGATGGTGTTCCAGTAACAACTAGGACAACCTCTAGACATAAACCTTATTTCACAGACTGAGCCACCTGCATGTAATATTTTTGTGTTAACTTTGAAAGCAGTAGACAATATATTTTAGGTAATGTGTCATTAAATATAGTACTTTTTTGGATTAAGTGTTGTACATTCCTCATTTTTTATGTTAGGGTTGCCCCATTGATCTTAATTATGAAGCTAAGGTATACTAGGGCCAGATTGACTCTTGACATTGCAAGATACTTAAAAAAGCCTTGTAACAGCAGCTGAGGATTTCCATATAACTTCTTTCATGCACTGTTCTTGTATAGTAAGAGTGAGGCTAATACAGCAACTGCCTTCAGTGATTCATAGGTGTGGTAGCTGCTGCATGGCACTGATGCAAGTTGGCAGAACAGAGCAGACTTGCTCCTCCACCATTGCCCCCAGGGTCTGATTTCCCCTGCGCCTCCTAAAAAGGGAGCATTTTATCTGTGAAACCAAATTGGCCATAAAGTGCAGCAAGGAAATAAAGGGTGATAGGATGCATTTTCTGATTGTTGGACAGCTACATTTATTGCCATGTTTCAGTGTGGCTATGAGAAGTGTTAGTCAGTCTGGTGCTCTAGACATGGCACTGCAAAGTACATTCATCACACCTCTGAAGCGGCAGAGAAAGCTCCAGTCCAGAGGTATTAAACAACCTTCAGATCCAGTGTCAATTTAAAATTAATGAGCCAAAGTATCAGCATGCTCTGGCTGTTCTGCATGGGCCCAGCTATAGAAACATGTAAGATCGGTCTGGTGGATCAGAGAAACACCATTTGAGGCTTTATATTTCTAAGGAAGAGCAAGAGGAGCTGCAAAACCTGACCCAGGCTGTTGCTATTTCCCTTTCTAAGCCATGATAGTATTTAAATGCTAATGTTTCCAAAGATATTGAAAGATGTAGTAATATAGAAAACAGGCAAATTAAGAGATCTATGTTGTTCTCTACCTTAGTCTGCTAATATTGATTATACTTTATAAAGCATGTAATTAAGTTTCTGAGCACTGCAGTAAACTACACTGACAAGCTTTCAAGTACTGATCAAAAAGCATGCATTAGAGTGACAAGACTATTCTTGGATTTTGAAGGAATTTGGCCATATAGTTGCCTTCATCTCAATAAAAAGAAGAAAATATGACTTGCTAGATCCACAAAAACATTTAGGAGCCAGTGCTCCGTAAAAATCAATGGGAGATAAGTGTTTACATGACTTTGTGGATTCAGCTGGTGTGTAAATGACAGAAGTCTCTACCTCTTTTGGACTTCTTATTACAAGTGCAAGACAACATTGATTGCAGAATCTGTAAATTATCAGGGGAGCAAGAGGAAAACCTTCCCATAGAGAGATTTCTGGTATCCACAACACTAGGGTTATAATGTCTCCTAAGTAGTGCAGTGGGGGTTTTGAAACAATTTACCCTGATATTCAAAATGCAGGGTGTGCTTTCAGCGGCAAAGCCTTCATCATCTAATTCTTCAGGTTGTTCTAGGGACCATATAGAAAATACACACATCAATATGTGAAGCAATGGTTTGAGGCAAAAGTAGATGTTCTGGACAATTGAAATCTCTAGAAAGGATTGATCTTCCCTCCCTGAAGTATTTCAAGTTCCTGTGGATTTCAGAATGACGTTTAGATACATGATTCAGTTGCCTTTATTCTCCATAGATATACATAACTTGTCAACAACTTTATTAAAATGTTATTCACATGAAAAGGAAGAAAAAAATCTTATTTTCTGTGTTAACCTTTTATTTCATACATGGGAATTAGGAAATCTTGCTAACTAGGTTAGGAAAGACCTCATTAAGTCAAGCCACTGAAATATCTACAGTTTATCCTGTTATGAAAAAGGACAAAATGCATTCACAAATATTATAATCATCACATCAAAAAATGTTGTCAGATAAAATGTCATAAATAGAAAATATTGAGCTGTAAGTTTAAGGAAAAACTCCTTAGTAAAGGACCTGTTTCTTCCCTCCTTAACAATACTATGAACAAAAATAATTCTGAAAATTCACACCAATATGGGATAAGAAAAAATCAGATTAATAAAATGCACACTCCATCAGCTCAAAGAAGAGATTCCAGATGGATTAGGAATAAAAGCATTTTTCAGCAGGCCTCACCCGGGTTGCAGGAACATTCCTGCATCCATAACATGCGACTGTATCCGTAATATGCCCTGCTCGCTTCAAAAGCCCTTGCAGTTCACTGCTAGTCTTCCAGATAAGAGGACAGCATCCAGTATTTGGCTAGACCATCAAAGCAGAAGCCAGAACAGCTTCCTGCTGAGCAGACCTGAATAAAATTATCCAGAGGACTTTGGTAAAAATTAGTTAGCTTCAGTAAAATTACTCAACAGACCTTGGTAAAAATTAATTGCATAGTCTAGCCTGAAGCACAGAGGAAAGCAGTACCAAATGAACTGCAGCTGAGTTTGGTTCCCTTTGGAAAGAGGTAATTTTGATGCTGGTCAAAAAAACTAAAAAAAAAAAACAAGTGGGGGGGGGGATTTATTTTGTTACTGATTCTAGCAGGAAGTGAAAGCAGATCTTTCTTTTAAGTCTGTTTGTTGAGTCATACTGCTCTGAAATTTTCTTCTTTGTATTTCTGGGAATTATATGCAGTGCTAAAGTACCTTCTTGTTTAAACAATGTTTTAGATTGCCAAAGTGGTGAGGAATGTTTGCCACATCACACGGTTTCTGTAATTCTGCATAAAGAAGCAGATGAGGCTAGTTGGATCCCTGTAGAAAGAAACCTCAGTTATATTGAAGGTTCCTTGTGTTTGGTAGCACTATAATCAAAAGGTTCTGTATAATTCAACATCACTAGAATAATGGTTAATTTGAGAAAGTACAGGGATACAAACAAGAAACTGAAGAAATTAAATTCAGCAAGGCTGTGTAAGACTTTAGTGGGATTATGGAAAATACGAAACCATTCAGGCAGCAGGCTGGGTTGCCTAGAAATGGGGTAATTGTTTAATGTAGTTAAAAAAAAAAAAAATCATTTGAGCTTCTGGGGCCTTTATTTTTAACAGCTTGGTTATCTCTTTATTTTCTACCTTTATCAAAGTGCAGGTGAGCTCCACATAGTATAACCAACTCACATCGCTGTGTAAAATCATATTGTTTTCTGCAGTAAATACCCATATTTCCATGGAAAGGGATTTATTTTCCAGGAAATTATAGCCTTTGGAGAGAGAAAAGACCTATTAGGTCATAAAATCTGTTCCACTGCCAGTACAGGATTTGTTGCATTGTCTATGTATATTCATTAGTGTTTTGTTCAAGCTGTTTTTCAACAGAAGCAAGGGGACTTCCAGTGCTGAACTAGGGAAAAAGAAATGTGTCTCAGTACATCTCACCAGACAGTTACCCCTTATACCCTCTCTACCTCTTCAAGTGTTATAACTAAATAGACATTTTTCACTTTAAGAAATGCCTTTGTACTAGCCAAATGTTTTTTATAAGTCCATCTTTATTTAAATCAATAATTTCTTCTCTTTCAGACAACTTTTCTGTCTCATATTTAGACAGAATTGAGGTTACTGAAATTTAGGAAAAGAAAATTATTCATTTCTGAATTTTTCCACGTCTCTGAGTATGGTAACCAGGATGTTGAGGCTGACAGGTGAAAATTTTGAAGAATAAGCCATGTACTATATATTAACGTGATGTAACATTTCAGCTGTCTGTGTCTTATCTGAATTTCAGACAAATCTGCATTATGGAAATTTACCTCCACTTTTGAAGAGGTCTTAACCTATGCACTAAATCAAATGAGAAATTGCATATCATTAAAATCAAGCCCAAATAAGGCCTTGAGGTCAAGCATATGCTAGACTGTTTTGAAATTTCTTTAATGAACTTGATAATTCAAGAAAAATAGCAAGATATATACGGTTTCTTTTTCTCATTCATAAATGGTTTTCAGTATAAAAGCCTACTAATTTCACCTAAATCCAAATTTCTTCCATGGAATTCAGCTCAACTGCAAATATAGAAGGATTTCTTAAGAAGCACATAATCATAAACCTTATCACACAAAATCAGAAAAAAAATCATGTAATTTCATAGCAGACACAAGTCTTACTTTCCAGAAGCCAAACTAAACATTATTTTTACTTTTTTGTAATTTTAGAAAAGTCTTTGCATGAATTCCCAAAGGTTTTGGGGGCTTACTTTATTATTGTTCCTACACTTTTGGAGAATGATAAAATTAATATGGTCTGACTGATCTAGTGATAATCAAAATCCCTGTGTCCACACTGGCCACTCAAATCATCTTAGTGCTTTTATAGACTGATAAAAGGGGTGGAAAAGTGCTCAGATAATTTCCTTGGCTCTTTTTTCACAGGACTAATGGCTTAGTTTTGTAAGCCAAGTTATTGTGTGGTTTGGCCACTCTGTGTTGACCAGTTCTGGTATTTTAGCACCTTTCTAGAAAAAACACACATTAGGGCAATCCCCTGAAAGGGCGTTGATTTTTATATTTTTTTTCTGGTGAAAGAAGGCTAGAACCTACTGCCATCATTTGCCATTCCACTTTGTCACTTGGCTTTGAGAAAAATAAACGTTAGCCATGTCAACCTGACTTCACTAATACAAATATATTCAGCTGTTGAAGAATCTTTTTAGTGACATTTGTCTGTGGCCATCTAGAATGACAGGCAGAAAAGAGACTTTCCCTGTCTGTGCTCACATATAGGAGCACACTGTACCTCAGGAGTATACATGAACTTTCAGCAAGCTATTAGAAAAGTTGCAGTGTTTATAAAGCAGAGATGCTTCTAGATGGTAACATATTTGTCAGCCTCACTGGTGTTGTAATCAACAAAATTGCTCAGCCTGGAGCTCCTTGAGTATAAACAGGAAGGTGGGACTGACAAGGTATTTTCAAAAACCTCTGCTATGAAACATATATTCCTGATTATTGAAAAATCAGATCTGTCAAACCTTTGGCTTCCTAAGTGTATGTATTCCCCCAGGCTTCCAAGGGCAGGTTTTCAGCCAAGGTGATGAAGATTGAAGATGGTTGATTGTCTTCACAATAGCTGGTGGAGAGACACTCTGCTGAAGCCTGCCTGTCACATTATTTTTATAGGTTCTGACAACAGCACAGTCGAGTTTATGAAACAGATGATTCATCCTATGTATAGCTTTTTATGCATCTGAAATCCATAATACATATGTATTAAAAACATGGTGGGAACTGTTGTCGCAGAATATGCCTGCATAAAGAGGGACAGTAATTCTTCTTGAAGGGGAGGACCCACGAAAAATGAAGCAAGTCTGGCACACTGAAATGCTGAAATGCCATTCTAATGAGATAAGCAGCCATTTAAACTTGGTGCTCCACTGTATTTTCAACTGCATTATTTTCTATGTATCTACAAATTTATTAGCAGTATAAGGGTTTGTCTGGAAGTAACGTGCATTTATTTGTACACTTTTCTACAGAAAGAAACACATTAAAAAGCCCCAGTAGTTTGTTCTTCTGTTGAATGATGGTCATGCGGGATTTACAATTGAATTGTAAGGACAGGAGGACAGGAAGAATACAAGTGACAAATACAAGAGTCTTTCTGCCAGCAGGGAAGAAGAGCTGTAATGAGCAAAACTCACAACTTGATCTAATTTAGAGCCAAGCAGAGCTTCAAGAATGTGTGGGAATTAATCTTTTTATTTATCCAGAATGAAGGAAGAGAATTAAGGGTAAGCGGAACAGCATTGAAATGGAGAGATTTGTATTCCCTCCTGAAAAACATTGCATCCAAGTGCCTGGCAGCTAAAGTTCATAAGTGCAACAGCAGATTTTTAAGAAACTGTACAGACTTGCTGTTTGTTCGTTTTAGATGGGGGATGGGAAAGAGGGTCTGGGTTTGACCAATAATGTGATCATTGTTGAAAACCTACAGCAGTACAAGAAATGAATGGTGAATATAGTTTTAAGGAAAAGGAAAATAAAAAAAGTGAAAAAGGAAAACTCATTATTTTTTTCTTCCTGACTTAGTCCCTAACTAAGCAAAGTGTCTAATCAGAGAGCTAAGGATTTGCAGTGTTTGGACTCTCAGCTTGAAGAGATGTGATCAGCGGTTTCTGCTCATCTGGGTTCCTACAGCTTCCAAATATCCATATCAAAAATCCACTTGTCTGCTCAAGCAATTCTGTTTAAGCTTAAATAAAATTAAATATATGAATGACTCACCAAAATAATTCCACATTTAGAATCTCATAATGTCACTACTGTTCTTTGATATAAGCCAGGTCACATAGCTGGATTTAGCTTGCACATAAACTTATTCCTATAGTTGCTGGCTTTTTGCACTCACATGTAGTTTATGTTCCCTTCTCCACAAGCTTCTTTCATCTTTCATTTTGGCAGCTTGCCAATACAGTAGCCAGATCCTCTATTATATGGCAATTAATCCTTTCTTGATGAATTTGAGTCATTTTTATTTTATTGTACACAGTACAGAAATACATCACAGCAAAAGGTAATATAAATAGGGCATGGGTTAGTCAAGTATAAAGCCTTTTTTGTCCTCTACTACAGGCGTATTTATAATTTCAAATTAAAATAATCAATGCCCTGCTAGAGTAACCTTTCCCATTGCACTCAAAAAGCTTTTTAATAATTTTTTCCATCATAATGTTAACAGTGCAACAAGCCATGATTTGTTTTAGAAACACAGATGAGACATAGAGATGAGATGCAGATTTACTATACTGTGTAGTTCTTACTACTAGAAATAATGCTGTAGTGGTACTATAATAGGCTCCAATCAATTTAAAAAGACAATTGTCTCCAAGGAAGTTTCTGCATATCTGTGGCCTCTGCCTAGGGAAGAGGATGTTTGCTCCTATTAGCCAAACACCAGGAGAGTTTCATGCTCCCACCAAGGCAGGGGCATGTGAGTGGAGCACAGTCAGAAAATATTTTAATTGGATGCCCTTGGTGAGTTGTCAAATCTGCCTCTGCTCAAAGCACATACTTAAATCCAGCTGACTTTAGTCAGATTGCTCCTGTGAGGTAAACAGGGTGCTCAAGCACAGCTGAGCTGCAGACTTGACGCTGGCCTCCTTGGAGCACATTCCCCCGCTATGATGGAACTCACAAATGATCCACAGTGTCTGAAAGACAGAGATTTAGCCCTCTCTTTTCTTTCCTTCCGTCCACTTCCCTTCCTGCCCCTTCATTAGACATTTACTCTCTCCCCTCCACCTCATCAACTTCAGTGCTTGGCAGACCCCTAGGTCAGCTCCTTCAGTTTGTTTTACCAACAGAAAAAGTCTACATTGACTCTTTTCCTAGGTTATGTTCTGCCATTTTATTTAGTTAAGGTGCTATGTTGTGCTCCAAAAATCACCAAAACCAGTACAAAATTAGTGGGTGGCCGGGAGCAGAGCTTGGAGGGAAGGCGGGGTGTTCACCCTCAGCACAGCTGCTCTTAGTTCCTATCATGTTTCATTAGCCACTGTTTAAAAGCAAACTGACTTCTGAAATTGCAGCATAGTACTACCTCTTTAAACACACTTGTGTTCATAAGGACACTAGCTAAACTAATCTTGTTAAGTCTCGTTTCAATTATAAAACCCTACAAAAGCATTTTATTGCATAATGTTATTATGATGCCCAGATTCTTCACTCAAAAGTCAAAAGGAATTAAAACTCTGTTACACTGCAAAACTATGTAACCAATTAGAAGACATAAACTGTTCAGACAGAAATGTCTGTATGTTTAAGAATAAGAAGGATTTAACTTTTAACCAACCTTAGAACACATCCTTGTATGTATCCTTTACTTGTTAATCTGATTTTATTTAGTTCTAAAAAGGAGCTTTGCATGCTAATTCAGATTAATCAGGTCTGACTGCATGTAATTAAAAATTAGTAAGACAAAGGCAGACTGTAAATCAATTCTTAAAGAACATCTTCCTTCAACTACAAAAGATTAGACTTTATGCATCAGTTGCTCTGAAAGAAAAAACAGTTATTATTGAAGAGCATGCTAACATTTTATCATTAAAAAATGAAGCACGTTTGCCTAACAAAATTAAATGATCCAGACAATAAAGCACATTTGCAGAGATCAAGAATGATAAAACCAACAGTGGAGTAAAATCCAATGCAAAAAAATATTAAAGCCCATTACTCCAATGAGCTTCTGGCAAAGGACCTCTGTGCAATAGAGGTCATATAACATTTCAGTGTTTGCACAGGATATAACTCAAGGAACTCATTCCAAGCCTACAGTGGAAGAACTATCAGTATTTTTGTGCGGTTCATAAACAGTGCAAACTGCACCTCAAATTGGATGAAAATTAGGACGTTTTCCTTAATTACCTAACCTTTTTTTAAATCCATTTAATATAATTAATTAATTGAATTTTTAAGATCTATTTTGAATTTTTTTGAGAAGCCTTATTCACTCAGTTTGTTTACTGCAGTTGCATAATACTATCACAGCAAAATGTTTCTTCCAAAGCTTCTTTGTGATTTCTTTAGATTTATTTTTGAAAAAGAGAACATTAGAATTCTTACCAAAAAAAAAAAAAAAATTACAAATCTCTGTAAAACAAAGAACTTTGAAGGGAGAATTACATGACCTGGAGCAGATACACAACAGTTTCTTTCACAACTAAAATCATGTCCTTGGTTATTTTATGTGAAAGGAGAAAAGGAAGGCTAAAATTCAATTCTGGATCCAGCAAACAGGCCTTATTCTTCCCTTTGCAAATCCCATTTCTGTTACTAAATGTCTTTCAAAGTAGTCTTCAGCCTGCTCTAATATGAAAGTAAGTATTCCCCTGCTCCCCCCATCTCCAGAAATATGTCAGCCCTGGGAGCAGCTATTACAACTACAGAGAGGTTATGAACATAGTGGCAAGGGAAGTCGTCCTTTGGGACCTAAATATAAACCACTGTGGACATTATGGCCCATCTAGGATAATCTCCAGGAGTGCTGGACCTTGATGTGTTTGCTCACAGTGCTGCATTCTCAGCAAAAGAAGGATCCTACTGGTGAAGGGTAGAGGACATGGCACTCACCTCCAGCAGCTGGCCCTGACTTACCACACCTGGAAAGGATGCTGTACATCCACTCAAGGGCTTGATAGCCCCAGAAGTACAAGTAGGGAAGATTGGCAGCCATTAAATCATCCTTTGAGATCCATCAGAGTGTAGGCTGTTCCCCATAATAGGTATTTATTGATATTTAAACTCCAAGCTTTTTACAAAAAGTATAATATAATATATTGAAATCAGTTCTTCATGAGGGCAACTAGTCTTCAAAAGTCTTATTTACTTCTTTGGGGTCAGCATTTTATGATGAACACTGTCTTATCCATGACACCATCTAATTATAAATGGCTGCTATAAACATTTGACTAACAAGGGATTTCAGAATTCGACACAGTTACAGCTGCACATATATTAAATATAGAGCTTAAATTTATCTCAGGATATGTAAGATATCCTCTGGGAAAGCTGCACAATGCAACTATGCTTTCTATTTTTGGCAATAATTAAACTATACTATGAAGAGTTATTAGACTAAATGACACTGCAAACCCCAAATGCAAAATATCTAGCATGCCAATATGATGTTCTTAGTCCTGTCTCATACCTCATTCTTTTGTTCAACTGCAGATGAAAATTAGAGTCGGTAGAAACTAAAAAGGTCTTTTTTATGCATGGGCTAACATATTTAGCTCAATGAGAAAATAAAACCTGTTTACCTTTTACTGTTTAAAAGTCTAAATTCTTCCTGCTGCATGAATTTGTAAAGAAAAATTGTTCAGTACTTATACATCTCTCATGTTTATCTTCTAAATCAACAGTGATAAAACGAGAATTTTGAAATTAATAGAGTATATAATTGGAAATTCCCTTTCTCACCCACATTAACACAGTGCAATGAAGTAAAAAATATAAAAATATAAACTATAATTCCAACAATAGTCACCTGGAAGATAAACTTATCATGGATTGTATATCTTCTTTTAAATAATGCATTACATGCTTTTCTGAATCACTGTATTTCCTTCTCAAGGTGGTGTAAAAACTGAGCAACCTGAAGCATATTTATACAGATTAAGTGGTTTCTAATACTCCAAAGAGCACTTAATCTGCATGAATGTTCTTCGTGTTGCTATGTGCTTCTAAAGCCTGAACAAGGAGTCTAAGTGATTCTGAAAGTCTGCAGCACATTTGTATTTTGATAAGTCAAACAAAGGCGAAAATGGAAGAAATATGTTAATTGGCCCTGGCAAGCAAGACAAGCCCTGGCAATCAGAGGCTTTCCAGCCTGAGCTTCTTATTCTCCAGCCATGTCTTTAAAACGTCTCAAATTATACTAATAATGCAAGTTATTATGCTAATATGGACTCAAAAATATGATAAAGCTGGAAATGATGTATCCTTGATAAAAATGTTCCATAATCACCATGACTAATGTTTATTAAAATGCTGCCCTAGAAACTGAAGTAAAGGCCAGCTGGTTTACCTTAAGGGTTCTGTTATGGCATTTTTCAAATATTCTGTGTTTATCGCTTTTTCTAGCAGATCATCTAAATGAGAAAAAAAGTGGTAAAACACTTGGCAAAAGAGCTTCATGTTCTCACACCTTCCTCTGGCAGAGCCAGGTGATGGTTATTCAGTAGGTATCTAACGTTTCTATAATGTATGCTGAAAGCGAAACACATGTATAGATGTATGAGAAATAGACATTTTTTCAATATAAAACCAAGTAATTTTTATATAAGTTCCACTCTTTGTCCCATGTCAATTAAAATAAGAGGAAGAATTTACACCAGCAGAATTAGCACATGACTGATTGTTCTTGCTAACTAATGTGGGGGAACAGACTTGGTGGTGTGTTTTGTTGCAGATGTCCTTCCTCTTTCAGTGCTTGAGTTGAGGACACAGAAATGTCATCTGATGAGCAGGAGAAAGACATTCTCCCACCCTCTTTGTTTGCGGGAAATGAAGAAGCTTGGTGGTAGGTAGGTTTTGAAGGTACTGTGGCATATATGAAATTTATTAGTCATGTAATTCATGCTATTATGGAGGATAACTTTGAAAGATGGTCAGAATGAGGTCTATGGTCAGCAAGGTGTACTGTTTAAGTTTCATACAAAATACATACAAAATATCAACACCTTTTTATTTTTTGTTTTATTCTATGCAAAGTAAGTGTGTGGGATCTTGTAGAACATGTAGTAAATATTTAGTACAAACTACTTTTCCAGCAACTGGGTCCCAGAGCTGTATAAATATCTCCAGAAAGCAGTGCCCAAGGCTTTAAGAGTATGTTAAATGAAAAGGATACATCTGTCAGCTGGTACGTAGTGCAGGAGGCAAACTGCTGAGTGAATTGGCAAGGGAGAACAGAAAATGGTAATGAAGACAACGTTAAAGTCATTGGAAGAGATGGAAGGTAACATTTGTTGGTCTTCATTTCAGCATGGCTCATAGCACTGGATCATTTGGAATAGTTTATCAGTTCCTAAGACATAAAGGTACTTTCTTTACAAGTACTTGTTCTAGACATCTTCTACTGACACCTGTCCTGAGAGACAGAAACAGTTTTCCAAGCTAATAAACAATTCACAAAGTGCTTGCCACAGAAGGCAAGGAGCACTTGGGGTTCATAAAGGGTGACAGCAATACCTGTAGGGAGAAAGAAGAAGTGAAGGAAAAATGATGAATAGCTCAGGGTTGCCATTTCTTTTTCTTGTTTATGTTTTTTGTAAGTTTATTTAATGTAATCCTAAAGCAGCATTCTAAGCTGACTCCAGCCTTAGGGTGGGGGAAAAGAGAAACCTGCTGTAAAAACTTTGGAAGGGAAAGCTGCGAGTCAAGAAAAATAAAGGCATATAAATGGATGTTTCAACCCAAAAAGGCTACAATAATTAATTATTTACATAAATACATTTGTGTGGGATGTGCACTAATTTCAACTGTTTAGACACCCTCATATTGAACTCGTCCTTTGTACGCATAGGTACTGGGTGTTTTCTACCTTCACACCTTAAAATGCCAGACGTAATAAAATCAGTGCAAAGGGTAACACATACCAAACTGCTCCTTCCTCACATTTGTCCCTTTGCTGAAGCCATAATACTTGGACATGCAGCAGGGATGGAGGAACCAGTGGTGTTTGGGTTTTTTTTAAATACTTAAGTGAAAGTGTGGTTATTTCTGCATGAATCTGGGTAGGTTTATAGCTGGAGCAAAACAGACAGGTGTCCACGCTTTCTGGGTGCTCAGGAGTTGAATACTAGCTTCCAATTCAGAGGTGCAAAAGAGTTTACCCTGACATCATTAATACCATCTTGTATTGTTGCTTGGATGTTTTAATATGCCTCACTGATGTCCCAGAAATCTAGGTCTGGAGGACAGTCAGTTCCCAGTAAAACCTGTGGCTTTTGAAAAAGCAAGCCTAAAGGTCCAGTGCCATAACAGGGCATTTTAATTGCATGCTGTTGAATGGTTTTTTCTGCATTTTGCCACACACTGGTTCCAACGGATATTAGACCACATGGTAAGCAATTTGCCTGTATGTGCAATTTACCATCTTTGCCCCTAGCAAGTGTGGGTATCACAGTAGGAACAGACTAACAGGATTTTTGTCACTCAGTTTTTTGCCTGCTGTGGAAGGGCACCCTCCCTCACCACGAGTCTCCATCTCTGCATCCTCCAGACAGCTGAAGTGCTACATGCAGCATGTTGCCTGATACTTGTCCATCTCTGCTATGCCACTGCTGGGTTACCTTTTGAACTGGTCTTTTGTGTTGTGTTCAGCCTCCCCATTATCCCTATCATTCCTGCCTTCAAAACATACCATGCTACTGAGCCACAACTTCCACAAGACCATCACTTCTGCTCCACTAACACCTCCCACCATCACAAGCCGCTGAACTCAACGCATTGCCCTCCCGGCGTGCAAACACGGATTCTGCTCCCAGCAGGTTGTCATGGCCAAGGGTCCTATCAGGTCCCAGCACACTCTTGAACTTTCTTTTTGGGAGCTTAAGATCAGCAGATACAGGAACTGGAAGGACCTTGTGTAGCAACAAAGGATTGCATTGTCACTTCTCTTTATGTGTATCTTGCTTTCTCTTAACACTGGGAAGAAATCATTGCACAAAAGATGTTCAAAACTGCAAGAGCAATAACCTTTTCCAAGTTCACCAGTATTTTTATATCATACTTTTGCAGATATGAATTTCACCAGATTCCCCCTTTCTTCTCCCTCTACCTTGCCTTTCTGGCTGAAGCTGTGCCGAGATAATGAATTCAACATAAACAGGCAAAGCAACACAGTAATCCAACCAAGACAAAATAGTCATAAATTATTACAGGCAGTTCCAAATTCAGTCTGCTGTTGTCTTGGTGACTGACTGGGAAGCACCAATATTTTTTTTTGTTTCTTCTCAGGCTGCAAGATGTCATCCACAATTGTCTGTCTTCCCTCTCCCCCTTCCCCATCATTCCTTTTCCAGTCTTTGATGTTATCTCCTTCTCTCAGCTTGTTTTGTAATGATGTAGCTTTGGAATGAAGCAATCCTTCAACTTTCAGTGCTAGCTGCTACTGTGTCTTTTTCTTCATCGTTTTATTATTTTTCAGGAAAAGCTCAGAGGCACTGGACCATTAGTCCTGTGAAAAGTTCCCTTCTCCCTGCAGTTCTTGCATTTCCTTTTTACACGCTGTCATGCAGCCCTGTGTGACACGTTAACTCAGTCCAGGAGCCAGTATGCCCCTTTGTCACCCTGCTGCTTTGTGTTCCTTTGACTCCTTTCTGCCAAGCAGACTAGCATTTCTACAGCCGATCTGTGACTTGGAGCAAACGAATAATGAAGCTGACCTCATCCTGGAAAACAAAGCAGTCTTTTACCTGGACACATGGTAGCAAAGGGGCTCAGGACTCCATTTCACCTTGGCACTGCTTCTTTGCTCTTTTTTTTATTGTCACACATTCTCTACAAAGAACACTTCTAACACATACTTTTTTTTAATAAAGAGTTAATATTTTTGTGAATTTTGTTCTCTGCTATAAAAATTGGGGGTTTTGTTGTCTTCAGAACATATAGAAGTGAGGCAGTTTATAACTTCTGTTGTAAGAGCGATGGTGGACATTAATACAACACATATTTACTTAAACTACATCAGTACTCTGTCCTCCTGCATGAAAGAGTACAGAAATTTGCCTAGACAAAGCGTATATAAAATACGTAAAACTGCAAATAGAGAATATGTGCAAATTTGATGCCACAATATTTTAGAGTAAGGAGTTTATAAAAACAAAAAGATATATGTAATTCCTATCTACCTACCTAGCCACCTTTGCTTCTTTTAAAAATTTCCTCTTGCAAAGCTGAAAGCACTATATAAGAGTATTAACACACACTACATTTATGAATTAGCTGGACTTCTGGTGTAATGTGCCTGTAAGGCAGCGTTTCTAAAATTTGACACTAAGAAGGCAGAATGTTCTTTATAAAAGAGAGCTAGGGCAGGGGGAAGTTGTTTGGTTCAAACTGTGCATTGCAATAGGATCTCAGTGCCATTTGTTAGACATTTAAAAAAAAATAAAAAAATAATATTCCTATTACTAACCACAGATTTTAACAGAGATGGATATTTTCACCCACAGTTATATACGTGTCTCTTATCTAGTTTCTCTTTAATTTCCTAAACAGGAACATGGGAATAAATTTCTTGAATGTTTGCAGTTGGGATTTTCAAATTTCCAATTTTGATAAATAGTTGCACTGTTGTTGATGACACCATGGTTATTCACACTAAACAAAGAGAAATTATGAAGATGGCTAGAATTCAATTTGGCAGAGTAAATACTTGTAATACAGCTATATATGGAATAAATTCTTCTTTAAAATTCTTCTGAAATATGTGCTTGCCTGAACACATATCAAATTTACAGCTGAGATCAGAGAAAGACCCAAGAAAATTATGCCAGTCATATTCTTGGCAGCCGTCAATAGGGTAATGCTGTCAAATATGGCATAAAATTCCTTTTAACACATTGTACATTCTGCTTCTCTTGTCTCACCCACAGTCACACCAACAAGAATAAGTGGAGGCTGGTGACAGCTTGGTCATCAGACAGGACCAACAGGTGGCCCTTAAACACCCAGCAACACTGAGTGTGTCAGAGACCACCGCATCAAACAGACCACAACAGAGGGGTAACCTCCACCAGGAAGAAATTAATGCAAGAGAAGACTCCTTCAGCAAATATAATAAACTAAGGAGGCACAGAACATCAGAATAATCCCATGGCCTTGGTGACCATAGCATGAAACACATCTGTGAACAGAGAATCCATAAAGAGGCTGGCAAACTGACAATGAAGGGAAAAAAAGCCAAGGAACAGCATTTAAAAAAAAAAAAAAAAAGGAAAGATGGAAAAAAACTAGGTGGAGAATCAAGAAGATACTTGTCATAATGTCAACAAATAATGGCACCCTCCCGGCAACAGCTGTTCATTCAGCAACAGTGGCGTTTAGGATGGTTCGGGGAGTTCACACCTACCTTCCCTTCCAACTGCTATTTTTTCCTCACCATACCCTTACTTCTCCAGGCACTGTTGCTTCTCGCAGCCTGGATAGAAGAATTGCTCACACTTGACAACTGAACCATCATAAGTAATAGTGAAAAGAAGGGTTGTTGTGGAAAGAAAGTAATGAAGAAGTGAGTATTGCTGAAAACAGCACTACTAATGGAATGTGAACTTTGCCATTTTGTCCTGTGTGCCTTCGTATTTACACCTCCTTCCATATTGCTATGCTCTGCTCTAATCGCTTACAAAGCTGAAATAGAGGGTTGTAATCAAATTACTTGTCCCTCCTGCCTGCCTGGGCTGCCTCTGCCCTCAGATGAGGGCAGGCTGGGCTCCTCAGGGAGCCCAGAGAGACAGACACCCACCACTTAGGCATCTGAGACTGGCTCTGCTGGTTGCTTCCCCTAAGTCAGAAATCTGATTCGAAAGGACAAGCTAGAAAGGTCGATGGAATAGCCTGACATTCCCCTCTGAACAACCACACTGCTTCATAAGCAGAGATGAAAGGTAGCCTCAACTTCCTGATCCCCTCCCCAGGGCCACCTAGCCAAGGGGTTTATTGTTAATATACTCTTTCAGAAAGTGGGATGCTTAAAAACACATGTTAAAAATTAAATGGCCTGAATCACGTTTTGGAAACTTCCCTCTACAGCTGATACAGATTGGTGTGTGTCAAGAGCACTTTCACATAAAATACAATAGCTCTTGCTAGTTTTGGGGATTGCACATGGGCCAGATGCCATAACTGGATGCTAACAAAAACAGATGCTGAAAGTCAAAAAGTAAACAGAGTTGTTCCAGAGAACTAACATGTCATGAAAGACCACAGAAGCCGCAAAGTTCACCACTATCACCCAGCACACTTCATGGTTTAACCCCAGCTGTCAACTAGTACTATGTAGCCACTCACTCACTCCCACCCTCTGTTGGGGAGGAGAATTGGAAAGAAAAGGTAAACCTCATGGGTTGAGATTAGAACAGTTCAATAAATGAAACAAAATAAAATAGAACAACAACAGCAATAATAATAACAACAAATTAATGCAAACACTACTAATAAGAGTTACAAAAAGAAGAGAGAGAGGAACAAAATCCAAGAGAAAAAAGTGATACACAATAGTTACTCACCGTCTGCTGACTGATGCCCAGCCCATCCCTAACAGTGATCAGTATGTCCCAGGCAACTCCCCCAGTTCATATACTGGGCATGATGCACTATGGTGTGGAACATCCCCTTGGTCAGTTCAAGTCAGCTGTCCTGGCCATGCTCCCTCTCTGCTTCTTGTGCACCTGCTCTCAGGCAGAGCATGGGAAACTGAAAAGTCCTTGACTTAGAATAAGCACTACTGAGCAACAAGTACAATATCAGTGTGTAATCAACATTTTTCTCATACAAAACCCAAAACATAGCATTGTACTAGCTACTAGCAAGAAAATCAACTCTATTATAGCTGAAATGAAACCAGGAGAGCCCAACACAGGTAGAGAGATGCTGTGTTACCCACCAGCAGGTCAGCATTCCACCAAGGTCCACCAAAGGTCCATTTTAAACATCTTCACACATTGGCCAGCAGTTTTCAGTTATACCTATATATGACTTTAAGTTTCTCAGAAAATCCAGGCCGGATGCAGTCTTTCTGGAAGGTACTCAGGAAAATCCTGTAGATGCCCACTCTGAGTCATGGGAGCTGTCTCGGGGCCTGACCTGGTGCATCAGATGGCTGTAGGACAGGCTGTCTGTAGGTCATGCTTCCAAATAGTCCTTCAGGGCAAGTGTAGGTGGTAATGTAGAAGGGCACTGCTGTTGACCACAAGAATTTTGTCCAGAAATTTAGCAGTGAAATATTTGCTTCTTGTAGTAAGTACTTTTGCTATGCACTGATTAGTTCAGATATGTGCATACATACATATTTATGTGCACGTGTGTATGCAAATATATATTTATACATATTTTATATTATATTAATTTCTTGTGTATAATGTCTTTTCTAAACAGATGGTTGCATGGGAAAATACACCAAGTTTTTTTGGATAAGTACTAGACCTGTCAGTTGACACAAAACATTTTTGTTATATATTCATCTTGTGTTACTGCAGGTTTGAATCACACATGAAAGCTCACATCAACCTGTTTGAACATATCCTAACTGGGAACGATTTACTATTACTTAGGAAAAGGATCACTCATCTTTTGTTGTGCTCCCACCTTATTTGCAAGTTAATGCACAAGGCAGACCTTAGGCAGCCTTTATATAGTTTGGCCTCTTAGCTCTGAAATCCCTCATCTGTACACTGCCATTCAGCACAGCAGGGGCATTGGGTTCTCAGACCAGAACAAGTCCAGTCCCTCTAATTACTGAGTGAACTTTGTCTATGGCTTTCACTGAGGTAATGGAGCCCGCAGGGAGCAATGATCATGTCTGAGGTATAATGAAGGTCACTCTCATCAAGATATTTATCTTTTGAAATTAATAAGAAGGCAGAAAAACACCTATCCTGAGCTGTAAAGACATTATGTTATATAAGCTACTGGCAAACTACAGATAAAACTGTATCACATGAAGAAATAATAAGAACTTCTGAAATGGAAAATGAAGAAATCTGCATCATCTTCACTGCAGGTTACCAATAAGACTCTCCAAAGTCTCATTTTACCACTAGTGTATTCCTGCTGAGCTGATTGGCATGCAGCTTGCAGTGTGGGATAGCTGCTTAAGAGCTTCCTAGGTTTCCCAGGTACAAGCAAAGACAAGCAGGCAGAGAAGTTAGGAAGTTAAACATGGGACAGAAAGACAATCTTTGTGAATCACATTCACTCTCGCTTAGTCAGGTGTGGAAGCTAAATCAGCTACATGAAACTTGGCTGCATTTGTTTCCTAGACAAAGTTAAGCTGGCTGAAAGGGTAGATTCTTTCTCCTTTGAGAGAAGAGATATGGAAGATCCTCCTGAGATAACCCTGAGGGATGAAGTCTCCCCTTCATGCACAGTGCAGTGAGCACACGTGGAGTAAATGGCATTATTGAGACTCCCCTGCTACAGGAGGCCTCCACGGTCATAAACTGGAACCTATGTACTGTTAATAACAAAATCTAACAGGAATAGGAGGGTAGGGAATTAGGTTGTTTTTTTTAAATACTGGGAGAGAAATCATAGAGAATGTTATGTTTCAAATACTTAAGATCAGGTGCATGGTTAGTGGTGTTAAGGATAGATTCAACTTTGACTTTCAAAAGTCTTCAAAAACCTCAAGAACACAATGCCAGTTAGAGCTGCAAATCCAAGCACTGCTTTGGGGGCTATTGCAACTGATACCAAGGTGACTTTGTGTTAAGTCAATATGCTTTAGCAGACTCCTTTAATGAAAACAAACAAACAAGCCAACCAACGACAAAAATCTCTTCAAGTAAAATGTCATTCCAAGAAAGTCGAAAGGATCTTTGTGAATTAAGTTTTCTTTAACAATATTAAAGACATAACATAACATGCCTCTAAGGTCTGAATGGGGCACATGGCCATAAAGGTGATTCTGTCTTGTTTTGTTTTTTCTCAGGGCTCCATTTAATTATTCTTTTCTCTTACACAGAGTAAATGAGGACAAGAAAGCTCTTTGTATTTGCTAAGTAATTGTAAAATAGACAAGGAAAACATGGCAAGTAATTTGTTTCAGCTTTTGCAGGCTGCTAAATAAAGTACATCTTTGCCACTAAAGGATTCACAGTAACTCTGAAATATCCCTTGGAAGGACCCAACTTTCTTCCAGAGAGGGTATCTCACATTATGTTTCCATCCTGGCATCTTTGATTTAATTATGTATTATTCAGAGCATCTTGAATCTCCAACTTTTACTCTACTATTCGAATATCAACCTACCAAACCTGGCAATGACTTCTAAATTCTGCCTTTTTCTTTGTTATACTTTTTCTTTTCCCATTACAAAGGGGTTTAAAGCTGGGTTTGGATTTGGATTTTTTTAACTTCCTGCCTGCTTGATTCCTAGCCACAATACTGTTTACATGACTTTTGGACAAGATGATCTTCATGTATGGGTGATCTCTTAGTTGTATCCTATTAAGATCGTCCAGACAACCCATCCTGACTGTGTCATGCAAGCTGCAATGTTTTCCTCCAATGTGTCTCCTAGTCCCCTCCTTACATACCAAATCTTCTGTCCAAGACAAGTACATCCAAGATTTTCTTCAAAATAAACACAATTTCAAATTAATTTTTCTGCCTTGGATTTTGGGATAATTCTTACCCTCTATTACCCAGAAAGTTCTGAATTTTCCTTGTTTTACAGCTGTAAATATAGGTGGGTTTTTTTCCTTTTTTCCTTTTTTTTTAATAAAGTTCTTCTATTTTGTTTCCTTCTAGTGTCTCCATTAACTATTTAGGATATTTCTTTGTAGACTTTTTTAAATGTGACAAGCATTGTTCTATCTTCACAGTTCAGAACTGAAAGTAAAATTTCAATATTCTATTTTGCCACACATCTGTCACTCATAGAATGTAATGTAGCTGAGATGAAAATAAACGTAATTCTCTTGAAAAACTCTGAACATCCTCCAGCCCTACTAATTTCAAGGGAACTGTAGCCTATTAACAGCTCTGAAGCCTGACTTCCCCATCCTGACTAGTCTTGTTTGTGCAGTCTTTTGCTCCTTTGCAAAGCATATGGTGAATGCCACTGCAGTACACTGAGTGACATCTGCTTCAGTTAAAGTGGGTTTAAATTTGTCCCTTTGAATTTGCTTAGCAAAATTCTGTTTATAGTGTCCTTTCTGCTTAAACTTCAATTGCTGTTTCCTGAAGTCCCTACTAAATGTAACGAAGGGAGGATTTTGCTCAGGTTTGTGAAATAGAAAACTGAACTGTTATTTTTCCATGTCCATAATATTGTTCAGTAACTGTGTCAAGGCAATAAAACATCTTTAAATCAGTTTAAAAATCAAGTTATTCTATTGGTTTCAGTGTTGAAACACTGATTACTTTTTTTATAATTTCATGTATCTCTTGTTTGTACTGCATTTTAATGTTCATAACTAACTCTTCAGATAGTTTAAATGTGCATTTCTGTTAGTTCTCAAGCAACTTGGCTACATTCTACTAACTGAAGTACTGATAATTTAAATATATAGCAATATAGAGGAAATACATATCTTTCATGTTCTTCTTTTCTGTGCTATCAACACTTTCTATTAAGAAGCCCCACAGTCTTCTTTCTACTACAAAAGATGCAGACATCAAAACCAACCAACTCAGTAAAGAGTTTTATTGGCCACACTATCTTTACACATTTGGACAAAAAAGAACTTATATATAATTCTACACTGGAAAGAATCAGACTTGAAGCTACCTAGTTTTTCAGGAGCAATAATGGGAGCATTAGGGTCAAGATAGTATAAACAACTCTTGTCCTTTGACTAAGTTTTGAATTTACACCTGCTTTATGTTCTTGCACCCTGGCTACTACCAGTTGAACAAGATAAAAGAAGATCTTTTCAAATAAAAATTAATGTTTGCAAACTGTATCATTGGATTCAAATACTTAGTAAAACTTCTGACCTTCAGTCCTGCTGGATTGAAAGCACAAAGGCAGCTTTGAAATGCTGCAAATTGGGCCCAGCTGACATTTAAACATCAATTCTGAATGTATCCACACCAAAATATCGATGCATCAGAAGTAGGGCTATTGATTTTTTTTTCAACGTGTTTCAGCCATTTGCTTTCCTTCACCTAATTTCATATGTGTTGGTTCTTACAATGAATAGACTTTAGCTGGGAGTTCACGTTCAAAGAAATCTCTTGTTCAAAATAAAAATGTACCAAAACCTAGTATTTTCCTGAAATGAGTGCCAAAGCCTTGTACCACCATACCGTTACCTCTGCTCACCCAGCCCCTTCCAACTGAAATGTTCTATAAAACAGATGTAGCCTCTGAAACTTGTGCAGGGAAACCTTGCCCTGAAAAACAGCTAAAGCCCAACATGTAAATTGCTGGGATTCATTCTTTCATGCTTTCAGGCTTCTTGGAGTAATAACAGTGCATCGCTTAGCCTGGGCTTTTGTCCTCAGAACTCTCCAAGTCATCATCTTGGACATATCACTCTTCCTCAGTCCTCTGCCAAGTCAGGTGGGATACTTTAAAGCACCTTAGCTCATGGTCATCTGCAGGCATAAGAGAAAAGAAAACTCTCCTGAACAGAAGCATCTATAAGTTTCATCAAAATGTCCTTTTTGCCCTCACCCAGCTGTTTGATCCCTCCTCTCCCTCTCTGCAGGTCTTGGCCCCCCTGCCCAATGACAGGGGTTTTCAATGCTGAGGATAGAGGATGCCAAAAAACAAACTCAGGGTTTAACTTGAATGATCTCTGAATTAGGCCCAGGATGAAGTCAAAGCTCAGGATGAAGTCAAATTCAAATTCCTATTGTTGGCTATATTTTTCTCTCATTCCCTCCTAGTGCATAATTCTTTCTACAGTTTTTAAGCATTCTGGGAAGATCTTTGGGAAGGAAAGCTAAAAAGCAGGAAGGCAGTAAGATAGGCACCTTATGTTGTAGGTCTGAAGAAGACAACAAATGTAGGGACATGCTGGAAGAGGAGCTGTGCACCATACTGCAGGTACTATTATTATTCTACCAGTACCAGCAGGTGGGGTGTTGCAAGGGAATATTTATTCAGCGAGGCATTTCTGAAATGCATTTTGCTTATTATAGCTAAATCAAGCCTTTATTTGTTGTTTGGTCTCAGGGCTTTGGGGTTGGGTTCTTTTTGTTGGTTTTGGGCTTTTTTGAGGGAGGAGTTATAATATAATGAGTGCTTTATCTCTGAATGCTGGCAACCCAGCTAGCCATATGGCACTGGAGAACAGTGCTGTTTGGCTCCCATTGTGTACTACCGCTTTGCATTCAGATATACCCAGGTGTTCTGAAAACATGGAGGCAGATCACTGTCCCCATTTGATGAATGAGGAAACTGAGAGAGAGAACACAGGGCTTGCTTGGTCCTTCTTGGGAGACAGATCTAAGAACAGAGCAGCCGACCCCTTGGCACACTCCTGGAACACCACTGTTGCCTGGAATAGCAGGATGAATCGCACAGGTGTGGGGGAGCCAAAGGTAGGCACAAGCTGTTCCATTTAGATGATTATCAGGTTTTAAGTGCATCCTTCACTTTGCATTTGAAAAACTAACTGACTGTGCTATTATGTTTCTCCTTACTTCCAGATGCAGCCCGATGAATTTCTGCTCACACCAGAGAGGAAGGGACATAGTCTCCCTAGGTCCTAAATATTGGAACTTGTCACATTAAGAAAAAAATATACTGACTGATTGATTTGTGGTTGTTTTGTTTTGTTTTGTTTGGGGGGGGGGAGCTTTTTGTTTGGGGGAGGGGTGTTGGTTTTTTGTTTGTTTTATTTTTTGGGGGGGAGGTGTTGTTAACTCCTTTAACTAAAATAGGTACAAAAAAACCCATAAAGTGGACAGAAACTTTCAGGTAAATGAAATTAGGTAGAAAAACAACAGAAAGAAAAAAATAAAACCTACTTTTAAATTTTTGAGATCTGGGTTGTAAAGAGACATTTCAAGCTAATGGAGAGCCCGGTGAGTAGGCTTCACTCCGTGATCTCCATCTCCATTTGTAATATATTGTCTTCAGCCACTTCACCTGAAAAATGATTCAAGGAATAAACACATTCCTAGCTTTTGCTGTTATGGCCTAGTATATTCAGTCAACGAAATTGGGTCAGTGTACTTTTTATTTTCTTTCCATTCTACTAACTCAACAGGATACTGGCCACATTCCAAGCATGCTGTATCCCATTCCAGATTTCATAGACACTGAAAAAAACAACACCAATGAAAAAAATGGACTGTGGATGGCTCAGCTGACACAGCCACAGGCAGAAAATGGCTGGTTGTTGTAGCATATTACCCACAAAGCTAGACAGACTGTAGGTTTAGTTATTTTACATTTCATCCTGCCAACTATGTCTATTGGTTGTTGCAATCAGAACTGCTGCTGCTGCAGGGTAAAAAGCAAAAAATAAAATAACAGACAGAATAGCAGAAGCTTCTGCTGGTTCTGTGACTATACACAGTGGAGCAGTGTAGGTATAACCTGTTACTGATTTGATTGACTAATTGATCTCTGATACTTATTTCATTGCACCCTGTGAGAGGCCTCGGTTATAGCAATTAAAACTGATAATTTGGAAATGAGAAAGTTTTATGAAACAAATTATCTTGTGAAAGGGACATTCTGAAATGTCTTTTTGGTGTACAGTGGAAAGGTTAAGGAGCTAATCCAAAAGCATTTTCCAAACATTTTTGGGAGCTCTCTTCTCTCCTTAGTCATCTTAATATGATTTTATACCTAAGCAATCTCACTACGGAGTAGGAAGCTTTTTACACCTACTCTTTGCATAATGATAATATAGAGGAGGGTGTTGAAAAAAAATTAAAAACTAATTAGCGTCACCATATCACTCCTGAATAAAAAAAATTTAAAAAAAAAAGTGCCTTTTCTTTCCTAATCGCTTAGAACAATTTATGATGTATGAAGGGAACAGTGATTTAAAATTTTGCCTTGTTTCTCAAGTATTGCGATTTTTTTGAGTTTGTTTTTTCAGTAGGTTTTTTGCCACTCTGGACAAAGAGGACAGAGAAGTTGAGAGTCTTAAGGGGGTGTGTGAGTGTATGTTTGGACACTTACTCATGTAAGTGAGGGGATGGATAGATAAAAAATAATGGGAATATTTTAAATGGATTGGAAATTTAATTAAGAAAGACTTAAAGAACTTCAGATGGTGAGCAGGGGCTCATAAGGCTCAGTTGTTCAGATTGCCACAGCAGCCTCCAATATTCCCCTTTAATTCATGGAGTAAGCACCCAGTAGAGCAGGGACAATAGGGATACTCGGTTTATGCACCCTGTTACACACCAAGACACAGGCTGTAACCTTCTGCAGAATCATGATGTGTCCAGCTATTGCTTGAATTAGTTGAGTGACTAATCTGCCTTCAGTAAGTGCAGAGTAACCTCAAGTTCAGTGAAGCAGCAAATAATCTGGGAATTTTCCTAGCACTCCTATCAAAAGGTAAGTAACACCATCATTCTAGTAAAACTGAGGCACTGAGAAATCCCCAAGTAAATCACTGATACAGCTGGGAATAAAAGCTGGACTCCCCAATTCCCAGGCTCATGCATTAACCAGTAGAAAACTCTTCTCTTCTTAGTCAGTGGGGAAAAACAGCCGAATTCCCATGGGGAAGCTGGGAATTACTCTGTATAATCCTACAATTATAAGCCATTAGTTTTACTAAGATAAATCCTATTGTAATACACACAATCTGCAATGAAGCCATGATGAAATAAGGAAACCAAGCCCACATGGTCCATTGTTAACGAGCTAGGATTGCTAATAGTCTATTTGCATTTATCAGACTGGTGTCAGACAGCAGCCACATTCTCAGAAAGCTTGCTAGGGACCATCTCACAGTCATTAACAGAGATACACCTCCAGTTCCCCACAAGAGAAGTGATATCTTATCAGCGGTAAAATGGAATAAAAATAATTATGGGCTATAACCTGTGAATTCTGCCAGGAAATACAGAGAATCATTTTGGGATTAATTTTCCTGATTCCTGTTTATTCTTTCCTTCTGGAGAGAATGAGTATTCTATGTAACGAAATGTGTATCCAAAATGCACTGCCTGAGGTTGGGATGTTTTTGGCAGAGTTTGGAATACAACCCTGATCCCTGAGTCCCGGTGTTTTCTCATCAGTGAAGAATTGCAATCAGGGCCTTGTAGAAGTAATCAAACAGAAGAGATTGTCATGAGAACAGAGCACATGAAAAAGTAAGTGAAAATTGGATATGACTTAGGACAAGTAAGAGATAAAGATGTGTTATTGAATAAAAACAGTAGCAAGAGTTCCTGACCTATTTATGACAATTTGATTAAGAAGGTGAGAGGTAACTATCAAAGCAGGAAGGTGACAGCTAACAACTGATTATGGGAGGGTAAGCACTGACACTGCGTAACTATGAAGTCACATACACTTGGTGGAACTTTTCTCTCTTTTAAAAAGCAGCAGGGTTTTTTTTCCAGTTTGTTTTTTTATTTTGCTTTTTTTTGGGGGGGTTACTCTTTTTCTTGTTGGACCTGTCAAAAGAGTGATTCTGCTACCCATTCTTATAAAAGCGCTGACATTTGGAAGCAAACCCAAGCACTGACAGAGACAGGCTTGGTGCTTTTAGCTCAGCACCCTTAGCATAAGGGTCAGAGCCTGCAGCATCACCCAAGCAGAGAAGGTGATACACAAAGTCCAGACAACTCAGTCACCTATCTCAGACCTTGCATGCAGCTGAACTGTCATTCACCCCTTATCAGTGCTCGCTCCACAAGTCCAATGATGAGATCAATTAAAGGGCAGAGTGGGAAGTAACACTCACCAAGTCAAGGGCTGCACAATGACTAACTTTGAAATTAACCACTCTGAGGTTTATCTGAGTTACCAGCCATTTTAGCCCGATGCAGACAGTTAAAAAAAAAAAAAAAAAAAAAAAATGTAGCTGGTAAGCCTGCCCATTCTAGGTAATTTAGGTAATTTACATGTAGTTTCACTTGGGTTTCTGTATCAGCATCTTAAGAGACATTCCCCCACTCATTTGTTAGAAACCAAGTGTTGTGCAAGTGTATCCAGGAGAAACAAAGCTGCTTAAGTCAAGTAGCCATGAGTAAAAATTCAAGTTGCAAATTAACTGAGTGCCTAATACGATAGCTTAGATCAATTATCTGTAAAGAAATCAGGACAGTTCTTCACAAGTGTGGCCTGAATTTTATTTCTTAACTTCAATGTGCTGCAAACCACTTCTCTTCCAAATAAAATACCATACCTAAGTAATAACACTTTATTTTGCATTTTTACAAAATCAGAAAAGGAATTACTAACGTTCAACATGTTCAAAAGAAGCAACTCTTCACAATCTGTCAATTATAACTGTAAGAAGAAACTTCCAAAAATAGTTATTCGGAGGTGACTGTATTTCTGTGGCAAGTGAAGTGATTTCCATGATAGCTTTTGATTTTTCAGAAAAATAATATACTCAGTGAAAACACTGATTTCTCCTCCTTTCTGAGTTTGGTGGGTATTTGTACAAACACATTTATTGCAAAATGTTCCTGGGTCAAGCAAATTTCAGCAACACAGTCATGATTTGTTTTCAATTGTCGGTAGATAAGTGGAAATAACAGGCCAGCTTTTTGGTGCGCTTTTGAGTTACAGAATAGGTTGCAGGGAATCAGACACATGATTTAACATATGTTAGATCCTACAGACAGATTTGAGCTTAGCAGTAAGCATGTGGCTAGTCTAATTTAGAGGAATTATAAAATTAGGCAGGACTATTTCTAGGATTGGGTAAGACATTCATTTTTAGGCTCACAGCTTTTGAAGAATTTGATCACTTCTTTGATTTTGAAGGATAATTTCATTTTGTGGCACTAATTAGCTTACACCAAGCAGTTCCTCACTGTCAAACAGTTCCTCAGGACAACAGCCTGGACTCCTTATTTCCTCTGCATACTATCATAGCAGCAGATACATCACCAGTAGTGAGCCACAGGTTTCCGCTGCATCCATGCTTTACACTCTGTATCCTCCGATACACCTGACCAGACACCTTACCTTTGTAATGCTGTCTCTGATAAACTATTGACCCCTAATAGGTATCTAAACAATCAAGTGGGTTTTGCCTATCCCTTACAGCAGCTTTACTGCTTGGTATTTTCTCTAAGGAACCTTCTGCTGACTTCAAACAGATTGGTATTTTATTCTAAAATCATCTATTGCATGCTCAATGGGTTTGTCTAAGAAGGGCAGGAAAGGGTGACATGGCATAAAACTGCCAATACTATGCAGATAACCTTGACTTAACCTTGGATGATATTCTATCATCCATTCTATCATAGAATTTTTCAGGCTGAGATTGCCAAATAAAGATATGCTTTTATTTAAAAAATGGTATTAATATCTTTTTTCTCCTTTTTGTCTATAGAATACACACGGAACCTAGACTCAAAACATGTCAGCATGTGGAATTGGGACTTAATATTTAACAAAGCTCTCATTTATAAAATAGTGCTAAACAGTGAAAAAGAAAACATAAAGTAAGAGTTTTGCCAGTAAGATATTTTATCACCTTCTCCTAAAGCTGGAATAGAGAAGTGACAAAGTGAAAGGGCAAATGATAGCAATCTTTACCACAGAAATTTTCAATGATGTTTAATCTTTGATGTTTTTTTCTAAAAGAGAAGTATAGAAAAGTACTATGCAGATTATAAACCCTACTGTGGACTACAGTAAACTAGCTGCCACCTTAAATTCAAGTGTTAACAAGTTTCATTTGCTGTACTTTGCTGGAAAAGTCTGTGCCTTGCTGATTTTTTTCCAGTTTAAGTTGCTTTTTCCTTAGAGGCATCAGGAATAAGTTGTTGCTGGTCTACAGGAAGAAAAGATTTTTTTGCTGAGCTCAAGTTCCATTTCACACTGCTACAAGCATTGCCCACTCTTTCTGAATCATAAAGCATGACAACCCCAATTACCTAGCATGAAGTTTCTCCATGAATAGGGTTTAATCACCAATGAGGGGTCCATAATTTCCTTTACTCATCAAACACTTTTTCATCAATTACAGCTTCACGAAACAAATGTTGTCTGGGCATTTGCTCTAACTTACATTTCAAAATTGCTTCAGGAAAGTTAGAAATGTCACCAGTTAATCTATAATAAACCCACGGCTTTGTATCTGACAAGGCATGACAACTCATTGCTGTAAATGAAACTCTAACTAGCATGCTCAAAAAACCATGCCTGCTAAAAGAACATTAAATTTTCACCACATGCTTACACTGGTTCTATACCATTGAATAATTTTTCTTCTGCTTCTTCTTATGTTTATATTCGCTAAAGTTCCCCCATCTTTTTCTACATCATATTTTTCCCAGATTAGTTTCTTGAACAAGCTCTTCTTCACCAGAACACTTGCACTAGTACAAAGAAAGAAGCACCACAGGCAGGGGAAAAATTATCAAGCACACTCCCCTAACAGAAATATCTGTCTAACCCAGACTGAGTGATTACCAGATAAAGAAAATCCTTGTGAAACATCCAGGTACAAGCTTCTCAGGTTTTTCATACTGTCAGAAGCAGACAGTGGGTCTTCAGAATTAGGTAACAGTGCATCAAAATACAGTTAATACATTTAACGAAAGTAGTGCTGATGTTAGTCAGTAATGTATTTTTTCCTAGTGAAGTCTAATAATTTTGGTGTGATGCTATATTGATCTCAATACAGCATCTGCAATTCAATAATATTCACGTTTAGAAATTCAGTTTCCCATTGGGTTTGCTAGACTGCTGAAATACAAACTTACAAAACTAAAAGCAGCCTATGTGGCAGTTTTAGCTTGATTTTCTTCCTGGACTCACACTGGCAAACCCCACAACAAAGCCAATTTGTTGGGTTCCCCCCCTCTCCCCACCCCAACTGGGGTGGGACTGGCAAGCCTAAAGGTTGTATAACAATACCGTGGAAAGGGAAAAAGATAATGGATCCTTAATGTCCGAAAAGCAACAGGTTTTTTAATATCCATCTGGAGAAGTTGAATCTGAAGATTTTAGTGTTCAACAAACAGGTGAATCACCTAAGGATACATGACAACCAGTTTAGCAGCTGGACTCAAAAGCTGAATATCCAACAAGGGCAGACATACTCATTTGATAACTCTGCTACCGCATGAACACAGGGCCGTGCTGTGTGCCGTGGTCTGGGGTTATATAAACACAGACACGCTCGAGCATTTGTTAGGGCTCTTTTTGATTTTTTATAGCATTACTGGAACCTTCCCCAGAGTGCAGAAACAGCATTTGTTGGAGAACAAGCCTCATTAAAATAAATGACATTGTTGCTACTTCCTCAGATAACTTTGCTCCTGTCTCAGCAAAGGTAGACTGGTTCTATTACTGGGAAACAGTCTCTATTGCCAATTCTGTGGTAGAGGAACGGCATTCTAAATTTAAAAATCCTTTTCTATTGATCCGTGTTTATCACATAATACTACACCGGCTTGCATTAAACAGCGGAGATATGTTTTCATCCCTATGAAGGGAATTAAATGCCCAATTCTTATTATTGTTAATAGTCGTGTGCCTAATGCCCAGTGTGCCTGCCTGCAAACATACCCTCTTAATTGCCTAATGTGCAGTCTTGAGAGAAGCAGATTATTCAGCTTTATGTTTCTGCATTTGCAAATATAGCAAGGAAATGGTGGCTGTGGCACAAAGAACAGATTTGTCAATTTGTTTATTTTCAAAACAGGACAGCACAGGGACTTTGTTCTTGCAACTTTTGGCTATAGTGCTGTGAAATTCTAAAAAAAAAGGAAGCATTTTAACATATGGATTTCTACAGTGTGGGAAGGCTTTGCTTTGCATTCAGGACTCTTTCCAATTAAACTGGATGTTAGCTCAGACCATTTAAAATGCATATAAACTGTATTTACAGGTTTCCAGTTATGCCTGCTCTTCTTCTTAAAGACACCATGAAGGGCATGACCAGAAATGCAGAAATGTTTTAACCCTGAAGTTTACATCTGGGTTCCTGTTGTTTTTCTTTTCCCTCTCTGGATGGAAAAATGTAGATACTCAAAGACAGTATTTGCCACTGTTTTTTGAAACGGTTGAGGGAGCTGTACAGTGAAAAGTGTATATTCTGAACAATTATTGTCATTCAGCATTACACTGGGGTGAAAACAATTTTCACTATGTTGAGTAGTCCACAAAGAGTTTCATTAGCTTCAGTGGGACTAAACCTGGTGTCACATTACTTCCCACAATCACAATATGAGAATTTAGTTGTATTAAGTAAAACATACTTTAAAGAATTGTATACTTGCAAATACTCTCCAAGATTTGGAATAAATCTGAAAACTTTGTGCACATGATTTCACAGTGACTGTATCTATTTTGAAATTCAAAGTTTATTGGAGTCCACAATGCAGTAAGTCACTGTATCCTTGGTAAAAGCTATTGTGGCTGATGTTTTCTCTTTTAAAGTAATAAAGACATTTCAAATAGGTTTTTCACAGAAGCTGTCATGAGATTCATTTAGTGCAGATCAATCTGTCCGCACTATATCTATGCATTCCAACCACCTTCATTGACAAAGAGAAAAGCACAGCCCAGAAAAACATCTATACAAATAAATAAATCCTTTTTCCTGTGCTTTGAGAAAAGCAGAATGCTTTCCTCCCAGAGAAGCCTTAGAGAATTAGGTGGCTAATGGAAGACGGGTACGTCAGCCAGAAGTCTCAAGGGTAACAGGGGTGATGAGTTGTTTCCTCAGAGGCAGACAGAGCTACATCCTGAAACCTTCCGTGTCTAAAATGAGCAACTCTTCTTTCATCCGAGAGGAGTGTTTTGCACAGGGAGCCCCCTTGGGTGCCTCAAGCCATTTCTCATAAAGCTCTGCCTAGGATAGCAGCTCTTGGCTGTATTTTCTCTGGTCTGTTGCTCCTGGATGTTAATCTCCATGCAAAATGGTCCCTCCTCCAGCTCACAGAATCAGTGTGTCTCTATGACATGATTAGGTAGAGAAGGAGCCATTGTTACCTGCTCCTTGTTGTCAGGGCTGAGGCAGGCCAGAGGTTTACAACTCCTCACATCTCCCATTTGCTTGAATATTTCCCTCATCTCTCAGACAGGGCAATAGCATACTGAGAAATAAACCTCTTTACTCTGACATATCCCTGTAAGCGGGATATCCTCATTAGCAACTGCTTGAGCCAGTCAGTCAAAGTTTTCCCAAATGCTTCTTAGCATCAGCTAAGTCGCATAATATTAATACCACTGATGTCTGCTACATCTCTATGGGATTTTAGTAAAGAGCAAATGTTATTAGAAGAGATAGTGTGGCTTTCCCTTCATTTGTTCTTACACTATACTCATTAAACAAGAAACAGTTTTTCAAGTCACACCAATCAAGCATAGATATCTAGGGTTTAATGTTTACTGTAAGATGCAGAAATTCAGTCCCTACAAAGCCAGATGGATGCCTGGGAGTGGTGTAATGGTACCAGGAACCTTTTCAAGTCATTTGTTCCAGACCAGCCCTCGATGGTTCTGACCAAAATCAACACTTTTGCTGCTATTAAGTGAGCTGGCACTTCCTCTTCACTGTCCACAGCAGAAAAATCATTATCCTTGCTGGCACTCATTAGAGGCATTATTACCTTCCTTGTTGTTAAGTCCCAGGCTGTCCAAGGTCCCATAAGATCCATGCAGTTCCTGGGAAAGACCTAGTTTCATTGGTGCAGCTGAAGGGGGTTTATGAGTGGCAAAGTGGAAGCATAAGGTGAGTCAACATATCTCCATGTGAAAGTAGATTTATTCTGTGGCACACACAGGAGTGAACTGACTCAAAACTGCATGGGCAAAAGCTGAAGACTCCTCTAAACTCCCCATACTACTTTACCTCCACAGGATACAAAATGATAATTTATCCAAACATTGAAGACAGAGTTCCTCGGCTAGTGTAAACAGGAGTTTACCCATTGGCTCTGGCCCTCCTGAGAACAAACTCCCATTGACTGATAAGTGATCCTGAGGATAAGGCACTATTGTTGGGCTGTTTCTAAGAGCTGGCCTTCATAAACTAATCCTTTCATGCGTGCCATAGGCACCACATTCTAAAGCACTAAATTCACTTGCGAAATCCCAGAATTAGAAGGCAAATTGACTCACCAATTTCGCCTGTAAAGGTTTTATTTTGCCAACCTATATTTAAGAGAGTGTGCATCCAGGCATGGTAAGATTAGCAGAGCACAAATAGGTGAAGCAGAGGCAGGGCTACCCTACTGTATTTTCAAATCAAATTTACAAAGGAATTCCATGTGCTCAAGGGCAATTATAGTCATGCAACTGTAGGTGACTCAAACCCATGACTAATAAAAATTAAATTGGACCAAACTTAATCGTATGCAGCAGAAATTATTTGATTCAACCAGATTAGCTGCTAAAATGCCTCTAGAGGGTTGGATTAGCAGAAGATATACCCTTCTATCTCGAGGCTTAGAGAGCAATATCTTACAAAGGCAAATTAACAGAAGAATACATTAGCTAGTCCTCTCTTGATCTCTGCAATGAAGAAGAAAATAAGGGAAACATGACTGTCTATGTTGGGTTGTTCCTGCATTTTCAGTTCTTCCATCAAACTTCCTGCAGCAGATGCTGCAGTGCATGATTGATGGCAGACTAGGCAGTAAACAAGAGATCACTCAGTGGTAAGTACAGGACTCCCAGTCAAAAGTTAGTCAGGACAGGTGTCTAATATTCAGCATAAAGACAGTTAATCCAACTTTAGATCAAGTTGATGAGCTAAAACCAATTGGTCTTTTCAGCTTCCCTCCAACCTTCTCATCCATTATCTGAGCAAGCAGTAGCCCAACAGACCTGTTGTCTGGATGTGCCTGGCGGTGTGTGTGCTAAACTCTGAGTGGCTCATGGGGACAACCAGCAGGCTCAGGCTGACTGAACTTTGTGAAGGAAGCCTCTTCAACAGGAGACCTCACCTCCAGACTGGCTGTTCAGACAGACAATCTGAACTTGAGGGTGACTGCAGGCACCCAATACACACCAGACTCAATACACACCAGAAGGATGTGAGCGACACTGTCATGCTTTCCACTGCTAGTATCTGAGCTACACATATGTCTTGTGGTGAACGATAGTCTAAATTTCCACAGTCCTTTACTGATTCTGAATGGAACAAGAAAACAATGTGCAAAGATAAAATGCTGCAGACATAATTCCTTTTCTGACTTCTTTTTAAATGTTTTTCAGTTTGCATGAAACTCAAGCATATCATTCATACTACATATTTCTGTATACAGTTAATTCAGCTTGACAAGTTCAATTTCAAAGTGTATGGTGTCCTTATTTCACAGCTACATACTGGCTCCTTGCTGCTGGAAACCTGCTCTTAAGAGCAGGACCCCATTCAGGAACTTCTGTGTTCTTCCCTAGTGATACAAAGCAGATGCTATGGACCACAGTACCCTTTCAGCATGTCCAAGAATATTGCATTTGGACTAAGGATTGCATTTTGTGAACTGATGATCAATGAAACAGTCTGAAACTAGTCCTTCTAGTTTGATTTACAGCAGACCAAGAGAGATAATGGCAAACAAAAGCAGTCTTAGATATGCTTACTACCCTCCTCCCATCTCCGAATCTAGGATTAGAGATTCACAGCTTCTTGTTTTGTTTTACCTATCCATAAAGCACTAGCGGTTCAAAACTAGAATAAGTATAACAAAAACATAGGGAAAAAAAAAATACTTCTCAGTTACCTTGGAAGAAGCAGATAGGTCTAACCTTTGTACATATAGGTTAAGGATCAGCCTACATGTCTCCAGTAGTATTTTAGTATTTTAAAAGCCTTGCTTCTCCATTCTCCCAGGCAAAGGTACACAGGTAGATTTCTGTTAGAGAAAATGACACTGCCCCTGTGGCTAACTTTAAACGTGGAAAAAGCATAACCTTGACCTCCCATGGTTTGCTCTGGATTTCTTGTGTTTATTTGCAGGTCCCACTACTGCCACCCTGTATCCTGTAAACATATAATTGCATAGGATAATTCCCTCCACCAGAATACAGTACAGTGCTCATAATTTTTGGAGTGGTCTGTAACCATCAGTCATATACATGGAACTAATCAGATAAAGCAGGAAAAAAAAAAAAAAAAATTAACCCAAAACCAAATACCCAAATCTTAAAGGCTGCACTGCCAAGATGGAAATATTGCTCTAAATAGGCAAAATATATATTTAGTTTTCTCAACAGCTGAATCTAGCACCGTGTTGGAATTCCTCCAGCACCTGATACAGACTAGAACAATAACACCATCCCAAATTCCTGCTTACTCAAATCTTTCAGTCAACTCATTTGTAAAGGAATGATATCAGTCTCATAATTTTTTTACTTTTCCTTCTAGGGCATATAAAAAGAATACCTGTCATTCTCAAATGCTTGTTAGGAACTGTAACTCTAACAAAACTCTTTTTCAATATAGCTGGCTAGGTTGCAAAGTGGCTTTACTGTGCTGGAAGCTGTTTTTAAATTTGATCCTAATATAAATTGACTGAATTCACCCAGAATATGGACAGGGCCTCATTTATCTGAACTCTGATTTACAGTAAATAAATTTTAAAAAATCAAGTTTCATTTACATAGCTCCCTGAAGATGCATATCCTACATAAACTTACTAGTTCTTGTTTCTTTTTATAAACCTAGGCAAAGACAATCTTTCCAAGAATATCTATTGGAAAGCCTAGAAAAGGAAATAAAATTGATATGTATGTTTTTTAGTGTTTGGGAGGCATTTAGCTCAAAAAGTAAACTCTTTTATTTTTATGAATCGTATTATTAAGATTTCATGATATTAAGAAAGCTTCCTTGAAGTCACTATTGAGTCAAATACAGCTGCAAAACCTTCAGTGTGTCTGGTATTAATGCTTGAATCATCTTTTACATTTCCATAAGCTATGATCCAAAAAAAAAGTAAAAAAAATGAAGTCCCCATAAAAATTATGTCAATTTAAATAATCTTTTTTTAATGGTCTTCCTATGAAGACCAAAATACGTCCAATGTGATTTTGAGCTCTGTATTCTCCACTTACAGGAATTTTTAGACAAGATTTTAAGTCTTTAGTCACCAATTGAAATATATTTACAGAGCTGATGGTACACAACACTAATTACACAACATTAAAGGGAAATTGAAGTGGCTTTGTGCATGACCTAGTCCAAACCTGCACTCAGAACAAGGCTACTTTAGGGTTGAGTTGCTTAGGACCTTGTCCAGCCAAGCTTTGGGAGTCTGCAGGGAATGAGATTTCACAGCCTCTCTGGGCTCCTGTTCCAGTAACAAACCACTCTCTCAGTGAAGGATTCTTCCCTTAAATCTCACTGTACAGTGCCATAGACATCTTAGCCTGTTGGCTTGCATAGGGCCTTCTGCCTGCAGTGTTGTAGACCTCCTTTTTCATGCCCAGATTTGCTTCTTTTCACACAAGCTGCCAAGGCAGTGCTTTCTAGAGCCCCCACCATGGTGTTTTTCTTTTGTTGCTCTCAAGCTATTTCTTCGTGCTGTTTCTCTCATGCACCTGCAAACATTGATAGCATTGTGGAAGGGGTGGTTCTCATGGTAAATGACTTCTGCTGATGTGACAATCACCCCCTCCTTTCTCTCCCTCTCCCCTTTCTCCTTCAGCTGGAGCATCTGGGTTACATTAGAGAACCAGCAATCTGCATCCACAAAGTTCAACTACCGAGCAGCACATAGCACCTGCAGCTCATCAAAGCACACTCCAAGCTATGCTAATGTTCCTCAGCAGGAGTGACCAAGAAGGAGTTTGAGCAAAGGCTCATGGAAACTATAGAGCTACTGTGGGAAAATTACTATAGGGGAACCCTGTTATGTAGAAGAGGGTGATCCTCTGGGGACCCTCATCACTTCCCTTCCCAGCTGACCCATAGGCAGTTTCTCCACCATCTTCTTTCTGTCTGTCTGCTTCTCCTTCTCTACCCTCGTATTTTTCCCTAAAAATAGCTTACATTATCAGAACTTATGTACACCATCAGCATGGAGATTGCTAATACACCTCCATGCATGTGACCCTGTCTGAACACACTTTGTGTTGAGAATATTTTAGTAAGAATTTCTCTTTCTGCAACTTGTCAGTGCTGTCCCTCATCCCCTTCTTGTGCATAAAGAAGTCAGGTTCTGTGCTTCCTCTAACCCTCCCTCTGGTCATGAAAGACTGAAATTATATACGTACACACAAAAACTTAGACTTTTCTTGTATGTCACATCCTCCAGTCTCCTCAGTGTCTTAACAGCCCTCCTGTGGTCTCTTTCCAGTTTGTCAACAACTCTTTTTAGGTAGCCCTAAGCCAGATCCAGTGATCCAAGTGTGGCTCATGAGTACTGAACTGAGGGGAAAATCGCTTTGTTTAGCCTGCTGTTTATTCTTGCTAATGCAGCCCAGGATGCAGTTAGCCTATTTTCCCCCATGAAGACACATTGTTGGCACATTTGACAACGAGGACTGCAGAGTCCTTTTCTGGAGAACTGTTGCTTCCTCAGTAAATCCCAGCTGGTGCCCATTCATGGGGTTCTTCCATCTCAGGCACAAGATGGAATTTTGCTTTTGCAGAACTTCATGATGTTCCTTTCTGTCCATTCATCCTGCCTGTTGAGGTTCTCGCTTGGCAACCCTGCCCTCCAGCATGCTAACTGCATCCCTCAGACCGGTACTCTCCACAACTTGCAGAGGACCTATTCATGCCATCTCATCACCCAGGCTGTTGATGGAGATGATGAACAGGATCAGCACCAGTGTCAGATTCCCAGGAACATCAGACTGATGCCAATTCAACTTCCTGTCCAGTTCAACCATCACTACACACCCAGTCCTTATCTCCTCAGTGAAGTAACGTGGAGATTCTGCAAGAGTATGTCAAAAGCTTTGCTAAATTTGAGACAAACATCCACTGCTCTCCTCTTATGCACAGAGCCTAGCATTTCTCCACAGAAAGAATTCAGGCTAATCAAGCACAATTTGCCTTTGGCAAACCCTTCCTGGCAGTTCCCAGACTTCAGAGTTCTCTCAGGATTTCCCTGTATCTTTAGCAAGGCGTCCTTAACCACACTTTTGACAAAAACAACTGAAATTCCTCATTTTCTATAGTTAATAGTCTAGATTGAGGAAGTTTAATAGTATTGTGACAGCATATAAAGATCTCAAAAGTTAATGACTTAACATTTCTTAAATTTTCTACAAAGACTTCTTCAGAAGATGTATAGCACAGCACTTTCAAAGGAGACACCCTCTTTTACAAGAGTGGGCTTGTAGTCTGTAAAGCACATAGGCCTTTCTTCTAGAGGCTAAGACAATGAAATAAGTGAAATCTTAAGGGCCATATCTTCACTTATTTACACCAACACATGCATTTTAGCTACAATGTAACTGTACTAGTCTATACAGTTTATGCCAAAGGAGGATCTGCGCTCCAGTTTCTATTTCCAGCTCTCTTTTGCTCATGTGAATGCAGCAGTTAATTCACAACATATGGGAGAGGTGGGGGAGGGAGCTCCTGCTCACACAGCTCATGCAGCTAGATTGATTTTTGCTAAAACTTAAAAAAAAAACCAAACCACAGCACATACCAAGTGTGACAAGTCACCATCCTGCATTTCTGATATAAATTATATTGCATGACAAAATGTGAGTGTAAAAATTTAGTAGCACAGCAGTTATGCTACGCAACACTTCACCTGCCTGGGAGTACAGTTATTTCTATTTTCACAGTAATGGACTATTGTATCCCAAAATGTGCTGAGAGAAAATACACTAATGGGATTTTATGTGAACACTTGGAGAACCAATTTATACAATGGAACTGGACCGGAATTATTTGATTAATGCAAATCATCAATGTTGTAAACAATACAAATAGAGAGTAAACCTGAACTGAATGTGAAATAATGAGAGAAAAATGAGCTTTACAGTGTTTAAAATGCACAGGTCAGATCATGCAGCTGCCAGAGTATCTGCTGAGGCAATATTACAGTAGAAATGGAGGGGGGCGGTGTTATAGCAAAAACAGCATTCATTTGATTGACTAGGAGAGATGTATTTCAATACTGATCATGGTCCCTATGCCCATGAAAGTACTCCTAACTCTTATTTACCTCCCTTATTTCTCACTGAAATCAATTGACAGTATGAATATTGTACAGCTTTTTAGGTCTTAAGTACGTGACTAAATCCCTTCCAAAAATGGTCTTGAGTTGGAAGCATTTTTTTTTTTCTTTTCCAGAAATGAAAAGGAGTATATAAGAGAAAAGAAGAGGACAGCTTATAGTTCACAATCCTTGCTTGGATGCAGCCCATTTCCCTACTTCCACAGAAAAGCAAGGATGTTTAGACAAGCAGGAGCTAGAAGAAACTGGAGTGTCTACAGCATAAATGCAAAAATACTGCAAATTAAGAACAAACACAATGACAACAGGAGTTAAGTGCTTATAAATACCCATTTTCTGTAGCAAAGCTGCAATGCAGATTCAAAGCTGCTTGTTTGTGTGTTTTACTGAATTTTCATTGCATCTCCAGGGGCAGGAAGGCAGGGAGGAAAGGTGCCAAAGTGACACTGTGCCCTGAAGTTTCACTACAGCTCTGTGCTGGGTTGTTTCAAGTGAAGTGCTTGAATTGTGAAGGTGCAAAACATGGTTCCCCTCAGGTACTGCTCACATTTGTGAGAACTGCAGAACTGTGGGCACCCTAGGAAATATTACTTTGTTTGTTTATTTGTTTTAAGCACTCACCATCTAGATTCTAGATTTAGGTGCATGACTTTGGACACTAAATGAGTTTTAAGATGTCAGCTTTCATGCCCAGCTTGAATGTTTGGGGTTGTTTTTTTGGTTTTTGGGGGGGGGCTTTTGTGTGTGTTTTTTTGTTTGTTTGGTTGGTTGTTTTTTTTAATAATATATTTAGCTGGGTCAAACATATCCCTGAAGTAATGTGGTCTATTGTACTTACAGTCTTCTTAACTTTTATTTTTTTATTATTTCTTCTTTGGTTTACCTTGTTTTTCTACCCTGTGGCAAATAAACAATCCTTTTATTGAAGATATCTAGAATTGAATGTGAGGACTCATATGTATTACTCACTGAGGATGCCTTAGAGCAAAGGGAACTACCTCACTTTTTCTATTCTCTCACCAAACCCTCTTGTAGCAGCACAGAGTATTGTTACTATCATGACTCAGAGAAACAGTGAAAGAGACATTTTAGCAGACAGGATAAACAACTTCTAAGGAATCAAGGCCCTATTTCTGTCTTTTATGCATCCTTTCCAAACCCTCACTGGGCTTTCACCAGATGGTCTTTTCAAATCTCCTGAGTTATGGGGCTTCCCTACATAAGAGTCAGCTCAAAAAGCGCTGCTATCTTCTTTCTCCAGGGGACCCTGGTACAAATAATATTCAAAGACAACATTCAGCCAGACACAAATTAGTCTGGGGTCATTTTGAGATTTGGCTTGAGGGCTGAACCAATTCTTCCTGGATCCCCTGCTAAGCCAGGTTGTTCATGTCTCATTTTAAACTCTAGGTACTTTACAGTAGTGTGATATGCACTGTGTTGTGTCAAGCTGATATGAAAAGACTTTCATATCTGAAAAACATTCAGATACGAAATCACCAGGAAATTTGGAAGATGGAAAAATTCCAGCTTTAAAAATATCCTCCCACAAGGATCTGCTGCTAAATTGAGATCTATTTGTTTATCCCTTTTTAACTCTCCATGGGAGACACAGCACTGGGACAATGTGACATACAGATAGATAATGAGCTGGGCAGAACAAATGCTCTAAGAAATATCCCTAGTTTCACGGATTGTAATCTGTCGACAATCTCTTTTAACATATTTTTCCTGTAACTTAAAGAGCACCGGATTTCAAGCCTCTAGGAGATGACTGCTATTACTATGACTACTACTAGTAGTTGTTACTGTTATTGTTGGTGGTGGTGTTGTTTTTGTTATTCCATGAGGAGCAAAACTTATGAAACCAGATTTCCTATGAGTCTGGTCTTTTACCCTCATGTTCATCTCGTTACAGGTGTCCCCAGGCAATCTCTGTTTTTTATGATACCTCTAACTTGCAAAAGACAATACTGTCACTTTGGAACTGAGGTCAATAAAATAAATTTTCTACATTCATAAGTAAATAAACACACAAACATGCATAATACATAGAAAAAAGCTCAAAAGGAAAGAAAAGACTGGAGCCATTTACCCCATTGGAGAAAATCCTATCATTCACCACCAGAACCCATCATACCAGTAGAAAGAACAACCTGCTTAGAAAAGACATGAGTCGGTTATAAAGGCAGGTGTACAAAGTCTAGATCTGCTTTGATCAAGCACTGTTGTATTTAAAATATTGCCGCGTACTAAGACTATTGCTGGTGAAACTAAAGAAATGACAGAGTAATGGCATTAATGTAGAGGAAAAGGACTGATTTAGGAAGATGACCACATGGAATGAAGCAGCTTCACCAGCAAAGGGAGAAACCTCTATTCTTGTCAGCCTTACGGTATAACTTCAGTCCCATCAGGACTAACTCTCTTAATGCCTTTAACTCAGTAGGAACCATCTGTGTTTAGCTAAGCCAATGAAAAAGAGACCTGTACAAATTGTATGGAGCTAATATAAATTCCCACCTGGCTAGATTTTACAGCCCTAGTATTAAATCCCACTGAAGAGATGTAGTATTTTTGTGAATCAGAATTTTGTCATAGTTAAATGGTGAAAGAGAGTTCGCCCATAGTTAAAAGTCACTGAGATCCAACACCAATGAAAAATGTCAGTGTGCAAGGTTAACAATATCGTACTTGGGTCTCTAAATGATTTCAAAACTTAAACATAAGGCTCTCTGTCCTCCTCAAAAACACACATCAAACAGATTTCATAAACTTGTTACAGGGCTTGGAAAATCCCTATTCCCTGTTCAAATTCCTTTTGGAAGTACTTAAATTTCTGTTTATCTTCCAGTATCCAAATCTTGTGAAAGCACCCTGCAATATGCATATCTGTAATTCTCTTTTGACTCTAATATTTGTAGCAAACCTCAAATTCTCTACAAATTCAACACTAGTAATCCTAAAATCCATCTGAAATTACAGAGGACAGCAGTTAGCTTAAAGCTCAGAAATATAGTAGTATTTTGAGTGACATTATCACTGCTCAGGGGAAGGAAAACTTTCCTTTTTTTTTTTAATCAGCAGTTTCTTATCTAATCAAGACTCCAGTGTGTAGTGTATGGTCATCTTTTGGCATTCTGTGTACAGTTAATATTACATGGAGAGGAGTATTTGAATGATCACTCAAGTCACTTTTATAAATGCTCATTTCATGCTTCTCCTCCATGTGACAGCATGTGTAATACTGAAACAATTATAAGGACCTATGAGAAGAAAACAAATATTACTAAACAAATGCTTTTTTGCTTTTTCATGAGAAATTGTTTTAATGACTAGTTGTGAAAGACTTTTCCTAGACCTTTTTAGATCTATTCCTTATACTGCAGCTTTTTTCTCCATGCCCAAACACTTTCCCGATATATCTAAGTGAGACACTCTTCTCTTATCAGTCATCATGAAAAAAAAAAAAAACATAGCAAGTCCCATTGATGTTAAACTTAGAAAGAATTAGAAGAAAAGTAGCACTACCAATGTATTTGTTCCCTTCTGTTAAGTGACAGAGTCCAAGCTTAGATTTCTGATTGTGGCAGCCTCCTCTGAAAAGTTTAATATAAAAATAATGGCATGTTCTTAATGAACTGACTGTCCCATAATCATGGCATTCCTTGCAATAGGGAACATCTCTGTGTTCAGGCAACATGCCACCTGAAGCAGACTAAGGAAAGTGCAACTGTTCCTAAGTAACCATTAACACACTCCAGAGTGTGCATTTGTCAGCCACCATATACATATCATGTGTAGCTGAAGAGCTTTCAGGGTCAGGCTAGGAACATATTTGAGTGCTTATGAATAAAACTACACAACTGTACATTGCACAGACCTTGGGGGGAAACGAGAAGAACCACTCCACACGCAAACGCAGGGTAACGTGGAATGGCCAAATATTTAATGAGGTACAACGGTTTTATAGGGGCTAGCTAGAAGGGGCTAGAAACTAGGTGGGGTTCTGGGAGGAGATTAACAGGTCTGAGCCAATAACGGAAAAAAGGGGATGGGCTACAATCGATTAAGGAGAGGTCTAGGAGAGAGCTCACAGGTGCACTGTGTTAGCCAGTAGGGAGAGGGGAAAAACGGCAACCAATTAAAGGGGCAGTAACCGGGGGAAAACCAAACCAATCAAATAGGAACATTTGAACAAGTAACAGTAATAAATCCTATTCTAATACATTTAACATGAACTACTCTATTTTAGCTTATAAAACTGGGAATAACTTGTCAAATAATGATGCATTTAATTGTTGCTGTCTTCCTTTTTGCTTTTCTTCTTATTCTTCTTTTTCCAATTCCTGTAATCTTCTGACTGTACTCCCACATTTCCCCTTTAAATTTTAGGGAAGAGGATCACTAGCTGTTTTAGAAAATCTCAAGTGTTACATAAGCTACAGTAACAATAGAAACAGTTCCGATATCTCAAAGTGTGGAATTTAATTACAATAAGCTTCTGTGGACAAATCTCAGTATTACAGGTGCTGGGCCAGTTGTGATACAGAAAAGTCTCTCAGCGACAGCATCAACAATCAAAGAACATCAATAAATAATTAAGTAATTTAAATCACTTAAGTAGTGAATAGCCCAAAAGAACTTTACAAAAGATGAACCTCCAAAGGACACATTTATACTAAATGAAAGAGGCAGAACTATATCTTGTAGGCAGAAACGAAAATACAGGTTCAACACACCTAAAAATTTGTGTGAAACCTAATATTCACACTGATTAAAGTAAAAAAAAAAAAAAATTAACAAAATGAAGAAGAAAACAAGTACCTGAAAAAAGCAAACAAACACAAAAAAACCCCAAACAACCACGTACATAGAACAGGTTGAATTAATTGGACAGAACAAAAACGTCAAATGTGAAGTTTAACTCTAAAAGAACCCATCTCCAGGAAGAGGAAAATAAATTATAAATATGTAAACAAACCATGAAGTTTTTCATCTGCTTAATACAATTTCAAATCTAGTAACACAAATCTGAAGTGCTCTGCCTTAAAAAGATTATTTTATATGATATATAAAGGTTCATTAAAAACCTGAGCTGTTAGAAGCAGACATTTTTGCATTTGTCTTTCTTTACACTGTATTAGACTCAAATTCAAAGCAGCATTTTCGTGTTAAGTAGCATAAAAGCATCAGTGGAAGTAAAATATCACTGATCAGATTCATAACCATGTTTCTTCAAATGCAAACTTTAATGTTAGAAATTTTCAGAAGCGATCATTAACATATTTTTAACCCAAATAGGTACATTTTCAGCTAGTTGAATGAAAACTGTTCATCAAAAAAAAAATATTCCTCTGAATTCTCCCAAGATTATTGCCATGGAATTGTCTCTTCTAATCTTATTTTTGTCCACGTTGTCATTAAAATTCATAATCTCATCTTCCGAGGACATGAATGGAGAATGAATTTATCAGAAACCATCCCCCAAATTATAAAAGCTGGTGTTTTATGAGATGTTTACAATGATACACTTTTTATATCCATAAATGTCATGCACCATGTAAGTACACCATGTAACTTCATCTATGCTGTAAAAACAAAAAGAAACACACAGGGTTTATAATATTTCTTTTTCCTCTATCAGTGGATGATACGTGGATGGTAAAAAAGGTGCTGGAAGGATCATTAACTCAACTGATACCATCCAAAACAAAAATGCAATCAGCATATTGAATGTTTTGTAGTTGCCATGATTAGCTTGTGTAGTAAAGTATAAATTCTTTTGATGTTGATTGAAGTTATTGCTCAGGGTACAATTGCTACATGAGACTTTTGCTCATACAGTAACTCCATGGGAAAACCTGTTCACACTACATAGGCCTCAGTCTTCTGGCATGAGTTTGTGATGCAATTAGGATAGTAAAGATTGAACCTTTTTTTTCCCCACACTAAAAGATGACACACCGTAACAGTGATTAACATTCAATGACAGTATTTGTACACTTTGCAACAAGACTGGTAATACACCACCATCTCATAGAAATGCCTTCTTTAATTGCTGCCAAGCTTGCCTTCATCTTTAGAGGTTAAAATCCATATATGCTGGCTGACAGAAAAAGAAGAAAGGCTGTGGTTTAGAAACTGTCATCTGAAAGTTCAGGCTGGAAGAGTGGAACTGCTGGCACTTAAGAACACAGCATAGAAGACACAATTGTATCACCTTGGAGATTTAGTGGAAAGTATTTGTGCCAAGAAAGTTTATGTTAAGTGTCCTTTAAATACTGCAGCAAGCACAAGATAGAAGTACTAGAGAACAGATAATAATGACCATTTCAGTATTCTTTTCTCCCAAACTCACCTGGAGGCTTCCTGTTTACAAGTATTGCTGCAATTTTTTGCTGACCTAAGGCATAAGGATGACTTCATTTGAACGCAATAAAAAACCCCCAGAGATACACTTTTAGGTGAATAAAACTATTAGTCTAGCATGAACAACTGTGAGGCAGCAAAGATTTAATACATTTCTCCCATAATTAGGTTTTCTATTAGTGCTCTACTACTCTCATTTCTTGCCTAATTTGTCACCTTCTTTTTGCTCTGACTGTTTCTCAGACAAAGACACAGTAGTTCAGGACTATTGCTATGCCTACAGATTCCTTTAAAACCTTCAGGCACAATAGTAATTCTTCTTAAAAATCGAATAATGTACAGTCCATGACACATCAGTCATAAAAATTCAGTATTATTAATTTCCATGAGTTTTAAAACACATGAAGCGTGGGATTAGAACTGGATAATCCTTAAGGTCTCTTCCAATTCCAGCCATTCAATGACTCTATGAAGCTCATACTTTTAGTGGGACCATTTACTAAATCCCAATAAAATTAAAAGAATCCAAATGCCTAAAATCTCACTGGTTCTATTAATATAGTTATGATTTCAAATTTAATTCTACATTTTTTTTCTATCATTCCTTTAAGTAACATAATAAATGGCATGAAACTAGGAGGAGAAAACATAGTATTTTACCTATGACAAATAAGTGACTGCAAAAATAGTTATTTCGCAGTGCAAAAGCCTTCTTACTTAGTACTAGAATGAAAGTGGTACATGCTGCCTTTGTTAGTGCTTAAGACACTGACAAATTTTATGTCTTTTTCATGGACTACTAGAATATTCATCTGTCTTAATTTTTCTTTCAAAAGAACTAGCTAAGAAACTTATGTCATTTGCTATGCAGTACATCACTTTCAATCTATAGCTAATACACTCACTCAGTATCATGCCTGCCAAGGAAGGCTTCATTTAACTTCATTCATTTTTCAGGGAAATTGTCTGGTGATTATATAAGCTACTATCAGTATTAATAGCCAGATAGACAAACACATTTTGAAAAGAGGTTAAAATTTCCTCTGTGCAGTGACTGATTAAGGTGGTATATTTGTGCTTTATATCTACATTCTTCTTACTTCTAAATATTCTCTAGCTATTTTTTCTGACTCAGAAACACTCAGATTCATACAATGAGTCCAATGTTTTCTTTTTCTCCTTATGTAATTGGTGATAACTCATTGGGAGAAAAAAAATCACTGAGAAATAGCAACAAATCTGAATGTCTTTACCGGTTATACTAATTTCTGGTTTGATAAGCCCTTTAAACATTGACAGCTAAGAGCTTACAAGTTTGCCAGAATAGTCAAAATATTCAAATCCCCTTTGAAATGTTAAGATTTCTATTTAAATATATATCTATAAAGCTCAAAGATTTTGCCATTTAGAAATTATTAGATTACTTAATTTCACACAGAATTTTGTCTCTTCAACACTCCTTTGCTTTGGCTGCCTCACTGTGGCACAACTGACTTTCCCACACTTGGGCAAAGAGTTCTCAGGATCTGATTTTCACACTATCTTACTTTCTGTCTTACTGTACCTCGGTAGCTTTAGATCTTCATGTTGTGAATACTTCCAACCTAAACACAGAGAGCTTAAGTCCTTCCAGAGTTGTCCATTAATTCTATGGCTGCACTTTTTCAAAGTACCAAAGGGGTGATAAGTAGCCTAAAAGTAGTGGTTATCATGAAATTTAGATGCAAGCTGAAAAAACATCCAAACAGAAGTTATACAATAACATCAAGAAAGGCAAGACCTGATAAGAATAACACAATTTTTTGCTTGAAGCTTTAATTGCAATTAATTCCACCTTTTGTTGTGGAGTTAATATCTTGGCCAGCTAAGAAAGACTCTAACACAAATACATGTATAGCTATGCAAATTCTGCAGGAGTCTATGTCTGGCCCTGCAGAAATTTTGAAGTGCAAACACATTCAGATTGGAATTTTGGTGCTAACAGGGAAGAGGTGTTTTAAAAGCTGCTGTGGAGAGTTGTAATGGCACACTCACAGGAAGAAAGAAAAGAGCAGTAATTTTAAATATGAGATCCCACATTTGATGACAAAACAACTTTATGGAACAATCTCTTCTTACATAACTTTCAGCTTTAGGGAGTGAGAGTTTAGGCATCAGTGGAAAAGTGAGTTTATCAATTCAGCCTCAATTATAAATCCTAGATTAGTCATCTACAGCTCTGGCAGTTGTCTTATACAGAAATTTCTTAATCACACTAATAGGAAAAAATCTTACAATCATGGCACTTTATCTAAGGCCTTTTTAGTATAGTATTTAAACATATAAGATTTACACTTGCACTATCATATACATCAAAAGCTGCATGTTTTTCCTTTTCATTTTCTAAAATCACCTATGTCACTAGGGAAAGATAGGTTATAATCATGGAAAGATAAAAATAAATAGAAAATTATAAAATAAAAACTGACCACAAAAAGATTGAATTCAGATATTATTTTGTCTTCTAAGTGTGGAGATACAAATAAGCACTCAGAAATACAGATTAATTTACATCAAAATCAGTAATCCAGTGAAAAAGCCTGTTTTTCATGAGTTGATATTTCTAGAGCTATCTTCCTCAGGTTAAAGGAAGAATAAATGAAAGCAAGCAACTCTGGCCTGCTTTCTAGACTCTCAAATGACATTTGCTCTCTTTGTTCTTGTCTTTGTTGTAAATGGAGTTTTGCTGAAGCCAAAGGAATTGCATGAGGTGGGGGAGTAGTTCAGTTTCTAATGGTTGGACTTAAAAAAGGCAGTTCAAATCAGTTTTTCATGCTTTTTGGGAGGTTTGCGGGTCTCAGGCAGGTAGGTGGATTGGGCCAGGCTGTGAGCTTCCTAGTATCATCCAATAGGAATGGAAGCAGGGAGCCCTGGCTGGGATAGGATATAAGAACCTCTGTCACTTGTTGCTGGGGGTCTGTCTGTTGGGCCAGAGAGGCACACCCAGTTCGGCCGAACTGTTTAAATAAAGGTTTAGTTTTGCTTCGATGACTTTGTTCCCTTCTGAATTTCATTGGTAAGTGTGAGCATTTCTCACATCTTCAATCAAAGCTAAAATTCTTTCAAGATTACTGCATTGTTTGTAAATGGAAAAAGCCTGGTGCTCTTTCATTTCCTCTTTCCTTTATTCCATAGAATAAGTCAGCTTTGTGGCATACTCTTTAATGCTTTTATCAATGTTTTCACCAGACTTCTAGGAAGCATTTGATGCCTAAGGATTTTATGTATTTTATAGATTTCTAAGAAGTTTTAGAATTATGTAGGTTTCCCTGGATTGCTCACATATTAGGTGGTCTTTAGAGACCTCTGGGCACTTTCTCACACATTTCTGAGTTTTGCCAAGGACAGAGTGTTTTGAAGAAGCACCTGCAAGATTGTGGGAGAACACTCTTATGAAGAATGGAAAAAACAGGATGGAATTGTTTGTTAAGACCTGGAGATGAAGAGGAACGCTATCAAGTTGTGAGCTATCCGAACAAGAACTATTTGGACTCTGTTTAGTGTTCTGATGGCTCCCAGTGTTGTTATACGTTTAAATGTTCCTACAGGAAAAGTTTAATATATACTACACTATACAAAATTGTTTTCCTAGTTCTCCCTCATATTCTCCCCAGTTTTCCATTGGTCAGAATTTGCCACGGTGTAGTCCTACCATTTATGGTTATCTCCTCTCCAATTTTCCTTTTATGGTTGTTGTTCCTCCCTATCTCACCATATATGTATGACGATTTGCATGCTCCTCCCAATCTCCACCCGTGTTCTGGAACCTTCCCAGAAAACCCTATAAAAGTATGATGTCATCCTCAAAAAATTGCAATTCTTTGTTAACACCCTGAGGTTTGGATGAGCCTTCTTCCTTCATCCTGTCAGGATCCTGACACAAGATATCTTGAAGACAAAACAGAAGAGAAGGTCCAGAGCCCTTGGAGAGGCTCCAAGGGGCAGTTCTGGTCTTTCGGAGGGTGAGCACCAGGGGAAATGGGTACTCTGGGTTGGGTTTAGATAACACACATGCTAATTACTGGAAGTTACAAAAACTGTACCATCACTGAACCACACATACACATATTCCTGGTGTGCACGTAGAAGCCTCGAAATAAAGGTACTTACCTATCTCTACTAACGTTTCGAGCTGTTTCCCAGGAATTTTAGGCATTTCATTTAACATTTTTTTATTACAGGAATGAATAAGGATCTTTATTAACCTTCTTCACCATCACATTCATCAGGTGATTCTAGCTTTCTTATGGGCTTCTATAGGGCAGCCTGATGCTTCCTGTATACATAAATAATTATATATAGTTGAGATTTCAAATATGCATATTTGTTATAGCATGATTCTATTCCTTTCATCAGCATAACAACCATAGCAAAGATATATATGATGTTTTATTTGATGTGAGGTAGAACAGGCTTATGCTGGTGAATCTTTGGCAGTTTTATATCAAAAAGGTCTGTCCTTTCATAGTGTCTCTTTTATAACTTTCCCAGAATCACAGAATTACAAAATGACTGGAGTAGGAAAAGAGCTCTGGATATCATCTTGTCCAACCCCTCTGATAATGCCAGTTCACCCAGAGGAGGTTGCACAGGATCATGTCCAGATTGGTTTTGAGTATTTCTGGAGAAGGAGACTCCACAACTTCTCTAGATAAGCTGTTAAAGTGCTCTGTCACTCTCATAGTAAAGAGGTTTTACCACCTGTTCATATGAAACATCCTGTGTTTCAGTTTGCATCTTTTGCCTCAAAAACTGTTTCATCAAAGAATTGTTTAAATATAATGTCAAATCCTAACATCTTGTACCTGCTGTTAAAAACAGTTCAAAAGAATGCAGGGACAATTCAATGGGGTTTTTTTCTTCTATTTCTTTGCACAGGGACCTTCATGGAGTACAGTGAAGCTCCATCTTAATGGGACATGATTTATTATCACTGAACTTTATTAATAGTTATAAATATTGTAATTGCATTCAAATCATTGCATGTGGTGTCTGAAGATTACATTGAAACAGTCTTCCCAAATTATGTGATTTCTATTCCATTCTTAGTCTCTTTTTCAACAACAGAAGAAATTTCAGAACTTAATTTAACAATATCTTAAACATAATAGAATGATATCGTAGAAGCACTATTCCATGTAATTAAAAAATAATGCCAATAATTAGGTTTCATTTTGATTCTAAGAGAATTATCACATTTTCTTAGGCAGAAGAATGCATAGTTCATTTTGGATTTTAATGTAGTATTCTGCAAACATTATAAATGGAAGTTATATGAAATATTAAAACTATTCAGTGCAATACAATTGAAAGGAGAAACTATTGTTGTGTCGCATTTTCAATTTCCCACCAATTCATCAGTCTTAATAGAGGCAAATCACAGCATTATATCTACTAAAATATTTATTAAAATATCAGTAGGAAAAAAAAAAGCCTCATTATAATAAGCATACTTTTGAAAGCCTCCTTAATACACACTGACAGTCTACTAAAGTCAAATACAGTAGACTGGAACTCTGTTTGAAGACTGACATTTACAATTGAGTTTTTAGTATGCAACATAAAACATAAGGAGGGCTTGACTAGTCAAATGTCACATTCTCAAGGTTTGTTTACATCTTCAAAGTATACTTTTTCTTGCCCCTTCCTACAAAATTCCCAAATTCAGTAGTCTAAATTCATAATTTTACTACTATGTGGTAAGATGCACATACTTTCCTAACAAGTCTGTTATGTACTATCCAGCATGTAACTAAACTATTTTAACTAGCCCTAATAACACCCGACATTTTTTCAGACTGACAGTAGGGCATGATTTAGATAACTAAGTGTACTTCCTTGGTAATTTCAGAGAAACAAGTTCAGCAACAAATACCACAATTTAAGTAGAGCAAGAATAAATAACAGAAGAAAAAAACAGCAGCACCAACGAGAAACTGTCAAGAACATTGCATTTTTATGTTTATATATTTAGACAGAAAGAAAAAGTGTTAAGCTACCCACAAAAGACATGAAAGGCAATTTTAATCCTAGTATGCTCAATGATATGTGAACAATGCCAGGAATTTCAGAACAGAAACTGAGCTGGGTTTATTATAATTAAGGGGAAGTTATGCAAATTGTTTGCTCTAGCTGATAATTGCAGCCTCTTTGAATAGCTAAGTACGTTGTCTTGTGTTTCACATTAGTGAGTACTAATATGATTTCATTACCTGTTCATGGGATTCATTTTTCAAACACTGCATAGTACACAAGAAAGTTACAATTCTGTGGCAAGCCACATTGCTGATGTGGTTCAGTGAGACCAAAAGAACTGCCAAAATAGAGAAGAACTGGAGAGAAAATAAACAATACTGGAGTCTAAGAATCTCCCAAATCAAAACTGTCTGTTTTATAGACAGATAGGATCTGCAGGGAAGTCAGAGTTCAGTGCAAGAAATTTCCTTTGAGAAGCAGAAATTAAAAAAGTTTCAGAGGTGCTGGATCTGACCAGTGGGACAGCAAACACAGCTATACAGTCGGCAGAGAGGGAGGAAAAGAGAGGAAGAGGATCAGTACTGGCATATAGAGATACTTAAGGAAGCACAAGAAAGTCGGGAAGACAGAATAAATGGGAGCATTTCATGTGGGATTGCCTGAAGAGAAGGGGGAAAACACTGCTGGACGGGGAATTGAAAGATTCTGAAGAATTAAAATAGTGAGGAGACAAAATAATTAAGAGAGTTAGTTTTACAGGGAAAACGCTGAAACCCAAGCAGCTGAGGAAATAATTTATTTCCCCTGGGAAACGTAGGGTAGAGGGAGAACCTGAGACAAAGTGCTGTAGGGCAAACTATTACAGAGAAGTGGGTCTTCAGCAATAGGGACCTGCAAGGAGCTTTGAACAGCAGGGCAGCTTGCAGCCACCAGCCCTAGTGTCCTTGCCCTCCTGGGGTGCCATGTAGTGAATCTTCATGGGACCTTTATGGACCTACAGACCTCTGCAGCCACAGGCTGAGGTCCTTTTCCATATCAGACATCTGCATATCATTCTCTCCCAAGCACCCTATATATGTCTGCTTTGGCGGTTTTTAATTCCACTACTATGGGTAACAAAGAGATGACAGCGAATTTGTTCCATTACATCAGTCCTGCCTCCAAAATGAGAAAAAAATATAAATATACAACTTGAGCCTATGGAAGGTGGCCTTGATCTAGTGTGACCAGTGCATCGAAGTAGTTCCTGGTGTCACTGAAAGAGATGTTTTAGTTACAGAAACTATTACACATTGTGCAGAATAATAAGAAATAATTCACCCAGAAGGGGAATTACATTTCTGAAGTTACATGACAGAAAACATAAAAGAAGTGACACAGGGAATATCTAATTCTCAGTGTCAGGTTTTCATGTCATCTTTGGGTGCAAAATGTTTTGCTACACTAGACTGAAGTGTTTGGATGTGACCATTATTTCAGTTTATTTTTCCTTTAATCCACTACTTTGGAGTGCCTTACAGCAGAAAAGGAGAACTGCACATCAAATCAAATTGCAAATATGGTACTTAAAAGCCCCATCAAAGAGAGATTGAAAAGAACAAATGTGCTTCTTCATCATTCACTACCTAAGCACAACATTAATACCACCAATGGGAATGAACAAATCTGTGTACTGTCCAAACAATGAGAACTTAAGTTACATGTTCACAGTATTTTCCACTGTGAAGCACATTATGTGGATTAATGTTTTACACTGTGAACACTTTTGGTGTGAAGCTAAAACTTTTCACAGCTCAATGCAACATCTAGCAATTATACTGCTCTCTAATATTCAGGAGTGTCCCCAGAGGTGTTACATCAAATACCTAATAAAAATATTTACTTACAGAACACTTCTGTGATACAGTCAAGACCCCAAGTTATGGGAGAGATTCATGATGGTACAGAGCTTCACTGCATAGCAGTGAGAAACATCAGACAGTGTGGAGTATTGATAAAGCTCCATAGCAACCTGTAAGTTTATGTTTATAGTGGCAGATATGAGGAAGTGAAACGCAATTAGGTGTAGTTCTTCAAGGAGTCCAGGACTATAACAAAATTAATGGCACATTTTGGTCTACTGTCTCCAACACAGGAGGAAGTTTAAAAAAAGGTGATTATAGTAGGACTTTTTATCATTATTAATTGTATTTACCATTGTATCTAGCTAAGCTGTACATTACCTGGATGTTTCAAATCCTCTGCCAACATACTAGACACTGATATGCAGCAGGAATGAATTTTTGATTCCCTGAATAACTACAATTATATATATTCAAAGTTTATTTTCACCCGCAAAAAAAGTTGCCTAACCTAAACCAGTTTTAAAAGCCAGGAAGAATATAACTCATCTTTAAAGTACATAAGGAATACAAAACTTGCCAGAAGAATTTCTCTTTTCCTTTTTCTTAGCCAGTCTCCTTATTTCAGCTTTTTGACCTAAGATTGTCATTGAGCAGTTCACGAGTTTCTTTTCCTTATAAGTGATTCAGAGCTAAGGAACTTGGAAGATTCATTTTCTCCAATCTACATACAAATATAAGGTATTTGTTACTGACAGTTTTCATTTACCATAGTTGTTACTAACCTTACTGGATGTACAGTGTAGATTAATAATGACACAAGGAAAGTAGCATTTTCCAATGTGCAAGTATTAAAATGCACAGAGGCCAGAATGTTTTCATGACCAAAGTATGTGTGATCCCTACTAAGAACCAGTACAACAAAGCACAGACAAGAAGAAATCAACAGGGTCCGATATGGCCATATTCAGATTATAATAAACCTGGGTTACTCCTATAAAACTCCTATATCTCATCCCCTGGAAGAAAGCAGTTCCATTAAAACTAACATCCTACATAGATACAAATTACTTCTTATAGTAATTGCTACAACAGAATTCTGCAAGTGTTGGATTGGTTGAAATCCAGCAACTGTATTTGTTTTCTACGACTGAAATAATATTTCATTTATAATTTTATTAGAAAATTGCATGCATATGAATTCCTTTCCTGTATTCATGGAAAAATAAATAATTTACATTCTCTGAAATTATTTTAACTGTTAACAGCTATCAGAATTTTATTAATTTCCAAACAAATTCTTACACTGCAGGAGCTAAAAAGCAAAGGAATTAAAACGTGTTACTGAGCATTAACTGGTGCCCCAATGCAAGTCATCTTCCAGCTCTTCAAGTCTTCATTAGCAGTCTCATTCATACAGACAGAGTTCTAGTCCATAACTTTAACATCTTATCTATGTGCATCTACTCCTCTTCCTCCCCAATGGCTTCAAGTACAGAACACAATCATACTCTCTAACAGTTTGGTCATGACCTTATCACTCCATTGTACTACTTTTAGTAAAAGCTTTAGCAAATTCTGTTGGGGATGGGAAACAAGTTTAATTATATAGTAATTCCATGAGAAAACTGAAATTGTTACCCTTTGTAATGAAAGAAGTTTCAACCACCCTAAGCAACCATACAAAGAAATATGTAGTATCTTAAAAGCTTAGTCTTAAGGGTCATTCTTCAACAAAGAGCAACACTAACTGTTGTTCTTTTCCTTTTTTTGTTACTATGCCTGATTTTTCCTTTGTAGTAAAGGAAAATTTTGATACAAAAGTATTCACCTGAAATCTCAGAGAAAAGCACCGCCTAAGCATCAATAACAACTTTTTTTAAAATTATTTTACCCTTTAATCTGCTATAATGAACCTAATCAATAGGAGGTTGGTACACATTCAAAATATTTTAATTGTTTCATACAATATTTCTCAGAATGAGTCATATCAGTGAAAACTACCCTTTTCAAATGTATCTACAAAACAATAAGAGATTGCAGGGAGGAAATCATGTAACATTTTATACGCATCTTCTGAAAGGTACTAATAACACTTGGGTTTATTTTGCAACGAGTCATAATCAACTTCAGATCTAAATCCCCCTGAGCTTTGAACAGATAAAAGCAAGGCAAGGCTGGCTCAGGAAGAAAGATCTTGCAGGATAAATGACTGTATTTAAAGAACAGCACTGCATGTGACATACTATAGACTATCATACAGAGGGAGATTTGCAATCAGGACACCCAGCTTTTACACAGCCCAGAGGCCACATCTCGCAGGAGCATAGGTGGAAGTAAAAGAGATTCTACTCAATGCTATTGTAAAGCATGACTATTATGCAAAATCTCCCAAAGCAGGCACCAGAGAGCAAGGTGATGGCAGTACTTTTCATCTCTAGAAAGGAGAAGCATTAGGCCGCTTACTTCTGCCTGGGAGCTCTGGCAGCCTTTACTTATGTGTATCACCATCTGACTTGAGGCAAAATGTTTCTGCACAGCTCCTGATCTCAAAATGGCATAGTTAAGGTCAGGATTGTAAAAGGTCATGTTTAATAGATTTTGAAATGTGCATAGCATTCAACACTAGAACAATTAAAAATTTTTCAATTCAAGAGATATTTCCAACTCAACAGAGGAACAATGCCAGCAAAGAGAGTGAATTTTCAGAACTTTTAATGCTAAGAACACGAGAGGAATTGATTTTCAGTCATTCTTTACAGACATGATTTGCTTCCTGTTCAACACAGTTACACTGGAAATACAAAGAGGAAAAAACATGATGCAAAGATTTTTAAAAACCTTAATGTTTTCTCATTTTTGAAGGTTGCCTAACATAATTAATTTATATTATTTCTAATTATTTTTCATACTATACAAAATCAAAACCTAAAGAAGCTTGATGTGGCTCTTGGAAATGCGTTTTTATCAGGATCCACAGTCATAAATTACGCAACCTACACACTCTCTTTAGAGATAGTGCAAGGGAGAAAGTGAGAGGAAGGAAGAAACCTCTCCTCTCCTCTCCTCTCCTCTCCTCTCCTCTCCTCTCCTCTCCTCTCCTCTCCTCTCCT
>JAWWEE010000074.1:105867018-105890636 GCA_035221455.1 Xenops minutus | reverse complement strand
TGTTGCTGTCTTCCTTTTTGCTTTTCTTCTTATTCTTCTTTTTCCAATTCCTGTAATCTTCTGACTGTACTCCCACAGTACATGCCAGTGTAAATCCAGATGTGGGTCATCTACACTGTACACAGCTGGGCTCAAGCAAGCATCACCTGTGTGATGCAATAAAGATGAAAGGTGTCACACTGAAATATCTGCTTCATATGAAATCATCAGATGTGCATGAGTTCACATACACGTAACTTTGTTGATGAAGTTCGATTCCCATCAGCATTTTTGAACTACATATGCACTGGTTTTGACATTTCATCTGACTTTGGGAGACACTGCTTTCTCTGGGATATTTGGTCCTTGGAACATTATGTGAATCCTAATATTAGTATCTCATCCTTGGCTCATTCCTTAATTTACTATCTCCCTAACCAACATGAAAATTGATAACTTTGTGATAAGTATGTGCCTACACTAGACTGTTCCCTTCAAATCACCCACCCCTGCATGGAGTGCCATTAGCAGCAGCAGCAGGAAACATCTAACAGTCTCTAACCTGGCTTTTATCATAGGAGGGCAGACTTCTTATTTACTTCATGCACAGCAGTGCTGTCTGTCGTAATGCTCCCACTTCGGCTACTACCAGAAAAAGCTTAGGATTGACACTGAAGGTAATGACTGACAGAACATGCCAAGTTAATACTAATAACTTAGCAGCAGGATGTAAACAGGCTGGCAGGCTCTAACCTAAAAGGTACATAACTCCTGCTACAAATGGCAATACTCTGGGAATGGTAATAGACAAGGGAGCTGTGACCATCATTTTCCTACTACATCTTTCTTGGTTTCTAACTGCACTGGCATTATATGGTATTCCTTGGCCCAAAAAATTATATTTCAGATCCCTTGACTGTCCAGAAGGAACCAGTCAAGAGTTGAATATTCTGGTATTCTCTTTCACAGCTTTCACAAGACATGTCATGTCAAACCCATGTTCAAGCTATGTTTCAGTCCCAGTTGTCTTCATCTTTCCATCCCCTTTATAAAGTCTGTTGTTTTAGCAAGACAGCAAAGTCTTGGGTGGCAGAACATCTCTTCTTGTGTGCTTGTGCAACAAAGAGAAATGGGCTCCTATCCCAGATGAAATCTCTGGATGCTGTTTTAGACCACAAAATGCTTTTGGATCTTGGCCCAAAACAGACAGCAGTGTACACATGGCTGTAATACTCTAGCTCTGCCTTGTTCTTTTTCACACGTAGCAGTTTCCTTGACATTAGACCTGATAATTATTGAATGAATGGCCTCTTCCACTCTCAGCCCCCAGCAACCATTATCTTAATTGCAGTTAAGCTGAAATCAGGCAAAAAAAATCCCACAAAAATCAACAGCATCATGTTATACCTTCAGCACACAGAGCTGCAACCACTTAATTTGAGTCTGAGGTGCTGTATACCTGAATATGTCAGTGCATTCCACCTGCGCTGTGGATAAAGCCCACTCGACTTTTGCAAAAGCATGAACTGTATAAAACATGTTCAGCAGAATGAGGTTATTGGCAGGGTAAAATCACAATCTATTGGTGAGAGGGGGATTTTAAAACATGGCCAGGTGGAGGTTTTTCTTTCACCAGCCAGTAAACAACTCAGAAGCTATTAACTTCTGAGGACTTGTATCTTAAAAGAAAGTTACACACAAAAAATGAAAAGTATGGTAGTCTGACAGATCTGGATTCACATGGATACTTTAATTTTCCAGTAAGCATAAGAAAATTGTTATCAGGTTGCATATTTAGGCTTCCATACTTGTGGGAGCAGTACAGACCCAGATACAGCACTATTATATGGTTTATTCTGACAACACAATATGTAATGAATGAGAGAACTTGTTACCAAGGAGATAATTGGGCTTGAACAGTGAGAATATCTCAATGTGCCAATTTTCAGCATCAGTTTTTCTTTTGCTGCGGCTGAGAATTGTTGCTGGCCATATTTTTATAACAGCAAACTAATGTCTTTTTCTTACTTTTCTGTGGCAGATTCCATAGCCTAATATATTTTAATGGATTTTATGCAAGGCTTGACCTGCTATATACTAATGACCTTTAAAAAAACACCCACACACAAAAAAACCACAGTCAAAAAAATAGAGTAGCAATAAGGAAGGACACTTTGCAGACACATCAAAAAAGATGAAGGATAAACTAATATTAGTTCATATATACTCACAAGAAAAATTCAAAGACTACATAGAAAATCTTTTGCAGGGGGCAGGAATGATACATGTTGATACTATATACTGAAAAGAGTCCTGCCTACCTGTCTGGCTGAACTTCATTATCATGTTACTCTCTAGTCTTATTCTTTTAAATTCTATTATGCTCTCCTTACTGATATATTTTTCTAAGCCTGTCTGATACTCACTTCTAGCATACTATCTGTAAATGAAATCTCTTTGCCTTTTTTCTTTTTTTTTTTCAAAACCAGCTTCAAAACAACAAACTTCTGAGACATGCATATCACAGAGAGTATAACAAATTGATTAAATTGCCTTCTTCTCAGTCTATATCAAAGCACAAATACTAAACATATACGACAATTGTTTTTAATCTTTACTGACGCTTGTTATTTGGCTGTTCACCATGTGGAGGGATGTCCCCATTTGCCTTATGGTATCCAGTCCTACTTGTTGAAGGTGAAACAATCAAAATCACTATTTTTTCCATTATCAGCTGTAGCCAGTGCCCTACATCTCAGTATTCTTAAGTTTGTATATCAGTGAATTCCACTGCACATAAAGAGGTTGGGAATAATTGAAGGGAACAGCCTAAAGGTTTTGTCTTTAGTTACAGCCTAAAAAATTTTCTTGCACCTTGCTGAAGTTTCTAGCAGTGTATTTTTAAATGGTGTTTGCACTTAAGTCTATGCATAACCATTTCCCAATACTAGGAATGTCGCCATGCTTTTCCTCAAGGTATCCTACTGATCTCTTGAAGACTGACAAGCTTTTCAGGTCCAGTGGATAAAATGCTCATGCAAGTCCTCCTTAATCAGTTGCAGTCTTAATATGCCATGCTGGTAAGTGCTGGTAAAATAACAAGAAAGCCCATCTCTTTTTACCTGCAGTGTGTAAGCAGTGATCCCCAGAGCAGCTTGATGATGATCTGTGGAGAAGCAGCCCCTAGAGTAACTTGGAACTTAAGAGCAGAGGAGGGGAGGCTGAGCCTCTCCTTTCACAGCCTGTGCTGTGCTGGTTCTCCCCATGCTGGAGTCACTCATTCAGATTTCTTTGCAGCCTCTAGAAAGTTGTTCTATTTTTCAGAAGTCCCATGTTTTCTTCTCTTTTTCTGAGGAATTACTGACAGTCGTTTAGATGCAGAACTGAAGGAGAACATCCCTTTTATTCAGAGAAAAAAACATCCATAACTTCTGCAGAGGCTTCCCTAGAACTTCCATGTTAGGAAAACACATGTAATGCCCACTTTTCCTGAATATTTGCTCCTCATCCAGTTTCTCTTCCCTCTCACTGTTTCAACCAGTTTCTCTCTCTCCCCTAGTTTCATACAGTTTCTCTCTCCTCCTAGTTTCCCCTAATAAACCAGTATCATTACAGGATAATTTTCTAACTGTAGCTACATGGTTTATTAAAGGAAACAAGCAAATTTGCTTTGCAAGACATAGGAAAGCAGTAAATAGCTGTGGCATTCAGCACAGGTCTGTCCTCTCCACAAAGAAGTATCAAGAATAAGTAGGGAGCATAACTTAGTTCACTCTCTACAAAACCTGTATCCCACTGTGGTAACATAAGAATAGCAGTAGGGAGAGCAAAAGAGAGATGTAATAGTGCATATAGTGGAAGAACACCTACTCTGTGCTCTGTGCCCCATGTTTGAGGGGTACATCCTGTGTCACAGACAATGGGTATGAATCTGCTTAACTGTTTGCTTCATTTTGGCTAGGTATTCTATGTTGTATGAATTAGTGGTTGGAAGTGCAGGGTGTAGGCTGAATGCAATAAAGGAACCAGAGCTAAGCAGAGACCTCTATTTTTTTTTCCTGATCCTCCTCAGCTCTAGGTAACTGCACTACTAACACTCAGAAATTATGTCCACACCTCCCAAGGCCTTGACAGCTTCTGTTTATTTTACTTTTAAACTCGTTAAGGCAGATGGGAATAAGTTCCTTGACAAGATAAAACCTGTTAACCAGGGTCATTCTATCACTGCTTTATTGTCTTGAGTGCCCACTAATCTTCAAGCAGCTTCACCAATGTGTCCAGCTTCATAGCTATTGAAACTTAACCAGACAGTGAGTCTTCAAGTGATAAAGATAGGTCAGACAAAAAAAAAAAAAAATATTATTTCATTTTTTCTCTCTCTCCAGATTCATAATAGTGAAACTGACAAGAATTTAAGTCAGTGGAGTCACTTTCTTTTTAGATTTTTCTAATGCAGGAATTTTTCTTCCTTTTCATCAGTTAAATGGTCAAGGTTGATGTACTTATGAGAGTGCTGCACACAAAATCTATTCTGATACCATCTTTCCGTTTCACAAAGAACATTTGTCATCACTTCTGATGGAATTAAATTGTGGTCTGCATGTAAGGCATCAGCTGAGAAATAAAAATGTGGAAATTCCTGCAGAAAATCCTAGTATTAACATTAGCATGCTGAAGAACGCAATGATGTAGAGACTTTGTACAGACAGAAATACTATATAGTCTCTACAGAAAACTCTTGTTGTCCCCATGCAAATTAAAGGGAGATTAGAGGATTGTGTAGTATGGAAGTAACAATAAAATAAGGGTAACGTAATAATTCCAAATACAAAATGATATTTGTGAGAACTTGGGTTCTACTAAATTAATATGTTCTCTTTGATGAAATTAAATTATTTTTATTTCAGCAATTTTAAAGTTGTGTTATCAGGAAGGGAAAACCAAGCCTCAAAATGAAAATGTGTTCAGTTCCTCTCTGATTTCCAATCCTTGGTCAAACTGCACTATTAAAATTTTGCCCAATCAACAAGTCTCTCTTCTCCCCTCAATATCTGGCCTCCTTTTTTTCCTAAGTAGTAATTATGCTATCAGTTGCCTCTCATTCCTCTCCTAGGTATTTTCTCAAGGCTTGTCCACATTACAGAAATTTATGATACAAAGAGCTGTGCTGGGCTTCTAAGGATGCTTGTAAAACACTTCACATCCATACGCCAAAGTGCTCCAAGCAGTTTGTATTTCTGCCAAAAAACACTTGGATTTTTCTTGTGTTCAGCAAGGGCTAAACTTGGCTTGAGGCCAGTAGGGACAGCACTAAGGGAGATAGGATGCAGTACTCATGCTGCAGCCCTACAGAGGCACTCTGTATATTCCCAGAATCCTGTCAGAGCTACGCTGGAAGCTGGGAGATGGCTGCCCAAAGGGCTCTGCAGCTAAAAAGCCTTGGGGATGTGAGCAGAAATGTTCTGATTCAGAACAGCAGTCAGCATGATACCTCTGGATATTACAAATAGTTAGCATTTAAACCAAGGAACCGGGATAAGCTTATAAGAACTCTTCTAATTATCAGGATATTAGTAAAGAAGTGAGAAAATTATACAAGTAATAGAAGGTATTGCTGCAGTTCACTCCCTGCCCTGCCTGTCCTCCTCAGCCATGCATGCAGAGCTCTCTCTCTACTCTCCTTTCAGTCAGGATCTAGAGAAGCAACATGAAGAAAAGAAGGAGGAGGGGGGAAACTCACATTTGAAATAGCAGCAAAGAGCTCCTCTGCAAAGTCTATCTGGAGGAACTAGAGATACAGCTGGCAGCTTACACTACTTTACTGAAATAATGAGACTAGAGTTGCATAAGCAGCTACCTAAAATGGGCATTACTAATTTTCTTTATTAGGGACTGGGTGGGAGAGGGAGGACAAGCAGCACTTACCCATGCTTTGTTCTTGTCACCTGACAGCTTTTTTGTCCTTGAGATATTCTCTCAAGGGGCGAGGAGTACACATGGCTCCAAGTCACTACAGGATTGGGAGAGGAGGGTGGAGCTCAGCATATCAAGGGATATGTGTCTGCAGCAAATTTGATTGTTTAAAATAATCTAGAATAATTTTGTCAGGAAAACAAGATTTAATTGTAGAGAAAAAATTTAAACTAAAATTCAAGAGGATTTTAAGCATCATTACTCAATTCCCCACATAACACATTAGGCACAGGACAGGGAATCCTGATTTAATCTAATGATGAGCAGACTGACCAGATTTTCAAAGTGAAATAATGGGATTCCTGTGGGGGAAGGAGCTGTGTTCAGTTAGAGAGATTTGGAGTGAAAAGCAGTACAAAAAAGGAAAAGACAGCCAACTTCCTTCCTCCCTTGCTGTACTGTTCTACCTTTCCTCTACTCCTTTGTGAGAGACACCAATTCCTCACTGGACAAGCCCCATGACCACAAGTAACAAACAGCAATGTTTACAAGGACAGGCAGCAATGCTGGGCTTGTTGTACTCATGAGATTAAGTGGAGGAGAGGCAGAGCCAAGCAAGAATCCAGTTTGCCCACCCAAGATCTCCCTGTCCAAGAGCTGGTTGCTGCATTGTGAGGGAGGCGAGATACACTGATTGATACTCTCACATACCCACAATGTACTTACATACAGAGTCAGGCCCACATCCTCACTCTCTTGTGCAGGTTATTCCCCTATAAAAGCCTTTTTTTACTGGCTAATAGGTTAATCATATTCTTTCAATGATAACTATGAGAAAGTCTCCATATTGTGTGTGCTGACATCTCACATCAATCTCAACCACCTTTAGATTTTTCATAAAGAAAAACTACTGGGTTTTGGCCAGCTCTCTGACTCAGCATCTTTGTCTAATGGAGCAGGACATCCTCATTCTACCAGCAACTGGGATATAGTGAGGGGATCTTCAGCTATTTGGTTTTCCCCATATCATTTGAATCAAGGCCTGCTGATCTAGCAGGTGGTCCGCTAGTTTAAAGAATGATCCTTCAAGGAAAACCTTATTCCTCTTCCCTGCGCTACCTTTCTCAATTACCATGAATATTCTCATTTTCTATGCAATTATTGCCCCTTGTTTTACTTCTGCACAGGAGACATCTGCCAAAGTCCCAGACCAGTGGTGGTGAATACCTCTGTATGCTTTACATACTATCTGCCACTTGAGTTAGTTGTATATGATATTTGTATGCCTTAGACGATAAGCTTTTTCCAAGCAGGAACACAATTTTTATGTGTTGCTTTTTTTCTCCTCTAGAATTCCTCTCTTGCACATAAATAATGAAAAACCTAAACACTTTACACTGAACTGCGAAAATTTAATATCTAAAAAGAATAAGGCCTGGCTTGAAATAAGTCTTTCAGTTTCTACAACAGATGTAAAACAGATCTAGGACTGATGGGACAGTCTGGAAATATGATATGATGGTGAGCTCACAAGTATGTAGCACCTCTGAGACTCATTTGGTATACAATAACCTACTAATGCCATCCCAGAAAAATACTATTGGGGTATTTAAAAGTGTATACAGGCACTACATTTTTTCTGCCTCACCTCCTGTTTGTCAAATCCAATTCTTCCTACCCTGCTCCCAACAAACACAGTATTTGGTCACTTTCGTCTCTCCAAGCAAATACTAGCCATAGTAGTAATGGTGACAATAGTCACCATTAGATTTACCATTTCAAGACTTAATTAGCATAAGCATACCTTTTTGAACCCTCCAAAGTCTCTGTTGCATCTATTTGCTTATGAGGATGTAACAGCTGAAATCAGACTTGTTTACACCAGCGGTGTAAACCAGTGCTGTTTACATCAGTGCTGTAAACATCCCTATTTGAATACATTTGCCTTCCATTTTTTTGCTACACTGATCTCCAAGTTTGCTTCCTGCTGTTTTATCTGTTTAAATGCATTTGACTCCTGTTTCTTTGCTACACTGATCCCCAAGTCTGCTTCATGCTGTTTTATCTGACCAGTATTTTACCACCACCTACTCTCAGTACATAATACCAGCTTTGATACACCAGATCTCCCATTATTTTCACTGTGCTTGCTATAATGCTCCAAACACACACCAAGTCTAGGCAGGGCTCTCCTAGAGACCACCTCATTCATTTAAGTTCTCCTAAGTTTTTTTAAGTCTTTTTAGGCTGAGACAAGGACTTATCAATGCAGATATCCATGCACAACAAATGCAATATAAGCAACAGACTGCCACAAGCTCACCATGCCACATATCAGTTCTACAGCCTTTCTGTTTTACAGCCTTTCTGAGTGAGTCACTCTCCTCTTTTGCTACTACTAAGGAACCACAACCTTAGTTTAGTATTTTTGTAAAGTAGTGTTTAGTATTTTTGTAAAGTTTCTGAGGAATCTTCTCTCTGGGTTGCACACAGCACATTGCCAACAGTCATTCAGCATAATATATAATAATAGGCAACAAAGCTTCTCTGGGCTGAAATGTTACTACTCTGGAAATCCTGAGTTCAGCTCTGGAGCCCCCAACAAGGGAAGGGCACAGACCTGTTGGAGCGAGTCCAGAGGAGGGCCACGAAGATGAGCAGAGGGCTGGAGCACTTCTATAAAGACAGGCTGAGAGAGCCTGGAGAAAAGAAGGCTCTGGGGAGACCTTATAGCAACCTTCCAGTACCTAAAGAGGGCATACAGGGGAACTGAAGATACAAATATTGGGCATGTAGTGATAGAAAAGGGGGAACAGATTCAAACTGAAAGCAGGTAGGTTTAGATTAGAAAGTAGAAATAAATTTTTTACTGTGAGGGTGGTGAGACACTGGAACAAGTTGTCCAGAGAAGCTGTGGATGCCCCATCCCTGAAAGTGTTCAAAGCCATGCTGGATGGGGCTCTCAGCAACTCGGTCTAATGGAAGGTTCTCTGTCCATGGAAGGGGAGTTGGAACTAGATGATCTATCTTTAAGGTTTTTCCAATGCAAATAATTTCATGATTCTATGAAAAATGCTGTTCTGCTTCAACAAGGTGAAATGAAACGTAAAAAGAAAAAAGACCAATGTTTTTGCCTGCACCAACTGCTCCCTGAGAGCAGGTAAGACTCACTTAGATAAGCTGTTGATTTTTCCCACATTTTCAAAGCCAAAATGTCTTAACGGAAATGCCAACAAAGACCAAGTCTGTGTTATTTCTCATTCAACTCATCACTGTCACAGAATAGTGCCTAATGGATACAGAAGTGGTAAGCTGGAAGAAGTCTGTATTTTAAGCTGCATTTTGAATATCAGTTGTCATTATAAAACTTGAAACACTTCCAGTAAATATTTTTTTCACATTTATCAGGAGATCCAGATGTAAGAGAAGGAAACACAATCAGGACATAAAATATTTCACTCTTCACAGTATCAAGAAATCTATTTATGAAAATCTGACCCATGGATGCAAAAGCATGAGGTCAGAAGGGAAAATAGATACAGTGTAAAATGTTCGACATTAACAATGTTACTACACTTCTTGAAATGCAAAAGTTTAGATTCAGAATTCAGACAAAAGTTCTTTTTTTTCATTATGAGTAAGAGGGATGTCAGAGAGGATACAATTTTCTGTTCCTTTTCAAAAAATCTCCAAAGTCAGAACAAGAACAAAACTGAACAAATTATAGAAGTTTAGGAGCCTGATTTAAGCTTCCTCAAAGCAAATTATTTTTACAGAAATAAATCCTTGTGAAAGAGCAAAGAGAGAAGAGGGTGGAGTGCTGATTATATATCTACATATAAACAGCTATTATATTTTTAGTAGATAATCTACCATGTTGTCCTTTTATATCACTAATAGCCCCAAGGAAACTTCCTACAAGCATAATCAGAGAGCATCATTCTACTAGACTTAGAACTTGGCTTTGGTGTTAGGATGCCATATGTTCTTATGCCAAAATTGCCTTGGAGGTTAATGTAATTTTCAAAAATTATTTCTGATAGACCATCAGACTAACACCAGCTTATCCCACTTAACTACAAATTCATCTGTTTCTTTTTGCAAGAGAAACAACATCGTTCTCAGAAAACATTATACTGTTAGTATATTGTTTCCCTGAAGACACTCTGAGGATCACCATGAAAAATGTTTTATTGGTATGGCTGTCTTTGTAAATGTATTTTAATCTCTAAGTGTCCCAAGCAAATTCAATGTTTGATTAAGAGAGAGATACTCAGTTATTTGCAACACGGACCAACGTTGCCTCAAATATTGTAGGACTGTACAAATACCTTCCAAGGACAGAAGAAAGAGCAGCAGTCCTCAGAGAAGATATAGGCATAGTTCCCATTGTAGCGTCTATTTTTCAAGAGTTTCGCCCCCTTTTACTGTTGACATTAGGAAAAAAGGGTTATTTATTGAAAAATTAAACATTTTGTCTGACTTTAAAAGGTGGTTTTCCCTTTTGTTTGGATGTTCTTACTTATTAACACATTTTATTAACACATTAATAATGCTCAAAAAAGTACTCAGCAAACGCCATTTGACAATATCCTCAACTCAACATATCTGCACTGTTGCTTCCTTAGCTATCATCACTGAGAACACCAATTCACACGTTATCAGATATTACGAAACCAGAGATGCCCAAAATATCAAGAGATTTGGTTAGTTTCCCTTACTCTTCAGCGGGCAGTAGGGGGAATCCAGCCGTAACACAGTTGGGGTGACAATAGATTTTCAGCAAATTAGACTGCCATGCCAAAACCTTGGAGACCTTCCTGACTGCTGCTGCCACTCTGGCTGCTGTGTGGGTGCCAGTGGGAGGTCAGGGTTGAAGAACACAGCTTGTCTCCTCATCCATCGCAGGAATGAGCCTCCTTCCCCATGTTGTCCCTTTGTCCCATCTCTGCCCATCCCAGTGACAGGGGAGGATGTTGGCCTGGCCCCACTTTCCAGCCTTCTGACAGCCTAACTCTGCTTTTGCCATGCAGCTGAGAAGCTCTGCGTTGGCTCTGAGCCAGGCATGCTGTATTGCTATGCTTTGGAGGTTTTCACAAGGATGAAAGAAAGCATTTAGGGAGGTTCCAGAAACGATGCTGATGGCTGCCATGCTAATGCTCGTAATGAATTCTAAATTGGTAATGGGACTACTTATGGATAACTAAAGGCTTATTCACTCCCCTGGATATCTGCTTTTTTCCTTTACTATTCTTTGCTGGATTTAGTGCCACTATTCACTTTGCACTTTCTCTTCTCCTTTTTTTTCAGATCTTTTACTTTTCTACTGTCATTTCTCATGCTGTACTCTTCCTCTAAATGATCATCTGTCAGGCCCTTCATTTATTCTAGAGGTCTTACTGCAGCAAATACATGTCTTTCAAATATCTAGGTACCATTGCCGGTTCTCTTTTCCTATATGGGACTAATCAGTCAAGTTGCATGATTTTGAAACAATGTAGTATGGATAATAACATTTCTATAAGCATAAAATTTCATTTTACTTCTACTGGAAAAAGCAAACTTCATTCATACCACTTAGGGATGGGTGGTATAATGACAAGTGGTAAAATAATAGGTGGTACAAAGGATTGCATTAATGGGCAGCAATCATAACTGACACAGACCTGTAGTTTCTGGCTGATGCAGTTTTAAATGATGTTAGTGTTGATTGCAGTGTGTCGTATTGCCTTAGGAGGTACGTGTTAAGTATAAAGGTTTGCAGTTAAAATTCGTGAGGCACAAGACTCCTTGGGAACATCTATCATGTCAGCAGAACTGCTAAATTGTAACTCTGGTCAAAAAAAAAAAAAAAAAAAAAAAGACACTGTAAAAATGACATCTATCATGTACTGTATTTATTTTCCCCTGGTGATTTCCAGATTAAATCTGCTCAGTTTACAAATCAAAAGAGACCTTTTTTTAACTGCTTTTTCATCCAATAGTCTGTTTCTTGTTCAGCTTCTGCCTAAAAAAAATAAAAAAATTAAACTATGTTCTTTCTGTTCCATACATCATTTCCCATCCACTCACAACAAAAATTCTCCAGCTAAAATACAGGTTGTATTTATACTGACATGGAATGAATCAGAACATACCATATCTCATTCACCTTTCAGATCAAAGTAAAATGTGTTTTTTCTAACCAGTAAGCTACAAACATATATAGATGACATGGAGCGATCAAACTTGTTATTTTTACAACGACAAATGGAAGAATATTCCATACTAAATATATAGCTAACTACATGTTACACATCTATCTCTATATATACACACATATATATGTGTGTGTATGTTTGCATGTAATGCACACCTGTATATTTCTACACATGTATATATTTGGATAGCTTTCAAGCATTGTTCTAATCAAAGACTGTCAGTGATACTATATATCACTTAAATATTTGTGCTGATACCTCCCTAAAATGTCCTTCCACATTTAGAAGAGATTGGAAAAAGGACAATATCAGACTTTAGTAGCACCAAATGACTGCAGCCCTGAACTGCTTCATCTGTGTTGAAAAGCATTAGGATTATTTGCAACATTTCCTATCCTTTTCCTATGTCTCCTATTTACTCACTTATATTTCATTAACTCTCCCTTTTGACATGCTGAATTATGCCAAAATGATGATCTTTTCTATCTATAGCAGGTAATACAGTTACCTAGTTTTTTATGTCTTCATAGCATATGAATAATTATACAAGGTGCTATACCACACAATGGACATGCCTAGCTAGCAGTTGGGGGTTTTTTCCAATGACAAAGGAATATTATTTAAAAAAAACCCCAAAGGTACTATAAAAATGTTGCATTTAAAATATCAGGATTATGGAGAAATCAAGAAATGCAAAGATAAAGCTGATATTAAAAAAAAAAAACAAAAAAAAAAAACACCAAACCTCTACTTCATCTTCAGCATTAATCTCATCTCACAAGTGGAATATAGCCAAATGGAGGTAAAGCAAGGCAAAGGTCATGCAGGTAAATAGAATATATTTTGTGCAGTGTGCTTTGCCAAGTTTGAGTCCACTTTGACTGAAGTATGTGTCAGCAGTTGGTCAACCTGACTTAATTTTGAAACACTAGCTTGTACCAGATTTCTCCACCACTTTATTTGTGAAGTGTCTCTCCTATTAGCACTCTATGATAATGTAGATCTGGTGGTGGTTTGCCCCTCCACCATACCCCAGAAAGAAATGACAAAATCATGCATTGTCTTGTCCCATCACAACTTTATTGCAGGAAGTTACCTGTATAGGAAATTATGAGTCCTTAGGAAAAATCATCATCATCATCATCATCACCTTAAGCACACGTCCTCAGTAATGTAATCTACTATGTTTGATTTGTTTTTCAGTCCCTCTGCTGGGCCTCAGTCTTTATTTTCCAGACTAGACTTGGGGTGGTGGCAAGGTAACTAAAAAAACACCTAAAGCTCTCAAGCAATGACTAATGGTTGATAGTGCTATTTTTCAGAGACAAGGGCAATTTTATGATAGAGGTAAAGCTTGTTTATGCAGGAGACACAACATTTTAGGGGTGTCTAGAAAACTATGAATTAAGCTACCACATGAAATAATGGCCTTTACAAATCTTGCCACTTTCTGCTACAACTGCATCTGATCAATGTTAATCATTTCATTTAATGTAGTGCTGGAAGGTGAAGAGGAGAACAGGAGCTGAGATAGAATTTAAGCCTCAATTTGTCTATATCAGTGGTTGGCTAACAATATGGTCTTAATGCATTTATGTCAGTTAGTAAATTGCTATAAAAACCTACAATAAAACTCAGTTAAGGTTGACAGCATATATCTGAAATCTATACTAAAACATATTCTTACGCTGTTTGAAATTAAAACTGTATGGGAAATAGTTTAATCATCATGAAAAAGGTCAAGATTTTATGATCTCTTCCCACACCAAATCAAGAAAAAACTGAGATCTCAAGAATATCCAGCACAATTCAGATCAATTTAAACAATTCAGTCAACAATGTAATTCATTTCAACCAATGAATTTATTTAAAAGGTTTGATTTAATTAACTTAAACTTGCAATTGAAAAATTATTTTGACTCATGAATGATTGATGCTGTTGTTTTATAGACTGAGCCCTGGTTTGGAATTTTTGACACTGCCAAATCCTTGCCAAAACAGAATCTTCCACAAGAAGTGCTTCTGCTGGAAAATCATGCCAAATCAACACCCCTGTAGTTTTCTGCCCAAAACCATCATACACTATATAGTCAAAATAGAGCTTACAAGTACAATATATATGTAAATAAAATGTTAAAAGTTAAATCTAAAAACTATGCACTGGCCATGGATAGCAGAGGATCACAACCAACCCATTTCTGATCTACACTGTCCAGTGATGCAATAACTTCAGGTCATGACTGAGACGTTGGTCTGGATCCTCACCTTTAGTGGAATGTTTATTAAAAGAATTTACTCCCTGAGACATATGCAAGTGCTTTTTTTTTTTTTTTTTTGTCTTTCTAGTGGCACAGGAGCCCATGTGGCTGAGTTCTCCATACTAGACTTCCTCACAACTCCCTGCCCTTTCTGCATATCCCTGACACATGGTCTCATCTGCCATGCTGTTTAAATGCACACCTGCACACTCACTCTTCCTTATCCTGCCCTTTTTACCTTTGCTATTATTTGAACTAACAATAAAAACACAGAACTAAAACTTACTTTCACTAGTAGCCAGTTCTTTTTTCTAGTGAATCAAAGGAATTATTCTCTTTCAAAATGGCTGCTGTTTCCCACTGCCTTCAGCAACACTGATGCTAAGACATGTATAGAGAGAGAAGCTTCTTAGACTGAAAAAGGAAAGGGTTTTTAGAATGATGTTCATAAAAAGGAATTATATGTTGAAATGTGTATCTGCTTGGATAAGTGTAGTCATAGATTTATCCTGGCTGTACTCCAAGCTAGGAAGTTGTGCGTGTGCTTTGGCTTGGCAGTCGGAGAGGCAAATTAGCAGAGTGTTAATATACTCCGCTTTCCAGCTTACTGCTTCAGGTGCATCTCTAGACCAGGCTGACTCAGATTTGGGAAGCTCAGGAAGAAAGATGAGAGAATAGGAATGTCTGCGTACAGCTGACCCCAGATATGAACAAAAAGAGGTCAAGAAATTAGATCCAGAATTAAAAAAAAAGCCACTGATCTGGTAAGAAATTTACAGCAAACCTTACTTTAATGCACTTGTTCATAAGTAGCAGCATGTTAACATTCATAAATAGTATCATGTTAATGTGCATAAATAGCGTCATGTCATCTTAAAGTAATTAAAGAAATTTAAGTGGTGAAATGCTTAGAGTTTTAACATGTTAAGTGTTAGACAAATTAATGGATAGCAAGAATTGTGTCCCAGCTTTGATTGTCAAGTTGTAAGATAGTGAAGATCTCATTGCACGTGCAAGTGAGAACACTGGTGGTACATGAGTGCAAAGATGACAAAAGGCAGCCTTACAGTGACCAGTCCTCTCAATACCCTCCAAGGCTTCCCACACAGACCCATAGATCTAACTTATCTAGATGGTCCTTAATTTGATCATCCTCTCCTCTCCCAATCCTTATTATGAGACATGGGGACCTGGAAAGGCTTAGAGCACTTTATTCCTCACCTATTCCTTGCACATTCTCTTTTTTATGCTACGTTAATTTCCATGGACATGGAGAATAACAAGCAACTCTTTAAATATTTGAAGTTTGTAATCACATCCTTCACCTTTCTCTTTTCCTTATGGAAAACATCTCATGATGCAGTCTTGCCTGGAACAAGAGGTTTCTTAAATTCTGGATTACATTCCTTCTTCTACTTTTAGCTATTCTACATCATTCTTGAAATTAACACCTAGAACTGAATTCAGTCCACCATCAACTCTAGTTTCATTTAAAATACCACAGTTTTCCTGCTCACCAAATACGTTTACAGCAAGATTTCAATCTCCTTTTTTTTTTTTCTCTTTGCATAATATATTTAGATTTCATGGTATTTAAAAGAAAGTTTGTACAGGACTGATTCTGTGCTGTGGAACTCCAAAGAAAATTCACTGATTTAAAACTCAGGCTTGGGGTCTCTAGGACTAATGCCCTCTTGTGGTATTGCTAGCTGGAATGCTTAACCTACTTTCTGCTTTTTCTAAGACTTACAGATAGCCAAAGGCACATCCACTACCTGGATGAAACAGTATGATGAACAGCTGGAAGCATTGCTCAGTTTAATCCTCTTGACCTAAGGCTGTCACTATATCACTGAAAAGTTACACATAGTTCAATAAAGCATAAGGCAGAAGCTTAGTTAATTTTTCCCAGACCAAAGCTGGGTGAAGGTTGCTTTACCAAGCACTGAAAGTAAAGATTAAGATGTAGCTAAAGGAAATATGGGCATATGCCTAACTTTCATCTTTTCCCTGCTTTTCTGTGTTCTTTTGAATGAATGAATAAATACCTCAATTTGACTTATTTTATCCAGTCTGCCGAACATACACTCTTTGGCAGGAAAGATTTTGCTTTTGCTGGATATATCTTGGTCCCTAATGCCAACACAGCTGAGAATACAGTGCTGTGGGGCTCCAAGACTTCATCATTTGTGAAGGGTAAAGGAAAATAAGCCTGTCACTTAGTAAATATCCTAGCAGGATCTAAAGCACAGTTTGTCATGCAACCATAACAACACACTTAGATTTTCTGTGCCAGATACTTAAAGGAAATCTGGGTTTGTTTTTACCCAGTCAATAAAGTTCAAATTTTGAATAAAGTTCAAATTTTGTGAAAATTACATAAACATTTTTCTGAGAGCTACTTGCCATTGTGTTTTGAAGTAATACAAATAACACAGGTTAAGTGCATCAGAATGTAGATGCAAAGACCTTCATGGCAGAGAGATAATGGTGTGATCTGATAGCAGTATCAGTGCTGATTCAGAGCTGTATGCAGCATGCAGCATCACCAGGTAGTCCACAGAAGCAGATTACCTTGTAGAGGAGCCATGCTTCCCTCTTTGGTTGACACATAACACTGGGGCTGTTAAATGGAAGAAACTGAGCCCTTTCATCCCCTCAGCAATCTTCCCTAGAAACTGTACATCATATGTTTCTCACTGAGAAAAAATTACAGACCCCTTCAAGTCTCCTTCCTTTATGTAATATTAGAACTTTTCAGGGGATGCCAACCTAAAAACTCACTATGAAAAAAAAAAATAAAAAGATGAAGGTAGATAGTAGAAGTTATGCACACCTACCTGCTCTCCAAACACTAACATTTCTGGTTTTGTGGTTTTCTCTTCCCATACAAATACACAATTGAGCTTTTACACTTGCTGCTGTGGGTGGGAGGATGCAAAAGACATGAGTAAAGCAGGCTTTCTAACAAATGTTCTTGAGATTGAGTATACTTTAATCCCTTTTAGGAGTTAGAAATTCTCTTAAATTTTACTCTGTTGTTGAGCAATTCATGTTTTTTTTCAGTACAAGATGAAGCAACGGTAAAGTCTGAAAGCAAAAGCAATGTAGAGGAAAAAATAGTCTTTAAAGCTGAGTTTCACAGCCTCAGCCATCTTGAGGGATGCTGTTTTATTGTCTCTTTTAGTATATTACTTCTCAAAGGGTTATTATTTCTAGTAACACTATAAATGTGACAATTTCTCTATAGTGCAGTTATACGAGTGGAAAATGTGAAGATGGTTTTGGCAACGGTTGAACAGCATGTGACTGGACAGACAGTACAGCAAAGTCTATGACACATCAGCAGCTGCCAGAATAGCAAAATGGCCATTGAAGCATTGATGATAAAAAACTCTGTAAGCAAATAAATCATATAGGACTGAATTAAGTTCAGATATTAAAAATTGACAAGTCAAGCAAAATCTCCTGATTTGATACTTTTTAAAGGAAATCTTAATGCTGCTGTGCTTAGAAATTAATTTCTGGATTGGAAAACATCACAGTTGTGAAACTTGCAGAGAATGAAGTGCTGATCGCATTAGGGACCACATAAAAGGATACTGGAAGTGGAAAGGAGAATAATTTTGCTGTTCACCCTGCACAGCTTTAGAAGGAAAGAGTGCCTGGTTTTGATCCAATGTTTGCTTTATACAACTAATATTTTTTCATAATGCTGTACCAGAAAACAGAAAACTACCTATCTAGAAGAGATGTGAAAACATGCTTGTAGAGACAACACTGGTTTAATTTGTTAAGATAAATCCTCTGAGTTAATTGCCTTTACAACTTTACAGAGTAACACAAATTGACAGAAGTCTATAGACTCTATATCTATCTCCTTCAGACCACGGTTTCCAGACCATAGCTCCAGCTTAAACATTCTTACATTTGCTGCATACATGCCAAGAAAAATCCAATAAGTCAGGTGATGAGATAGGAAAAATTATTAAAAGAGTGACTGCAGTGCTTTGAAGGTGCTGATATTTACTCTTAGCTTCTCAATTCAAAAAAGATATAATTCAGTCACATTGTGAGACTGTACTTAATTGTTTTGTCATTATAAAATTTCTTTCTTCTCTATGATGGAATCCTGTCCTCTATTCCAGCCTGGTGAAAAAAGATAAATAGGAATTTTAAAATCTTTTACACCTGCATTAAGTACTAGGTATGTAGAAGGAATATAGAATTGAAGATCTAACAGGCTCATGTGTAACTTAAAGACCTGAGATTAAAGTGGCCTATTTAACATAAATGTTACAACAAAGTAATACAAAAGTGTAGCAGAGGTTTTCAAGATTCTTTATGGGTGTTCTGCTGTATTTGTTCAATGAGCTACTAAAGCTTTTTATATGGATTTATATGCAAGTTGCTTTTTAAATAAAATTTTCCATGGCACTTCCAAGCTGTCTGTTTTAATTTAAACTTCAGTGGAGTGTTCCAAAAATAACTCTAATGAAAGTACTTATCAGAACTTCAACAACATAAGTCAATGTTTATTTCAAGTACTATCTAATAGTGGACTGCTGAAAAGCCCTATCTTAAGTCTTCTTTTTCCTCTCACTTTTCTGAAGTTTGGGAATTTTGAAATTTAAAAATACACAAGAAAGCATCTACTCAATTTACAGAGCCTCCTTTTCTTGGTTGTCTTAAAAGGTTCATTCAGTTATAATATCTTCTGTAGTATTAGTCTCAAAAGTCAAATCTTATCAGGCTAGAGATAGTCACAACGATGGAATGTACACAGTCCCCCTCCACCATCCTCCTTGAAGATGAAGAGTAACTTCCTACTTTCACTCCCTCTGTGAAGTCTAAAGTTAGCCTCATTAGCTCAGAATTATTTTTCTTCTTTGTTTATGTAGTGCTCAGAATGAAAAGCCCCTGAAATGAGCAGAAGCCTGATAGGCAGTGTCAATAATATGAACATGTCAAAAGAGGGTTTCTAAGTTCATTAGTAAGTTGCAGTTACATTTCACCTTCCATGGAAATTTTGTATAGTCTCTTATTACTATCATTAATATCTTTTGGATATAAAGAAGAGCGGAACTAGGGGGAAAACAGCTCATGATTTTAGTAGTTGGATTATCTAATATTATTTTATTTTGTGTACCTTGACATTTCACTGCATTATGAATACAGCGTAGGAAACTGTGCAGAGAAGAAAACAGGTGATGAGAGAGAATGAACACAGAGCATTTAATGAATATGAGCTTTTTTTTTTTTTTTATTAAGTTGTGACCAATTTTTAAACTTGGATCAGAATGAAGAACTCATTTTGCCATGATCATGCGTACTATGAACACACAGATACACACAAAGAAGCATAAAGTGACATGATGGCTTCTTTCCTTGAAGTACGTGCCAACGAATTAAAGTTCACTTTGGTAACACTTGAACAGTACAAGGAAGCTTACACTTTCCCTTGACGCATTAAGTAGTTCAAGAAAATCCTCCAGGATGCTTGAAGAGACCCCAAGTCTGGGAAATAAAAGCAAAAACTTCATTAATGTTTCCATGTCCATTTCTTGACTTAAGAGGAAAAGTTGAGGGAAAGGCTGCAGGCTAGAACACTATTGCCATTTCATATTTAGAGCACTTAGAGCAAGAAGATACCATCCTCAGAAGTGGTGGGGGGGAGGAAGGTTGTTCCCTTCAGTTTCTTTCTTTTTTTAACTTTTTAATGGAAAAGATAACTGATTTTTTTGTCTTTAGCAATGAGATCACAGATTTGCATCGCTGAGACTTATGTTTGAATATGAATAAGACCTCTTGGAAAAAAAAAAAAATTTAGCTAAGCAGCTTTTGCAGTTTTGGTCAACACCTTACTTATAACACTACTTAGCCTTAGTTTTAATGCAAAGCTAGAATATATTGCCTACTTTTATCAAAAGCCAAAAATAACACAGCAGTCAGTATTTTTCTGTGCAAATATTATTAAAGTTGGGGTAAGGAGGAAAATAAAACTGACCTAAGCAGAATGAAAAATTGTGCTGCAATTAAAGAGACTCAGCTGTGGTAGAGAGAGAAATAAGAAAAGGAAAAATATAGCAGCATGTAAGAAACAAACAGTAATTAGTGAATGAGACTATTGCTGCTTAAAATGGGTATTTAAAACTTGGAAGGAGATCAAGCAACTTTCTTGTAGCTTTCCTATATTAACATGTATAATAAAACTTCATATCAGCAAACTGCAGCACAAAGAAGTTAACGTGTTATGCTACCACTAAAATAGCATGAAAAAGTCTTGGAGAGGAAAAGAAAGGAATCTGGGGGATAAAGGTTTCTGCAGTTATACAAAATGATTTATTTTGTCTCATGTGTATTTGGCAATGAAGATTTAAAATTTAACAATGACAAGGACTGTTAGTATTGCAGCTAATGTTCTAAGCAGAGGTACTTGTATTAACTAGGTTTCTCTTATTAATCTCAGAACTCTGTTATTACATGGAAAGAGACAGATAAATCCTGTAGAATAAAAATATTTGTGCTTAAAAGTTTCTGGTGTAAGAAGAATGCTTCTCAAAGCACACTTTATTGATTTTACAAATGTCCTCTGTTAAAGAGGTAGAAGTTATATTAATATTAATCTAAAATGCTCCTAACATTTCTTTTGCTTAAAACAACAAAAGTTGGAAGATTTCAATTACTGCAATGCATAATAATACACCTGTCCCCAAAACATCTTTCAAAAATGTTATTTTTTGAGCTGGCAAAGCCTCCACCCTATCTGGAAATTGTTTCAAAGCCCATCCTGTGTGAAGGCCTACTTTAGTTAACATTTATGTGATTCTCTTCATGGACATTTTAATGAGGTCACAGTGCAAAATCCAAGGGTTTGTTTTTCATTCCTAATAGCAGAAAGGTTTTAAACATGAAGCAATCACTCACTTTTCCAAGAAAGGTAATTTATCTCTTCCCTTCCCTTAGCACAGTCAGATCCTGGAGACTTGCCACTTCAGTTCTCCAGGATTTTACAATCCACACTACAATATTTAAATAAAATCTTATTGTATTGTGAAAAGGGGAGGGGGAAAGAAAAACTGTGTTAGCACTGATTAAAGTTGAAACTTCATTTCTGTGAAGGTCAGGAAACTCAAAATAGCTTCATATAATATCTTTATCCTGCTTCAGTGTGTGAACAAGTAAAGGTTTCTTTTCAGACAGCTGTGTGCTCATGTGACAAAATATCATTTTAAATTGTTTGAAAGTAAACTAATTTCAAGGTGATCAGGACCTCACTGTCAAAGAGAATTGTCTTGAATATGATTGACTTTTCCTTTTAGATCAGTACGGTAAAGTTGTGTGTTCCTTGCCCATGCTGCTTGACAGAGAAAGTTGGTGGTATGCAAAACAACAGACTCAAGAAAACTTGGACTTTTTTCCAAAGATATTAACAGTGCGATTTTCAATAAAGCCTGTAGTAGCCGAGATTGTGAAATCCAGACAATTTCTTTTAAATGCTCTGTTTTCAATTGTCAGCCATCAATTTGAAAAGTAGATAAACTGTCCATTAAGTCATCAAAGCAAATCAAATTCCTACTGTCTTAGCATTTCCAGTGTTATCCCTAAAATTAAACTTTTGTACTTTCTTTAAAGACAACAGTAATCATGTCATTGCTTTTGGACATAATGTCCAAAGCTGAGCATGTTTTTAAAATTAATCCCATTATTCTGTCAGACATATCTCCCCTTTTATCAGTTGAAAAAATAGCCTCCCATAGAGAGTCAAATCTTTTATTTATCATTTCAGTATTAGCTACAATTAACTTTGTTATTTTAAAGAACTTATCCTTCTACTGAAGAAACCTGAAGAAAAAAAGTCTTCAGTTAAAAGGACACATATTGTCAGCATTGTTAGTCTTTGAAAATTGACTCATGGTGTGCTTTTGCCATTTTTTTTTTTTAGGAGTACAGTATGTAGTTCATACACACATGTAACTGGCTGGAGCACTGAATAGTAAATATTAGCCTTTATCTTCTGCTGTAAACAAATTGATTGTCTGTAGCAACATGTCACTTCTAGATAGATTAAAAAAACAAAACCGAACCAAAACAAAAACCCAATAGGAATCTTCAAAACAAGAGCTCCAACACCATTCAGCTGCCCAAGTCTAATCATCTTGGCTGCATTTGCTTAATAATAGAGTAGCAAGTTCCTCATGCAACATTTGCTCAGAATTTAAGAGATAACTTCAATGTAGTTCAATGAGAATTGAGCCAAATTCAAGGAATTAAGATAAATCTTGGGCATAGAGGATCAAGGCAAGTGAAGAAGCATCTAAAGGGCAATACAGGAGAGGGCACACTGTTCATTCCCTGCAGTAGGGGCCAGAAGAAGGGCAGATTCTCAGATCATGACAAATTTAAAGACAATAGAAGTCGAAGGACTCACTCCTAGCAACAAATACTGCTTGGGATTCACCAAGCAGAAGGAAGGTTCAAATGTGACCATTTAGCATATGCTCAAAATATCCACTGCTCCTTTTTTTTTTTTTTTTCCCGGTGACTTATGGATGTTATTAGCCAGTTCATCAGCAGGCTTCTTTAGTGAGTCAAAGAAAATTGTTATCTCAGTGCCTAATATCGAAGGGTTCTAAAATTTCCAATTTTTTTTTTAAATTTTTCTATACAGTGCTTGATTTAACACTAAAGGAAACATAAAGCTTTTATAATAGAGTATTACCAGCTGAAAAAATTTGGTCATAAGGGTATCAATATAAATCAGGTGCAGGCTTCTTTACTAACCCTCTTAGACCTTTTCAGCTTCCAGTTTATCAATTTTTATGGTGATTGCAGGAGTAGTTTTGTCAGTTACATGTTTGAACAGCTGGCAAGACACTTAAAAAGATATTGCTTAATGCTTTTAGTACAACACAAATAAAATGTTTCTGTTTTTTGGGAACTTATTTTAAAATTTATTTGCCTTAAATAAGGGGCTAAGGAGATATCCTCATGTCTTTTCTGTGCAGTTCTCCACAAATATAGAGTAACAGAACTGACTGCTAGAATGTTAAAGATTTATAAATCTATGATGGTAGTATAGATAGATTAATGTATTGGCTGGCCAGAGTTTTATTTCTAATTTTTCCATCCAACACAAACAGAGTAACCATTTTTTTTTTTAATTTTTAAAAGTGATTTTTATTTAACTTTTTTTTTTTTTGGGGGGGGGGGGGTGGTGGTGTTTAGGGGGGATGGGTTTTTTTTTTCAGTTTTTTGAGTCGTTTGT
>JAWWEE010000074.1:105837107-105855797 GCA_035221455.1 Xenops minutus | reverse complement strand
AGAAAACCCAGCTTCTCACAGGTGGCTGGGCCAAACACAGACCAAAAATACCCACATTGAATTCTACCCGAATACAGTAATATATAAAATTATGTATATATATGTAATTTAGGTATAAAATATATTCATATTTATATATAAATAAAAAGAGATTGATGCTGCCAAGGGCTGCTAAAGCAGAAAGACAACTGATATATACAACATTCTTTTACCCTAACCCAGCTATTTTCAAATTTGAGCAGAACAGCCCACTAATGCTGCAGCTGTAGTTACCTTTCCATGTCTTGCATAGTCTTAATATAAGAAAGAGACTGGAGAAACATGAAGAGCTATGTGTGTTAGAGTAATGATAGGGCCAGAAAAGCCCATCAGGATACATTGGTTAAGTTCTGTAACAAATTACACGAATACAGTCAAGTAAATATTACTAACTGCTAAGACCACCACTTTTTTCTTTTTACTCTTTCTGAGGCTACTTCCCTAAATAAAATGACAGCTTATCAGGGGTTTAGTTCACATAACTGATCAACATGAAGAAGCATATTAAAAAAAACCCCAACACTCAGATCAGATAATTCAAACTTATTTTACTGAAGACAGCAGCACTAACAACAACATTTTAATTATCTCAGTTTTTTAAATATTTAAGCTGTTTTAGTATCTGTGTCACTCAGTTTTTCTTACCCATTTGATGCTATCTACATAAAACTGCATTCTCCCTGGCCATACGTTATTATTTACTTCCTAAAACAATAAATCATTTTTATGTGCTGCAAATGACTAACAATCTGACTATGCAGAAAATTCTCCCTTCCCTTAGGAATTTTACATGTGTGAAATTGCTTTATAGAATATACAACAAATATGCTTTTTCCCCATTTCCTGTCACAGACTACTCAAAATAAATCTGGGGTCTTAAGATGACAAAAGAGCCCAAGTTAAAAAACCACTGTCCTAAAAAGTTGGATTTTTGGTTTTTTTAGTGCTTCTTCCTTTTCTGTTAAAAGAACATCCTGGGGTATTTGGGTTAGCTGATAGTTTCTGTAGCCTTCAAGTCATAGTAAAAAACATTCACTGCTTTTTTTACTATTGTGATAAAATTCATTAATAAGCATTGAATACCCTCAGACCCATTGTGTGGGTTTTGTTTAAAATAATATTTCTTCATATGTCATGAAGAATACAAGAAAACTGGGCAAACTAATATGCCCTTAGTACTTTTGTTCAGCACATTTATCCTTCCATCCTATAAATACTTTAACATATGAACAGGGATATGCATGTGTGCAGTGTAACTCAATTTGCTAAGACCACATGTACAAATGTCAGATCAAGGCCCAAACTGTCAGTAAAATGCTTAATTTGCATAATTTGACTTGAGGAGAATAGTAGTGGCAGTACCTGGCAGATTAAATGTAAAACTAGACCCACAGGGAAAGGGTCTTTTTTTCCAAAATATTTGAAGCCATAAGCAATCTAGTATGTTCCAAATTGAAAACATTCATTTTTTACAGAATTTTTATGAACCTTAGGAATGAAAATTAATTTGGACAAGTTGAAAGAGAGACTCAAACTCCATGACTAACATGGGAATTACCCTAATCCTCTCTTCAACTTAATCATGGAATTTTAACAAGGTTATTCTGGAAGCCCTTGAGATCTCCTAGGTTGAACATTAACTTATGTCCATTATTTTTATACTCGTTAAAACACACTTATAAATGCAATCTGAGGCCAAATTCAGAGATCAACCTTTTGAGTTCTAAATCACTTGTTTGAATCTTGGCCAGAAATTGCCACCACTTGCTGGCCTTTGCATGATAGACATAAAAAGGGTTTACAATTTCAATCTAGTAGCACTTCTAACTCTGAATCTCCAGCTATGCCTACTTAATGCTAGATTATTTCTGAGAGGGGTAAAAAAAAGAGCTGTTCTCTTGGGTTTATGCTATAGATGAAGAGCGCAAACCCTGAGGAATAATTCCTGCTTGGAAGCAATGCACAGGTTTCTACTCTGCTCTCCCAAACATATGTCTCTTACCATAAAGCGATACAGAGATTATACCTTAAAAGGTATTACCCATCCCTGCTCTCTTACCTCTTTATCACAATATTCAAAAGTAAGGAACTATGAGATGGAGGAATCTTTTGGTTATTATGTAAATGAGAGAAGCTAACTGCTCGACAGAAACCTGTTCAAGAAGATTCAGTAAAATAATGTTGGTGAGAAGAATTTTTCTGCCAGTGTTACTATTTCTGCTAAGTAAATTTAACATCAGCAATAGAACCGTAAGAAGCATCAGCCAGAGTTCAGACCTGGTGACTTTCCAGCTATGCTGCAGCCTTTTATTTTTTCAGGCCTTTAGGGATGGATGGGTTGAAGGATGTGATGGGCCAGGCTCATTTAGGTGACAGGTAATTACTCTCATCGGACAGTTGCTTTATGGAGTTGTTTATGCTGTGTGCTTTGCATTTTGTAGAACACTTGTAATACTGAATAAATGCTCAAATACAGGCAATAGTAAATGCTAATATTTTGCCTACCTACCAGAAAGTACAAACAGGAATCTGTTACTCAGGGAAACTCACTGTTTCATAACCAAATCCAAAAAATTCTCATTAGAATTGCTAAAGAGGCTAAACACATGCTCCATCAGGTGCAAACCCGGGAAACTCTTCCTTGCAACAGTATATAAACATCAGCTGTGCCCTTCTGGCTTACTTTCCCCTCAACCTTTGGCTAAATTTTAATCCAGAAACTCACGGCCAGCCGTTGTTTCCCTCGCTTACTATTCTTCACAACTCTTGGGCTCGGTACAATCGCCTGGGCTACAACTTTAAAGAGGGCGCGGGAAGGGAGGGGTGTGGCGGGGCGCTCTGTGTGTGTGTGTGCGTGTGTGGTGTCTGTTTTTCCAGTCGAGGCTGTCTCTGCACAGCTGAGTCTGATTTGGTTGTTCAGCCGTGCAGGTGGTGCGTGTGTCGCTGTGTGCCGGGGCGCTGCTCTGCCCCGCGGAGGCGGCGCGGCCGCGGCGGGCGCGCATCTCCCCCGCGCCTCTTCTCCCTCTGCCCTGACCCGGGTACCAGCTGCGTCGCAGCTCCAAAGTGACCGCTATTTTCAATTTCAAGGCTAATGAAATCAGCATCGTAAAAGCACGTACTTACCCCGCCTCTCCCCGACAAAAATATAAAAGCAAATCCGCTGTTTCCTTTCAAAACATGAGCGTGACGGTTTGCGTTATTTTCTAAAGCACGAAAAAGAAGTATTTTTCTTGCAAGTTCAAGTGTAAAACAAGATGCTTTAAAATAACGCACCATTTTGAATCACCACTTCGTGAGATTGTCTAGGGGCCAATGCCTACAAATCCTCCCCTCATTATGTCCCGGGATGGAAGCTGTAATTCACGGACACAAAGCAACTTTGCCGATTGACCTGTGGGCGAGAGAAGATCCGTGCCAGCTCCGCAAATGACCCAGCACTGGTACTCGCTTCCCTGACTGTTCGCTGGGCAGCACTCCCCAGCTCCGCTCCGCACGCTGACATTTTTGGACCCGCGCATTGCAGCCCCAGCCAAGCCTTTGTAAACATCCGCTGATAAAATTCAGCAGGTAGTTTAGGAAAAACACACACACACACAAAAAAAACCCCAACAAAACGGAGTGGGGTGCTTAAGAAACACACCAGAAAATGGGCTAAGCGGTGACAGGGGTGCGGAACTTGCGGAGCCGCCCGCACCCGGGCACAGCAGTCCCGCGGCCCCGGGGCTGGGCACCAGCGGCGCCCCCACAGCTCCTCGCTGCACCCCCTGTCCCCTGCCGAGCACGGCAGCGCCTTCCTTCCACAGCAACTTCTTTCCTTCCCCCCCATTTCAGTACAGCAAGTGTGTGGGTTGGAATCTGTTCCGCTGCCCCGCTCTTTAAGGTGTTGGTGCTGCAGGGTGAAGGGGCGCTGGCGCCTGCCCCGCTGCCCCCCGCGCCCGCTCTGCGGGGGCCGAGGAGGGGCAGCACCATTCGCAGGCACCGCGGCGAATTTCCCCGGCGCTCGCTGTGCCGTGCCGTGCCGTTCCCATTGGCCGTGCGGCCGGCAGGGAGCGACGGGAGGCGGAGAGGGAGCTGCCAGCAGCAGCAGGCAGGCAGGCACCGGGCGAGCGCGTACACAGGCGCACGGCAGGCAGAGGCTGCTGGGGTATTGTTATCATTGTGCTTCGGCGGAGGGCTTTGCCTGCAGGGGGAGGGGTGGAGGGAGGAGAAGAAAGAGGGAGAGAGAAAGTGCGGGGCGAGCATGCAGCAGGGCTGGGGCCGGCGGAGCGGCGGTGCTGGCGTGCCCGGGCTGAGGCGCTGAGAGGAGCCGCCTGCCCGAGCTCGCTCGGGGGCACCGGCGGGAGGAGCGAGGTGGGCACGATCCGGACGCGGGGAAGGCAGCCAGCCGAAGGGGAGCCGCCGCCGCACCGGCCTCGCAGCAGCAGCAGTGACTACTTCTTTCTTATCTCCCAGCCTTTTGTTCGCCCATCCTCCTCCTCCTCCTCCTCCCTGCCCACCCTCTGCACCGCGTAGGGGGCTCGGCAGAGAGACAAGCAGGCTGACCCAGAGCTGAGTTTCACCCATCCTCCGCCCTCCGCTCTCTCTGCCGTCTCTCTTCCTCCGCTGCATCGCTGCCCATGAGCTAGAGCGGCAGCCGGCTCCGGCAGGCGGGGGCAGACGCCGACCGCAGCTCCGGCAGCTGCCGCTGCCCGACCCTCCCCGCCGCTCCCCGCGCCCCGCTCCGCTCCGCGGGCTCCAGCCGCGCTCCGGAACTGCTGGGGGCCGCCCTGCCGCCGCCCCTCCTCGCCTCCATGTGCCGGGTAGCGGGAGCGCCGCCGCGGATCCTGCCGCCGCTGGCGCTGATGCTGCTGGCGGCCCTGCAGCAGGTAAGCACCGCCGGCGGGCAGCGCGCCGGGCTGCGGCTCTTTGTTCCCCCACGGGCGGCGATGCCCGGGGAAGGCGGGAGAGCCGGGGGGAAAGGGGGAGCGGGGGGGTCAGGGAGGCTCCGTTTCGAGGAGGGGGGGTGTCGGGGAGGGGGCAGAGGAAGGTGGCAGCCGGCGCTGCCCCGCCGGCGGGGTGCCCCGCGATGGCTTGTGGCCGGTCGTGCGGAGCCACCTGCTCGGGGCAGCCCCGCCGCCGGGCTGGGGGCAGGCACCGGGGAGACTCGTGTCTGGGGCCGGCTGGGCGGCACAGGGTGGTCCCCGAGGCGCGGGAGGGGACGGGGGCGCGGGTTCCCCCCCGGCTCCCGGGAGAGCAGGTGCGGCGGGACGGGGGGGCGGCCGGAACACGGGAGCGGCCCCGCCATGAGCGCGGGCAACAAAGTAGCGGAGCGGGGGACGGAGCATCCCGCGCATCCCGCCCCTCCGCCCCGCGCGGGGATGGGCGGGCGGCGGTGCCAGAGAGGTGCGGGGCAGGGGGCACCCCCCGCGCCTCCGCTACCCCCGGCTCCGTGCCCGCTAATCCCTTCCCGGGAAGAATTTAATCAGCCTCCGCCTGCGCTCCGGGCTTCCCACCCCCTGCCGCTAACGGGAATTTCCACTGGGACGGGCTCGAGCTCCGAAGTGTTTAATTTGTTGTTATTATCCAAGTCGTGCTGCTGCCTCGCCGGGGCGCTCCGGGCGGGCTGTGCCCCGAGTGCCGGGGTCGGGCAGGTGGTCGGGGGGCAGCGCCGGCCGCGATGGGGTGCGCAGAGCAGGGGTCTGCAGCAGGCGAGAGGGCACTGCCGGGACGGGGAGGCGACAGAAGGGATCCCGGTTGGGGCAGCGGGGGCAGTGCCCTTGGGGCGGTGGTCGGGCTCCCCTCCGGAGCCGGCGTGAGCTCCCCGATCGCTTTGTGCTCGCTGAGCTCGTATCCGGCGCCGGGGGTGGAGAGCGCGGTAAGTCGGAGGGACAGATGGCGCAGATCATCGCCTCTTAATGGTATTTGCGGTCGGGGCATCTCTGCCGGGCGCCGGGGCGGGCAGGGCGCCCTCCCGCCGCGGCTGGCGCAGGGCAGGGCGGCAGCAGCAGCCACTGCCACTGTCCATGGTGCGGCCCCGCCGCCGCAGCGGGGGCGGCAGCAGCAGAAGGAGCAGGAGCAGGAGCAGGAGCCCGCCCGGCCTCCCGGCTCCGCTTCGCCGTGCCTGTGACACCCCCGTCCCCACACGGCGTCCCCGCGCCGGCGAGCCCCCCCGCAGGTCCGGAGGCACTGCCGGGGTCTGTGCTCGCAGCAGGAGAGGTGCTGGGGCGCTGCTCCGCGGCTGCCGGGCATTTTGCCCCGAGTCCTAGGAGGACGCAGGGCAGGCTGGCTGGCGTGACACGGGAGTGTCCGGCTGGGCATGAGCGGCTGCGTGTGAGAGCAGCCACCCTGCTCAGAAACTTGTGATGTGCCGCTTACCGGCTGTTGTTGTGTTGGGTTTTCTTAAAGTCCTTATGGGCTGTTTACTGTATGTGCCTTCAATTCTGTTTAGTCTTCCTATCTCAATAAATCTTTAAAGCACAAAATCTGCAGTAAGCTTTTATTCCATCTTTTTTTTTTTTTTTTTTTTTTTTTTTCCCCCTACCCAAGGCAGGTTTGAAATTGAAGCACAAGCTGTGAATTAAGGACAGGAACTAACCATGTTGCTTTTATGTATCGCTCAGTGTCACTGGCACGTTACGGTTGGGGAATCCAATTTCCCCCTTGTTTGGGTATCCATTAAATCAGGTTAGGGTTGATTTTTAATAGTGTGTGACAAAATTGGAACTCGGGTATGAAATCAGATTTATAGACCTGTGTCTGTACAACACTTTGATTTTAAAAGCTCTTTTTCCCTCCTCCCTTCTTCTATCATGCATACTGTGAAGAACCTTCACAAGCTAGGTGCTGTGCTAACTTTTTATTCCCCTGTCATCGCACCTACTACTTTTGGTTTGTAAGAGGTTATCTCTATGGGGTTCCTTTGAAATGTTGAACCCTTCCACTTAGTTTTTCCACTCTGCAACACGACAGCTATCTACCTGTATTTTCTACAGTTATTAATCAGTTATTTATTAGTGGTGTAGAAAAGCTGACATGGAAGTATTTGAATGATTGTAACTGGAACCAGATTTTAAGGCAGATCTGTGTATGTTGTTTATGTACAGGAAATAGGGCTTTAGAGTTTTGGCAATATATAACCTGTAAAAGACAGAAGAGAATAAAAACAGCACTTTATTTTTCTGGCTAGCAGATTAGTATGAGTCTGGGAGTTTTATGTGAAAAAAATCCTGACAGAAGAGAGGATAAAAGGAATGAGTCCTGTTTTTCTGGCTAAAACAACAATGCTAGTCCAACAGGATTGAAGAAGGAATGGGAAAGCTAGCATGAGTTTACAGGAATGAAAGTACTGTGAGAAATAAACTGCAAAGAGGAGTAGAGATTGTGCTCAAAAAGGGAATATTTTTTTTTAACACATAAGGTGATTGAATCATTCCATGGATGTTGTCCGTTTCTAAATCAAAAGCATATAAATAATAAAGCTTTTTGAGCTTGGGTGACTGGTTTGAATTCGAATTATGATGACAGAGGACATAAGTTATTACCCTCTGCAGGCAATTTTGGACTTGTTCCAGGTCTTAGCGAATGTATCCAGGTGATAAAGCTACTACCCTAAATGACACTCCTGTTAAGCTGCCTCAGCTGGGAGTCAGGCAATGGCATTTCTTGCCAGCTCTACCCCTCTAGTAATCAACCCCAGCAGTAGTTGCTGGCAGAATTGGGATGAGGTTTATTAACGTGGTTTTGTACAGAAGTGGCAGCAAGATCTCCTGTTGTGGGTACATACTCTCTCACATTATACCCATGTCTTACATTTTATTTTTTATATCAGCCTGTCTTAAGTTATACAGTAAATACATGATTGTATAAGCATGAGTTTTAGGGTGTCTGATTGTCGACTGCATTTACAGTTTCCAGTATCATTAACTCCTTACAAAGTGAACTGATGTGAATTGAATGCCTTTTACAACGCATCACATAAACCCCAGACGAGGATAGATGTGAGAACCTCAGCCTTTTTGTATGTAGGTACTTCTGTTCTGGTGTTGCGTTGTCTTCAAAGATTATTGGAAAAGTTAAATGTGGCAGGATATTGCAGCAGAGAGCTCTCTAATCCTTGTCTGTCTGGTCTAGGTGATAGTGATACTACTGACACATCCTCAAAATTCAGATAATTGCAGAACTCAAGGGGGGAAAAGAGAGTGTCTGTTTGGATATTAAACCAAATATATTGTTTAAATACATATTTTGTTAAAATGCTTTTTTAAGAACTACTTTTTACATCTGTTATAGGATAGATAGGTTGCATAATTCAACAACTAGTTTGGAATTTAAATCATTGGTTGACAAAACAGGAGATAATTTTGTGTACTGAACAAGTTCTGATTATCTGGCCAAATAGTGTAGCAAGCGCAGAAATACATATGCTACTTATATAATGGAAGTTGTATGTTCTCTTGTGTTCTCAATTTATGTATTTTTAATAAATGTGTATTTTCTAGAAAGCTTTCTACTACTCTCTCTCCTGGGTAGTATTACTACTTAGGCATGCAGCTCAGTGTGCTAGAAAGATCAATGTATAATTTTTATGATAATAGTTTTTAAATATTGTCCCAAATTATCATATTTTTGACCTACATCTAGTCAAGAGTGTGCAATTCAAAAGCTTCCTATCTGTTGTTTTCCTTTCTGCTCCCAGAAGTTGGAAGACCACTCAGAAAGGTCACTGGAAGAACCCTGTCAGGTTCTATCTTACTTGGTTTCATGGATGTTTTTATATCAATAATATAATTTATTAGGGTTTTTTAGTAATGGAACACTAACACATGAGACAGTTTAGTTGTGACAGAATTTCATGTGGATATTTAAAAATAGCTTGAGGAAGCTGTGAGTAAAGTTATTTTTACTCAATACAGACAGTATTGTGTAAGGGACTTTTTGTCATGTGGTAAGGAGCAGCAGTTTTTGAATGGCTTTTCCTGCCTGAGTAAGAGAATCATTGGCCAGTTAAAACTCTGTTTCTTACAGGTTTTGTAAATGCTTTTGTAGGTTAACAAAAAAAGTTTAGAAAACTTGCAGTAGTTTCAGTAGTTCACCAACGTTCCCATTAGGATGAGAATTTAATTTGTTTCAGACAATGTACACATGTGAAACACAAGTCCATTCCCCAAAGTCTGTGCAACCTCTAATGTTTCCTGGCATTTTTATTTTAAATTTTTTTTATAAAATGTGGGAGGAACCCATAGTGGCCTTACTGAGTAGCCTGTGTACTTCCACGAACCCAGTGGCACTAGTTGTGCCTAAGGTGCGGTGAGACATGTCAGCAGTGGAGAGTAATAAAAGCAAAAGGAATACTTGACGTCTTTCGCAGTAGAGATGGTAAAATACTTCTCACCTGCCACTGAACTGGGACTCACTCCTTGGCCAAGTTAATAATGGCATACAAAGAAGCGAGTCTTGAGAGGAAAGACAGGTTTTGTACACTATTGCAGGATGAGTTTAGCAAAGATTTGTATTTTGCTGAAGTGCATTTATAGTTTGTCAGTGGTCTTAGACCTTTTTCACCTGGGTGTCAGGCCATGTTAATGTTCACCTTGAGAGGTGTATAACCAGGTCTGTATGATTCATCATTTGATTTGATCCTGCAGTTCTCAATGGGAGTTCATGGGAGCTCTGTCCGAATAAAGAAGGGAAATTAGGCTTTCTATTTTTAAATGGCTTATGAAAACAGATACAGGATCAGCAGCTTCCAAGATGGAAGGTATATCGCTGCCAAATCTTTTCAGTGTTTCACTTAGACTATTTGGTTTTAGTCAGTATTCATGTATTTAATTAAATATCATGTTTCCAAAAGGCACATTTATCCTCTCCTCTAAGCACTCCTTGACATATTTAAAAAATATATTTTTACCAACAGTCTCCTGTAGGGACTCTTCCATTCCTTACAATTAGCATATAATTATCACCCAGCAGCTGAAGACATAGTTAAAATTTTGTGATCCCTCCAAAGAGGCCTTGCAAGGCCTCCCCAAAGATCAGGAAAAAGCAACATCCTCCTGTACACATTAGCAGCAGTTTCCATGGGCTGAGAAGTTCAGTGTGAGCAATACAATGGCTATTACCAAATCAGAGAGGGGTCATTTCCTCTCATAGAGAAATTAAAATGTATGGGCCAGTACCAGACTGATTTGTTTGAGGGTTTTTTGTTATTATCAAAAAAGGTAACTTAGAGTTACAAAAATTCTATTTGGTTTTGTTATTGCAGTTGAAATTTTAAGGTATTCTACTGTGAGCCATGGCTTACTTGAAGAACTGTGTGTTTTGGAAGATGCAGCACTTCATGATCTCCTAGCTGAGGGAGGAGGAAAGTCCAAACTGGATGATGGCTTTGAGCAGTGGGGAATATACTAAATAAGTGACTCCTTCTTTAGTAAAGCAAATGAACATTGTTTCTCAGTTGGAGTTAACAGAATAGGCTATGAACATGGTTTGTAAAGCTGGGGGCTGAACAGATTGAGAGCAGCCCTGCTGAGAAGGGCCTTGGGATGCTGGTGGATGAGAGGTTGGACATGAGCCAGCAATGTGCACTTACAGCCCAGAAAACCAGCCATATCCTGGGCTGCATCCTCAGCAGTGTGACCAGGAGGTCAAGGGAGGGGATTCTGTCCCTTTATTCTGCTCTGGGGGCACCCCACCTGTACTACGATGTCCAGCTCTGGGTTCCCCAGGAGAGAAAGAATATTGACCTGTTGAAGCAAGTCTAGAGGAGGGCCAGCAAGATGATTAGAGGGATGGAGCACCTCTCCTATGAGGAATGGATAAGAAAACCGGGATTGTTCAGCCTGGAAAAGAAAAGGCTTCAGGGTGACCTAATTGCAGTCTTCCAGTACCTAAAGGGAGCCTGTAAGAAAGATGGAGAGAAACTTTTTGCAAGGGCTTGTAGTGACAGGACAAGGGGGAATGGCTTCAAACTGAAAGAAGGTAAGTTTAGATTAGATATTAGGAAGAGCAACCTGGTGCAATGGAAAGTGTCCCTGTCCATGGCAGAGGGGTTGAAACTAGGTGATCTTTAAAGTCCCTTCCAACCCAAGGCATTCTATGATTCTATGAACCTTTGTTGTTTTTAAGCAACTTTATTTTAAACAAGCTGGTAGCATAGAAGTTGCAGATTTTGTTACTTGGGGAAGGTGCTTGAGAGCTGTATGTGTTGGTTTAAGAAGCTGGATTTTCTGATCTAAAATCTCGTGGTTCATGAAGTAGAGCATTAAATAGAAGTGAAGATTGCATAACTAAAGCCCTTTCTAGTGTAACTGAATGACCTCTGGGAGGATGTAGCCTGGCATCCACCTCGGAAGCTTTTGACTTCTCAAACAATTTGAATGAAAGGCACATTTCTTTTTCTCCAGTTGCACTCTATAGTTGAAAACAGATTGTACTTGACTACATTTGCTGAAGTACTGAGCACTATGTGGGTATAGACTGTTGCAGCTTTCCTTTGCAGCAAGTCGGAGATTTAAGAAAGAATTGCTGAACGTTTTCAATTTTAGCATCTGAAGCTTTTCAGAGATGTTTCTATCACCCTGCAGAGTATCTTTTGCATGCCTTATGGGAGTAAGTAGAAACTTGTTATGAAATAGCAGTCACCTTTTACAGCATATCCCTTTGTATCAGATATCTGTGCATAAAGCTAAAATTGGACAGAACAATCCCTCAAGTTGTAGCCTAAGTTGCAAGTGAGTATTGGGTATAATCCTGGCTTTTAAAGAAGAAACACCCAGTCTTTAAACACAGTCACAAATGTTTCTGTGATCTGTGCTTAAGTTGAGTATTACTGTCATAATTTCAAATTAATGTTGGTTATTAAGGAGGAAGAGCTTAAATAGGCTGTTCCTGCTTTGTCATACATATAATTATGTCAGACATTGTTTTGAACTTCATACAATAATGTCCTGTGAATTGGCTGGACTTGGCAACTAGTAGCTGTATTGTGTCCAATTATACTCTATAGTATGATATTTTCTCTGATGCATACCCCTCTGTTTCTCATTTGACTACCTAGGCTTATTTTTCTATAGGAGTAAGTTACATTGATTATAAAAGAAAGCAATCTTTCAAAAACAGCTTCCCTTGCACTTTAGTACAATTGCTATTAAAAAATCTTACGTTGTAGTATGTGCAGATGCAAACAGTAGAGGAGCAGAGACTTTGATATTTCAGATTAATAGGTACTCCTGAACTCCAGCCGTGTATGGCATGTGCAGAGGGAGCAGTGAGCTTACGTTTTGAAATAGAAGTTTCTTTAAATGGATGTTTCCGGATGTTTGGGATTGCATTTTAAATGTGTCTACTTTTTAGAAAAAACTATGGGAATTGAAAAGGGTTTTTAGTCCAGAACTGTCAGTACCAGTGAAGAAATAACGCCTGGTTTTATTCTTGTTTCAGTTTACAAACTTTTCACATCTGTGAGTCCTGTATTGTTGGAAGACTTTTACTGGTGATGTTTAGAAAAAGACAAATGTGAATCCTTTAGAATTACAAAGTTGAGATTGTCGACAGGTTGTTGTGGTGGGTTTTGTTGTTGTTTTGTTTTTAATTCAACTGGAATACAGCCTTGGAATTAAACCACACATTTCTAGATATGAAACTAAAGTAACTGAGGAGCAGGGTATCAAAACTGCAAGCTTAACTGCCTAAGTATATCAAAGTGGTGAATTATTTTAATTGATTGAATAAGTTTTGTCAAAGGACTTCTAATATACATAATGTTGCTTCATAATTGCAGTTTGCATGTTGCATTTAATCTGAGATCCAGCAGTACTAAGTTTATATGCAAGATCTGATGCCACATTTGACTAGGTGTTAGCTCTCTAGCATCTGGAGGTAGTAATACTTATTACTCATTTTGCAGTTAAAAATTACTAAATAAATCATAAAAGATGAGGAAAGCAGAATAGTTTTTCTGTAGTAACTATTTTGCTTTAGCAAAGTCTGTTAGCACTTGAAAGGACGATTTTTCAAATGCTGAACTTGTTCAAAGCTTTGGAACTGCACTGAGTAGGTTTTATGTGGATGCAAGCTAAGGTAATTGCTTTCCATCTTAAAAGGTGGGATTTTTTTAGAGTAGTGTCCTTCTGTAGATGAATATACTAGTAATATTATTTTATGTTTGAAACAGTCTTGGGAATTGTACTAATCACACAAAATCCTGTAAATTACAATAATATGTCCCATAATCTTCACTAGCTTTCACCTTTTACTCCAGATAAGGGGATAAAAATATTTCAGCATCCTCCTTTGCTTAGAGTTAAAATGGTTTAAGTCTTGTGGTACTCCTAGGCTGAACTTGGTATGACCTAGTGTGTCTGAAGTTGCGACTTCAACTTAATTCAGAATGCTTAACACAGGGCGATTAAGAATTACTGAAAATTTGAATTCTTCTTTCCCTTGTGTTTTTATTCTCAAACAATCTTTACAAAGGGCTGTTTTTGGAGAGCAGAGTACAGTCTTTTGTTTCCGGATAAAATTGATGGCTGCAAAGGAAAGAATAAAGAAGGCTCTCTATTCATGTCCCCCAGCCTTTGTTTCAGTGGTCATTGTTTCAGTTTATAAGAGCTGTTTAGTACATATAGATTACTGCAAAGGCTGAAAGATTCCCAGGAACATTGGTGCAGACCTGTTAAAAATCGTGCTATCTCCTCAGCTGCCCATCCAGCCACCCCATACCTTTTTGCATCAAGGATACCATTAAAGGCTATTTTTCTTTTTCTTTTCCACTCCATTTACTGTGAGGTCACCTTTTGTACAGTTGTTTAAATGAGTCTTATTTATGTAGTAAATTTTTTAATTGTTTTTCCTAGTGCCAGTGTTGAATTGCACAGTTAGGACTGTGTTGGTGTTAATGTAATGCAATGTGTTACACATAGTTCCTTGTATTAGTGATAAAATTATTCTAATAGGAGTTGGCATGCTGGGCTTGGACATACGTGTCAGTGGAGAGATTATGCTTCCACCCTATCCCTTTTCCCTGAGGAAACCCTTGTGGTTTGAAGTGCTCCTGTCCCACCTCTGCTTTAATACTCTCTTTCCCTGAGGTTACTATGGTGAATGGGTGTAACACCATCATGTCCTCTTTCTCTATCCCTTTTTTATTTTTTCCTGTAGGTCTTTCTTTGCCAAGTGCATGCAGACATGCTTACATGCCCTTGAATAGGTCTGCTTGATGGAAGCCCATCTGGGAAAGTAAAAAGGAATATCTAATTTAAGTCTTGATCAGATTTAAGTATGATACAACAGCACGGTTGCTTGTGCTTTCAAAGGCCGTATACTGCATCTGGGCATGCGCGTGGATAGGCTTTATTTCGCATGTAGGCGTGTTTGAGATTGTGCGAGGGCTCTTGTGGTTTCTTGGATGTATCTCAGCCCAGGCTGGTGTGGGAGCTGGCCTTTCTTCCATGTGCAGTGTGAAAGGGGCTTTGCCACGTGTCACATAGTCACATGTAAGGTAGGTCCTTGTCTTATGCAGTACTAAAAGGTGACAAAAATAATCCACTGAAATCTTACTCCTTTGCCACAGAAAATGGGATTATTTTTATTCCCCCCCCCCCCCCGCCAATAAGCAACAAACTGTCCTGGAAAATAGTTTAGCTATCAAAAGTATCTTCTGAACATGGAAGACTACAGAGCAAACAAGCTTCCAAGTGCTGTATTATGTTTCTTAATAAAAGAGCATTTATGAAACTGTTTTAAGAATGTGATTTAAAGGTAAACTTTCTTAACAAGTGAGAGAACAAACAGTTTCAGTGCCTTAGCTCTTTCCTTGTGCAAATTCAATAATGAGCTGCTCTGCTTTTAACTTAATGTCCCTTTGAAATAGAAGGAGATTGCATTGGAAACATTTGGCTTTATATGGTATCTTTTTGAAAGCTTACACAAATATGAGTTCTGTTAACTTACTGCAAATATAACATTTTGTCTTAGTTTACTTGATTCTGGTGTAGCCTCACATAGAAATACTCTAAATAAAGCATTTTAAGGCAGTGGTTGAAGTCATTCCTCTCAAGTTATCTGGCTGTGAAAAAGTTGCCAAAGGGTTTTGTGCAACATTTATTTCCAGGGGAAGGAATGTTTTTGTTCCCCTTATGATTTCCCTTCAGTCTTGATGTCTGGTTTAGTGGAAATGCTCAGTTGTCAGAAGAATCAAGATTGTGTATTATTTAGATCTTACCAGACAAGTGGGATTTGTTCCTTCCATTCCAGTTATCAGAAAGATTAACCCTTTGCCCTCACAGTCCTAATTGCAGTTGTTCAGAAACAAAGAGTCTGCCTGTGTAAGACAGCAGTAAAATGGAGTATGTGCCAACTGGAATGTTTCTCTGGTGAATGAAGGTTGCAAGTATTGTATAAATTTTGTCTTGCATTTCAGGCACCGATAAAAGCAACCTGTGAAGAAGATATGTCATGCAAGACAGGATTTCCTGAAGATGTTCACAGTGCAGTGGTGTCAAGGAGTGTACATGGAGGACAGCCTCTTCTCAATGGTATGCTTAGAAAGCATATTTTGATTTTTCTTCCTTTTTTTTTTTTTAATTTCCTCTAGTTGTAACCATAAATCAATCTGGAGCATTTTCTTCCTTAAATAGGGAACAAACTCTTTCAGGAAAGAACATCAGCTGCTCTGTGATTATTTTTTGATTACTGTCATAGGACTTGGAAAATCTGTTGGCATTAGTGGCAGCACATGCACCTCTGACTGTAACTTGAAAACATCAAGTGTTGAAAAACTTCCTGTTACTGTACACTAATTCTCATTTTCAGCACAGCATTCACACTGGTGTTTCATTCTATACCTTGAGCCCCTGTATGTATGATGAAGAGGCAATGAAATTTTACTTTCTGCTTTACATCTCTCATAAAAATACTACACTTAGACACAGTCCTAGCACTCACATTAATGCAGAGATAGTTCCCTTACTGCTTCTTCTTGGCAACCTGAGGAGAGACGCCTATAGAAAGCAAGTAACAGGACAGGCAGCAACATGAGAGAGTGGTTGTGACCCCTTGGTCAGTGACCACAGCACTGTGGGCTCTGTAATGAGCTGTGCCAGGAGGGGCAGGACAGTGCCAAGGCTGTCTTATGGACAGTGCACTGCTCCCTCACCCTGGCACCTACCTGCATCTGAATGGCACGGTGCCCAGGCTCAGGATGACCTGCTCAGGTTGTGCTTGGTAAGTGGAAGCCCTTGCCTCCGCCGGGGATGCTCTGCGGTCAGTACATCTGCCCGTGGGTTGTCCAGTCTGGGAATTCACTTCATTGTTCTTTTTGTGTCTCTATTTTACATGGATAGAGTAGGACACAGAGGCACATGTTTTGTATCTTTCCTAGGTTTCCCAATCAATAAAGTTTCAACATACAAGTTTGCAGAAGTGCAACATTTAAAAAACATGCATTAATTTGTTTTCTGAACTGCTAGCATAATTTTTTTTAATCTAATTTAGAAATTGTGAAACTAAGAACATCAGTTTTAGATGGTTTCAAATAGAGCTTAAGTAAGGACTAATTTAATCTAATTTGTTGTTTCTTTCACATATAAATTTGGCTACACAGTTCAAGACATTTAAATATGAAAAAAATTCTAATGAGTCTGCAAAACAAATGAAGTAAAAGCTGTTGTCTTGATTTTACATGCTGTATGTAGCAATGTCTCCTTAATTGTATTTTACAGACCTGTTTTGTGCTTTCTTAGAAGTATAATGGAAACTTGAATGCAGGATGAATTGATTAGCTTTAGTGTATTTAAACTTGAGTCATTGAAGCCTTTTTCTGTTAAGTTTCAAGGAAATATATTCTACCACCACAGACTTTTATTAAAGAATAGTTTAGAAATTTATGAAGTAAATGTTCTGCCAATTGAGAAAATAATAAAAAGGGAAGAGAATATTCCTCACTTTCCCACCAAATGGAAGTTCATAGATGGCTCTAATTTAGACTCCTACAATAGCCATCAGCACTGAGAACTCCTTGGTGGGTGATGAACGAACACAAATGAAGGCAGAGACAGGGACATAGAGCATAACAGACAAATGCTGTTCAAAGGGGCCACCTTGAAACCATCAAATGTTTGTTACTGGTGAACTGTCATGCCATCAGTTCATCTTAAAATGGTGATCACACAAGTTGTGAGATCTAATCTGTCTGGTGGAAGTTCTCTTCACTCTGCATGAGATCAAGATCCTTTCTACAATTTCTCCCCTTTTCCCACTAGCTGGGAAGTACAGTGGACTGGACACTGTTGTCATTGCTGATTCAAACCTGATGATAATGACTGACCAGCCTTAATTGAACCTGAACTAGTAAAATAGGATGACAGACTGACTTCCTTTCTCATTACTCATCCTATTCCCCCCGTCCCTCCCCTTGCTTCTCAGAAGTGAGCGAAGCATGACTGTTGGTTTGTCCTTGAATGGTTTTAAAATGCATAGCATTTTAGGGAAGTAGGAATTGGAAACACTGTATGAGGCTAACAGTATGTATCACACCATATCAGCTGGTTGAAAAATGACCTGGGGGAGTCTTTCCTACCACCGTTTCCTCAACTGAATTACTGCAGTGGTTAATTCTTTTGAAAATTCTGACATGCTTAAAAGCATATAATTTGCTGGTTACACATAAACATACAGTCCATCATTGCATAGCTTTGACTTAAATTTAATTACACTGTCATTTTGAAATACTGTTGTTGTCAAAAGCCTATTTTCTGGTTATTAAACTAGATTCAGATGATGCTGCAAGTATAGTTGCATGACATTTGCTTCTTGGGGATAATCATGTGCCTGATTCTGATCTCTGTTGCCTTGCCTATCTAACTCCACAGAATTATTTAGGTTGGAAGAGACCTCTAAAATGAAGTCCAACCATTAACACAGCACTGCCAAATCCATTACTACACCATTCCCTAAGCACCACATCTACACATCCTTTAAATACCTCCAGGGTTGGTGACTCTACCACTTCTCTGGGCAGCCTGTTCCAATGCTTGACAGCCCTTTTGCTGAAGAAATTTTTCCTAATATCCAACCTAAACCTTCCCTGATGGAAGGTGATGCCATTTTCCCTTGTCCTATCGCTTGTTTCTGGAAGAAGATGATGCCTAAAGAAAAGAACCCCCACCTCAGTACAACCTCCTCTCAGGTAGCTGTAGAGAGTGATAAGATCATATAGTTGGCCTTGGCCCACTGATCCTCTACAGAACCTTCCTGCCTTCCAGGAGGCCAACACTCCACCCAGCTAGGTGACATCTGCAGACTGAGTGGGGATGCACTTGACCCCCTCATCCAAATCTTTAATAAAGGATATTAAACAGGACTGGCTCCAACACTGAGCCCTGGGGAACACCACTAGTGACCAGTTGCCAGCAAGATGTAACTGCACTTGCCTGGCCATCCACATGGTTTTTTACCATCTGTCCAAGCCACGAGCAGCCAGTTTCTTCAGGAGAATGCTGTGGAAAATTGTGTCAAAGGCTTTACTAGTGTCCAGGTAGACACTATCCACAGCCTTTCTGTCATCCAGAGTCACCTAGTTATGGAGGGAGTTTTTTTCAGTCAAGCAGCACCTGCCTTTCCTGAACCCACACTGGCTGGGCCTGATCCCCTGGTTGTCCTGGACATGCTGCATGG